>JAPDOI010000042.1:1547500-2265000 GCA_029168955.1 Aplectana chamaeleonis | reverse complement strand
CCCTAAAGGCTCTGAGGAAATATTAGAATTAATCGGTAAATCGAAATTATTCGCTCCAACACTCTAGTTCACACCCGCCAATATCGAGCGACAATCGACATTCCTGGTATGCACTGTCGTTGTCGCAGGTTGCGGGAAGTATGATCCCGGCCCTACGCTTCTTGAAAAAAGTTACGGAAGCGAATGCATTGAATTTTCGCACGCACGTCGCGTCAAGGCGACCAAGCCCGTCCGCGGTTCCTACCTTTTCGTGGGCTGAGTCCTCGAGCCTGAGTTAGATTGGGACAAGTTTCAGGAACTGTTTTGCTCTCCTTTTGTTTGAGGCAGTTTTGAGACAACTTCCAGGCGTGCTATTGATTGTTGTCAACGAAATGTTCATTCAACAATTTAAAGAGTGAAAATGGACATATCTCGTTTTGAAAATGGCTCATAACAGAGTCTTCATAGGAGAAGAGGTGGCTTCAATGGAGGCAGGCCTTCTTTCTTCAATTTACTTCGAGAGATATAGGGGTCAAAAAGAGGGAGAGGTTCATTCACAGGGAATACGGTCATCTATCTTATAGTGTGGGCAAATGAGACTATGATGGAGCGAGCGGTGCCAGGGGAAGGCAGAGGACGAGTTAAACTGTACAAGTCATAAAACGCTGCGCAATTGGAGGCAGGGTCTGCCATAGGAATGGTGTCGAGGTTCGCTTTCGAAAGTGTTGACTCGACCCTTGCAATATCGAAAATTATGAGAATGCTGCAGAAAACAGGGAAAAACACATCGAACAAGTTGATTCAGAATATCAGTGCTGGCAGACCACCATTTGCTGCTGGCACTCCGCCCACAGAAGACGAGTCATACAGCAATGTGGTGCTCTTGGAAACGAAAAACGTAGCCCTCTACTTCCTTCAACATACCGTTATGCAGGTGAGAGGTGATTTCTTCCGTGAAGATTTACCTAGCAGTACAGTGAGAGCGGAGCTGGGCACCGGTGGTGCAGTGCGATAAGGTGTCCCCCCCCCTCCGAAAAGGGATTATGCTGGTTCACTCTCGCCCGGAGCCCAGCGTTTCGCGATCAACTCAGCATCTTGTCTCAAAGGCAGTCTTCACGGTGATTTTCGTTGCCGAGTTTTCCCCTCAAATCAATGCGTTGGCATCCAAGTGTTACCAAAATTACGAAGAAACGGCCAGAAACGCACTAAACCGTCGTATTTCAGTAACAATAATCTCTGGCCTGGACTAGTTGTCCGATTGGATGAGCATGTTCACGATGGTTGTCACAGGTAAAAAATAGAGCTAATCGAAAATGAAAGAATATCTCAGGCAAATAAGTATTAGTTAGGGTCTTAAGGAAAGAACGGAGCACTATGTAGAGAGTAGAGATTTGCCGGTGATACTTAGGAGGTGGAGTGATACTTAAGGATTTCGTGTACTTCTCGTGCGTTTTTCTCAATTTCTACGTCCTCTTAGATCTACCCGGGGGCCACTTAATCAATATAGCGAATAATCTCGAAATTGAAGATTATCGTGAACACTGCCTTCAACATACCGTAACGTGTACATAACGTTACGGCAAAACAAACATCAAAAAGCATGCAAGCCTTTGCTCCCTGTTTGATTGTATCACAAATAGGCTAGCGTCTTTAAAGAGTTTCATTACAAAATGTCTCAATGAAAATCATTATGAAAGGCAGAACAAACAAAAAAGATTCTTATATATTTTCACCCGTTTCAAAAAGAATTTTATAGTGGTCAGGAAGGGCAACGCCTTCCGTCAATTCTATGTAGCGAATGGACCAAGCGCGATCATCTGCGGCGCTCGCGACACCGCCGATCGGCGTGGTTGTGATCATGATCGACATTTCACTAAACTAGGATTGGCGAAAGGCCTATACATGCATTAAGAAGCTCTGAAAATCCAGTGGAATTATAGCCTCCCGAAAATGGCGCGAAAGTGTGAGGACGAGTTGTCAAGGGCATGTATTTCTAGCCATTCGCAGCCGCTGAAAAAAGGTTAAGCAGAACGAACGGAGAGACAAAGTGAAGAAGAAAGTGAGCAAAGTCGTCGAAAGCTCCTTCGAAGGAGAGGAGCCTATAGAATTTCTGGAAGATTTGACCCATGGTTTTTTTGCGTATGTCAAGAATTTGGAGGAATCGGGATTCAGCAGTTGACAGGCACTATAGAGTTTGTTCGAATGAGACTGTTCGCTGACGCGGTCGGCTGGCGCCTTGCTTGGCAGTCGCGAAGGCATCCTCGGATCTTTGAATCGATTGACAGGAATATCAGACGAATAGTGGGTAATATACCAGTCAGCTGTAGCTCATTCATAGGTGAGACTCGTCCCTTCGTAACGGTCACTCGACATCCACGCCGACTGCGTGGACGGACAGTCTCATTCGGGCAGACTTTACAGGGGAAGACTATCCCACATTTATACGAAATTTAGAGACTGCGCTAATTTCGAAACGCGAGAATTGATTCAGGCTGAACTGCTCGGAGTACCAGTGACAGTACACACAGATGAGGGCCAGTGGCGCAGAAAGTGTAAAGACTTCCGGTCAGCTTACAGTTACGGAATTCTGAAGCCCAACCTAATACCGCATTTTGAATATGTGGGCGGAGGTGCAACATCTGAAATTCAGGGTTAAGCTTAAAGAGAATAGAAAGATGATGTTGCCTGATCAGGCAGCTGCCATCCAGAAGGAGTGCAAACTGATGGACTGATGATGACGATAATGATGATGATAGTTTGAGTTGATTAAGCATGCGCTGCGCATCGGGTGGGGGGGAGACGACGTTGAGCGCATAACGACATCGCAAAAACTGCAAGCATTACCATAGTACAGTTAGAAACGAGTTATTTACATATACCGATCAAAACATACACAACAACAACCAATGTGAACCGTGCGGTTGATACGATGACATATTACTATCAAAACAAGACCACGTTTTGAATCATGACGGCTAACAACAAAAGAACTTCAAATGAACTCCTCATACTTTCGCATGTTTACGCTTTAGAAAAAGCTGCACGCTGCTCATCCTCAGACTAATTTGAGCCTGAAGAAGAGCAAGAGCTAAGACTGCCACATTCAAATAACGGAAAGCTGTGGCTGTTGTGCTCTGACGATCAGTTGTCATATACAGTCGTGAGCACGCATCGTATGGTTAGTGGATAGCGGAGGGTTCGAGTCTGCGAAAATGGACCTTCCGTGAAATTGTGAATCTCCTTTATGAAGCCAGCTTTGCATTGAAGGCAGTGTTCACGATGATTTTCGAAGATTCCGACTCAATCGACTTTTTTCACAGCTGGAGTTCAACCAGAACAAAAAGGAAGACTTTATCTGCCTAGTAAATCGTCAACACGATGAATATTATAAGATTGCACTTCGCCGAGTCGCTCGGCGGCGGAAGTATAAACGACGCCTAAGGGCAAACGACTCAAGTATTTTGCTGCTGCGATCAAATGTTTTCGGTTCGAAGATAAGATCACAGCCTAAAAATTCCTTGAAGAATAATCTAAACTGTTCTCAAGCAGTGTCAGAGTTTCAAAATTTGATGTTCCTTCTTTACAAGTCGACATCGAGCTACTAGGACCCAGAATTAGGTACCTGCAAACGATGAAACATTCCCTCGTTGAAAAAAGGAGTAAATGTCATCCAAATGCATACAAATTAGCAAAGTGCAAAAAAATTTCTCAGAGAATAGAGAATACTTTTGATTCTTCCTCACTAGAAAGTTATGTTTCTGCGAGATTAATTTTGGACTGTTTGCCTGGCCCATCACATCTTCACAGGAAAAAAATTTAACTTTTGCAGATCATGAGAAAGGCAGAGCGTTCGGACTGATTTGGTTACATAGACTGAATAAGGCAGCTGTGTTCATTCAACTTTCTTCTAAATAACTCATTCTTTTAGTAGCATTTTTATAAGGTGACGCGTGCTGGAACCACAGCGTCCCAGCACGATTATCAACGAGCTGCGTGCTGCAACAGCGGTTGTCAGCAACTGCTTGGCAGAATTTCATGTATGTGAAATTTTCTTGAAGAGAAACGATGATTGAAAGAGAAACAAGGGAGCACTATCAATTTTTCTCTCTGCAGAAGATCAGTGCGAATTTTGTGTAAAATTCCTTACAATTGTCCAGAACGAAAAACCGTCAACAAACTGATTCTTGCTCTATGTACTGTGAATAAAGCTTTATGAAGTTCTATTGAGGTTTATATGGCTTGTTGCGGCTTGAGGCGGAGCCAAGGTTAGTCACACAGAGAGAGCGGTATTAAGTCCGCAATGCACGACGTTAAACTTACTGAGAGGAGTGAGGAGAAAGAAATACTATTTCAAGATTCGATAATCTAATGCTAAAAAGGACAACAAAAGGGAAGAAGAAAATTCCACGAAAAATTAAAATTCATTCTCGACAAGCTATTTACTTGGTTGGTGCAAGAATCTAAAGCTTTTCAAGAAATAGGTGCGATAAGCATGCCTGGTCATTTTGCATCTGTTGCAGGTCGTTTTCATTTTCGATTACGATGCTAGCGGGAAGCTAGCCCGTTCCCGTGTTCGGGCCTGAAAGTGCGGAATCGTTCGACGATGCGGTGGCGCTCGAATGTGATCTAGCGAAGTTAGCATTGCTATGATCCAACATCTCGATTCACTCGCAGTCAGCCACGCCGCGTCATCGGGGCGAGACATCTGCTATCTCGAAGAATTACGACAATTCTAAAGTGATTATGTAGGAAGTGGGCTAAAGAGAAATTAAATCCTTGGAATGATCCCTGAACTGCGATACAAAGTGGAAAGATAAACAGTGTCTCCTCAAAGGCAAGGTCGGGTCGAATTCTGACACTACCGAAATTTGGGTTAGATAGATTAGGCTGGCCTGCCTGAACACCGTCTGGACGTTCCACAAACTCTAAGTCCTTTCTTCTGTAGAAGACAGCATTGGGGTCAAGGATTACGGTACTCACAACATGATAATCATGGCCAGCGCGACTGACATTAACACCTCAGTTATGAAGAATGCGTGGACGATGGTTAAAACACGGACGATGAACACACTTCTCTGACACAGTGGTTGACAGAAATGGCTGAAATAACTTGAAGGAGATCGTTTTTCACGCAGTTTTCGCCCGTTCCTTAGCACTACTTAGCGCATACGCACCGATTTAGCGGGAAATCTTGAAATTGAAATTCTCTCCGGACCCTGAATTTGACACAAAATTCTGCAAGTTCAATTCGACCTGTTCATTAGTTCTTGGAACTGAAAAATCTTAAAGGCACTGTTCGCGATAGAAATCGCCTTCCTGTTTTTTTTGCCTATCTTGAAACCGGTCCCATTCTGATTCCTATGATGCTTCTGGAATCGTACAAGACCATCTGGAAATGAAGTTATGGTCCCTCAAAAATTTAGCTAGGGAAAATGGTGGACGAGTTGTCCGAGGCTTGTAACTTCCGTCATTTCAGTCAATGTATGCGAGCTGACCTGAGTAAAGAGAGAAGTTGAGAATGAAAGGAAGGACGGGGCTTTCGATCGGAAACCATCGCTCAACTCACGATTTCCAGTGTTCCTTTGTTCACGTCGAGGGGCGGGAAGGCGCGGGACTTGCCCACAGCGGCGGGGTTTGCCCACTTTTCTAAGCCGTTTCGCGGCTCCTGGGTAGCTTTTCTTCCCGTTTTTTCGACGCTGTTCTGCTTCTGAGAGCCACGAGAAGCGTTCGTCATGAAAAAATCGAGGATGACGTTTATCGTGAACAGTGCCTTTAAAGTATTCAATGGAAATGCCCAATCCGCGGAGTGCGCATGTGGCTTAATGACAAGAGGCGCTGCTATCGGTGCACTTGGTCGAGTTCAGTCCCCGCCCTTTGTGAGCGAAACCTCCTAAAACTTCCGGGTTAGTAACCTAGCCCCAGGTTTATCTGAGAAAATAAGAACATTAGCATAGCAGTTGGCTGGCCCACAAAGCTTTCAAACATCTACGATTACGAATGCGCGGCGCATCCCACTAAGGGGTCGCTCACACACGGCGCGGCGAATAGCAACACTATAATATCGATCGTGTGGTCTCGTAATCGAAACCACAGAAATGCCCTGTGTCCTGCAGCTCGGCGGCGGAAGTATAAACAACCCCTGAGGAGCGAGGGCGTCGACTTCAAGGTTTTTTTCTTTTTTACCTTTCGGCTAGTTCTCCTCAAGAATAACTTTTCAAGTAATACAAAGGTGAAGACTATGTGTGGTAATGCAAAACGTTTGGTTAACCTTTTCGTAAGCGTAGGTTTGTTTTCACCACAAATCATTGTATGATTTATCTATTATTATGTACACACATTTGTTCACCTGAACAATAATTTTCTGATAATATTTTTGTGTAATAATGCTGCTACGGTTGCGCACGCACCGCTCACTTGACTAAATCAGAGGAGGACTATATATCATAGAGGCAGAATCTTCCAGTCGATGGTCTTTTCTCTCTCTCGTCTACGCGTGCCGCCTATGCTACGTGGACGCGTCGCGGCTTTTTGAAGGAGTAACACGGAACTTAAGCAATGCATTATCCGAAAATAAACAATAGCCTATTTGTTGATGAAATCCTTAGTTAATTTTGTCAAAGTTTTGGGACGCCGAATCTGAATTTAGTCTTAGTGAATTTCACGAGACCATTTGCATAGCAGTTATCGGAATTCTTCAATCTCGGTTCTCCACAGTTCAATAACTGTACTGGGATTTCCGATGAAAAAACAAGATAGTGTCCTTAGACCTACAGAACGTGCGCAGGCGATCGCTGCTCGACATTTGCCGAGGAAGTGCCAGCTCTTGATAGGCTACAGTGCTCAAAACAGGAAAAAACAAGAAAATTTTTTGAAAAACGAATGAAGCCTCGTTTTCAGCTTTGTATGTTTACGTTGTAAAATTTTCGGTATGCTCTGGAAAAATTTAGAAAAGAAAACTATCCCTACTATTCTCGTTTTGTTTGATAGTAAATTTCAGTAGAATACTAGTAGAGAGTGCACACAGATAAAAACGTAAATGCTTCTAAATGTTGAAATTGGACGGATGGGCAGTACAAATCATACCATAGTAGTAAAGTTGTAATGACACATTTACCAATGCAGATCGTCCGCATTACAACACACTTGCTGTACCACCTAGCTTCATAATTGTATGTAGCTTGCAACAATTACCAGACAAGTTCCAACAGCAAACCAAAGTTGATCCTATTTCATTGATATATCAAGTGTACTCTCGGTTACTCTTGAGACCCTGCTAGTATTTGAATGGTATGTAGCAACAGAAGAAGCTCGTGAGAACGTGGTGCAAGAAAATGGTTCATTGAGGCACAACCAAAAATCTTTTTTTTTTTGAAAAATCTTCAGAGAAGCGAGGTGTTCAACGAGAAAAACTGAGAACGAATGACGGTTAGCGCATGGTTCTTGGCAAAAAGGCGTTTTTCGGTGCAACTTTTCGCCGTCACTCACTTCCAAATTAAAGAACTGAACATTGGAGGCCTATTTCAGTTCCTTTCCAAATTCATGAAAAAGCACGCGCTCTTTTCTCAAAAAATCTCGCAATAGAAAGTCGAGAATCGATGAATTTAGCCGGAATGACTGTCTGAGCAGTTCATAATGAGGAATATCGAGGAGGAAAAAAGACTATTTTCGATAAATTGCCTAAGTGGAAACTAAGATTTTCAAACAGCATTATATTGGACTCGATCAAAGGAACTCGAAAGTATCTCAAGATTCCAGATTGGAATTTTCAAAGACATGTGTGAAAATGCGGAAAGCAAGAAAGTCCCGGAGAATTTTTCCTTAAGCAAGAAGAATGCACTGTACTGAACAGCCAAAGAGCTTGGATTCATTATGTATATGAAATCGAAATTTGAATTAATCAAAACTATTAATTTTTTTTCCAAAATGCTCGTGTAAATTGATGTAATAGAAGTACAGAGGGTCAAGTTCTGGAATACGAGGAAAAACGCGAAGCTGCACACGAAAGAAGTCACTGTAACGATTCTGTCGATAAAAAATTTCAAAAGAATTTAAAAAATTCAGCACAAAACAAATCTCTGAAAATGTTTGGAAGAACACTGAAAATACCTCCTCGTCTCAAGATGTTGGAATAAAGGGAAGACAAACTTGAAATTCCGTAAGGGACAGTCCCGAAAATCTGGAACTCAGGAAATGAGCTAGGTTATTCTTGCTTGGTATTCTTATACAATTTGCCTTAAAAATTAATTTGAGCCAATGGACTATTTTAACATTATCATAGAGAAAAAAAACGTTCATGAAAGTTCCATCATCTACAATATACATACATATTAGATATTAGGAGTTAAAAACAAGGTTCACGACAAAAAAAACTCTGAAAAGTATTTTAGGAACATTCAAAAGAGGAAGGTTCACAAAGGGTCCCGAAATTTAGAGGAAAAATGCTGAGGTTCTGTTCGACTGCATTTCATGAAGCATACGTATCACAAAATTTTTGAAAACAAAAACGCGGAGAATCACCTGAATATCGACAAAAACATGTTGCCCAATACCTCACAATACCACTAAAGAGCTCTACTGCTCAAAAAAGTACAATGAAATATCGAGAAAAAATGCAGGAATAAGAAAACAATTTTAAAAAAAACGGCGAGGTAGTCGAATATCTCAAAGTTGTGAAAGTGAATGCTGTCAGAGGGAATATGGTAGCGAGATTTGAAACGAGCGCGAGAGCATCATGATCAGCAGCAACATTTCATAGCGAGTGAGTGTCAAATTGGCCGAATCGTAGAAGGAGGTGGAGAAGATGAAATGTTGGCCGAGGCACAAGGGGATTAGGAGTTGCGGGCGAGGATTGGCCCACATCCTCGAAACTCTTCCCGGATATTCGATGTGTCTTTTCGAAAATCAACCTCCCCGTCGCTACCTGATCCCGTCAGTCAATTCTACTTCTCCTCCTCCTCGTCTTTGGAGATGATCATGATCTAAATACTTTCACCCCGCCCCACTACCGCCGTCGAGTGTTCCTGAATTCCTGTGGCCGCGTGGGGGTGCACGTAACGGCGGGCGGACTCCGATCAGCAACAGCGCCGGCGATGGATGGATGGGGTGGAGACGACGATGATGATGGCTTCGATTGCTGCAATGACAAGCCAGATTGACGAGATTAAAAGTTTGAGATTACGGGCGATCTTGTTTTGCTTAGCCAAACACGGAGACGATTCATTTTAAATCCTATTTGATTAATCAGACCGATTTCGCCTCTGTGAATGTTCAGATCGTGGGAAAAAAAGTGCGTTGCATTTTTGCAACCTGTCCACACTGGGAGGGAATGGCTCGATTACAATTTCCTTGTTTGAGGACAGACGGTGGACGGGAGACATACAAGTTTACAACGCACGTTAATTGCGTTCAACAAAGAACCGTTCGAAAACGTAAACATCGACAAACACAAACTTGTACCGGGAAAAACTTATGATCGCTTTTACTGTGAAATTTCATTAGATTGCAAACCCTCAAAAAGCCACAGTGAGCAGGAGTGTGTATATCAGTCGAAACAGCATCTTGTCTTCAGAAAGGTCCGTTTCTCCTCGCATAGAATTCGAAGACCTTTGAAGGCAGCGTTTGCGACAAAAATAGTCTCCAAATTTTCACCGGAAAAGGTAGGTACCGGAGTGCATTGCAACAATATCGGCGAAAGAACGGCTAAGAGCCATAAGTAGCCCTCTGAGGCCCTAAAACTTTCGTTTGCTATGGCCGCCCGCCCACTCCCTCAATGACTAACAGGGAAAGGGGCGGGTGGGGCATAGTGTGTATAGGCTATAAAATGGCGAAATTCTCTTGGTTCCTACGCGTGCTGGTGCGGAGAGGAGGTTAGAGACACTGAGGGAGCGTAGGGCAGACGGAGACCGAGGCGACGCGCGCGCCACTCGCGCCTCGGATGATGTGAATTTCGACGTTTTATAGAGGGTACAAGTTTGAGGGCCGTATAAGGCTATCTATGGCTCGTTTTTAGCCATTCTCTTGCAATTATTGTTGCAAGGGATCCCAGTACTTTTGGTATCAGGTGAAAAGCTGAAGACCGCTTTTATCGGGAACGCTGCCTTAAAAATCGGTATATCTTCCATGACTAGGTTGCTGCTTACCTTCAAAAAACATTATGCTGCGTAAGAAAAGTGGTAATGGACTGAATACTTTTTCAATTGATATTTGAATAATGCAAACGTGCGAATGATTATGAGTTTTGAATTTTCATGATTGTTGTATGAGAACTTCAATTTTCCGCTTTTAGGTGTTTCTTGGATGGGGAATCGAAACATTTAGCCTCTTCAATTATTCGACTCGCTCGAAAAATGATTGGTCATTCAGTTTCCCGAACAACGAACAAAACTTCAAGAGCCTAGTTTTCTTGAAGACTTTTTTTGAAACTTTCGATTTTTCTTAATTTCACATATTTTTGACGGCGAAACCATATGCATCCGTGCACCAGATGTAATTAAAATCATCCCAATGAATTTCGAATACAGCTATAGTTACGTCCGTAGCTTGCCTCCTCAAGAAGAAAAAAACGTTAAATCTCACACGCGGCTGGCACCGCAATCGCGTGCGCCGGCCTGCTAATCGATTCAGGCCGAGAGAAGAGCGCAGCTAATCAGTTTACCATAGCGCCAGCCGCCGGTGAAATTCAAACTGCCCGCGCCAGCCGCGGGTGAGATCTGTATACAAATTTTTTGAGCTTTGTCAAAAAATGAAATCAGAAAATCATGGACTCGAGATTTTTAATCACACTGTTGCAAGAAAACAGTCAACAGAAATTTTTCAGAAGACCATAACTGAAAAAACTCATTTTTTTACGAAATTTGAGAAGGGTAATCTCATAAAATATATCATAAAGTTCTGAAACCGTCATTTAAATCACTCTCTTATTCGATAGATTCTGAAAAAAGTCTTCGCTCAAACAGCATACAGAAGGGTCAATTTAAGGCGCCGAACACGAATTGAAAGCTCGTTTGCATGTTCTGAAAGATTAAAGGCACAGTACACCCTCAGATATGAATTCCGAGATATTCATGTGATCGTGTAGAAGACCCCTCCTGTATAACACGTGCCAAATGCGAGATCTCAATTCCTCCAGATAAGCGAGATATAAGCGACCACCACAGGCCCGACCCCCTTCGCTCACCACCACAGGCCCGTCCCCCTTCCAGATTTTCGACCTCGATAACGGCCGGTTGGATGGATGAATTCTTAACAAATCGCCGTTCGTCAGTCCATTGCCGGACTGTCTCCTTATCCTGGCTCGCTCTCGCTCAACGATTGCGAATGAAGAGAAATACAGGCCTGAGACAACTCGTCCACCAACTTTTCACCCTCAAAATCTTGGCATCTTTGAAGAGCCATACCTCTGTTCAAAGGGGGTCTTGGACGATATCAGAGATACCACTGTGATCAGTGTGTGACTCTCTCCAAGACAAGCATGAAATCTGAAAATTAATTTTTTGGGTGTCCTATGCCTTTAAGTTAGGCTACGGTGGCTAAAAAATGTTATTTTACCACCAGGTCTCGTAACTTTTTGGCTCCTAATTTTTTACAATTGCTTGGACCGCTGACATGGTGGTTCTACGAGTATTCAGAAAGTAGTGGATCAGGAAAACATGGCTGTATGAGTAAAGCCTAGCCTGCTCGGATGAGTCCGGACGGAGGAAGCAGCGAAGCTATTGGTCATGACAAAATATAACGGTGATGAAGAGACTCACACAAGACAAGCCCGATATGCTTCACCCCGACCGGCTCAAAATGAGTTTTTCTCGTTAGTCTCTCACCCAAAATCCCTGTCAATCAGTGGGAAATCGATGAGTTACAACTGCTTTTTCTAAAGTCATATGGGGTCTTAGGTCTGAATATTTTCCAACAACTTTGAGAGTTTTGGAAATAGCCAAGAAGTGCCTGATTGCCACGAAATAGCCGCCAAATAGTGCTCACCGCAAATAGCCGCGAAGCAGCCGAGAAATAGCGCTAAATAATGTTCGCCGCGAAATAGCCGTAAAATATTGCTCGTCACGAAATAGTCGAGAAATAATGCTCTCCAGATATATGACGCATTCCAGAAGCATGCTTCAAATGTCAACTCCTCTGTCGGTTCAATTACCCAAGTTTGAGATACTTGGGTCTCGCTCACCCTCTGAGGCCGGATTCATCATTGCGCACACCCTGGGTTTGCCGATTTGAGTTGGGTTCAGCGCGAGCGTAACCCATTTTTCTGGGATTCATCAATTTAATAACCCATCAAGAAATGGGTTTGGGTTTGGGTTCGAGCAACCTGAGGCGGGAGCGAGGGTTCGCTCAACCCAACCCAAAATGGTCAGGCAGATAACGCGCTCCAGCGCCATTTTCAGAAATAATGTGGTGTGATTTGTAAAAATCACTTATAATGAATGCGTTTACTCCCTATATACGTGATTGGAGAGATCGCCAGCATCTGTTCTCCACATCTTTTCGTGTTAAACGGACAGCTTCAAAATATTCGACTCAACCGCTAGCTGCAGAATGAATCTCTAGACTTCCAATAATGTTTCGAGTTCATCCTTTCCTCTGATATTTCCGTCATCATCTCTCATTTTTTCCTCTTCTTCCATTTCCCAAATTTTCTGAACCCCAGCATCTATGTCGTTCTCAGGCGATTCTCGGCCCCAAGCCGCCTGACAGTTCGGCTCGTGTTCCCAATCTGCGAGTCGGCTTCTGTTGCTGTCCGGGCCACTGCTGTTGGTTTCCTGGCCACTGCTGTTGCTGTCCGGGCCGCTCCGGTTCGCCCAAACAGCAACAGCAGTGGCCCGAAGATTGGGAGAACGAGCCGAACTGTCAGGCGGCTCCAATTCCTGTTCGGTGCGGCTCGGTGCCGAGAATCGCCTGAGTTCTTCTGTGCCACCCTGATTTAGATAGTGTTCATTTCTCATCCTAGTTTCAACTTTCTTTGAAGTTCTGTCGTTCTCCTCTTTCTATAAGATCTATTTTCTTGTTCTTCTGTCCACGTAAGTTTATTTTCTCCCAGAAAGGCGAAAAGAAGGAGTTACGTTCTCAGGGAGCTCTGGGAAACCGAATCAGAACGATGTGAAAGAAATCTTTGTCAGAATATGAATGTTATACAAACTGCATCAAGTGAAAGATTTTTCTCCAGTTTGAACCGTTTGTTTCGCAAAATTGATTCTGTTATATTTTTACTCGTCGAATATACATATAACCACTGCAGTGTTATAACAGGTGTGTAAGTATAGCGTCTTCTTTTCTATGTACGGTGCACCTACTTAAACACGCCAGTACTTTCTAGAATCGAAAAAGGGCACTAATTCACCCATAGCATACTCCATGATTCCCTGTTACTTCGATCAAAAAAAAAACGGAAAACACTTCAGAATAATCTATGCAATGCTTGATAATGATAAATTTATTTATGCCCCCCTTTAGAAAATCATTTTTTAAGTATTACAGGGGTTATTGCTGAAACGCAAAAAATGCTAGCAACGCAATATTTTTGGATATGCAGCCTGAATTTAGAACAACAGAACATATTTGAACGAAGTCTTCCAAAATATGGGCTACAACTGGCTTCAGACAGCACAAGAAGTTATCGTTTAATGATTAAATAAGTATCATTGTCCGATTAACTTTTTGGGGGTCTGACGATTTCAAAAAACACATAAATCAGCAGAAGAACATGAAAATTGAAACCACAAGAAAATATGGAGAACATTGCAAAAACAGTGACTACTAGAATGAGCATTCAACACTAGCTGCGCGATAATAGCGAAAAGTGCGATACAAGGTGTTGGCAACGAAAATAATTGAGTATTGATTGGACGGAAAATCGGAGATAGGCGTCGCCAAAATACGTAGTGTATTCGCAGACGCCTCTCGTGCCGGCAGAAAATGGGTTAGGGGAACCAACCCAAGATTTGCGCTGATGAATCAAAGGTGGTGGGTTATCCAACCCAAACCCATTTTTCCAACCCAGGTCTGCCAAACCCAGAGTTTGCGCCAACCCATTTTTCAGTGATGAATCCGGCCTCTGGATGCCCCGCCCAAACGCTGGTGGGCCAAGGTGACGGCCCGGCGAGCCGGCGACGGCTGCGTCTTCGCTACTTTTGGTTACTTCCGTTATTTCTAGGTTATTTCTCGGCTATTTCTCAGCGATCCCTTGTCCGTTTCCCAAAAAGCTTAAAAAAAGCCGCAAAGTCGCCGAGAAATAGCCCCCCAGAAGCCACTGCGGAGCCTGGTGGACTTTTCCGTGGCTATTTCTCGGTCAAAGCTCTCAGAAAATGGGCACAGTAAGCAAGGAGGCTCCGCCTTTAAAAGCAGTGGTCACGATGAAAAACGTTATCGAAAAAACTACAAAAATCAGCTTAGATCAAAAACAGATGAAAAACTATGAAGGTAGCGCGGTGAAAAACGGGCCAGAATTAGGGTTTCTAGGGCTTAAAGAAGCCAGTTCGTGCACACGTGCACAGCGTCGACCAAAAAGATCGCGGTCTCATGCTGAGCAGTCAAAAATTATCGACATTCGGAGGAAGTAACAAATGCAGGTTTACCTAATAAAAACAGTTGAGCAATGAAAGAAAGCACTCAAGTCAATGTTTTCGACTAGATGTGTACATAAATGCGATGGTTCATTGATTGAAATTCAATTCCAAGCCAGCTGATGTTTTTTAGATTAGAGGTCATCGATGCCGATGGTGTGGAGTGGGCTCGTCCACCATCAAAAGACAAGAAAGTTTAGGCTTCAAATTTGGCCCAAAACAGTGGTTTTTTTCGCGATTTTTTCTTATAGGCCCTACTACTCGAGACCCAGAAATGGGTTTAGAGAGAAAAAGACGACAAGCATATTTGATCGCGACCATTGCCTTTAACGAGCTACGGGCTTCGGCGGACGCAAGGGATTCTCAACTTTACCCCTCTGAAAAATGTTTCAAGCCTGATCCCTATAAATTCCCTGACCCATCAGAGCAAGCCCCTCCGATACCCGACTCGAGGCTTTCTCTAGTAGCGACAAACTTAAATTTGGCAAAACACTCAGAAGCACTCCGAATTAAAGTACATTTTGTGGCAAAAGACCGGAACATCCAGAACTATATAACGTCGGCATGGATCCGGAAGAGACTTCGCGTTCACTGTGGAAGGTTGGCGCAAACTCGGTGCTATGTGCACCGAGTATAACATAGGTGCACCAAGTTTGCGCCAACCTCCAATGGGGAACGCAAAGTCTCTTCAGGATCCATGCCGATGTTACCTTGTATGTCATACCTGGGAATCGCGTACTCTGAAGGCATCATACACTCTCAAAAACATGGTTGAGATGGCGAAGCCTATGTGGCAGAACGCTTAGACCGTTATTAACACGAAAAAGCGAAAATGCTTTGTTTCCGCATTCACTTTGAGGGCGTCAGTCATAAGGAGACGGGGTCTCGCAAAAAAGTGAGGCGTGGCTTCACGTTGTGGAGGCACGGAAGGGGAGTTGTACATCGAAACAAAAGCAGGCGAAGCTGCAGTCAAAGGGACTTGCAGCATATTTGAAGCACCTGCTTCTGCAGCAGCTTGAACTGTGAATTGTCTGTTTGAGCAGCTCCTCCGTCTAGTGTGATGCTGATCCTTTCGTTGCCGACCTCAATCCCTACATTTACTTTTTTGGAACGGATGACTTGAGCAGCTTCTTTCTGTGGTGTGATGCTGATCACTTTCTAGCCGCCTCCAATCCATAAATTAATTTTTCTGTAGGAAACGAAGTGGCTCTAATAGAAGGGGACATTCCATTTTTCAACCTTTCTCGGAAGGGTGGAGGGGAGTACAATTAGAAGGGGTGCTCAAATAGAGGGGAATATCCACCTACAAGAAATACGGTATGTACATGTTTCACATTTCGAACTCGCAAAAAAGCGAGAAGAAAACCTTCACTCGGGATTTTTTATTTCGCCCTTCCTTCAAAACTCCATCATATTTGGGCTTCCGGGATAGGAAAGATATTGCTAAGAATCGCCACAGCAAGATCTATAAGATTTTATTGGAATTTTTTCGATAGCCTACACTATATCTTTTCTTCGAAGCAAAGTCTGCTCTGCTCCTTTGCGGGCTCGTGCTGAGCGAGGGAAGAGACAGCGAGGAAGTGTGGGTGAGAAGGACACGCAGGATACGCGCGCAGACGCACGCGACGAACGGAAACAGTTCTTTCCGTAATAGAAGAGACATTAACCATAGATGTTGCTCTATCCAAAACACGCTTTGACTCGCGTCAGGATGCTCGGTCGGCTTTTTCATTCTAGCGAGTCAAGCTTGACATGCCAACGGTTGACGTATAATCAACGCCATCAGCAAATTTCAATACCACCTTGTAGATTCCGATGAGGCGAATCTAGCAATATCTTCTCTATCCTTGAAAACCGAAATAAAACGGAGTCACGAGGAAAGGGCGAAATGGGGAAAACGATGAGGAACTGGTGTTTTCAGCCAAAAATGAGTGACGGAGTATGCCACGCATCCGACTTCACTACTTTTCCGACAGTCTGAACGCGTTTGTGTGCCTATCAAGGGTCTGCGGGGCACATAATTTCTTCCTTGTTCCAGTCCCCTAGATTGGAATGCGTCACTTCGTCAGCTTCTGTTTCATTTCGATTTCCAATCAGTCCAAACTCATCTCCTCAGACGACCTTCATCAACTGAACTGCCATGCAACTCTAGGACTTGTCCATGTCCCAGGTTAACCCTGACTCACTGAACAAGATCATTTTCGATCTCAGCCAACCTTAATGTGATTCATAGGATTCTCCCTTCCTTTCAGCGATGCATGGATAGACGGGGGATGAGCTTCTCGTGAATGAATTCTTACGGGTGAACTGCGCGTTGTTGATCAAACTCCTCTTTATGTCGATCTTCAGCACTAGCATAACCAGTAAAGGAACTGCTTACAAAGTCTGAAAGGAGGAAGATGGTGTGCGGGGTTCCTAATTTTATGCGTTGTTTTATGTGGAGCGGCTCGTTGGAAGAATGGTTGATGATGGAAACGAACGGGGAAGAGGGAGAAGAGAGACGATATGCGCTTGTGAATGAAGCCAACTCAACTGGTTCTCTCCTCATGACGCAAGACGATGTGATTGCGTCATTAGGCTAGATGCGGTTGAAAACCCATACATAGCTCAATCTAAGCTTTGTCATCAGCGGATTGAGTTGGTCGGAATCAATTTACAAGTAGGACCTAAAACCTTAACATTCAATAGCTCATTTAAAACTGAAGGATAAAGAAACTGTTCCGGAAAAAAATTGGTAAGGTCTGAGCCAGAGAGTTCGGTTGCGTATTTCCCCTAATCATATTATAGGTCGCGCCAAATTCGACGGCAAAGTTGAAACGTTTTTCTAAATTTCGAAGAAAAAAGACCGTAAACGTTGAGAAACAGTTAGTCCCCCCACGTTATCAACGTACCTAAATTCCTTATCGTGAATACACGCAGGAATAGCAAGAAAAAATGAAAAGTTGCAAATAACCGGGTTCGTTTTTTTTTCCGTTATTCCTGCGCGAATCCTAGGTAAAGACTTTAGGTATATTGATAGTGTTTGTGTGTGAGGGAAAACCCTTTCGTTTTTCAACGTTCCCAAAGTTTTTCCTTCAAAACTCAGGAAAAAATTACAACTTTACCGTCGAATATGGCGCAAACTACAGTATGCTCATTGGAAATACGCAATCGCACGAATGCCTTTTTCCGGCTCCGTGAACTGTCACAGGTTCAGAAATAATAATAAAATGCGTTTGGAAAAAGGTAGACGGCATACATATGATATGGTTGTAGCAGCGACTGCAAGCACGTTAGGCGTCATTTAAACTTTTGCCATCGGGTGCCACGGCAAAAGTGCAATCGTATTATATCGATCGTGCCGCGCCGCCTTATCAATATTAGGGCTCGTTTATACTTCCGGCGCGGCGCGGCGGGATGCAATACAGCCATATCGATCCAGCGGCGCCGCCTGGCGGCGCTGCTAGGCGTTTAGAGTTTTTCTGCTCGAAATCTTTCAACGGTGCCGCACGCGGCCGCCGCCTAGGTGCTGCGGCGCCGCGGCCGCGTGCGATCTGCATTGACATAGTATGCTTCTTTTGCTGTTATTTCATACACATTCTCAATTTTGTTCTTCTGATTCATCTCTAACATTCCTTCTAAGGTTCTGGGCGTTTTTCAGAGTAGGCCGGGTTGTTGAAAAGTTCATTTTTTTAGCTTTTGAAATCGTTTTTCTAAAGATAAATCGTTTTCGAAGACTAACCGCCCTCGGGTGCTGTGTAATGGTACGAAAAATTACAGATGTTTCTTTTGCACAAGAAATCGCTCATTACAATCGGCCCTGTGTTTTGACAGAGTTACTCCAGGCTGTGTTTAACGTCATTCTGCGACGTCACCGCGTAAATTCGACGCAGCCCGATTATACATCTTGGTGGCGCGATTTTCAAGCAGGCGCGGCGCGCCGCACCGCCCCACTTAATGCCGCGCCGCTCCGCGGCGGAAGTATAAACGACCCCTTATAGGAGTGCACTTCGCCGCGCCACCCAGCGGCGGAAGCATAAATGAAACCTTTACCGCGGTACCGCGAAGTCTGCTGCAGCCACTCACGCGCAGTTCATGTTTGACTAGAGTTACTGAATTGACTATATGTATAGGACAATTGCAGCTTCCGAGCTGAAAATATCAAGAAAGAGGAATTCTATGCTTTTAGGTCGTACACCATCAGAAAAGTCTGCATTTCTGAGCTTTGGACGAGTTTACAGCCTACTCTTAGTCGAAAAATTTGCTACTGCTGTCCAAAAAAAAGAAACGAAAAGCAGAAAAACTAGCGTTCTAGGAGATAGGCTCTGGCAAACCCCTAGTGACCTGTGGATTTCGATTATCACCAGCAGCAGCGCGGTGGGACCCGGCGAAATATAACTAGTGATGAGGAGGTTTCGTCAAAAAAGCCACCGCTCCGCTCAAAAAATATGTTTTTTTTTGAGAAATCGATGGAAACGGGATGTCAAAATAGTCGATTTCTCGGTTGATCTCTAATTTCATGTAACAACACTTAAAGGCAGTGTACACGATGAAAAAAGTTTTTGAAATTCCACTAGGATTGGGTAGTGGAGGGACACTCTGTAACGTTAACGTCGAAAGAACGCGTGAAAACGAGCGCATTGAAAACCCCAAAAGCGCATCACACGCCCACCGACGTGAACAAATGAATGCTCGAGATGGTGAGATGAGCGTCGATTTCCAAGCAATAGCCCCGTTCTTCCCTTCATTCTCAGCTTCTCTCTTTACTCAGGTCAGCTCGCATAGATCGGCTGCAAAAGACGGAAGTTACAAGCCTCGGACAACTCGTCCACCACGTTTCCATAGCTCAATTTTTGAGGGACCATACCTGCGTTCACAGAAGGTCTTGTATGATTTCAGAGACACCATTGGAATCAGCATGGGGCCGTTTTCAAGATAGGCGGAAAAACAGAAAAACGATTTTCATCGTGAACACTGCCTTTAAGTTTTCCAGACAAAAATATTTGGTGTGTTGAAATCGTAAAATACTCGAAAATTTTTTGAATGTGTATTTAGATTAGTTTCAAACCGTTTAGGAGATACGAATAGAGAATGGGTTGCCGAATTTACTTTCTCATTCGATAAAAGTTTGGGTCTCGACAATTCAGAAATTCATTCTTTCAAACACTCAAAAGGTCTTTCCTTGATAGAATCATGTTCACGAACGTTCAAAAATCTTAATGTTTTCCTATGGAAAATTACAGATCTAACCTACTTGCAAACATGATCAAGTTTCTTTCTGAGCAAACGAGGCTTTCAAAGCTCGAAATGAAGACTTAAAATAGCTGTTACAAGAAACAGTTAGCTAGATATAATCATGGGCTAGCATTACAATGAAATGTGGAGTGGCAGATTACGAGGCGGCAATATGTGATTTATATGTTTTCATAAATCAAATTAGGCCTGTTTCACGGGGGTCTGGGGACCTTTTTTTCTGTTCTCCGCTGTGGGTGCTATCCGCAGTAAGAAGCTGACAATTCTCTGCAGAAAAATTCAATCAAATTTCGATGGAGCTCTAATTGATATAATCTTCTTTTGTTTCTGAATTAGAATAATTTCAAACCAAGTTGGATAATTTTTCGATCACTATTTAATGGTAGCGAAAACAGCTGATTGACAGAGTTGCTCACGGTTGAAAAGAATGAAATAATCTGGAAGGCATATGAATTGAAGCAGAAAGGAAATTCCATTGACCCGATCACTAATCACTGTAGCCTCGAGCATGAAACTCACGCGTCCTAGCCCCATTTTTCCACATTGTAGAGTGCTGCGCGTACTCTCAAAGACCTAGTGCAAAAGTTCCCGCGACGCTCGACAGTGCATAAATATGAACCATATCCATTTTCAATCAACTTATACAATATGACTAACACTATGTTGCTTTCGTCGCGAGAAGTATGGCTAGACCTAAAGCCCTTCCCCTCTCCCCCCGAATTTCGACCTGATTCAGCCTGGTCGATACGTACGCAATGCATTGCTCACTGAGGTGGTAAATCGCCCCGCCCCCGTTATAGTATGCAGTAGTGAACAATGAATAGAAATGAGACTACGGACGGCTCAGGATAGCTAAGTCCGGCCTTCGACCGACTTTGATGAAGGCCTGTCAGAACGAAATTCAGGTCCACAGGCGGCGACGCACAGCTCAAGGATAATATGGTAGTGTTAGAGCCTATGTAATGGTCCCAGCACGATTTAGTAGTGTTAGAACCTAATGGTCCCAGTCTGCACAACGTGTCAAAACAGCGTTTGTCCGCAACTGCAGGAAAGGATTTCATTCCGTTATGAGTATTAAAGGGTTCAGATCAAAGATGACCGAAGTTTCGCATCTCGCGCGTTTTCCACGTTCCGCAGCCCGAAAGCCGCAGAATGAGGAAATATCGGAACTGTCATGATATAAAAAAAATGAAAATTTTCAGGAATTTCCGCTCCCCGGAAACCGAATCCCCGCTAATTTTTGCACATTTTGAGCCAATTTTCCGTCACCCAAAAAAAAAGCCTCGATGAGACCTAGAACCCAATACCGGATTTTCATAATTTTACGAGGTTTATCCCTGGTCTAGAGGAAGTTTTTGTCAGGAGGATCTCTGTTGATACTACGCTTGGATTGAGATCCTATGTTAGGTAGGAGCTACAAAGTACGGTTCCAAATCACGGTAGCAGCTAGCGGACTGTAATCCGAATTAGTGCTACGCATTGATCATTTTGCCTTCAAATATCCCACGACAAGAGGACGCGCTAGTCAGGAAATTGTCTCAAAGAATCGCAGTGTGAACGAGTTCTGAAAGATTTTTGAAGAACTTCTTAAGCCAGTGTTTGTGCGAAGATTTGCAAAGACTTGCAATTAAGGATAAGAGGGCGTAGCTGCTTACAGTTGACTGAACAAAAAGAAGAAGACTTGGCTAGACGCAAGCACTGCTTGAATTCCACAACTCATGAGACAGGATGTCGTTTACTCAGGTACAGTTAAGCATATTGCATTGACAAATAGTAATACGAACTTTGTTCCAAACAAAATCTGAAGAAAAGAAACAAAGGCGACCTCCAAAATACAAACATGGGTGACTGACAGTTGTAGGATGTTCAGAAAAGATCGAGGAAGGGTACGGGGCAAAACTCTCAGAAGTGGTTCCTTAGAGCAACTATGGATGGGCAACCAAGCGTCATAGGTGATTTTCAAGATATCTTGGCCAAGGTCGAGCTGAAAACTGCAGAACCTTCGGGGGGGGGGGATCCCTACATTCACTTCGAGACAGGAATAGGGCAAGTTTTTCTTTCGAATTGCGAGGGATCAAAATCGTAAAACGCGACGACCATTTTCATTTTTGGAAAACCGGAACGTCAAAAACCATCGGAACTTCGGATATTAGGGTTCCGGAAAATTGCAACTTTGTGGGTACTTTCGTTTTTCGACTTCACTTTGGGAAGTTTTTCGAAAATCGCAAGATCAAAAACCTTGGAAATTGGGAATTCTGATCATGACTACGTATCTAGAATATTGCCAGTGAACCGAATTGATTCGCCCATCCACAGATGGTATCCACAATAGATTTTTCATCGATTCTGGCTTCGTTCATCTCATCAGGTACACTCTGAGTATAACGCAGTGCACAAGCTGATGGTCCGCCTTCGGTACTCTCCTATCCCTCTACTACGGTAATCGTGTACTCGGCCGACCCCGGTATGCATCAGTGATCCCGTAAGTGACAGATGCAACACTGCCGCCACTCACCTGCCCACCAAGCCAATCAGCCGTCTAGCTTGTAGGTTTTGAGTTTTAGAGTCGCCGATGCCTACCGCGGTCGGCCAAGAAAGCGCCGATTGCCGTAGCAGAGGGCCAGTAGAGGACCAGTGACGGATAATGAGTTATAAAGAAAGCATTATTCGGATTGCAATCGGAATAAAGTTTTATGTAAATGTATGAGCGAAAGTTTACGTTTCAACGAGTGTATAAAAAATACAGCAGTTTGCAATCGCGAAATCTTCACGCATTTCATTAAAGCTTTTCGATTCAAGCTTTTCTCTAGTTTTATAGACATCACCCGTATAACGACATTGAAAATCTATTTTCCTCGATTCGGCAGATGCTTTTGCCTTCAGCTGTTCGGTTCTTGAAGGCAGTGTCCACGATAGAAATCGTTTTCGATTTCCCACCAGAAAACGAAGCTTTAGAGCCTGACTGTTCAACCAGTGAAGAAAGAATCACGAAAATATATGCAAGACATCCAAATTTAACTGTTCTTCTTGAAAGACAGAATTCAACGGTGGATGAGTTGCGCGGGCATGGGCCTGAAGTAGACAGCGTGTGCAGATGCGCCCCAATGCTAAAACTCAGCCGCGCTCGCGCTCCAATGCTAATGAAGAAGCGGACCAACTGTTCTTCGGAAAACTCGACCGCGAGCGGAAAGGGCTAGCGCGAGCTGATCTCGGAGCCGATTAAAGCTCTATCGGGCTCGTTTCTGTTCGTTCTTTCACCCCCACTGCTCCAATGAGACCCCGGCCTTTCGTTTACCGGCGGAAAACTGAAGACGAGATTTATCGTGGACACTGCCGTTGAAGGCAGCAGACACCCTAGTTAACGTGGTTGAGATATCTACGGAAATAAAATGGTAATATCCAGAACACAACGCCTACGAATTTTGAGGCATCAAAAACCACCCACAATGGCGCTACACGTGGGAGGAGTTGGCTCCGCCCTTGTATCTGTCCGCCCCTGTATTCGCTGTTCTCCTTCAAAACAAGGGTATTGGGCCCATCCCAACGTCGTCGATGTATGTGACTTACTCGTTGTACTTACTAAACTACCCACAAACGTCGCCTACGGTGGGAATGACCCACCACCTCTATTTTGGAAGAGGACGCAAATACAAGGGGCGGGCGGATACAAGGGCGGGGCCAACTTTTCACTCGTGTAGGGCCATTGTGGGTGGTTATTGACGCTTCAAAATGCATAGGCGATGTGTTCTGAGCCATACCACTCTATTTCCGTATTTATCCGGATCACGTTTACGAGCGTGCATGCTGCCTTCGAACGATATTTTTCTTCTCTTGCTTGAGCAGACAAATGATCCCCCGACTTCTGATTAACCATAATTCGGCCATTTTAAGGCGGCATTCGTTAGCTCTCTCAGTTTCAAGTCGGAGGGTATTCATATAAAGGTGCGCAAGACCGGGTATCCAAATTTACATATGGTATTGGTGCAAGCGACTAGCCACCGATCATTCATTGCTATCTGTAGTCTCTGTATAATCAACAGCAAATATATACAGGCTCAAAACGATGAAACGGTGCAGGTTACGGAAGCTGTTTGAAGCGAGAGTTCAGCGCCGTCTCACTAACTAAGGAACTTGGCATGGCTAACCTCACCAATTAATTCTTCAAAAAGTTTTTCGGTGAATTCTGGCCCGTGCTTAGCCACGGATAGCCGCAAAAAATGCCGTAACCGGTCAAAGTTTGTATAATATTTAAAGCTAAGCTTAACGCGGTGTTCGAAGAGCGTTTACCTTACATATTACTCTGAGAAAATCGGTGGCGACGGCACCCCATAGGCACCTACACGGCGTCATTGCGGTGCCTTCATGTCAGGCTGAAGAGCCGATTGCTGCGTCGGCTGAGCGTTGACGCCGCGTACTGTCGTTCTCGGGGCCACATTTCGGTCCGCATTTGCGGACTAGACTGCTGCGCCACGCGACACCATGACAATCGGGCTGGGAGAAGGGTGAATCGTGCCAGGACCAAAAGGTCTCAACACGATTATCATCCTCATGCGTGATGAAACAGCCGTTGTCCGCAAATGCGGACCGGAATTCGTCTCCGAGAACGATAGTAGGGGCTTTTCAAAGGCAGTGTTTACGATAAAGAACTGTTCTATTTTCCGATGTTTTTGAGTAGGCAAGTTCACAAACTAGAGTATAAAAGGTAAAAGTCTCCATAAACTCTCCAAATATTGAAGAAAACTGTTCAAAAAAATCCCTGAATGCTCAATTATGCCTGCTCGCGTGTCTTGCTCACTGCGAACAAAACACCGAACCATACGTCGTAAATTCTTTCGCGCTTTGGAATTCTTGGGTAAAAGACTTTCTTTTCTGGTTCAGAAACCCAGAAAACTTTTCGAAAATAGGAGAGTTTGATGCACATGCTTAGATATTGGAATGTATCGGGATAAAGAGTATTCAAAATTCGATTATCGTTCCTTTGGTGAGACGAACACCAACTGTTTCGACACTGAGCAGGACAACTGTTATAGGACGTGGTCGGGCTGGCCCACGAGATTTTCACCCACTTCCCGACAGTTTTTTGTCGCGCTTCCGTTCTTACTCTCCTTAGGAGGACCCAAGACTTACGTTTGCGTTAAAAAACGGGGGGCATCTTCTTCATCGTTAACACTGCCTTTAAGACACCCACGAGACCTCGCTACGAAGCCTCCGCGGTGAGTCGAATATAATTGCGCTCACCATGATAAGGGATATCGAATAGCGGTCTGTTAAGCAACATACCGATAGAGCTGATGATAAAGTGTTCTAGCTTTCGCCAGTCACCCTTTTTGAACGCTTGCTTTGGAATCCTTTGTTTCGAAAAGGTACTCGAACGATTTGTTTCTCTATGTACATATTTCAGCTTTCCTAATCCATACGAATGCGGAGGTCGCCAAAACGTAAATAAAATAAAACTCCCTACTAATCAAACACAATTTACATACATCTGTGTAGCTTTGATGCTTTCAATCGGACAACAAGGCAGCCAAGGTAGTCTTCATGACAGCTATGTTGAAAAATAGACACATAGGGTTCAAAAAAGCATTATTTTGGAGCTTCATTCATTTGAAACTTTCTGACAATTCCCATTTAAATTTTAAATTTTTCGAGGTGCTCTAAAAATGCAATATTCTTTTATTCATTTGAAAATTAGTGTCGAGTGACAATGCCTACTGTGCACTGTACCTACGAGGTGGATTCCGAAATCTCAGGCCGACTCCGAAAAATACCCGAAAATTTAAGAAATGTAATAAATGGCATTGTTGCTAAGATTGTGGTTGCTGCAGTTTTGAAGCCGAAAACTCGAAGCCGAAAACAACATCGTGATAGAAATCGGCGAGTTGGAACTTCGATCGGTACTGCAGTATGACTCATGCGCGCCAGTTCGGAGGTGTGTCGAACGCGGAGCCGACGGGAAACTGAAAGCGTGCACGCTCATCGCGGTGCCGACGTGGTTTTGCCGAGGAGCCGTGTTGTCGACGCTACGTCTTTATCGAATTGTGAAACCGACATAAGGCTATCGCGGGGCCACTGCGCCACACACTACTTTTCCACGATCGCGAAGCCGCCAACCAACTGCCGGTACCCCATCGCGATACCAGCGAGAATCTAGGAGCTATCGCGGAACCAGCGATACCGATTTTCTCAGAGTAGTTCAGGTGGTTCTGGTTTATTTTTAGAAATAGCGTTCCAAACCTGACTTGTAATTTTCCCATATTAGTTGGTTGGGGTGCTGATCACGAATCTGAAATCCGTTTGTTGTTTTCCGAAAACCACCTAGAAATTCTGTTCTACGATACCAACGAGAGGGAAACTTCGGGAGTCAAACATGACTTCTGACGATTTCCAGAATGCTTAGACAGATTTGGCTCAAACTTTTTCTGCAAAGGTTATTCGGAGCGTTTAACACAAATCTGGAACCCGCTTATCAACTTTCGATAGATTACGCATGCATATATAGTAGGTTACGGTGTGTATACGGTAGTTCAGTCAAAGTGTCTATTTGAGCTCAAAACTTTGTTATATGATTTTTTAGCTGGGCACGAACATAGGAAGCGTTTACCGATTTTTGAATTATTCAGGTTGGTTATGTACCTTAACTGGCACTGCGCCTGTCGCATCAAAAGTATAATTGGATAATCGACTAGTAGGTCTGAGAATCGTGTTCAGCGTTATCAATCATCCCCACAAAGAAGTTCTGGGTCAGATCCGATTTCTTCGAAACTTTCTAAGAATTGCCCAATGTTTTGACTTGTAATAGGGCTTGAAAACTCTTTTACCTTTGTTTGGAGACGTACGTAGCAAAATACAAGTTCACAGTCGTAGAGAGCGCGCCGAAATTGACCAAAAACACATTCTTCTTCTTTTAAATGATGAGGATAGCCATGTGAATTTCACCATGTAGTATGTAGCGGTCATTGATTTCTATAGTGAGGATCGAATAATTTCGAATAGTTCAATCAATCATTTTTTTTCGCTCCAATGCCAGAATGGCTTGCGCTGTTTTTGTTTTAGGTCATGAAACTGTACTCAAGCCTATCATATTTGACAGCGGAGTAGAAATCTTCGCATTCATAAAATCACAATTGTCAGTTATTCAAAAAAACCATTATCCGAACATTTGCGAATAACTGTAAATTTTGATTCTGTAAATGCGAAAACTTGCACTCTGTCATGGACTCTAGAAAGCTTCCCCTTAATTCGTGTCTTAAAACCATTGGCATAATGGGTCTGAAAATCCAGAAATGGCAGACATCCAATTGACGCAGAAGTCGTAATCCCTTGTCGTAAATCCACTTTGATTTCACTCCATCTCGGCGATTTTCCAGGTGATTAGGTGAAACAACGCGCACGTCTAACGACCAAGAAACGAAGAATGCCTTATCTTTCTATCCCGATCCCTCACTTTAGCTGCCAAAATCTGCCGCAATAGGCTAAGAAATGAAATTTTAGACTGTAGGGAATGAATCCAGTGGGTAATCGTGAGAAGAAAGGCCAGTTTTTGGTGTCCACGATATAACACGCTGCTAAGGAACTTTTGAGCAAGTTACTTAAAGAATTTACATAACTTACTGCGAGAAATCTCACAGGTGATTCTTTTTGCCCAGTACTTTCAGTAACCATGCTTCCTATAATATTGGTTCAAAATTTGCGCGTAGCATCAAAAAAGGATTGAAAATATGCTTACTACCGCGATTAAAAATTGCGAAAGGACTCCGGAAAACTGGTTCTAAAGTCACAGATGACTACTTCGAATGTTCCTGGGCATTCAGCACTAAGTAAAATAACAATATCAGGAAATTCCGGACAAATTAAGCTCTGGTAAATTCCTAGTGACGTGTCGATTTCGATTATGACCGGCAGCAGAGCGGTGGGCCTCGGCGAAAATAATTTGCGATAAAGAGGTTTCGACGAAAAAGCCACCGCTCCACGCTCTGATAATCGAAAACAGGAGTTCACTTGAAATGAAACAGTCTACCTATGAGTTGAGCGCTAGTTACTAGACGCTTTACTCTTTTTGTGCCCTCAAAATGCTATGACCGCTTGAAAAAGGCTGTTGGTTCGGTCATCTAGCACTATTTCCATAGAATGTTGACATAATCATCAAAAAAACTCCAAAAGCAATGGCATGGACTCCATGTGCAGAAAAAGATCAAAAAAGATTTCGGCGCAAATTTCAAATTTAGTTTTGGGGTGTAGTCAAATTTTTTAACGAAGGTTCTGAAGGGCCATTCAGACATTTGTTGTAATTAGAGAGACCTAGGTAGCTATAAAAAATCATTGAAAATCAACATATGGTTTTCTGCGCGTACAGCGAAAGCGCACCAATTCTGCCATATAAAGCACACAAAATAGGCGCGGCGGAAATTTCAATGGGTTTCAGATTTTTTTTTTCAAATTGAGGAGTCTTTGCATCCTTTTGACAGTATCTCCCTACTTCGTGGGCCAACTTGCGCAAAAACATCAGAAAATAGGATACGGTTTTTTCGCGCCCTAGGGTGATTCATTTTTTCCATCGTTTGCGTTTACAGCATACACAATTATAGCAGAACGACATGCAATACACACTGAACAATCTAATAATAACATTTAGCAAGACAATAAGTTGTTTCAAGTGCGGATGAAGTTCTGGACTAGCCAGTTAATCGAACGCAATGGAACATTTGAAAAAAAAGTGCATAAAAAAGAACAGGAATGGCGGCATTCTCTTGGGAAAGGAGAAAGCGGTAGAAGGTCTAGCACCTCGCCTGAGGTTTTTTTCGCGGCGGAAATGGAACGAGTCCTCTATATGGACGTTGATGAGTATTGGAGACGTGACAAATATTGCAAATTGAGGATCGTAGACCGTGTGGCGCGGAAAACGGGGGCCACTTTTGAGCTCATTGAAGTGAATTGAAGAAGAAGAAAGCGGTGGATTGTAAGCGGGCGCTACGGACGGCAAAAGGAGAAGGTGCGAGGACAGGATGGAGGACCGAAAGGAAGACGATGGAAGAAGAAAGTACATGGGATTGGAGGTGGCCATGTCTGGCCTGGTCTAGCCTAGTCGCCCTCCGCCTGTGGAAGTGCTGGTTATGGTGATGACGGTTGGTGGCGGTTCGCTCTCCTCTCATAATTGGTAGAGAAGAGGTTGGCGATGGGAGAACGAGGTGCAGATGAAGGTAGCTGCTGCTAGAGAGAGGGCTAGCAGGGAAGGTGGCTCCTTTCGTTGGCCAGCCAGTCTAAGGGTGCGAATTAGCCAGGATTCTTCGGTGACGCAATGTTCAAGGTTCAACCGTCTTCGTAAAGAGCCTCCCTCAATTGTGGAATGTAAACATAGTTCGGCTCATGGCGCGTACCTTGTGGATCCACAACTAGAAACATACGTGCACAAGTGCGCTTTGGAGCGTAAAAGGTTACAAAGTTTCCAACCTTAGTTTTCAACCTTGGATGCTGCAGATTCTGTTCAATCGAATGCGACTTTTTTCTTTTCAGAATGCAATTACCTCGAGCTGCACCAATTTTCAGAACTTAACTGTGTTTTTTGCACCGGGTGGTACGCCGAATTCAAAAAAATTCAGCAATTTTCTAGCTCAAAATCGTCGCATCGCCAATTTTAATGAACACTTCTCTTTCCTTACGGTATAAGAAAGCTGCGCAATGCTACCTGAAGCTCAGTCAAATGTACAATACCGCCCGTATCTTTTGGTCATTGGGCGCGCTAGAGCGCCGGAGCGCGCCGTTTGGCGTCGTTTTT
Organism: Aplectana chamaeleonis; assembly: GCA_029168955.1. Lineage (NCBI taxonomy): Eukaryota > Metazoa > Nematoda > Chromadorea > Rhabditida > Cosmocercidae > Aplectana > Aplectana chamaeleonis. Next base: position 2,235,453 of record JAPDOI010000042.1, on the reverse strand, counting down.
GAATAACTCGCTTCAAAGTGATTCAATCGGAAAATGGAAGCCAAATTCGGAATCAGCATCGAAAATGCGATCTACTGAATGTATAGAATTTCAAAATGGAACTCAGTGGAAGATTTTGGGTTACGGTAGCCATCTAATGTCCCTCGTGTCCAAATGGGGCTGGCGTTTAAGTGTTGTTATAAGTGGATTTCTTGACGTTTTCTCGTATTTAGAACTTTGATATGCAATTCGTTATTCTCTGTGTTTCTTCTAAAACATTTTGACAGCGAAAAAATTAATAAAAAATAATAAAAAAGTCATTTTTCCTAACAATTTTTGGATTTTAATGTGGAAAAACCACGAAGTTCTTCTATATTAGTGACTTACTTTGAGATAAATTACAAAACTTTGAGTAGAATTTAGGTATTAAAAGTTAAACGGAAAAACGCACCTTGAAATTTGGTTCATTATTTAATTTCACAATCAAAAAAGGTAGGTATCGGAGCGCATTTGAACAACCATGTAAGGAATTCGCTTTGCAATCTTTGTTTTTTCTCCTCACACGAAGAAATCATGTCCAGAATCAGCCAGTGTACGGAAATGCACCAAAAATGAACAGTTCAAAAAAATTATTCAAAAATTTATATTTTTATAAAGTGACCAATTTCAATTTTTATGCTGAAGTACTCCTCGAGTTCTATGTTTTTCGTGTATAGCGCATAAATTTGTTCAGAAATTGTTTCAAAAATATAGAATTCTTGACCTTTTCCGATTACTTTTCAAAAAAATAAATAAATTATCGAAAGTGAAAATTTTCACTGAGACCACAAATTTTGAATTTCTTTCCAGATTTCTCGTTGGATCCCATGTATGAATTCCTTTGAATTTCTTCATTATGTGAATTTATTTCGAAAATGTGGGAATCGTGAAAATCTTCAATCTTTGTTCCCGAAAAAAAAAACAAATGAAATTTGAATTTTCTCTTAATTTCCATTTTCAGTGTGAAAAGGTTCTAGGAATGTTTCACTGTTCATGTAGAGCGCATAATATTAATCAGCATTCATTTTCGAAATGCTGAATTCAAAAAAAATATTCTTTCCGCGAAAAAAAAATTAAAAATTTCAAAGTTGAATTTTCATTATTAGAACAATTTTTTTAGTTTTGATACCAGAACCTTCTTTGAATCCCATGAATCTCGTCACAAGAGATTGTTTCAAGAATTAGATAATCTAGGAAACTTTCCATTTTTCTCCCAAAAAAAAAAGAAATGTAAAAACTGAATTTTCAATACAATTACCAGTTTTGAATTTCGTTCTTGAACACTTCTAGATTTTCTTACTGTTGGAGCTCCAATCGCGAGAAAAGATTTTTCTAGCTTTGCTACGCAGAATCCAGTCCGCATTGTGGTACATTTAAAAACCTTGAATTTTTCCTACAAAAAAATGAAAATTTAAAATTGAATTTCTGGTGAAAAGACCGGCTTCAGAACTCATTCCAGAACCCTTCTAGAACTCCATAATATCGAATTCACTAATTATATTGAATAAATACAATTTTAGGAATTGGTGTATGAGCACCCCGTAGTTCGGCCCTCAACCCCTCGCATGCCAGGCAATTACCTACGCCAGGTCGCTCTACAAACCCACAGCCCGTCCACGCCGATTATCGATCACATTTTTCAGGGGCTGGAACCTTAACCAGTATGAAACCACATAAAATTCAGTATCATATTCAGTCAGAGCATCACTTTTCGGAAACATTTGTAGAATTGTTTGGGAAACATGGAATTCATGAGAACTTTGGGTAAGTTTTCCGAAAAAAGAAAAAAATTAAAGTCGAAATTTCATTAAGACCAGTAATTCTGAATTTCTTTCCAGATTTCTATTCGAATTTAATGTATTTTCTGCTCCACTACATAGAATTGTACCAAAGATGTGGAAATCGTAAGAATTCCCAGTTTTCTCCACAAAAATAAAATTTCAAAAATGAATACGTGATTAGAAGATCGGTCTCGGAACTCATTCCAGAACCCTTCAAGGGTTCCATAATATCCCAAATTCACTAATTACACTGAACAAATACAAATTTAGGGGTTTGTGCATTCTCCGAAAATTTGAAAATTAACATGTCTGCGAGAAGTGCGAGAACAGCTCAACCCATCTCACTGGATAAAAACAAATGGTTGGGAACGTGTTGCAGACAAAGAATCTCTGTAATTCTGATAAGGTCATTAAGACGGGGGAGGCCCCAAACACGCCTTCGAGGCCCATTCGCACCTCAAAATGACCCTGTAGGCTGTTTCTTGAGAAGCAGGCCAGTGTGAGAGCGAGTGATATGGCAGAGCCTAACTAAGTAATGTTACACCTTTGGCTTGATGCAGTCCTCAACGTGTTTCTGACATTATTCACTACTACTGGAAAACACCATGAATTTCTTTCTAAGATGTGAACCATTTCTCGCATTTCGACTTCTCGGACCAAATCTACATTATAATTGGTTCTGGACCCTAATTATGCAAAGAATTTGACATGTTTCATTGCTGTGTTTTCGGAAAATAATGCTCTGACTGAATATAATACTGAATTTTATGTGGTTTCATACTGGTTAGGGTTTCAGCCCCTTAAAAATGTGATCGATAATCGGCCTGGACGGGCTGTGGGTTTGTAGAGCGACCTGGCGTAGGTAATTGCCTGGCATGCGAGGGGTGGAGGGCCGAACTACGGGGTGCTCATACACCAATTCTTAAAATTGTATTTATTCAATATAATTAGTGAATTCGATATTATGGAGTTCTAGAAGGGTTCTGGAATGAGTTCTGAAGCCGGTCTTTTCACCAGAAATTCAATTTTAAATTTTCATTTTTTTGTAGGAAAAATTCAAGGTTTTTAAATGTACCACAATGCGGACTGGATTCTGCGTAGCAAAGCTAGAAAAATCTTTTCTCGCGATTGGGGCTCCAATAGTAAGAAAATCTAGAAGTGTTCAAGAACGAAATTCAAAACTGGTAATTGTATTGAAAATTCAGTTTTTACATTTCTTTTTTTTTGAGAGAAAAATGGAAAGTTTCCTAGATTATCTAATTCTTGAAACAATCTCTTGTGACGAGATTCATGGGATTCAAAGAAGGTTCTGGTATCAAAACTAAAAAAATTGTTCTAATAATGAAAATTCAACTTTGAAATTTTTAATTTTTTTCGCGGAAAGGAAAGAATATAAATTTTTGAATTCAGCATTTTTAAAATGAATGCTGAATAATATTATGCGCTCTACATGAACAGTGAAACATTCCTAGAACCTTTTCACACTGAAAATGGAAACTAAGAAAAAATTCAAATTTCAAATTTCATTTGTTTTTTATGATTTGAAAAAAGATTGAAGATTTTCACGATTCCCACATTTTCGAAATAAATTCATATAATGAAGGAATTCAAAGGAATTCATACATGGGATTCAACGAGAAAGCTGGAAAAAAATTCAAAATTTGTGGTCTCCGTGAAAATTTTCACTTTCGATAATTTATTTATTTTTTTGAAAAGTAATCGGAAAAGGTCAAGAATTTTATATTTCTGGAACAATTTCTGAACAAATTTATGCGCTATACACGGAAAACATAGAACTCGAGGAGTATTTCAGCATGAAAATTGAAATTGGTCACTTTATAAAAATATACATTTTTGAATAATTTTTTTTGAACTGTTCATTTTTGGCGCATTTCCGTACACTGGCTGATTCTGGACATGATTTCTTCGTGTGAGGAGAAAAAACAAAGATTGCAAAGCGAATTCCTTACATGGTTGTTGAAATGCGCTCTGATACCTACCTTTTTTGAATGTGAAATCAAATAATGAACCAAATTTCAAGGCGCGATTTCCGTTTAACTTTTAATACCTGAATTCTACTCAAAGTTTTGCAATTTATCTCAAAATAAGTCACTAATATAGAATAACTTTGTGGTTTTTCAACATGAAAATCCAAAAATTGTTAGGAGAAATGACTTTTTTATTATTTTTTATTAATTTTTTCGCTGTCAAAATGTTTCAGAAGAAATGCAGAGGATAACAAATTGCATATTAATGTTCTAAATACGAGAAAACGTCAAGAAATCCACTTATAACAACACTTAAACGCCAGCCCCATTTGGACACGAGGGACATTGGATGGCTACCGTAACCCAAAATCTTCCACTGAGTTCCATTTTGAAATTCTATGCATTAAGTAGATCGCATTTTCGATGCTGATTCCGAATTTGGCTTCCATTTTCCGATTGAATCACTTTGGAGAAAGTTATTCAAAAACGACGCCAAACGACGCGCTCCGGCGCTCTAGCGCGCCCAATGACCAAAAGATACGGGCGGTATTGTATGTATAAAGGGTCTGCCTTGAACTACTTTTGAAAACGTGCATAGTCCACCTTCATCTATCCGAAATATTGCATTATAGAGCGGATACTGGGACTTAAAATTTTGAGCTTTCTATGTGACACAACCCCTGTCACCTTCTCAAATTGAGGTTTAAAGGCAGTGTCCACGATGGAAAGCGTCTCCAAGTTTCAACCGGATACCGAAAGGGCTCATGGCAGCAACAATGTCGAAAAACGGCTGAAATAGAGCCCCAAATAGCCCCACACGTCTTGAACTTCTGTGTAAAACGCATTCCCCGCCCACTATCCTCAACGGCCACTGATCGAAACAAGCAACTGAAAAATCCACTCCGAGAAGAAAATAATATTCAAATGAGGGGAATTTGTTCAAAACAAAAACCTATTTAAAAACCAGGAGTACAACAACCCACATGCAACCACAGCTGTTCTTGTCAAAGCGTTAAGAATTTTCCAGTACTTTTATTGTGTTGTGTGTAACCGCGTACCCATCATTTCCGGGGAGCTGGATTGTAAGCTGAACAATTTTCTACAGAGTAAAAAAATGTATGTATAGGCCGTAGAAACGCGAAATTCTTATAATTCCTAAGCGTACTGCTGCGGAGCGGAGGTAAGAGATAGCGAGAGAACGGAGGGCAGACGGAGACTGCAGCATCGCGTGCGCCGCACGCGCCATAAGTGTTGAAAATTCTCATTTTTTACAGATAATATGTACGCCATAAAACGCCGTAGATACCGTTGACGCGGAGCGGTTCCTGGTTTGATTGATTAGAAAGAGTTACTACTATTTTATTGTTTATTTACGATCACTCGTAATAGTCTTGATAAAACGTAAAACAGCAAACAAAGAAATCAGCACCGAATCAATGTGGGAGCGATACGAATTGATTTTGAATGCATTAGACAGAAAATTTATTGCAATAAGAGCCTAAATTTTCATGAGACTTTTCTCAATCGTTCAGAAGGGGAGAAAATTTCAAGATGATCAGGTCTGCCACTCTCAGATGCTAAATACGCTTGTGATTCTAATTCTAATATAACAATTTCGAATGCCGCATATTACAGAATTGGCTCGCGCTGATTGGGTATATTTATGATCAAAAAGTGAATAGGTAAATACAGTATCCAAACGTTGAAAGTGTTTTCAAATTACAGTAAGAAACATAGTAAAAGAATAATCATACACCCCTAAAGTAAAAAGCTGTGCAGTAGAGTAAAGGAATGGAAATATAATTCGTAGTATGCATAATGTAACATCGGCATGGATCCTGAAGAGACTTCGCGTTCCCCATTGGAAGTTGGCGTGAAATCGGTGATTCTCTGTTATAGCACATGACACCGAGTTTGCGTCAACCTTTAACAGTGAACGCGAAGTTTCTTCCGGATCCGTGCCGACGTTAGATCAAAATTGAGACAGTTGAACTTTCTCAGAAGAGTAAGACCACAACCATTCGCGCCCATCGTAGATTAGAAGTAACTGGTCAATATATTGATCGGTCGAGATTCTTGAGATCAAATCAAGTAAGTGACTAATGACCAAATTCCTTTAGCGGCTAATGGGCGGAGCGTGCTATGGTTAGCGGATGCGGCAACGGGCCGAGAGATGATTTATGGGACAGAAAGCCAGTTAGCCGCAGCTTATCAAAACATTGCAAGTAGAACCTGTTCCAAACCTGATAGGAGACATCAGGTGGATTTTGGTCAAGAATTACTGCGGTGATTTTGACTTCGCAAATCTCGGGCTTCGGATATTGATTGATTTCACGTGATGAAAATGTGGTAAATGCTCAGCAGAATTTAGAGGTTAGCACGCAACCACTCGTTTGCCCTTTGTTCGCTAATCTAGGAGTGTTTTCAATATTGAAGAAGTTTCCATTTTTGAAATTTTCTTTTCAAAAATAGCGAAAAAGCATGCTTGCAGGTCAAGTGAACACTCACTACTGCGTGGTCACAAATATTTCCGATGGCACGTTCTATGTTTTCGGATTTAATTAAAATGTTCAAATGTGGCCTTGTTAGAGTCTCCGAAAGACTGAATTATTTCAGAATCGAAGTTATATTTTTGAATGGATGAATACATTCGGAAAACTTTTCTGTATTCAATTAGAGTGAGTATTCGAACAATCTCGATCCTGAAGAAGTTCGAATGAGTATACGTGCTTCCGGAGTACACCTTCCAACTTTTCGAGAATTTTCGAATAATTATTTCCATTCGTATTCGTTAATGCTGCTGTTATTCGTTCCCAAGAAGCTATATTGTGCTTCAGAAGCTATCACTATTGTTATTAATATTTTTTCTCAAATTATGTTGGAATTATTATTATTATTACTATTATTATTATTATTATTATTATTATTATTATTATTATTAATTTTTTATTATTATTATTATTATTATTATTATTATTATTAATATTATTATTATTATCATTATTATTATTATTATTATTATTATTATTATTATTATTATTATTATTATTATTATTATTATTAATACTAATTATTTCATATTATTATTATTGGTATTATTAATCTTATTATCATTATTATTATTATTATTATTATTATTATTATTATTATTATTATTATTATTATTATTATTATTATTATTATTATTATTGTTATTTTTTATTATTTTACAATTATTTTTTATTATAATTATTATTAAAGATATTATTATTGTTATTATTATTCCTATTATTATGATTATTATGATTATTAGTATCATTATTATTACTATTATTATTATTATTATTATTATTATTATTATTATTTTTATTATTATTATTATTAATAGTATTATTATTATTATAATTATAAATACTATTATTATTATTATTATAAATACTATTATTATTATTATTATTATTATTATTATTATTATTATTATTATTATTATTATTATTATTATTATTATTATTATTATTATTATTGTTATTATTATTACTACTATTATTATTATTATTATTATTATTATTATTATTATTATTATTATTATTATTATTATTATTATTATTATTATTATTATTATTATTCTTATTATTTTATTATTAATATTATTATTATTATAGATACTATTATTATTATTACTATTATTATTATTATTATTATTATTATTATTATTATTATTATTATTATTATTATTATTATTATTATTATTATTATTATTATTATTATTATTATTATTATTATTATTATTATTATTATTATTATTATTATTATTATTATTATTATTATTATTATTACTATTATTATTATTATTACTATTATTATTATTATTTTTATTATTATTATTATTATTATTTATAATGCAGCATTGCCGGCTGTACACTTAAGCAGGTTCACGATAAACTTGCCCATTTTTGCGAGTAAACAAGGAGAGGAACTGTTGTCCTTCCAAAACCAATTATCGTCCCCGACCACTTGAAAGCCTCCGATTGCGACATGCCGATTTTAGAAAGTCTCCCCTACACTCCCTACCGGCTTATATCCACTGGAAACGGGTTTCTTCATGTCTATTATTCCATGGAAAATTATCTCATCAAGGATATTCCGCGATTACTTCTTGACAAGCGGAATAAGACCAAAAATGTCGGAATTTTTTCAATAGATTTCACATGCAATAGGGGAAGGGTTAAGTAAATCTGCTAGATAAGATAATCCGAACTAGAAGAACATAATTTCGTTGGTCACCCTCGGAAATCAGTAGACTTTAAAGCGAGAAGAGGAGCCAAACTTCTGAGATGATCTTCAGAAGCCGACATTTATGTAGAAACAGGCCGAAGGAGAGGAAACCTCTGGAACGGAGTCAGAAGCTGAATCGGCATTGGCCGGAGAAAAGTTAACTTAAAGGCAGGGTTCTCGATAAAATCGGTTGTTGTGCTGCCCCCATGGCACGGTAGATCTGGACATCACAAAAGTGAAAATAAGTGAGAAAAAATAGGAGAAAAAATGCCCAGGATCAAATTATTGCTTGGTGTACTCCCGCCCCTAATTATCAAGATTTGTATAAAAGCCTGTTTTGTCAATTTTTATTTTGCTTCTAAAGTAGTTCCTGAGCGCATCTGGAGACTACTGACTACTTCAACAGCAAAATAAGAGGCGGATAAGCAAGCATTATTGAAGGTCTCGTTAATTAGGGGGCCTGCCGACAACGGTAGTTAGCCGTTATTCTTTATTGTTGAGCGTTTCTCCCCCAAATTTTCGGTATTTTCCCTTATTTTTACTTTTGTGATGACCAAATCTACATTCTCATGAGGAGAGCTTAAAAGTCGTTGTTATCGCGAACTCTGCCTTTAATGGACAATAGAAGGGTTGCTCGGAAAACAAGCCGAAAAGAACAAATCATAATAATTGCAAACTTTTATGGTTGCGAATTAGAGGAAACTGAACTTCCTCTACGTACTCTAGAAAGCTACACTTGACAATGGACTGAAAAGGGTTTCTTACTCATCCTGGAGGTTGAAGGCATAGCGATTAGCAGCAGGAAACCAAATGTCAGGGGTGGCCTTTGAAAATTACATGGACTTGGAGCGTATAGGAAAACCCCGACTCATTTCGAATGGTCTCAGGAAGTCAAAGAAAAGAAACGGGATAGAGAGCATCAAGCTTCAGCGGTTGTCGTCGGAGGCACGGCGTCAGTGACGAATTCGGTGCATCCATACTTCGCGGGTTGTCTGCAGAAGTTGAAGGACAGTAACACAACCTATCTAATTACTCAATTATGTATCAATTTACTGAGACCATACGATCAAGTAAAAAGGTCAAATTTCGAAGCTAGTTCTCAATGGCCGAAGAGGAGGAATGGGAAGAAGAAAACTTGCTAAACTTGTGGACGGCCTATACAGGTTAGGCGTTTGTGTTCTGAGATATTCCGTGTAGGAGACGTGCCGAAAACCAAAACGGAAGCTGTTCCCACAATGAAACATAAAAACAGAAGCAGCACTCAAAAGCACCGAAAGACCTGATCGCAATGTGAACAGGGAACTGAGAGACGCTTCATTTTCAGAGGAATTGCATGCGATCGCTAGTATAAAAACTGCCGAAGAAATGTTTGATCGCGAATCTTCTCTCCTAGAGTCATGAGATAGATGGAATGATGATAGGACCACCTAACGAAGTTGTATTGTAGAACCAAGTGATTTCCAGTCGACTTTTCACACTTTGTGGGGACATGGAGATAAACAGAAAGGTGACGAGATGTCAAATATTTGATTCTAAATGTGGAAAATTGAAGACTATCAAAGCTAAATGGTGATATAGCAGGCGAAATTTTAGACGCAGAGGCTTGTTTTTTGATATGTAGGGTCGATCCGAAAGGGATTGTCCGCGCACGCTGTCGGCTTGCGTTTTGAGCGGCCATCGTGGAGTCATTTTTTGGAATTGTAAATCGAATATCAGACGAATGCTGTGTAACATCCCGGCCACCTACATATTAGCAGCTGTGGGAAGAGTCGTCACAAAAAGTGCCTTAACAACGACCGCTCGACGCGTACATCGCATTTGTGGGCGGACAGTCTTATTCGGACTCACTTTAGACGCCTCGCTTTCAGGTATTGCTAAAAACAGTTTGAAAATCTCAATAAAGCCATTCTTTTTCTGATCATCATAAATCGTGCCCCCAATTTCTTAGTTCGCAGCCTTATAAACCCACCACAGAGACTTTAGGGCATGGTTTTCGCAAGCCATGCACCGTTCAAACGAACACGACTCGATTAGATTCCGCCAAGCAGCAGTCTCATGGCTACTCTCAAAGGCATCTTAGACGATAAAAACCACTCATTGTTTCGTCTGTTTCTAGCTTTGGCGAGTCTGAAAAAAAGGAGTTTGGCGGAACCAAAAGATAACGTTAGAGATACGCTGGAAGTCGAATGCATAACATTCCGCTACAAGATGCCGTCCCTTCGTCATCCAATGCTGGTAGGAATTCCTTGCGACCGAGCGCAATCATTCAAAAAATGAATTGGCGCGAATGCAAACGCCTCTGTCGACTACTTTTAGCCTTCATTTTCTTTGGGAATTACGGTTTTGGAAAGACTTTTTCATCTTTTCAATTTACTGGAGGGATACAACAACTCAAACATAGTAAACAATTGGAATGTTGTTTTCTGTGCCTCCGATGCCTTTAGGAGTTCTGCAGAGTTGCAGCTTCCTGCGTGCGAGTTGGAGCTGAACGCCACCATTATCACCAACCCATGACGCAGTGAATAACACATTCACCCGCGCTATTCGACGCTACAAGCAATGGCCTGACTTGGTCCCGATTTATACTTACCGTCGGCGCGATTGAATAGCGTCGATTATAAATACACGACTACGCGATCATGATGTGAAAATAGTGGGAGAGATGGGCTCATACTTCGTGCGAAGCACGAATCATCAATTGTCGTGGTTCTGCACCGCGAGATGTCAACACACTCCAGCTACAGTGTGTTCCGACACATATTGATTTTTGCTCAATATGGGTATCAAACACTATGCCAAGTCGCGGAAGGTGTGTACTGGATCTAACGATGATACAATGCTCAATAGTGGCGCTAGGCGACAAACGCGACGGTGATAACCAGGACGCGACAGCTGACAACTGGCAAAGGTGTCGCACGTAACAGCTGTCTGAACGGGGAAGTACAAAACCCGCGCTAAATTTTGTAAAAACGGGGAGCATCTGGAAAACTTTGCAAAAAAGCGTCCGATGCATGTAACTTTTTCGAAAGAAGACTTTTTTGAATTCTGAAAACGCTATCATATGCACAGATCAAATTGCTACCTAATTATGTGACTTGTGTACCTTAGTTCCCTAAAATCGCTTTGTTTTTCAAGGAAATAGTTTTTGCAATAGTTTTTCGAAAACGTCGCGCGCGGCGAACGAGGCGAAACGTTGAGCAGTATTTGTACAAGTAATGGAAGAGCAATCTGTACGCTTTCTGCATTAATAAGGTGCAGGTGGGAGAATGTCAAGGTTTGTTTAGGTTGACTTTCCGAAATCCTTCATTTATGAGTCCGATGATTTCGCAACAAAACTCCGACTTTTCAGGTAATTCTCAAGCGTGTTTAATGAAGGATTTCGAAAATTCAACCTAAAAACCTTGAGATTCTCTCACCTGCACCTAATTTTTGAAGAAAGCATACCGATTGCTCTTCCATTACTTGTGCAAATACTGCTCAAAGTTTCGTCGCACATCGCCGCGCGCGACGTTTTTGAAAAACGATAGCAAAAACTATTTCCTTAAAAAACAAAGCGATTTTAGGGAACTAAGGCACAAAAGTCACATAATTAGGTAGCAATTGAATCTTTAAATATGATAGCGTTTTCAGAACTCAAAAAAGTCTTCATTCGAAAAAGTTACATGCATCGGACGCTTTTTTGCCAAGTTTGCCAGATGCTCCCCGTTTTTACAAAACTTAGCGCGGGTATTGTATTTGGAAAGCTTGGGCTCACATGTAAGATACATTTATATTACATGTAAGTTACACTTATGTTACATGTAACTTCCATTTGTATGTTCACCGTGGGTGGCCATCACGTGGCGCAGACCACACGCGACGCAGAAAATGCGTCCTCAAGCATTCCGGACCGCACACCAAGCGGAAAACGCTGTGCGTGACCTTCTTACTTACCTTGCACTCAATATCGGAACGGCAGCAATTCACACTTTGCCTGACAAGCCGAGGATCAGCCCGGATCGTTAGGACGGCCAATATAGCCTCGTTTTCCTGAGCTGAGAGGTGACAAGCCCTTTGGATATGATATCACTTAGCTGTTAGCTTTTTGGAGAGCTTGTTAGCTAAAGTTACCTGTCCTGGTTTTCTGATCACTGTAAACAGATCATCTATTCGTGTTCGGCGCCCCAAATCACCCTCACAGAAAGATTTTTAGCGGAACCCGAGTCTGCATTTATTTCTTCCTCTGAGTGTCGATGAATTTTGACTGCTCGGCGCGAGACTGCGATCTTTTTGGGCGCCGCTGTGCATGCGTGCACGAACTGGCATATTTGGGTCCTAGAAACTCTAATTCTAGCCAGTTTTTCACCTCGCTACCTTCATAGTTTTTCAGCCATTTTCGATCTAAGCCAACTTTGTAGTTTTTTCGATAATGTCTTTCATCGCGACTACTGCCTTTAAAGACAGTGTTCACGATAAATCTTGTTTTTAAACTTTCAGTGTGAAACACTACGCTGGCAGGTGCTGGAGGGGATAGGGTCGAAGAAAGCAGCGAAAACTGGTCAGAAATCGATAAAACACGGCCGCGAAGTAAAGATTTTGTTAGCCCAGTACGCCTGCCGTTATCCCGCTCCGCCCCCTTCGGACGAGCTTGTGGCCCCGCGGACGTTTCGATGGCGAATTGTCAAGAAGCTCCGCAGCGTCCAGCCTGATCGAATCGATAATGTTTCCATCGTGACCACTGCCTTTAAAGACAGTGTTCACGATAAATCTTGTTTTTAAACTTTCAGTGTGAAGCACTACGCTGGCAGGTGCTGGAGGGGATAGGGTCGAAGAAAGCAGCGAAAACTGGTCAGAAATCGATAAAACACGGCCGCGAAGTAAAGATTTTGTTAGCCCAGTACGCCTGCACTTATCCCGCTCCGCCCCCTTCTGACGAGCTTGTGGCCCCGCGGACGTTTCGATGGCAAATTGTCAAGAAACTCCGCAGCGTCCAGCCTGATCGAATCGATAATGTTTCCATCGTGACCACTGCCTTTAAAGACAGTGTTCACGATCAATCTCGTTTTTGAACTCTCAGTGTGAAACACTACGCTGGCAGGTGCTGGAGGGGATAGGGTCGAAGAAAGCAGCGAAAACTGGTCAGAAATCGATAAAACACGGCCGCGAAGTAAAGTTTTTGTTAGCCCAGTACGCCTGCCGTTATCCCGCTCCGCCCCTTCTGACGAGCTTGTGACCCCGCGGACGTTTCGATGGCGAATTGTCAAGAAGCTCTGCAACGTCCAGCCTGATCGAATCGCGCACATTTCGCCACTAGCGCACGTTTGCGGAAATTAGCAGGGCGCGTAAGCTCGTCCGCGCCCTGAATCTGTACGTACGTTAGAAAACGCCGTTTTAGTTTTTTTTAGCGCTTTTCTTCGCTCTTTCTCGGCTAATCGATAGGTCATAACCAAGCAACCTCATTTTTCAGTCGAACTCGAGTATAATATTCATCGTGAACATGGCCTTTAATCGGTAGCTATGGTGTAGCATTGTTTAAAGTGACCTTTGATCAATTTTGAACTTTTTTTCGCTAAAAATAATTGAATATTCCATTACAATCAAAATGCGAAAGAGCACATTATCCGAAAATTCGTAAATTCGATTATTTGATACGGTCCTCTTTCGCGCGTTGCACTTCAACGTGCATGGGGCTCCATACGTTAGAGTAGGTACTAAAAAATGGATGGTGTTGCTGCAGCGGACATTTCCTGAAAGTACTGCAGATGCATTCGATGATCAGGAAGTTATGTAAGAACTTCATAGCTTTGTTCACAGTGATGATAGCTGAGGACGACAAGGACGACGAGTAGAAGATAGCCAGGGTCTGCGCATAAATGTAGTATCCTCTGTGGGTTCCAGAAATAGAGGCATGAAACCAGCTAAGGAACAGTCGCTTATTGTGTGTGTGGTGGGGAGGGGATGAATCCGGATGTAGGGATGAGGAGATGGGTGCGGATGGAGATGTGCGGCGAGGAGATGAGGGAGAAACCAAACCGTGTGAGAGTAGCCACCCCGCTGGTCTGCCTCTGTGCCTGTGTTTGTGGTTAAAATGAACAAACAAGATCTGCTGCACATATACCAGTAATAGTACTCGCTGCAAACATTGCATATCTTCCCACTCGCCCAGTTGCTATGTAAGCCGCATGCAGAACAGTATGTAACAGGTGCCCCATACTGTAATGTGTGCGTACGCCTATGTCTAGAAAACCCTTTCACAGCCACAGTGCTATGTCAATATGCAATTACATGTCATTCGGAAAACTGCGATTGCTAGGTAAGAAGTTTACGCGATAGCATATAATTTTCAACAATGTCAAATCGATAGCTCGCCTTTCAAGGAGAGTAAGGCTATTCTCAACAAGGAGATGAACCCTGAATGATCGAACTAAATTTTTTTCAAATCAACAAGCCTACATCTATAAGAATATTCCATATAGTACGTGAATTTAACACAGCCACCCGAATGGACTAATGCAACACATCCACCCGCTTATTACCCAGTGTGGTTTTCAATCCTTCCCAGGAATTATTTTTGGTAGAAAAATGTTCCAAACAAACGGGAAGGGCACTTGAAAAAAGTGAAAATTGCGAACGAAATCCAAGTTTCAAGGATAATTTCTGGACGGAAATTCTTTCTAGTCTTGTTTCTCCAGACAGAGTTACTGTGCTTATCTAGGCCAAATTCCGGTCCGCAATTGCCTCCCGACACGCTTTGCGGCCGCACGCTCCTGAGTCAGAAGAGCATCCAGCGCCGGAGCCGCCGATCTGCTGACTCTAGTGTGGGTTTTATAAACTGGAAACTAAGAAAAATTGAAGAAAATTGTATAAAAAGCCGCATCGAGTCGGCTTTGGCGCTGGAAACCCGACTGTCTCAAGCTCGTGCGGCTACAAAGCGTGTCGAGACGCAATTACGGACCGGGTTTTGGCCCAGATAAGCACAGAATAAGCGACAGGTTGCGGTGGGTAAATGACCTCACCGCCCCGTAACCTAAGTAAATAGCCTGAAATCTGAAAAAAGACCTCATATTCGTGTCCGGCGCCCTATATAATTCATCTGAACGATGTTGGAGAGGGAAATGTTTTTTTTTTCGATTTTTGAAGTCTTGTAGTGGGGAAGCCCTTGCGGATTTTCGGAGCCCCGGAAATCGAAATATTTTTTCTCTAGAAGTTTGCCCAGAAGGTTATTTGGGGGCCCAAAACGTTTCTAGGGTCCATTTTTTTGTTTCAGGAACGGTTAAGGTAGGTTAGGCTGGACATAACAGTAATTATTTATAGTGACCCACCAATAAACTTCTATAACTCCTTCCAAGAAATATCGTCATAAATTAATCCTAAAAACTTGCGTGACGTTTAAAGGCAGTGTTCACGATGGAAAAATTGTCCGTTTCTTCGCATAAACGTGAGCTTTGGGCCCCTCTCAAAACAGTAAGAACGGAAGTACGAAGAAAAACGGCCAGACAGTGGATGGAAACCTCGCGGTCCAACCCATCGGGTCACCAATCCCCCTCCCCGTCATATAATAGTTGTTCTGCTCGCTGAATAGTTGGTGTTCGTCTCACCAAAGGAACAGTAGCCGAATTTGGAATTCTCTTTATCCCTATAAATTCTAATATCCGAAAATGTGCATTAACGGCAGTATTCACGATAAAAAATGTTTTCCAGTTTCCACTAGAAATGGGTAGTGCAGGGGCACGCTGTAACGTTGACGTCGAAAGAACCCATGAAAACGAGCCAGGAAAAGCTCCAAAAGAGCCCGAAGTTGCCACTTCGAGCGCAAGGCAAACCACAAAAGCGCAACACACGCCCACCGACGTGAACAAATGAATGCTCAATATCGTGAGATGAGCGATGATTTCCAAGCATTAGCCCCGTTCTTCCCTTCATTCTCAACTTCTCTCTTTACTCAGGTCAGCTCGCATACATCGGCTGCAAAATACGGAAGTTACAAGACTCGGACAACTCGTCCACCATGTTTCCTATGCTCAATCTTTGAGGGACCATAACTCCGTTCCCAGAAGGTCTTGTACGATTTCAGTACATCATTTCTTGTACATCGTCGGAATCAGCATGGGACCGTTTTCAAGATGGGCGGAAAAACAGAAAAACGATTTTCATCGTGAACACTGCCTTTAAATCCTTTCGCTTCTGATAGAAAATAAAGTCATATAGCCAAGATTTTCGAAGCGCAAAGAATTTCCGACGTACGGTTCGATGTTGTTTCCGCAGTGAGCAATACACGCGAACAGGCTTGAAAATCGCCATTTTCTCCAAGTGACCTTCACTTGTCAGAAATGTTGAGCAGGTATTTCATCAAAAAACGCACGTGTATCTTTCCGAAGTAGCTTCCATTAACGCCCTTGATTAGGTGATTAGAGTCCATCCGAATGAGAGTGTTCGTACATGTGGTCGGCGTGCGTTTCGAGCGGCCGCTGCAAAGACCTTTTCCCGGAGGAGTCTGTCCATGGCGGCAAAAACCTGACCGAGATGTTGTTTAATATCAGTCTTACAATCGTGATAATCGATTAAATGTTTGAAATGTCTTCGTGATAACTGCTCGACATACTCGCAGACCGCATGAGCGGATACCCTCATTCGAACAGACTCTAAATAACCATTGATCAATGCTTCATCGCCTCATTGATTCTGACATTGATAAATCATAGGAGCGACACCGTGAAGACTTTTTGTGCATCCGTGATAGAAGATTTTGTTGGAGTTCTGCTCGCTATTGTATATGTTACATAGGAGTCAGATCTACATATCGCCATCCGTGAGTAGAACTGAGGGAACAAATGGCTAAGTGCAATGTATAAGTTGGAGAAACTAAGGTGATTTTTAGCAATCAAATTACCCAAGAGAATGCAGAGGCCGCGAGCACTTTTCCTGAGCAAAAGTTCATCATTAACTGCGGTATTTTCACCACTGACGCCAATGATGACAAAATTAACAAAACGGTATCCGTCCATAGCCATCATTCGAGGCGACGTTCTAGATATGCAGCCTTGGTGGCTTTTCTGCTACGAATCAAATGCTGGGTGATGATTGAAGCGCATTTGGAAACAGTGGTCGCGACCAAAAACGTTGTCTAAAAAACCACGAAAACAAGCCTGGTTAGATCGAAAACAAGAGAAGCAGCCGCAAAATATGAAGGTTAATAAGGGCCATTAGAATCTAAGGTAGCCATTCCTTGCACAAACAGGTGCGAAATCCGAACAGGTCAAGTTGTATTGTCGGAGTTTTAACTTTGTCGCGAAAATTCGAGTTCTTTGTCCAAACCGGAAGCGTTCTTCACCCAGAATGATAACTTCAACCAGTAGAGGCAAAGCACTTGGTTAGGGATTTACAGTAATCACTGGATAACATTTGCTCGTGATCCATTCTTGTCTCCCCTCTTTTCCGACACACTGCGCGTTACTGCAGTGGGCAGCCGAGTGGTGAGGACGCTACAGGGCGCACCGTGTATGGTCTCATCCAAGAGTTTAGTCGAGTGAATAAACGAGGCTGTGGTGGTGGATCGTTGCACGCGATTGAGCCCCGTCTAGCCGGTGGTGTGGCGAACGCGGTACGGATCGCCGAAATCGTCGCCTTCGGCCAATCGCTAGACTCAGTTTGGCCAAGGGCCTTCATGGCCAGCTGCTATTGCATTGTGTGCCCCTGAAAAATTGTGTCCCTAACCCCAACTGGGCTGAGAAGGGCAAATAGCTGAACTTTTTTAAGCGAACCACTGTCTACTGTGTGGTAGCTATTCATTGACGTCCCCGTCACAGTTAACCGTGCAACCGTCTGAATTATGACACTTTTAATTCGAACCCTTCATTCTTACAGACTGCAGCGCACAACAAAGAATTGGTGGATCTAAAGATTGACATCCGTCTCTTTTCGAGAGATCAGCACGAAGATGGTATTCCTGTACCACAGTAAAGACGAAGTCGCTTCGCCACTCCCTGAAGTCGTCAAATACCACTCCATTTCTATACAAACAAATGAATAACCTTTTTATGCTACTCGCTTCTGGCATTACTGGCGTTGCTGTAGTAGTGAATAGTCGCCTCCTGAAATCTGCAGCCATTAAACCTGCAGCATGTTAGTGCTATTTGTTTTTACGATCTTACCTCGAAATTTGCGACTGCGACCGTGCGCTTCATGTCGCCGTTCTGGAAGAATCTCGACGTTCCGAATGATACTATTCTCTCAACTAAAAATGGTAAGAATAATATAATGATACCAGCCGTCCTGTGGGTTCCACCCGCCTAACGACTAGCTCACTGGGGGCCTCGCCCCCAAGGAAATTCCAATCTGGGGCCGAATGCATCAACAGGCCGGGTTGGGGCAGGGGCAGGGTAGTCTGCGCCTTTGAAGACCTCTGTAAATCACAAAATCAGTCGTGCCACTGTTGCCTCAGCTAGGAGGCTGGGGCAGCTAGAGCTGCGAAAAACACTGCTGGGGCACGACTGATTGGATGATATACTGCCTTCGGACTGTGATCGTCAAAGATGCCGACTGCCCTGCCCCTGCCCCAACCCAGAGCGTTGATGCATGTGGCCCCTGCTTTGTAAATTCTATACTCTGCTCAAAGTGTCTCAGCAGCTATTGAACTGGAGACTTCAAAATTTTTTGAGCAGGTGTAATCACCAATACATCGATGATGCTCGTGCTTCAGTGACGACTTTTTTATTTAACTTGTTTCACTTCACGCAAATATAAACGCAAACATAGAGCGTTTTATAGATCAGATTTAAAATACAGAGCACTTGGAGACAGCAACAGTATTAGGAACTGGTCGGCGTATCTCTTGAAAATAAGAGATCAGCGTATAACTAAGAAGGGAAGTAGACGATGACAGTGGGAATACCTTTCGTCTTCCAGCAAAACGTTAGATGTTAGCGAGAGTGTTACATCCGGAAGCGCTAAGCATAAACGCATCCTCGGTGAGGCAAAGTCAGAAAAATGAAGGAAAACATTACTCACCCGTTTAGTAGACAATCATCTACTAAATGACTTCAGTGTACACGACGTTGTGCATCCTTTTCCCCCACTAATCCTGCTCTAGTGCGGGATCGTAAAAAAGCCACGTACACCTGACCATGGGAAATATAGGTTCGTCCAAAGCAATGCCGACTTAAAAAAATGTTCGGCTTTGCGATTCACTCATGGTCATCCCAAAGCTCACAGAGGAACTGCCTTCTTCTGAAGCGGAAGGATTGGAGTTGATGCGTGTAGCAGAAATCAATGTGAGGGATGAGCACGGAAGAACTTTGCGACGTCTTGAAGCATGCTCACAAAGGATCACTCGCCGGCGCATATCCTTGACAATGCATCGCGATCCATTGCAGAGATCGTTTTCACCATCCAAATTCCGCAGTAGCATCACAATGCAACTCACCTTCGGATGCAATTCGTGAGGTGGCATGGCTGTGAGAGTCATTTTGTTGAGAAACTCTGCGGGAACTTTTAGAGCATTGATGCAATGCTCAACAATGGCTTCGTCTTGGCTCAGAAAGATCCGCTGCTCACCTTTTAGACGCTGCAAAACGGTATTGTTGATAATTAGCGCATCACAGCTCCTTGGAGTTAGCATAATTTTGTCGGAATCGTCTGCCAACGACCTGCTATAACTTCTCCAAAGGCGGTTTCAACCATATCCCATCGCACACAAATCGGTCTGGCACAGGAGTGTCACACTGATCATCAGTGGGTTTTCCATTTTCTAGCTGTAGTAGCCACTCTGAACTCCTTATCGTCATGCTGAACGCGCATGTTTCTTCTAAGACAAAAAGTTACAAAAAGAGGTCATAAAGGGAAAAAACTGATGCATTCAGGCATGTGCAAAGCAATTTGCCCTCCTATTGGTTAGCACTGCAGTCGACAGTCAGTTCGATGTCACGGAATGCTTCGGAATCAGCGGAAGATGAGGAGAAGCCGCGGTGTATGAGGTCTATGACATCATTCCTGTTATAATGATATTTCGCACATCAATTTAGCGATAATTAAAAAAATAGCGGAATCATACAAAGGATAGCCGTACTGTAAACCGGACGGCAATATTTTCTCGGCGGGTCTTTATTTATGATCATTGGAAGCCAATCAGGTAGTCCTTCTCGTTGTGTCAACAGCAAGGAAGGAAGTATTGGATATGTGAACCCAGGCAGTCAGCTCAGCAAAACCACAGTTTGAGACGACGACGAAGACTCGAGGTTGGAGAGCTGGGTGGGGGTAGTAATCTGGCTTAATATGCAAGTTAAATCGTTAATTTGATTTATCTGAGCGACATCTGTGTAATAGCTTAAAAACTTCATTTGATGAATAGGGATGCTCTAGGTTAAGTCTTGACTCTTAATGAGCAAGTCAGCTCCAACTCAGATCCATCATTATCTCATATTTGAAGGTGTCGCTGATTCCGAACGTCAGCTACAGATGGCTGCTGCTGATTATGGGGTGGTGAGAGCGGACGAGACAGTGCGGCAAAAGAGAGGGCGCAGCGCATTCAGATCGATCTTCGCTGAATGTCCTCTCGAGTACATTTACTCGCCTTTCATGCTTTTGCGACAGCGGCGAATGCCGCACTTTGAGCCACGACAAAACCAGCGTTTTGCGGCATTTGCCGCGAAGCGCGCCGCCTGCGGCAAACGCCGCTGTTTATCGCGCCGGGACCTATAGCAAACCCGGCTGTGTCAAAATCAGCTGATTTCTTGTGCTTTTTCCCACCCTTTCGCGTTATTTTGCATCTATTTATCAACTCCTCCTGTTGTTTATTTGTATTTTGCTGGCTTTCATTTTCCCCACTATTTCATGTTCTCTACAGGGTCTTTGTTTATCTTATTTGGTGCTTAAAGGCGTCGTACACGCTGAAAACCACTCACCATTTTTTCGGTTTAAATTATTTTCTGGGCCCACCTAAGAACGTAGGGAGAGTTTGTTCGGTTAAAAACGTCCTATTGTGCAGATAAATGAGATCGAATGTCTCTAATTCCGTCAAAAGAGACCGGCCCTCCGTCAGTCATCTGACACAATTTGCTGTCAGCCATCATATGTATAAGTAAATGATCAACAATTGATACAAAACAACTGGGGGGAAGTTTATGGAATATATTATATGATCACGTGAAGAATGACTTTTCTACACACATCGGTTAACCTTTCCTTCTCCACAAATCACTTGAAAGAAAGATAAACTTCATTTGATCGTGAGACCACTGGTCAACACAGCGATCGACTCTTCCTTTATCAAAAGTCGATTGAGATGTTTTCGGTCCGAAAAAGGGGTTTTTAGTGATTTTTTCGCCATTTTATCAATGTAGGTGTTATACTGGGTACTAGAGCTCACATTATATATGGAAAACTCGAAAACGAAATCCATCGTGAACAATGCCTTTAAATACATATTCCTGCTTGCCTTTGTGTACCAAAAAAGGGTTTTAGCTTTCAAATGTGTATTTTTTCAGTAAAAACCACAAGTAAAAAGTCAACACCACTACTGCGCTAATTCATGTAACATCGAGCTCGATTCGGAATCCATCAAAAACAGCATGGTGAGGTGATATGGGACGTCATGCTACTACGAGGTATGCTCGAAACTAATCTCACGGAATTTTTCTGGCCAAGTGTCCTTCATTCAGACCCCACTATGCTTGTTTTTTTTTGGTATTACGCAACAGCGAACTCTGGGCATATGCCGTAGCAACTGTTAATTATTCCACCTCATACTGCTTTCCTGACTTTCCCCAGGTGCAACACGACAAAATTTGACATTCAGACCTACAAAGGGAGAAAATATCCCCGAAATAAGAAGATAATACCTACAGAGAAACCTGAATACAGTTAGAAAATAGCAGGAAAATGACGTAAATTGAGGAGAAGACGAATTAGTTGGATGGTAGACCAGTATGAGGAATATGACATCGAGACTGACATGTAACTTCGTTGCGGATTAGAATACTGGCAAAGTGCCCAAGTCGACTTTGGTCCCGAAACGACAAGACGCGACGCGGCCAACGGCAGCGACAAAAATGGTCGGGATCATTCTTGTCGCTGCCGCAGAAACCGCGACGTGGCCAGCAAAAACTGCGGCGGGGCCAGAGAAAACAGCGACGGAGCCGCGATTAGCGATGCTGCTGTCGCGAATGCATTAAAGGCGAGTTAGGACTCCCATTGAAACGATTCGACGAACATGCCGGGAGGCATCGCGGACGGGGTGATTCGTTCACACAGCGTGCTCGCAGACTCCAAGGTCGACAGAGTGATGACTGCATGGGTAGCGCCCTCAGCAACCCTAAACCGAACGGAGCGGCGCCGAATTGAGAGCAGCTTCGCACACGCTACAGTGAACGGGGTGACCCCATCTGAAATAAACGCTCGTGACGCCATCAACCTCAGTTTCTGCTCAGGAAAAGCCTGCCTTTGATTGGTTTTGAAATCCTAGATGACTTTAACGTCTATTACGTAAAATTATCCTCGTCTTTACCCTTCGTACCAATTTTCACCATTTCCGCGTATGATTTGCAGGATCTGCATAATAATAATCTACTTATTCCAACAACAATTCACCAATCATGCAGTAAAAGACATATCCTCTCTTTCTAACCAACGAGTTCTACAGAAAAAAGTCTCAAATCAATATAACAAACTGCACTGAACACACGGTACTTAGGAAAAACACCAAAATAGTGTTTCCGCCACCAAAACAAAAGTTCTGGGACCTAAACAAAAAGGGAGGTGAGCCGTTTAAAAAAACATCTTGCGAGGAGGAACCTCAGAAACAATAGCTAATTGTTTACCTAACGAGACTTTCAAGGCGAAAAATATGGAAGCCCACCAGAAAATCGTAATTGTGATAAAACAGCAACCTAGAAGAATCAGCAAAAGCAGTTGTCATCAAATACCACTAGAAGGAAACCTTGACAAAAAATCATCATATTCAAAGAGTGTACCGGTAACCGGAAAGATATTTTGTCCGAAAAAAAGACAATCACACATAGTATGGAGAAAAACTGAAAAGTATCGCGAACACTGTCTTAAAGGTGTAAGACACCCAAAAAAATTCAAATCTATGCTAAGCTTGAAGAGAATCACTAGCTAATCATAATTCCCCTCCCCTCTCCTAACTGATGTCTCACCTATTTCTTGAGGGAATCAGAATGAAGAGACAAGCTGAGAAAGGAATGGAAACTAAAGTCGTTGATGAAGTCCATCCATATATGTAGCCGCTATTGAGCTCGAAGACTAAAAAAAGGGGTTACCTGTAGTGGCCGTTTTTATCTCGCCTTTCAAAGGGAACTGAGATCTCGCACTTGACAAGAGTTATAGAAGAGTAGTCTACTACACAATTAGATGAGAATCAAAAAAAATCCATGTCTGAAATTGTATCGTGCTTTTGAGTACATTATGTGGTGCATCAATGAGCCTGATGGGTGCATTTTGCTTCCACAATGCGTTGCAGCACTACCTCATGTGCCTGGTCCAGTGGTGCTGTGCAATGTCTCGCTGCTCTCGATCCACACTTGTTGGCCTGGTTCGCTTCCCGCACGCATGGGATGTTTTGTTTACAGCGTTTTAGTCCCTCATTCAACATAGGTCTGGCTCCTCATTATGGTTGTCTACTCCACATCAGTGGAAGATGTTCTTCATCATTAATTCGCACTCAAGTCCAGATTACAACCGCCCCTGGTTTGACGAAAGATAGGGTTCAGCAAGTATTGTAAGCTGGTCGACCAATCAAAAATGAGTTTTCATGAGATCGGCAGAGTGGCGAATGATCGATATTGCTAACTATCGCTCTGCGCGAAACATTGTGGCATTTCTGGAGACGCAGAATTTGCACTTTGGTAATGAGTCATACAGTGCGTTTCATAACTATAAAGGCACCCTACTGTGCTTATCTGGGCCAAATTCCGGTCCGCAATTGCGTCTCGACACGCTTTGCAGCCGCACGCGCTCGAGTCATTCGGGTTTCCAGCGCCAAAGCCGACTCGATGTGGCTTTTTTATACAATTTTCTCCAATTTTCCTTAGTTTCCAGTTTCCAAAACCCACCTAGAGTCAGCAGATCGGCGACTGCGGCGCTGGAAGCTTTTCTGACTCGGGAGCGTGCGGCCGCAAAGCGTGTCGAGACGCAATTGCGGACCGGAATTTGGCCCAGATAAGCACAGTATTTTCTTAGGATAACTAGATCGATAGATGGTTGCGGGCACTCTTTTGCACATTTGGCGACTTGTTTTCTTCCGTATACAGTAGTCCACAACAGAATCCCGCCGCAAGATTTTTTTTAGCAATTTTTTCAAAATTTTTCTGTTTTTTCACTGTTTCAAAACTATAAAGGCACGTGTCTAAGCGATCGTACAACTGCTATTAAGTGGTCCTTCATTGCAAATAGGGGTGTATCGGGATCTCTTACGTTAAATTCAACTACGAAAGCACGGTTACACATGAAATTGCACAACTTCCATATTAGAGTTGGCCTGTTTCCCTTTAATAAGTCAAGAATTCCACCTTGGAGCTCATCGACGCTTCTGTAGTGCCTTTAAACTGGATGAATCTCTCTGAATAACACACCTCAGATAGCTTTAGTGGAGTTATTGGCCAGAATGTGTGCCAGCTAGCCGAGAAATTAAATATTACGACCTTGGATTTGAGCGAAACGAGAGAGGCTCACGTGGACAGCAAGATTGTCATCCACTCCTGACTTCGATGATGCCAGACATACGGACCACAAAAAACTTTTTTTAGATATTCCGAAACCGTAGGCAACCAATAGCTTAACTCAAGGATTTTTAAGACGATACCGTAGAGCCAATTGGGTCTACAAACCGTGATTGAGCATGTAGCGAAAATTCGACCACGGGACAAGAAGGGCATCTTGCTCAAATGACGTCATGAATAGGGAAAGTCGTGGGAGTCGTCTACATTATCACTAGTTCAGTCGAAATGGACACCATGGAGGCGATAAAGTGCCTGGTAATGACCGAGGTGAGGGCAGGTTCGAAGAGGACGTCGTCACCAATTTAACTGCCAAGATCCTTCTTGGTAGTGAGCACCAGAGCCGCCTTTGTATGTCCTTCCAACAGTGCAGGCCTTCTTCTAGTATAGCTGGCAATGTTTTCGAATTATTTGATTCACCTTCAGATAGTCGCCGTGGGAAAATCCGGCTAGAGATTGACACGGACCTGCGCGAAGCTGATCGCGCTACTTGAAAACTTTGACCATAACCACCGTTTTCGCACCAACTTCAACATTTTCGTAATTCCTCCAGTATTCTTGGTCGTACATGTAGCCTGAGAACATACATGTGTGCCGATGCAATTGACGCAACATCTCAATCATGCTGCGGTTTTTCCAATGGAGTGCTCAGACTCTTGCAACACCTCCACTTGATCTTGATCTTTGGTAGAGAGCGTCAATTCACGGTAAACTATAGTAAATAGGAACAACACGTGCTCCAGTGACGAATGGACGAGCGACTCTGACGAAATTATTGAAAACAACAGCTATTTCCATAGTGCCTCCTACATAGTTTTGAAACGGCGTAAAATCAAAAAAGCTTCAAAAAAATCTTCATGCTAGAAACTAGATGGAAAGTTATGATTATGGCAGAGTACGTGTACGGAGAGTACTCAAATACTGAACGAGGTTCTTCTCATTACGAATTGTGAGTTTAAGAATTTCAAGAAGATAGGGTGCCTTTATAATTTTGAAATGCACTGTAGTATTTGTGTCCTGCCAAGATACCAGTCGGCTCTAGATGAAGAAGAGCGTGGGAATTTCGCATGTCCTCTTTTTCGAAGCCGAATAGGGTTTTTTCTTCGCGCACTTGCGTGGAGCGAGGGGATAGACAGTGAAAGTGTGGGATGAGTCGCAACATATTCTTCACTTCCGCACTGCCGTTCAGTCCGCAAAGTGCGATTGATTGCGAAATCGTGCTGCGGCGCGGTTGCGAGTATCCTCAGACAGGGATGTGGGATCACCCGGGCGGTGGGATCACCTGGGCACCAAAGGCCAGAAGCGCCCGGGTGATCCCACATCCTTGTCTGAGGATGTTCGAAACCGCGCCGCAGCAAGATTTCGAAATCAGGGTGCACTTTGCGGACTGAACGGCAGTGCGGAGGTGAACTGTACGCGCGCAGTCGTACGCGACAAGCGGAAATAAACTTCACTCCGGAACAGAAAAATATCTATATAACGATAATCAAGAGTAACAGCGAAAATATACTACAGTCAACCTTTTTTTTATATCTGAACAGCAATAGTATTCAGCGGGTGGTGAATATTAATGATTGAAGACTATTCATATAAATGAATCTCATAAACTTTATTCAGGATTTCCAATGGGTCGAATTGCAATGCAATATGTATGGTTTCGGTTTTCATTTTAGTCTGACGCATGGACCAGGGGGCTGGCCGTGCGGGGTTGGCGGCCTCACTGAAGAATGGGGTTTCGATTCGCGCGGGGTGATCTACCGTCGCAGCCCCGTGCATTCATCTGACTAAAATGATTGCGCGAACTCTGTGTGACGTGGTGGTATAAGTGAAGAGAGAACCAGGAGAATTAGGCAGAACACTTGAGACAGTCGATATAGGGAGCAAAACTAGAAAAGGGGAAGAAGATGGGACAGCGGAGGCATCAACTTCGCACTATCGATTCGTACAAGTTAGGACTCTATTATAAGGTGAAGGTCGATTCGTGGAGGATCTAATGTTCGCAGACAACAGCGCCGATGACGCTGAAGTCACCGACGTTCTACTCAAGATCGCTTTGATTGCAAGCTCATACGGTTGGTCATCAATGTGGACAAGAGTAAGGTGCTGACATATAGATCGACAGCTGGTGTCTTCTTTTTGATGCTCAATTTGAGAGAAGGGAGCATTTTAAGTATCCTCTTGTTCAGAGCCAGATTTACTCTGTTCACTCACGTGCTTGTGCGGAGCGAGGGTGTAGGCAGCGAGAAATTGTGGGGAGAAGGAGACGCAGCGTACGCACGCAGACGCACGCGAAGAACGGAAATATATCACACTCGGAAACAGAGAATACCTGGGCTTCTCAGTTCAAGAAAATGAGATTGCCGCGCTGAAGTTCATAGGCCAGGCTGTTTTTGTTTTTGCAGACTTCAGCTGGGGCTTGTAAAGAGGTCGGTATGTGCTTATTGGCGCGAAAATATTTCGGATTTAGCTTTCCCTTGTTTCGCCGATATTGCTTTATGGAGTTGAAACATGGGCGCTGCTTCAAGCGGAGCTGCGAGATGTTTCAAATGCATCGCCTCCGTCAGATCCTTGGTGTAACTCCTCTTCACCCCCGTACTCATAAAAATATTCGCTCAACATGCTGCGAGAAGCCTACAATCGAAGCTGAAACCAGGAAATGTAGGTTGTGCTGGTTCGATCATGTCTGTCGTATGCCATTAAAATGCCTGCCGTACCTATCGGCGTTCAAGCAACGGCCTGTCGAGTGAATGCCCAAGCAAGTTGAAGAAGACGGCGAAGAGCGGATTATCGGTGGCACTGCGGCTGGCTTAGGATTGATCTGCATGGGAGACACTTGTTCGTGAAACTCACTTTCCCATCGCACTCACAGCGGCGTACTCACTACTGGCTCCTATGCCAGCCTGAGCATGTCGTCAGCTGATGAAACGGTGATGCAGGGTAGACGGTTCTCTTCTTCCAACAGAGGCAACAAGCGAAATTCCCCACGAATGGTGTACCGAGGTTGACATGGTTAGAGGCAAGTACAGTTTGATGTTTTCAACTCAGTGGGATGACCCTGAAGAGATTTGATGGAGCTTGCTACTTCAGTTCACATGCAGCACAAGTCAACAAGCTAGCTACGCCTTGATTTGTATATTTCCTGGAAACTTATTTGTAGATCTAATATGTGAGGTGCTGAACACTCTATTTGCGAGTGTAGGCTCCTACTGCTCTTTGAGACTGTAATTCATGGAGCCCTAGCGGGTATTTTTTTAAACTAACGAACTGACCTCACACTCAAGTTCGGCGGGTCAAAAAGCCCTTGTAAGCAATTTTGAGGCCAAATCTATCCAGATCAGCAAAGCTATAAAAATACAATCTTTGATAGGTTCCAGCTTGTTATATATATATATATATATATATATATATATATATATATATATATATATATATATATATATATATATATATATATATATATATATATATATATATATATATATATATATATATATATATATATATATATATATATATATATATATATATATATATATATATATATATATATATATATATATATATATATATATATATATATATATATATATATATATATATATATATATATAAATTTGTGTGTGTGCGTGTGCGTGTGTGTGCATGTATGTATGTATGTATGTATGTATGTATGTATGTATGTATGTATGTATGTATGTGTGCGTTTCTCTGTGTGTTTGTTTGACCGTTTATTCGGCTTGACTTTCAAGGCGGGCAACCCTAAGGGATGGGCTCCGAAAGTGAGCAGAACGTCAGGGTAAGGGAGTGGGACCTTAGAAGTGATGCGCAGTGCATCATAGGAAGGGTACGGGACCTAAATGGTAGTGCGCCAGACGCCTAGAGTGTGCGAGACCAAAATGGGAGTGCGCCGAACGCAGTAGGAAGTTTGCGGTATCCAAGTGAGAGTGCGCCGAATGCCGCAGGAAGTGCACGGGATCCATGTGGGAGTGCGCCGGACGCCGTAGAAAGTGTGCAGGACCCGAGTGAGAGTGCGCCGGACGTCGCAGAAAGTGTGCAGGACCCGAGCGAGAGTGCGCCGGACGTCGCAGAAAGTGTGTGAGACCCGAGTGAGAGTGCACCGGACGCCGTAGAAAGTGTGCGGGACCTAAGTGGGGGTGCGCCGGACGCCGTATTAAGTGTGCGGGATCCAAGTGGGAGTGCGCAGGACGAAATAGAAAGTGTGCGGGACCCAAGTGGGAGTGCGCAGGACGCTGCAGGAAGTGTGCGAGACTAAAGTGGAAGTGCGCAGGACGCCGTAGAAAGTGTGCGGGATCAAAGTCGGGTGCGCCGGACGCCGTATTAAGTGTGCGGGATCCAAGTGGGAGTGCGCAGGGCGCCATAGAAAGTGTGCGGGACCCAAGTGGGAGTGCGCAGGACGCCGTAGAAAGTGTGCGGGACCCACGTGGGAATGCGACGGACATCGTAAGAAGTGTGCGGTATCCATGTGGGAGTGCGCAAGACGCCGTAGAACGTGTGCGGGACCCTAGTGGGAGTGCGCAAAACGCCGTAGAAAGTGTGCGGGACCCATGTGGGAGTGCGCAAAACGCCGTAGAAAGTGTGCGGGACCCATGTGGGAGTGCGCAAAACGCCGTAGAAAGTGTGCGGGACCCACGTGGGAATGCGACGAACATCGTAAGAAGTGTGCGGTATCCATGTGGGAGTGCGCAAGACGCCGTAGAACGTGTGCGGGACCCTAGTGGGAGTGCGCAAAACGCCGTAGAAAGTGTGCGGGACCCATGTGGGAGTGCGCAAAACGCCGTAGAACGTGTGCGGGACTCTAGTCACAGTGCGCGAAACGCCGTAGAAAGTGTGCGGGACCGGAGTGAGAGTGCGCCGGACGCCGTCGAATGTGTGCGGGACCAAAGTGGGAGTGCGCCGGGCGCCGTAGAAAGCGTGTGAGACTCAAGGGAGAGAGCGCAGATTTCCAGAATCACTATGTGCGTCTAAAAGAGATCGTACACCACCCCTTTCTTCAAGTCTCCTACCCTTCACCACTCTTTTCAACTGCTTGGCTGTTTATATGCACTAAGTTTTCTGAATCGGGTTTATATACAGTGCGGTCGGCTGCCAAGGGTAAAAAGGCGGCGGCGGGCGGCGGCGGCAGCCGTTTTTGTGCGGCGTCCAATTCAGGAACGGTTTACCGTGTTTAACGACTTCCCCGGTTGATTCTGTTTCTGTGACACTTTCGAGGCAGCCCTGCGATTCTGCCAAATAAGTTTGAAGAAACTTCGAAAAGTTTGAAATTTTTTCGAGAAATTTAACTAAAAGGATGACGAGTCTTCAGAAGCTCATAAACATTTTCAAAACGACGGCTTATGATCAAAGAAATTTGTAAGTGATTCAAAACATGCAGTATACAGTGTGTAAAACATTTTGTCAGAAAACTGCGGGCTGGAAATAAAAATACTCTGGACGAAAATTACAATACAGCACTGCAGAGCCCGATTGAAATCAATTTTCGGCTCAGACAGGCCTATGCTGATTGAAATGTTATAATGATGATTCAAATGATTTATATGCTCAACCACGAATACACTGAAAAATTTTCTGGTTGAACGGGCATTTTTGGAAAAATTTCAAAAACTAGGGTTTTTTTTTTCGGAAATTCAATGTCTATTTGAAGACCCTAGCAAATCTGCTTCTTTGTTTTGATTCATGATTTCTTAAGAGCTAGGTATGTGACATCACCAATAAGTTATGTGGTCATTTTTGATAGCTGATTTCCAAATTATCATTTACTCAACATTGTTCCGCGAGACGTGGCCAGTTTTTATTAGGTTCTCGAGTGTATAGCTCCTATAAAAAAGATTTTCCAAAGAAGTTAGCTATGAAAAAGTCCATGTGGGCATCAGTAAGAAACAGCAGAATATAAGAAACACGAAAGCGAGAAAAATTTTTTTTTTTAATTTGGCATTTTTCGTTTTTTTTTTGTTGGGTTTCAGCACTTATTAAAAAGCTACACTGTGCAATGCAGCGATGATAACTCTGCTTCCTGATGAGGGCACCCATTTCTACATTACAAATTAGGTTGAGGCCAAAATATAGAAAAATGGGTGAGAAATTTGTTTTAAAAACTGCTTCGCGCTCACTTTAGCGGCATTTATTTCATATCCAGGTTTATCTGGCTTTATGAGAAGAAATGGGTTATGATACTTCAGCAAAAGTTGATTCGCGTTTCAGTGAACATTTCTAAAACCCATGTAGAAGTTTTCATAGAAAACGATTCAACTTCGGTTCTGCAAAAAATAATGATATCAAAAGTTCAATATTTGTACCGACGTCAAACAATTTTTATTTAAGCTTTACCAACGCGCTTGTCACATATAAAAGAGAAAAAGGATTGCGATTGATCATCAAAGTGTGGACGAGTTTACCTAAGTGGTCATGAAAAAAAAACAATAACCAAACACAGCTGGTCATGCTCGAAACTATTTTCCTCAGAGCATATTGATCCCAAATCAGTCCATATCGTGATAATGAAGCGAAACGCTCACATACAGAATAGTAATGAGCCAAGTCTCTAAATAGGCAACAAAGAAAATCTCAAGAATGGATGCGAAAATATTAGATTTTTTCGTTGATGGAATTCTGAGCTCAGGGTCCGATCTGGGCTCACTATTGACAAATGACTGTCCTTAGTGTGAAATTGACGAAATCAGTGCTCGCTCACAAAAACACCCAAATAACATTCATATTCACAGAAAAAACTCATACGCCAAACGGTAATAAGAATGACAGTAATTTTTGGAGGTTCTCTAACTTTAACCTTTTGGAATTTATTTATTTCATTTATTTATTCGTTGACGCGAACCCATAAGGATCCACGTGGTCAAAGCGGTACTTAACCCGCAACAACAAACAACAAGGCCACAACAAGTTACATAGTGATACAATTTGCAAAAAAAATTGATAAGAAAAGTATTGAAACTGCGTAGCGCGGATCATGACTGAATAAAAACGTGGCATACAGTAACAGGGAACTCAGGGTGGGCGAAATAAAAACAAAAAGCATGGTAACCCTCAGGAATCCTGTGCATATGCTATTTTTTGGCCTGGCGCTTAAAAGAGCTCAACGACAGGAACATGATGTCCTCAGTGGATAATTCATTAAATAGGGGCAGTACCCTAACAGAAAAGAACTTTGATCTGACCTGCGTTTTTGCCACTGGAACCTCGATTTTGACCTACTTCAGCGAGTTGTATACGGAACCATAGTGAAAAATTTGGATGCACTGATTGTAGCTCTGCCGGTGAGAAGCTTAAAAGCCATGACATAGTCATTTTTTGTTCTTCGACTTACCAAACTTGGTAGGGAAAACATCTGTCTCCTACTAATTCCACTAGGCAGTGAGTTGTATGCTAAACCAGAACATCGTAGAACAGTTCTACTTGTAAAACTACTTTGAACTCTTTCTAACAAGTCGATGTATTTCTTCTTGTATAGTGAAAAACAGTCGTACCAGATTCCAGTAACGGTCTCACGTAAGTTTTTTTTTTGGAATAGTAGTCATTCATTTGTTTCGTGTTTCAAATTTATAGCCCAACATTTAGAGTGGGATGCAATCCGAGTTGAGACAGTGAGAAGCAGATTTATTCAAAAAATGAAGAGCTCAATGTGGTGTTATTTAAAGGCAGTGTTCACAATGAGAATCCCTTTCTGTTTTCTCGCCTGTCGTGAAAACGGTCCCATTCTGATTCCAATGATCTCTTTGGAATCGTACAAGACCTTCTATGAACGGAGTTATGGTCCCTCAAAAATTGAGCTATGTGAGCATAGTGGACTAGTTGTCCGAAGTTTGTAACTTCCGTCTTTTGCAGCCCATGTATGCGAGCTGACCTGAGTAAAGAGAGAAGTTGAGAATGAAGAGAAGAACGGGGCTTTTGTTCGTAAAACATCGCTCATCTCACGATTTCGAGTGTTCCATTGTTCACGTCGAGGGGCGGAAAGGGGCAGGACTTGCCCAAAGCGACGGGGTTTGCCAACTTTTCTAAGCCGCTTTGCGGCTCTTGGGTAGCTTTTCGTCCCGTTTCTTCGGCGCTGTTCTGCTTCTGAGAGCCACGAGGAGCGTTTGTTATGGAAAATTCGAGGACGAAGTTTAGCGTGAACAGTGTCTTTGAGTCGACTATTTTCTAACGAGCGTGGCACCCACGCCGCTTGGCGGCGTACTTGTTGGCGTGTCTCACGTTGTGTTTACTATTCGACTGGAATCTGGATAAAAGATAATGGCTTGTACAAATGCTCCTTCAACGCATGTTTCTTTGTCAGTCTTTAGAGCATTTTAGGGAATCTGCTCCATCTTCGACAACCCTCTCCCCCACCCCCGACCTTTTGAATCTTTCCTGAACAGCGCGCTAACAATACAAATGCATGCAAAGGGGCAGTTTTCTCGGGTCTTTCTGGAATACGACTCCCGAAAAATTGTGGTCATCTCAAAGCACACCCTTCCTGAACTATACGCCACCCCACCCTCCCAACTAATCACCCACGACTCTGTGCATACAGTTTATAGTCAAGCAACGAATTTGATCAACGTGGATGTTTCCCTTGCCGCGTACCCCTTGTCCGACCCTTCCAACTTAGAACTCCAACTTTCAACTCTATAGCATGTTTTCAACGCAATTGCGAGCATAGCAGATTATGGCAAATTGCATAACCCCAAAAACTGCCACCGAAGTCCAGCATCCTTCACGCTACGCTTTGCACAGTCCCAGTGAAATCTTGTTCACACTCCAGGACTGGCGCACATTCAGCAAAGCTTTGCACTCATTCATCGACCCTCTACGCACTCCTAGTGAGCTCCCGGCGCTTGGCGCATTCCCAATGGGGTCCTACAAACTTTCCTAGGCGTTTGAGACGTTTCCAATTTGTTCCCACTCCCTTTTCCCGACGCCTGCTTACTCCCATCATATATCGGAGTGGAAATTTATCGTGAACACTGCCTTCAAAGGCATGTACTTTCACTTTATAAACGTCAGCTCACAGTATCTGTGTTATTGTGTTTTCTGTGAAAAAAGGTTCTGGGAATAACACTGATAAGTCGGTTACTATAGTGACGTTTACGAGTATGTAGGTATGAGGAGTGTGGGGGAAACCTGTTCAATTCTAATTTGTCTACGTCGTATTCAGCAACTCCTCATACCTCTCATTAGAGCGGCTTTTTTCTCTAACCAACTTCCGACACTCTAAGGCAGGAGGAACTGGTTTTCAGGTAAAGAGTGATGAGCGACAATTTTCGAGGGTTATATCACTGATTTCCTTTCAGAGCTTCAAAGCGGTTCACTTAGCACGGGTTTTTTTCCTCTATTTTCCACTAAACGACAAACTAAACCACCCGACCACTTCGTTGTCTGCCGATTTTTTACGACCACATGGCGATGTCGGGTTGGTGTTTTTCTATCATTAATCAAATGTACTTCTTCAGTCGTTAAGACGGAATCTATGTTCTTTTTTCTGTTCACATGGACTTCCTCAACGAATGCATCTATTCCGGAAATACAACGTGGCACTCAAGCTAACCAGCGGAATGGAAAGCTCAATCAAAATCAAAAACTGCAGGGTAGTAACAAAGCTTTCGGTTAAGACCGAAAATTTTATTAATCTAATTATGGATAAGCATACCGTGAAAAAGCAAGCTAGGCTCATTCGAAAATACAAATTCTGGATGCGTTCGCGTGTGCCTCAAACTTTATGAGGTAACCTGACCTCTACCGAGAAATTACAGGCTACCTCCGGTCACACTTTTATCTTCGAAGAAGGATATTAAGCAAAAGCTTTTTTCTGGAAGTTTTCGTAAAATTCCTCGACGAAAAGTTTTTTGAGGATCTACCGCGCTCTATAACTCAGAACCAAGGTAGGCTTGCCAAAGGCCAGTTTTCCCTTTATAACTTTTTTGCCCTCAGAAATAACTCCTCGGTATGATTGCTCTTGGAATCCTCATGAAATTCTGCATCGAATAGAGTCTTCAGATTCGAAAAAAATATGTTCTTTTTCTTCCAGCCGATTTCGGTTCACAAAGTGCATTTGATGCGCCTGAAGTTATCGGTTTTTCGTTTATAACATTTCTAAGGTAAGAGATGGGCTCTTGGTGATAGTGACTTTCGGAATCCCCATAAAAGTCTATGTCGACTAGTGTTTCCAGGTTGGAAAAAAATATTTTCTCGATCCATCAGCCTAATTCATTTTACGAAACACCGGATTTTCGCCTATAACTCTCTAAGCGTTAAAGATAGGATTGTGGTCATAGTTAATTGTGGAATCTACGTAAAATTCTGCGTCGAATGATATATCGGGTTCCTAACTTTGCTTCCCCCATAAGCCGTCGGTGAAGCCGAGCCTCGTTGTTGGCTCCAGCAGAAATCTGCGTCTCTCATTTATATCATAGAGGCGAGAGCACCCTATGGAGATTACTATGGAGCTCGTCTCCACCGACCTGGCTGGCTAATGGAGCAAGCAAAGTTAGGAGCCCCAAACCCACACCCAGCAACATTATGAATACATACATAGAAATCAACTCAGAATTTTACGTCGATTTCAAAAACAATCTCTACCACAACATTATCCTCAACGGTTAAAGGCGAAAAACTGGTGTTTTGTAAAATGAATCAGGCTGAACGATCGAAACAATATTTTTCCAACCTGGAAACACTAGTCGACGCAGAATTCTATGGTGATTCCGAAAATAACGTTACCAAAGCTCCATATCTTAGTGTAGAAAAGTTATGAACGAAAAACCGATAACTTCAGGCACAAAAAATATACTTTATCAACCGAAATCGGCTGGAAGATTGAGAACGTATTTTTCGAACCTGAAAACGCTATTCGATACGGAATTTCATGAGGATTCCAGAAACATCCTCTACCAAAGGTCCTTCTGTAAGCCCAAAAGCGTTATGGATCAAAAACCAGCAATGACACCCATCCAATCTCGAAAATGACTTACATGAATCTGAATCACTTCCATCTTTTTTTTCGGGGCAAAAAAAGCGATTAGAACACTGTTCTGCTTCAGCCAGACTGTATGTTTGGGTTGGAATAGACGAGAACTTTCGGTGTCTATATGAATCGTGGTCCCCAACCGTCTAGGGTGGATGAATCCTAGATCTGGGCCTCCCATAATGCCAGGATAAGCGATTGTCGCATCCATGGTCGAAACGAGGGAAGCCACCGGGCCGCTTTTAGTCTTTTAAAAATACGGACTTCTTCGGTTACAGTGATAACTGGGGACGAGCGTAGAAGCTCTGTGGAAGAGATGGATGGCAATTTTGGGATCGCATATCCAACCCAATGACTAGCGTGAGCCAGATCCAGGTTAAAGCTGGACTGCTTACGTCCATGTTCGCCATCTTAAAAGCAGTGTTCACGATAAAATATTGTTCCAGTCTCCACTAGGAGTGGGGTATTGGAGGGGCATACTCTAACGTTGATGACGTCGAAGGAACGCATGGTAACGAGCCAGGAAGAGCCCTAAAAAAGCCTGAAGTAGCCACTTTGAGCGCGAGGCAAACCCTAGAAGCGCAGTGCCCGCCCACCGACGTGAGCAGCTGAAAACTCGAGATCCTGAGATGAGCGATGATTTCTGATCAATAGCCCCGTTCTTCCCTTCATTCTAAACTTCGCTCTTCACTCATGTCAGCTCGCATACATCGGTTGCGAAAGACAGAAGTTACAAGCCTCAGACAACTCGTCCACAATCCCTCCCAAACTCAATCTTTCAGGGACCATAACTCCGCTGCCAGAGGGTCTTGTACGATTCCAGAGGGAACATCAGAATCAGCGTCGGACCGTTTGCAAGATAGGCGGAAAAACAGAAAAACGATTCTCATCATGAACACTGCCTTTAAAGGCGACAAAACTCATTGACAGCATTGCTAGAGAAGTGACACAAATATCTTCATACCTAGAACTCGCTCCAAAGATTGTTATCTTCAATAGAAAGAGTGCAAATCTAGACAGACTTGATTAAATAAAGTTTGGTCGCAGTGACTTGAGGAGACAAACCGAATGCTTTCGTCGGCCCAATTTCGACGGTGGATTTTTGACAATGTGGAGGGCATTCTACAGGCTTTATATGGATTTCGTCTCTTGTCGTGCGGGCTCGGACGAGTATCAGAAAGTTTGCAGTAGCATCTTCTGTCTTCTTAAGGGAGTAGAGGGCAGCAATCACTAAGATCCTGACCGGGTACACCGCAAAAGATGCCTTTCTCCATGGTCTTGGCACCAAAATATTAACGTTTGGGTCTGGCTAGCATGTAGACCCAGTTAAAACGATGTGAGTAACCTCTGAGCAAAAAATTACGCGCAAGGTGCACACGAGCTACAGACAATTCTACCAAATTGATGAGGTAGAAGGACGCTTATTCGACATTGGGAGCTATTTGGACACCCAGTCCTTCGTAACTTCAAATCTTCATGAAACAATGCCAGAAACTTATCAAGTATACACTGGACTCCTTCAAACGATTTTCGGATGAGCGCATTCTAGATCATTCAAAATACGAAGCCGAAAACACCGACTCCTTCTGAGAGGAGACTGAACGAACATTCGGCTTTCAAACTGCTTCATAGCAGGATTGATACCGAAGGAATTCCTATCGAAGAAGCGCGCTTTAAGATAGAGAAAGAGTTCAAATTTCGAATAGTGTGCCACATTAGATCGCGAGATCACAGAAGGACAAGGAAAAATTCTACATTATCGATTTTTTGCTCTGCTTTCCTATGAGCCTAATAATAAAAAACATTCGTAATACTACTGCCCTTATCAAGGCGGATTAACACTCTGCATTCGCGGTCAGCCGCTGTTGTTGTCCGCAACTGCGGAGCACAACTTCGCTCCGAAAGATACAGTACAACAAGAATACACGAGTCGTGCGCATGGCGTAATTGGATAGTCTTACAAATAATTCCTCCAAGTAGGCCACCCTGTGATTACGAAACCGGCGAAGGGATGTCTACAGCGAAATCCACAAATCAGGCGGTAGCAGGTCGGCGACCAAACCTTTCGGGGCTTCAGTTAAGTGATGCCGTCGTCTCCGTGTCTTGCGCTAGGAGGTCCACAGCTGAACCTTTTGGCGTAATACTGGGGTCTCTCGCGTCCAAGTCACTTTTTTTGTCCTAAGCTGATGTGCTCTGTGATGACACCTCAGAAGCCTGCTGTCGACATTTGAGTTTGCCTAAAAAGAGAGAAATTAAATGGAGAAACTTTTCGATTCAATTACTCATCAGCATACTTTACCAATCACTACTCACACAGTTTTTCTGAGCAAAACTGAAGCATTCAGTTTTTAAGCCGTATAGTGTGCTCGAAATGACGCGTTTCCGGCGACTAACGGTATGCCAGCATTAGATCATCGGATTGTATATAAGCATTTCTAATCGAAAAGCGACCAGACTATTTAGTAAAAATACCCAGGTCTATTCGGCTTTTCTAGAACGCTAGGGTTATTCGACAACGAAACTGGTGTTGCACAAACTAAAAAAGACTTGTTGCCTTTACTGCTTCACAGCTACTAGACGACAAATGAGAGATGAATGTCGGAGCACCGACTTCTTTTGCATTCATCTTGCAATGACCAATCTGTGAAGGAACACATGCGTTGCAGTTAGTATACCGCACCCACTTAAAATTTCACCAACTCCCTTTTCATAGTATTTTTTGCGAGAATCGCGTTGTTGAGTGACGTCTCCCCTCACAGTGCAGTTATACAAGCCGCTCGGAAGCTGATGTAATTCTAATATACTCTAAATATCGCAAATCACCTAGCTTGATTAGTATATGAGCGAGGAACTGTAGTGCATTGTGAGAAAGTGCTCCAATGCGACGCCGCGACGCAAGCGAGCGCCTCCGACGGATGCGAGGTGGGGTAGATTAACGAATCTGAAAACTGCTGTTTAATTGATGAAATGAAAAGAACCCAATTCCAACCTCTATTTTCATGAGTTTCATCCGGTTGTCATCTAATATTGATCCAGTCTTCAACCGTATTCATCCGATTTTTATATTTTCGAGTGTCCTTTTATAGCTGTTGTTAATTCGATTATTCTATTTGCTGACCGGATACTGCGATTTTCGCATTTCCGGTTTTTGAGCACCGATTTTTTTCCGACCGTATTTCGGGTTAATCCGAAATTTCGCATATTAATCTGATCAGGTAATTCAGATTGAATGAATTCTTTTCAGTTATGATTTCGTTGATTTTGGGAATATATAGCAGGTATCATTATCCAGTGCACGATTTCCTAGCCTAGTTTAATGTGCCGGCACTGATTAGGTTGAAGTATTACTTGTCCATCTACTCTTGTGATACTGCAGGGCCAGTAGCAATCCCCCTGAAAGGTGGCAGCTACCGGCTGTCACTGCGTGGTGACTGGGTCAATCACGTCTCGGCTATCAATATGGACGGGCCGGCATTTGTGAGGTGGCTGACTGCAAGAAACGGGTGGTGACGTCGCTCACCGCCGCAGCGGAAAGAGAAATAGCGCGCGGAGCGAAGAGGAGCTGGGTCGATACCGCGGTCATAGGGTCGAGCACGTCCAATGGTGATGACTTTTTGAGGCAAGTGCGTTCCAAGAAAGGGCAGTGGAGCTCTTCCGAACCGACCAGTCCGCTGTCCACTTATCACCCCAGCACAGCACGGCGGCCTTTCTCGTTGTCTAGGTGGGCAAGGAAAAAATGGACCCGCCGGCTGGCGGCCATCCAGCTCCGCTGCCAGCTGATAGGAATGACAGGCGGAACGTTCGAAAGTTTTATCGATGTTTAAATGATTCCTGGCGAAGATTAGTGGGATATTAACGTCGAATTGTACGTAGCTGTCATGAATACGTCTCCTTTATAGATTTCACGTGCTTTAGTTCTATGCTAAGCTCAACTTCCAATTCCTGAAAGTTGCTGTGGCCATATTCAACCATTTTCAGATTTTTTTCCAATAATCGCTCACCACAAATAAAATCAGATTTGCTAAGAAAGCCATCTAAGAAAGATGAATGAAAAACGGTTTCGTTTTTCAGAAAATGCATGAAACTTACGTGATCCGCGTGTACTAGCTACTAGATGCTGTATAATAAATAGTTCATCTAAGTGCGGCTTTTATCTTAACATCGCTTTCCTCTTTTGCTTCATGTTCACTTCTTTCTATATTGACTGGGGAGCGTGAAACAGACTAAGGAGAAAAATAGTTCATAATTCAAAAAAATCCTTTGAATTTTTCGGTGCATTGTGGCAGAAACACGAGGTTCGCTCCTCGAAAATCATACTACAAAGTATTGTGTATCGTGGTTCAGTGGAAGAGGTCATCCAACGGAAAATTTCAAAATCGTTTTTTGAATCTAACATTCTCTCGCTTTGATGATCTCCGAGAAAAATTCCGAAATCCCATCATACAAGGTTGGAAACTTATTAAATCTGAAAGATAGACAATTTTGCACGCTCCCGAAACCCATATTTACTACTGCTAGTTTGATCAAAGTTACAATGAATACGAAGAACTGTGGAGGGAGTGTATGTAGGAAAACTGAAAGAGTCGCTCACACATGAACACGTGGCCTAGCGGTCTAAGGCTCTGTGTTGGACATCTGTCTCTTAGGTTGATGCGGTGCTGGTTCAAATACGTCGACGAGTGAGAGTTTTGCATTCAACGCTACTCTTCAAGATTAATTCTCGTTCTAAGGTCGCAACCTTAGGAGGCATCTAGGCGTCACCGACCTCAGGTTGGCTGCCTCTTTAGAGTCACCACATTGGGGGATTGCTACTGGCCCAGGTTACGGAGCTTGACCATCCGGCTCCCGACAAAGCGCTAGCTTTGGGTCACAGTAGTAATTGTAGTGAGACACACTGGCGCCAGCCGGTGACGCGTGTTTGGTCTTCGCGATTTGGACTCCTGCTTGTAGGAAGCTTCCGTCTGTGAATTTATCATAGGGCTCTGTAGGCTACCCTGCTAATCACAGGTAGTTTGATGTCGCAAGGATTTGGAGTGCTTTTTTGATGACTTCTAAAATGTTTTTCCACAACTCAATGACTGCTTTGTGAAATTTTAGCGGTTATCACATTCCTCGAGCTCTATGAGTGGCTTGTTCAATGCTGATTGCTATGTCTAATTCCTAGTGTTTTATTCAGGAGCTTTTGTCAGTTCTGAAAAAAAAATTCACAATAACCCCTGCCAAAGGAGTATAGTTACGCAAGTCTTTCAATCGAACCGATCGAGTTGTGTTGGAATGCAGTCGAACCAGATAGCAGAAATATCCAAAATGGTTGACGATGCAGTGAAGGAGGCTATCAGTGGTGTGGTGGAGCAGTTATTTACTTCGATGACTGAGGCCCTTCAATTGTTGCTGAAGGCTATCACAGATGCTGTCACTGAGCTGGCGCGTGGGAGCAATGGTGCACCAGCCTTCTGATTTACCTTCAGCAGAGTCGCAGGTAAATCACTCTGAAGTCGTCTTGATAGGCTTGTATGAGAAGAACAACTTTCCGTCCCAGACACGGAGGGGAGGCAGATCTGGAGGCAGTCACCTCCATCCTGGACGAATTCGAAGTCGACGCTGTCCCCTTGCCAGTCCATCGCATGGTGACATACGATGACTCCGAAAAGCGCCTTGTGAAGTTATTTTCAAAAACCACCACGACGCCATCCAGATGCTCCGCTCCCCCAGAGGCTAAAAATTTCAAATGACTCCAAGCACGTTTTTCTTCGTCCTTCCGACGGTTCTGACCTTCGGGCTCAGCTGCACGGGGCGCGGGGGGAAGTCATGAGCAGAGATGAGATTCCAAAAAAAAGGGGGATTGGATTCATCAGCGGGGTACGGCGCTGCCTCACCGCAGCCCCTCACCCTCGTGCGTCTCATCCCCCTTCTCGCTTCTTCCCATCCGAAGAAGTGTGAAAGACTCATCTTCAAGATCAGAAAATACCCTGCAATGCATTTTCTTCAACGCCCGCTCCATCAAAAATAAACTAGCGTCTTTGAATGCACGACTTAAGTTCTCATCGCCTGGTATAGTCGTGATATGCGAAACGTGGTTTACTGAGAACGATTCGGATTCACTCCTAACATTTGACAGCTCTTATGAGGTGTACAGATGTGGCCGCTCCCCTGGAGTGCCGGTATTGGAATAGCCGTCATTGTAAAAAGGCGTATTAGGGTTGCAGAATTTGTACCTAAGTCTTTTGAATTTTGTTGTGAACTGTTGTATCTCGATTTGGTTCTCGATTGTGGGTCCTGTTGTCGATAAAGTGCAGTATACCAAAGAGCATCAACTAATAGCCAAGAATCGCTTGTGTTGCTTGATAGTGTAGCACGCTCGGTTGGTAGTAAACCTGCCAAACTACGATGTTACCCAAGGCTTTTAACATCAATGTTAACTGTGAGTTTATTAATCTTGACTGAATCTTGACTGAAATCGGCGCACTAATATCTAGAGTCGAAATAAGCTTCTGTAAACATCTTGGAGCGAAAGTTCGAGGTTAGTGCTCTTTAACTTTCTTGTTACTCCCCTAGGAACTCATGATCGCCAACATTGATTTTCGCTCATTAATCGGCGCCTTCCACAGGCCAACGGTGAGACACTGGGCATGTTGAGGAGTGCGCTAGACGGCGATGACGGGTTAGGCTAAAAAGTCCTCGAGAGAGCTTTTTAACCTTTTTAGCCCTGCATCTCAAACATTCGTTATTGATCTGACTCCCCAGCGAGCACTGCA
The DNA here is from genome assembly GCA_029168955.1 of Aplectana chamaeleonis. NCBI lineage: Eukaryota > Metazoa > Nematoda > Chromadorea > Rhabditida > Cosmocercidae > Aplectana > Aplectana chamaeleonis. The sequence continues at coordinate 2,192,976 of JAPDOI010000042.1, read as the reverse complement.
GGCGCCCTGACGCTGACGGTGGAGGCATAGCGGCAGTAGCGGCTGTCACTAATATTATCGATACCATCGTTAACCACGTGCCGTCCCCGGACACGAAGAATGCGCCAGCCGTCGAGCGTCATGCGCCAGCGTTTCAGCGCTGGCGCATGATGCTCCGACGCCTTGACGCTTTGACGCTGGTCGTCTGCTGTGGACGGAGTCTAACCCGCCATTTCCGGGTTTCTCACCCATCATCATTGAAGCCGTGATTGGGCCAAGAACTGCCTAAATATACGCCAGTAACCAAACGACTGGCGCACCGTTCGTCATAACCAGTGATAATGTGATCAATAGCCAATTTTCGCCTCCCTCGTTCAGCTGACTGATTCCCTATAATTCTTCCTTTTTTTGCAGAGCGTTTTGCATTCTCAATTTTCTCGTGTTCTTCGATTTTACGAGGACTACGAATTGAGGTTATTGTGACCGAGTCAGTGGATTAACTAGACCAGAACTCGCAGAAATCTGAAATCGAAGTCTCTATCTCCGAATTTCAGATCTATTTTGTTTTCCTTCGCCTAAATTCGAAAAAAATTTACCACTCACTTCTGTTGTAATCATGTATTTTTTGTTTTCTCAGGTTTTCTTTTTTGTTTTCTTTTCTATGCAAAATTCAAAAGACGGAAAACTTATGCTTCATCATTTTGATCTCCGCAGTATCGACTAGAATTGGAACCGAAATAAAAACAATTAGTTGAATAGTTCAATTACTTAAATGTTTTACTCATCCGGAGATTTTAGTTTTGTGTTTTTTCGATTATTCAGTTCATTTTGGTAATTAAATTATTCGTTTTTCTAATATTCGATACATTCGGGATTCTTGAGTAATCAATTCATTCGATTTTTTCAACTATTGATTCTCGAGCACGTGTCCAACTTCAGGACACAGTTGAGTGTCCAGAATTCGGGTTTGGGAGCTTTTACCGGACGTTCACTTGCTCACACAATCGCCGCATCCAATGCGCGTCTAATATGCATTCAACTCGAGGACAAAGCGGTTTCGAGCACCGTGAGGGGACGTGCTGCTATTAGTGCACATACTCCTATCGAGTGTCAAATTACAGCATGTGCCCCATCGAATAAGACGTTAAATGCGTGCATGATACACATTCAACTCGATGACGAAACGATTTTCCAAAAAAAAAGGAAGGCATACGACGCACTCTTGAGGAAGGGCTGCGATGCCGATAGCGTCACCGGGTTAATTACCCAAGTTTGGGGTACTTGGCACACCCAGCCGCTGGAGACCTCGTCGAAACCTCTGGCAACCCCAGATGGTGCTCAGCGAGCTGGCCGCGTCGCATATGGGTGTTCGGGTCGCCTCGCGTCACGGTGTGCTGCTACGATAGCGCTGGGCCATCCTGCAGCACGTGCCCCTGCTATAAACTTTTGCAGCACGTGCTCCTGCGATAAAATTTGGCAGCACGTGCTGCTGTATGGAGCACGTGCGCCTGCGAAAAAGCCTTTCGATGGGTGTGGTCACTCGAGTTGGATGCATATTCGACACGCATTGGATGCGGCGGTTTTCTGAGTGAATTGATCGGAGGACAGGTTTTCGAGCTCACATTTTTTCGGAGAAAACAGTTGAGGCATTTTTCGAAATCGCTCAAGCATTCACAATTTTTGAAAAGGCTTCTTTGAATGATTTGAATCATTCTAAAGTTTTCCCAGTAGAGTATTGGAACTTTTCTTTTAATCGAGGTGGTGCTTGAATCATTCATTTGAAACATATCGTGGAATGCTCGTATCTAGTAGTAGCTAATACATATTGCTTCGACTCAAGCATTTGCGATCGTCTTTTCGGATATGTCCGGAATTTCGCTTTTTCGAGCATGTGATTTCAAAAAATATTTGCGAAGTACTTTTCGACAACTCGTGGATGAATATATTCCTCAACAAAAGTTTATGAAAAGTTTCAAATTAAGAATCTTCAAATTTGCTTCAAGGGTATTTTTTCAAAAGTATTTCACCAGACAGTCTTCGAAGGAGTAAAATCACTGCGGGGGCGAAAACGACAATGTGTGTTTTCTCTTTTTTTCTAGGTACTCGAGAAAGCAAATATTGCAGGGTCATCATAAAAGTGAGTTGTAAGGTCATAATCAATGATTGAGAAAAAAAAAACATAGTAGACCTGAAGTTTTGAAATAGGGCGAAAACTAATATTTCTGCTCTAATCATTATCACAGCTACTGTCTCTACTCTCTGGTATTTTTTGTTTGGATTCTGGCCCCAGGCGCGGGCGCAATGTGCTTGACTTCCTCCTGTGTAAGGACTTTACACTCATAACTGAATGACAACTTCCCCACTAGTGACCACTGTAGCGTAGCCTTCCAGATTGCAGGTGAAGCTCACGTTCCTCAAAGGAGCCGCTGTTTCGATTCCCGGAAAGCGGACAGGGATCAGGTCATTTTTGGTTAATGGAAATGAATTAGGAAGAATATTTTTTCGATTGCCGGAACATTGATGATCTTTATGATTCTTTCATTGCATATGTACACCTCATGATGGAAAAATGTATTCCGTTCGAAAATAAGGCACTAGAACCAACAAAATTCCGCAACATATACAACGTCTAGCCGCTAGAAAGCGCTTTCTGTGGTACGACCGTTTTCCTCCAGGCGGGAAAGATTCTGAGAAGGAATGCACTCGTTTCGCTAGAAACCGTGAAAAGCGGCCTATTTGTTCAGAAAATCGGAAAAACTTTCAAATATATGAATACTGCCAAACTTAGGTTGTGTACATCGACTACGCTAAGGCTTTCAACACCGTTTGTCATCAGAAATTGCTTTCGAAACTTGAAGTTTATGATATTTGCGGTTTTGAAGTGGCTGGAACCCTTCCTGACTCCTCGCGATTTTAAAGTCAAAGTCGGCGACTCTTGTTCTCGTTCGTGCCAAATTGCCAGAGGGGTGCTTCAGGGTAGTGTTTTTTGGGTCACTTTTTTTTCTTATTTATGTAAATGATATCTCGGAGGGGTTGTCGAGCACATTTAAACTTTTTGCGGAGTGTCTGAAGATATATACGATACCCGCACTAATTTTTTTCAAAAAAGCCGCAAAAGTCGCGAAATCGCGACTTTCGCGACTTTTCGTCATTCTGCGCCCAAAGTGCTCGGTTTGAGTAATAAAGGGCATATTTCGAATCAGCATCAAAAGCTCTTTCTTTCGAGCTTTCGCGTGTCTTACTGCCAAACAAGGCATATAGGGCTAACAGCCTTCTTCACAATCCTGCTATCGATTTTCATGAGCTTCGGTGTGACCTAACCCGTCTTGCTGAGTGGTCCAAGCTATGACAGCTAGACGTATCTGAAGAAAAATATAGCCTGCTCCATATAAGCTTCCAGCATGAGTGCTCCTTGTGTCTAAACGGCGTTGTGCCTTCCGTACACGAGAGCGTAAAGGCCTTGGATGTGCTTATTAGTTCCGACCTCAAGTGGAAATCCCACTGCGAGGAAGTGTCTAAGAAAGCTACTCGTGAGGCCAATTGTATTATGAGATCGCTCCAACACTCTTGTCTTAAGCACTATTAAAGAGCATTTGTTGCCTACTGTCGACCGTTCCTGGGGCCGGATGCATCAACGCGCAGGGTTGGGCGCGGGCAGAGCAGCCGGCATCTTTCACGATCGCAGTGCGAGAGCAGTTGATCATCTAGTCAATCGTGCCCCAGCAGTGTTTTTCGCTGCTCTAGCTGCCCCAGACTCCTAGCTGGAGAGGCCGGGGCACGATTGATTCTGTGATTTATGGAGATCTTCAAAGACGCAGACTGCTCTGCCCCTGCCCCAACCCGGCCTGTTGATGCATTCGGCCCCTGCAGTACTGCACGCGGGTGTGGGCACCATCTTCAGCTGAGGATGATGAACTCGTTGGAAACGTGCAGAGGCGGTACACCAAGCGCGCCTTTGTCAAAGCATTCCCTACGCGAGAAGTGCCAGATTATATGGCCAGGCTTGAAACGCTAGGTATTGAAACTCTGCGATATGGCAGAACTAAGTTATATACATTTATAAAATCGTGAACGGCTTTCGCGACATTCCTTTCGAAAGCGTTTTTGCGTTCACTCCACACCTTGCACGCTCTAAACAACACTGTTTTTAGCTCAAACGTGCATTCACCTCAAAATCCAGCGTACTACATTCTTTTGCGTTCAGGGTTATCCAAATTTGAAACAAATTGCCTTCTGCGATTGTCGAGTTCGGAAATTTCTCGATTTTAAAGCACAGATTATCCATATTCAATCTCAGGTCAATACACGGGAGGGATGGTAATTCTTTTTGTTGAAGCTTTATGTTCATTGTGCTATTGATACGAGTGTTTTTTTTGCTTGTCTTAAGCTCTACCTCTTTATAAACAGTCTGTTATAAATTAAAAAAATAAAGCTGTTGATTAAATTGTCAGAATTTCGAATCGTGCGATTGGAAATCCGAAAATGGGTGATACTGGTCCAATGCTCAACAACAAGAACAGTGTGAACAACAAAGACTTTAAACAAAGCTCATCTGGACCTCGTACGGAACGTACCTGTCATTGGTCTGCTGCGTGACCTAGATGAATGTGGTATATAGGTTTCGAGAGTTTATTCAATTTTGATGCACCAGTGTAGAGGTGAACGCAGACCTGATGCCACCGAGGATGTCTTGAATTGTATTAATCACGTCTCCTCTGTAGGACATCGTGATCGTCTTTCCTTCGCTGGCCCTGTACTCAGCCAAACTACCATGATGCTTATTCATCGCGGTGTCGGAACTCATGCCGTAGAAGAGCTAATATTTTCGGCTATCCTTTTCAATGAGTTCGCCTCCGCTTTGATCATGACCAGCAAACAGCCCACCAATCATTATGAAGTCAGCACCTGCTCCAAACGCCTTAGCGACATCTCCTGGGTTTGTGCATCCGCCGTCACTTATTACATGACCATTCAAACCATGGGCAGCATCCGCACATTCCATTTTCGCACTTAGCTGAGAATATCCAGCACCAGCAGTCTGTCAAATAGACTTTTCAGATTAGCTACAATTCAGGGAGCTCATATGGATGGCTGATTAGTGTACAGTCGTTTCAATTCTGGAGTAATTTCTTTCTCAGACTGAGTGGAAGTATATTATGAAGCGGCTGAAAATTGGAAAAAGTGCTATAAAAAGGTTCTTGGGAAGGTGAATATTTGGAAACATAGAAATTTAGGTTTTCCAACACCCAGAATTCGCTCAAAATTGTGGAAAAGGGGCAGCACAACTATGGGGGTCATCAAAAGATGGGGTGGAAGTATATAATGAACGCACTTTATCGCTACACGTCTAGGCACAACCGAATGTAATCAACGAGAGCTTTGTTGCTACCCTGGACATAAATTTTCATCAAGTCTTTATATTCTGATCATTTCCTCATTTCAGCGAAAGTCGGCGTCGGCGACAATAATCCTATGAGCGAGGTGAATCTGAAAAAGAGGTTTGTTTGTCAAAGACTTCACACCCCTGAACAGGTTACAATGCCTAAAATCAAGCGAAGAACTCGTTTTGGTAGGCTAAAGTGCAGATCTTTGCGCAAAAATTTTATCTCTGCGCCTGATCACGCACAAAAAAATGGTATGCTGTCCGTACTCCGTAATGAACCTGTACGTCAGTGTTCACGGTCATAAAATCTATTTTATTTTCAGTGCTTAAGAGGGCAATAAAGAGTGCTAAAAACGCTAGGGAATCTTCACCAATGCTTGGGGAAAGATTCTAGAGTATGATTCGACCAATTTCATGAAGAAAACTTCTTAATGCTCTTATAAGGTAAGTAAACGTGGACAAAGTGGTCATTACAGATGTAATAAGCATTTCTACGACTTCCCAGAGAAGAATTCTCTGATTTTTGTACAGAAGTCGAATCTCTTGTTCATAGATGTGGCTGAGCGTTTCCCTTATATCATTCGCGCTTCTCCAGCTCTGCCGATGCACCGCTGTCGCCCTGAGAGCCATAAGGAATCCGTTTTTCTTGAAGTAAAACGAAACAATCGAGTTTATGGCGTTGGTGCGCAGTGTGGGCACGCGGTCTCTTAAAGGCAAGGTCCGGTCAGATTTTGACACCACCGAAATTCGGGTTAGATAGATTGGGCTGGTCTAGCTGGACACCGTCCAAAATTTTCACAAACTCTAAGTCCGGATTTCTGGAGAAAACAGCCTCAAAGTCAGGGATTACGGTATTCACAGCATGATAATCATGGCTGGAATGACTGATAAATACACAGTACCTTTGAAGAATGCGTGCACAACCGCTAAAATATGGACGATGGCCACACTTTTCTGGATCATCGGCTAACGGAAGTGGCTGGAATAACTTGAAGAAGACCGGTTTTAACGCAGTTTTTGCATTTTCCTTCAGACTACCTGTACCATGAGCACAGATTCAGCGGAAAATCTCAGAATCGAAATTCTGCCCGGACCCTGCCTTTAAGCGTTTTCGCAGCGGCGAACAGTTCTGCATAATGCAATATTGATTACCATGGATGACTGTGGCGATCGACGAGGCGTTAAAGGCACCGGACACCCAGAAAATTAATTTTCAGGTCTCATGCTCATCTTGGAGAGAGTCACACGCTGATCACAGTGGTATCTCTGAAATCGTCCAAGACCCCCTTTGAACAGAGGTATGGCTCTTCAAAGATGCCTAGATTTTGAGGGTGAAAAATTGTTGGACGAGTTGTCTCAGGCCTGTATTTCTCTTCATTCGCAATCGTTGTGTGAGAGAAAAGTAGGATAAGGAGACAGTTAGGTAATGGACTGAAGAACGACGATTTGTTGGAATTCATCCATCCATTTAGCCGCTATCGAGTTCGAAAATCTGTTAGGGGGTCGGGCCTGTGGTAGTGAGCGAAGGGGGTCGGGCCTGTGGTGGTCGCTTATATCTCGCTTATTTGGAGAAAATGAGATCTGGCATTTGGCACGTGTTATACAGGAGGGGTCTTCTACAAAATTACATGAAAATCTCAAAATTCATATCTGAGGCTGTACTGTGCCTTTAAAGGCGGCGAGACCGCAGAGTGCTTTGAAACTGCAATGGCTCCGCGTCACTGCCAGCGAGCGGCAACCGACGCCGCGACGACAATGTTCAAAAACGTTTTCGCAGCGTTCAGGCTGACGCTCGGCGATCATTCGTCGGTCGCTGAAACTCTGCAGATTCTTTGAGCCTAGCTCGCGTACTCGCCTGCCATACCTTCTAAAATTTCGTCATTAAGGGTGCATTGGTAGACTACTTTCAAGGTACGATACCTTCCAAGGACAGGTGCAGTCTAGGGCAAGAAAACTCCATCAATAGTATGACAGGCCGTATCCAAAACAGCCCAAGCTGGAGCACTTCACCAAGCGGGCGCGGCCATTTTTAATCCCCTGAGGGCACATAGATGCAGTTTCAGGTACGGAAATTGCATTAGGAATATGACTGTCGTATTTCCAAACCTACCCAAAATATTATGGATCCTAGCAGGAAAAGAGTTTTTCAGATCGTTCGAAACGGTCTCCGGAAACTAATTCTTAGATGTGATAAACTCGAATGTATCACGTTGATCGAACGCAAACAGTCCTGTAAAGAGCTATCCATACTCCGGACGCTAGCGCTGCGCACGAGTGACGCGTGAGCGTGACGTGGGAGTATGAGTTGCTTGACGCCACGTCCGCGCTTCACGTGCGTGACGCTTTCTCCACCAGTGCGTGACGCTTTCTTCGTCAGTGCAGCAAACGCCGAACCAGCTGTTCTATCATTTTTTATTACTCGCTCATCGAATTACACCCGGTTCAATATAATTACAACACTATCTCCTAACACTTTTGTAGAGAACGCATGTATAGGATTTTCTTGGATCGCATGGTTTAGGAACTCTACCTCCCTCTGCATTGACGTTGGTAAATTCATAGTAACGAAGGCTCCTATCTCTTCTATGCCTCAACCACGCCGTAAATTTCTGTGCGAAACTTTAGAACGACAAGGATTCCAGGACAGCGACAAAAAACATTAGAATCCGCCGCCAGTTCCCCAAAAAATTAAGTCGCGAACCTTTAAACCTAATACTGCTTAGCTTTGGATTATTCACATTTGAACTCCAACAAACTAGAAATGCACTATATATTTGCAAATACACCTATTTATTGAATCGCGAATGTTTTCAAAGGCTTTGCTCTGAGTACCTGGTTCTCTTTTCCCCGTTTTGTCTCTGCGTTGTTTCAGAAATTTTCCGAAGTTGACTTACTTGACTTAAACGGTTGGCTTGGCCTGACGCGGTCATTCCGCATCTTCACCGAGGTGTGCCGTTCTAGTAGTCAGCCGTGTCCATTTCTCACGGTCCTCAGCCACAATTTGAACACAATCCATCCATAGGTCGCTTTTGCACTTCCTGCGAAGTAAAACGTTGCGCCTGAATTGCCTTTCAATGCCGAGTGATTTCAAAACAGCTTCCTCTCCGTGCAAACCAACCTTTCTATCTGCGTCATCGGTGCTGCCCACGTATCCGATCCGTACATTATGATAGGGCGAATAGCGGATAAGTAGACGCGCAACTTGACTTCCTTCGCGATGGGTAGACCACAAAGATTTGGTAAGCGATTTGAATGCAGATGTAGCTTTCGTACACCATTGTTGAATATCCGCTGAATAACTACCATCGTACTTCAGCAAACAGCCCCAATAAAAGGAATTGTCCACCAGTTCGACACGTTGTCCGTCCACACAAACTCCCGTTGAAGGCCTCTGAGAGACCCGAATTTGCTTGCCTTTGTCGGGACGAAGACGAAGTCCATGGGCTGCGGCATACTTTGAAAAGAGACTCACGATGATTTGCAGTTTAGCGTTGTTTTCAGCGAATAACACAATGTCGTCGGCGTACTCCAGGTCGACAAGGGAGCGTCCTGATGGTGTTAGTATCACGTCCGCAGGAAACTGTTCTGCAACTCTACGCATGATGTCATTAACGACGGAGTTGAATAGAAAAGGTCCTGCTACAGCTCATTGCCTCAAACCAGTTTTCACCTCGAAAGCTAACGGAAATCCGACAGGCGCACAAACTGCTGCTTTTATTACTTTGTTCATGTCCTCGACTAATCGAACGTACTTTTACGGGACTCCATCGGCTCGCAGAGCGTTAAGCAATCTATCACGATGAGGAGAGTCAGATGCGGTTTCAAAGAAAAAAAAACAAGCTGTAATGGGTTCGAATACCGCTGCCACAATTCAATTACTCTTTCCACGACGAACACTTGATCGATGGTCGATCTTCCAGATCGAAAACGGGCTTGCTCATCTCTGGTTGTTCCTTCACGATGTTTGATAAGTCGCTCGAGAATGATACGTTCCAAAACCTCGTACATGACACGAAGTAGAGAGATTTCTCTGTAGTTCTTAGGATCCGTGACGGATAGCTTCTTGCGAAGAGGTACGATGAGCGCATGTCTCCACAAATCGGGTATTTTTTCGCTCATCCATATGGCACTGATGGTGTTGATCATTTCACGAATCCCAGACGGAGGGAACGGTTTTCAGCATTTCAGCAGTGATGCCCCGCCTGCCTTTCCATTCTTCGTTTTCCGTACACACAATTGAAAACTTCAGCCTCTGTTGGCGGTTCCTCACTTACATCGTAATGTGCTCTCTGAACATGCGGGAGCTCTGGTACTGACGGCGCTGAACGATTCAGCAGTGAAGTGAAGTAATCCTTCCATATTGGCAGCGTCGTATCACCAACTGCAACTCCATTGCTAGTGTTGAGGACAGGAGAACATCTCTTCATCTTGCCGCTATACTGTCGTAGCAACGTGTAGGCTTTCCTCGGGTCCTTTTCCTCCCGAGCCTTCTCAAACTCTTTAGCTCTACACGTCCATTCTCGTTCGCGGTCACTTTGAAGCTGCCGACGCAACTCCCTCCTCAGACGCTTCTCTTCCACAAAGTTTCCTGGAGTTCGGAGGACACATACTATGTTTAGGTAGACGATGTTCCCTCTGAGACGTAGGCGAGCTTCTTTTTGGGCTGCACAACCGGGAGTGCCTCTTTCGAAGAGTCCCGGTTGCACTTGACGAAAGAGTCCGCGTCGCAAAGTTTCTTCTTAGTCCGTACCCCAATATGAATAGAAATGCGTTGTCAGAATTTCTTAATGCATTCTTCATCCCTGAGACTTGTCATATCAATCCTCTGCAGAGATTTGGCCCCTTGTTTCCTCTTATGAACCTTCGCATAAGAAGTTCAACAGAACTGGACGGTGATCCAAATCGAATGCGACACCCCACACAGCTCTAGATCTTTGAATGTCCGATACTGGAATATTCCTCGCCAGAACATCGTCGAGCTGTAGTTTCTAAGTTGTCATCTTCCGCTTCCGCTGCTCTTCCAGAGATAGCTGGGTTGGTCCCTGCCTCAAAAGCTGATGGCGGCGATGATTCCTCTTGAATGTCGATGCAATAATTAGACCACTGCGTTCACACAAGTCGACAAGGCCATCGTAGTCCTCACTTGAAGCTATCGCACAGCCTCCCACTCTCCTATCATCAGCGTTACCGCAGTAGATGGCGTACTCTTCGACGTTGATGAAGGGTCTATCCTTGAGGCGAATTTCCTGCAAAGCAGAAAACGGTGCATGGAAATAGCTTAGAAGATTGGACAGCGCAGACTGTTAGATATCACTCGACAATGACCGGCAATTCAGGGTGGCGAAATTTTGGCTTGTGGCCAAAGACTCCATGAACTCCCCAGGTACGGATCCTGAGGTGTTATGGACCAGAGGCTTTAGCGTGCCTGAACGGCGACACCTTTATCCAATGTGTGGGATACTTTCGCGATATAATTGTGCACGCTATATCACGCGAACTTTCCCTGTGTACACTCAAACGTCTGCTGGGTTCAGTAGAAGCAGGGGCACCAACGAGCAGGTACCAACAAACTTGAATACACACCCTATTTCCGAAGATATCCAAAATTATCCAACAGAATATCCGTATCCGAATCAACGGAAAATGGCATTATCCGAATAGATCCCTTATCCGGAAATTTTAGAAAGATCATTATCCGAATCGAACCGTAATCCGGGGGATTTTCCAAAGACATTATCCAAATCGATCCATTACCCAAAAAATACTTCCGGATAACAAGTATAGCACCTATTCAATTGCTCAGTGAGATCACTACAATGGACTTGTGGACGAATCCAGTGCTTGCGGCAGAGTTCCTCAAATTGTGGCAGGTTTCTCTTCGTGGCTGCGAAGAATGAGAAGTTATACTCGTGTATGGTACCTTGACTCTCGATTCGTGCAAGCAGTCGACATCGTAATTGATTCTTCCAGACATGATGTAGGAGAGTTCTGAGATATGTTGAGGAGCACGAACACACAGCACGATTTCTTCTTGAGACACTGGGGAGAGGGTCCGTTTTGTTCACGATAACTTTTCAATCCGACTTAGAAGCGCTGTAGACGAGGATACTTGTCGAGCAGCGCAGGTTAGAAGTGCAGTAAGAGCAAGCAAACAAACAGGCTTTCTATTCAGCCATGACACGCTTTCGATTCAAACCCAATGCAATTGTAGTCGACAATCGAACCACGATGCTCCCCATTGAACATGTCGATCAATCGCCCCACAGTTGATCAGGCGCCTACCAGAAGCACAACACGTAAATATATAAAGGGCTTCATCTCATAGAAACCGCCGTTGGCCTTTCATGGCCGCTCCTGGAAGGTGACCACTAGTCACTTTCTGGACGATTTTTGACCGCTGAGGGAATATTCCTTAACTTCAGGGTCCGCAGCGAGGGAAGGTAAGTTTCCTCGCTTTGAACCGTGGCGAGTTTGATGTCCTTTATGCGGACTGCAGTGAGGGTGACTCCCTTGCAGTGAACCGTGACATGGACAGCATCCTTTTTGGGGGAGACACCGCGCATATCGAGGAGAAGCTAAACAACTCGGCAGCCTTAGGCGAACTTCAAAGTTTTCGCGTGGCGACGCGACAGCACATGTCAGTGCGATTCTAAAATCGCGTCGTTCAGGTATTTATATGTTTACGCTGGGCTACTACGCGCAACTGCGTACGTACGCATTTTCTCGTAAGCGAGAAACGACAATTTTTCCAGCAAAACCAGCAGATTTTTCGTGTTTTTTTTTTTGAGTGCATGGAATCCTAGATATGCTCATTTTACTCCTTCCATTGTTAGATCTGGCTGTGTTAATGAAAAACACTGAAAAAACCGCAACGAGTTTGACATCGCGCGACGTCCGCGTTGCATTGCAAGGCGACGTGATGGACGACGCGCCAAGGGAAATTGCTCGTCATTTCGAATGTATCGCGCCTCTTCACTGTGAAAACCCGGGTTATCGATAGTAGGCTAATTATAAAAATGCGTCGCGCCGCGAATGAACTCTGAGCGCCGCCTTAGGGTGACGATAGGACGGCGTGCTACTGCTATGAAATTGAGGAGTGCGGCATAGTTTTTGTCTATCAGCGCCTCGTAGGCCCTTTGAATCCATCACGAGCTCGTAGGGGCAGCACATGCTGCTGCTCAGGAGCCTTTCAGTTGATATCCCATTAGGAAGCCTATCATGACCGAATCAGACTCCCCCCAGTGTCCGATTGTGAGTCTGATACGTGGTCTTATGCAGTCTAGATATCGTATTTTGGTTTACAAGCTTCCGAGAAGACGTTTTCCAACTTTCTGAATATTCCTCACTTTTCCTTGTCACAGAATGAAGTTTCCTATGGTTTCCGCATACAGTCCACTTTTTCCGTCGCGGCAGCATCTATTCCCGGAACCTAGACTTTTCAATGATCAACGACCAACGAATCGCAAAACTTCAATCACGCAAATGCGTGGTTGGCACCCACAGTGCGCGTCAAAACTATAGGAAAGTGCGAAATTCGAAGGTTTCGAACCAGTTTCAACCTTATGGTTCAACCTCAAAGCACGATACTAAATCCCTACTAGGGAGAGAACAAAAACGTTCTAGCTATATTTTTTTGAAAAAATCCTGGAGTTTTTCCACTAGCCAAAGCTTTCTACTAGTTTTCTCCCTGCCGGGTTGTATAGTTTGGCTCCCAGGTTAAAGGCAGTGGTCAACGTGAAAAACGTTATCGGAAAAAATACAAAAATCAGCTTAAATATAAAACAGCTCAAAAACTATGAAGGTAGCGCGGTGAAAACGGGCTAGAATTAAAGTTATTAAGACCCTAAATTTCCAAATCGTGCACATGTGCACAGAAAGATCACAGTCTCATGCCAAGCATTCAAAAATCATCGGCACTCAGAGGAAGAAATGAATGCCAATTTACCTAGTAAAACAGTTGAACAATGAAAGCAAGCACTTCAACCAATGTTTTTTACTAGATGTGTACATAAACCCGAGAGTTCATTGATTGAAATTCAATTTCAAGACGCTGATGTTCTCGATATTAGAGATCATCGATGCCGATGATGTGGAGTGAACTCGTCCACCATCAAAAGACAAGAAAGTTCAGGCTTCGATTTTGGCCCAGAACAGCTATTTTTTCGCGATTTTTTTTCGATGATGCAAAATCTTCAAGTTATACACTTTTCTGTAGTTTTGAGGCGCACTGTACGTGCCAACACAGCTCGATTTTTTTGAGGAAAATGCATTGTAAGATAACCGCGTGAAAGTATATGGAATGTTAGTGAAGGCTGGTTCGTTGCATAATAACAGTAACTTTCATCAACGAACCAGGGTGGGGAAAACTGTGTACAGTTATTTCCATGGCCTACAGGCCATAAAACGGCCAAATTCTCACCGTCGACTGCGTACCACGCGCTGCGCGACCGCACGCGCGTCGGAAGCGAACGAGTTTCGGCCGCCGCGCGGCGGCTAAAACTCGTTCGCTTCCGACGCGCGTGCGGTCGCGCAGCGCTTGGTACGCAGTCGACGGTGAGAATTTGGCCGTTTTATGGCCTGTACCTCCTCAAGAAAAAACATTTAAAGTTCGACCGCGGCTGGCGCGGGCGGTTTAAATTTCACAGGCGGCTGGCGGTACGGTAAGCTGATCAGCCGCGCTCTTTTCTCGGCCTGAATCAATTAGCGAGCAGGCGCACGAGACCTCCGCGCCAGCCGCGGGTCAGAATAAAATGTTTTTCCTTTAACAGTCCAGCCACGGACCTAACTATATGTCCTCAGTGAACTTATACCACCCGAAGAATACGATTTGGCTATGTTATGTGAAAATGGTCACCTCTGCTGTGTGCGGGCTGCTAGAATGCAGTGTTTATCTGAATTCGAAGGATCTCCTGGCAGCCTACAGCTCGTCAGTTCCACATAAGGCCCGAGTCACGATGAAAATCGTTTTTCTGTTTTCCCGCCTATCTTGAAAACGGCCACATGCCAGGGTACGGCACGAAGTGTGAGGGGTTCCGATAGTGGTGAGACCCCCCCCTCCAGCAAGGTCTCGCTCAGCCCCCCCCCGCTGCAACTATTTTGGACACCGGGGGGGAGGGGGTGAAAGATAAAAGTCGTTTTCTCACTTGTACAGCAATAATTTTTTAGAACATTTGCAATATTTTGGGACCTACTTTTTCGGTACCAAAAATTTTTTTATAAAAAAAATTTACCCCTTTTCAAAATTTATTTGTAAACGATATTTACACATGAAACTGTGATCGGGTAATGTTTCGGTCCGGCGTAGTGGTCTAAGGTACTTGGCAGTCCCAGGAGAAGGGCTTTTTCGAAAAAAAAATGCTAGGTGTGAGGGAACGACAAAATCGACGATTCCCTCACACCTAAATGTATGGAACTAGGTGTGAGCGAATCGTCGATTTTGTCGTTCGTTCACACCTAGCAGTTTTTTCGAAAAAGCCCATCACTGGAGCTGTGAAGCACCTAAGACCACTACCCCGCACCTTAACCTTACCCAATCACAGTTTCACGGGCAAATCTCATCTACAAAGAATGTTATAAAATTTTCAAGAGGGAAAAGTTGTTCAAAAATTTTTGGTAACAAAGAAGTAGGTCACAAAATGTTGCAAATGTGCAAAAAATCATTTTTGTATGGGTGGGAAATTACCTTTTTTTTACCTCCACCACCACCTGACACGGACCACATGCGAAAAGAATTTTTTGGTACAAAAAAAGTTGGTTCCGAAACGTTGCAAACATGCGGAAAATCGTTTCTGTATAGGTAGGAAATAGACCTTTTCACTTATATCCCCCTAGTAACAGTTGAAATTTCCCCGGTTGAAAGTCAATTAGACCAACTTTTCCTTCAAAAAGGACGTAGTGCAATTACACCATACGTCATTTATCCACCGCCAAATAACTCTTCCGCTTCCCTTTCATCAATTTAGCCTCCTCCTTTTTCACGTCATCCGTACGTTCCAGCCGCTTATTTTCTTGTTCAAATCGGGCTCCGTAGTTTCCTCATGATCCAACTGGTTATAAATGTTAACCAAGTTTCTCTACTATTTTTTCTACTTCGTTCTCAACCTGGAGTTTTGATACTCTGCACTGGTTTCCCTTAATATGTCATTATTTACAAACATTTATGTACAAACATTATTTATCACCAGAAAAAAAATTCACTGGAACACTTATTCATGAACATATATCAGTGATTTATAAAAACCACAATTTAATAAAAATGCCGTGCATGTTCACTTTCACCTCCTCCTTTATGTGATTAACTCCTGAAAGATTAATAAAACTTCAATATTTCAACCTCAAAATAAATATCGCAGTTTGTATCACATCGCATTCCATTCTTATGATATTAATGAAACTGTTTTTCATGGCGAAACAAACGACTACAACCGGGGCGGGAGGGTGCCGTCTAAATCGGCACCGTCAATTTTCCGATTTTCAACCTCTCACCCCCCCCCCTACCCAGATCATCGGAGCTCAGACCCCCCACTGTGAGACCTCACACCTCGCGCTGTACCCTGGCTCCGCTTCATAGGAGAGAGAAAGAAAAGGATCTAGGAATGCTGCTGCTCTTATTCCCCACGTCTTTGTGGTCTAGCGAATACCTATCGTTTTTAGGTTACAGACCGACCGTTTACGTAGAGTCCTCTAATTCAATTTAGTCTGACAAATGGACTAAGCTGTCACGGTAGATCGCTGCGTGATCGAAACCCTTTGGCTGAATGATGCCGCAAACGCTGCATGGAATTATAGCACCTGGTCCATTTGCCAGGCTAAATTTGATACGCAAACCACACACGGGCTGCAAGAAAACGTGAGTTCAGTAGTTCCTTAGCGTGTGGGTGCGGAACGAAAGTAAGAAAGAGCGAGAGAGTATCTGTATGTCTCAGACATCATACTCTTTCCAACTGAAGTGTTTACCTAATGAGATTCCTATCAACATTATTTTGATTCTACTGTAGACGTATATATGTATTGTGTCTTTCGATTCTGAGCGTATATTGTAGCGATCGTGAAGGTTTGAAAAAACATTATAATGAAAGTTCATCATAAATAAACATTTGGAAGAAAAATTGTCTCAAGTTGTTACACAAAGAGCAGAATATTTTCTCTAGCAATAACAGAGGTTAATTGCCTCAGTTGACATCGAAAAACAACTTTTTAAAAGGCAGTTGACAAGTAGACCAACTCCTAAAAGTTTACAAACACAAGCATACGTGGCGCGATTCCCGACAGCATACTACCCCGATACAAATTGAGAAAAACATTTTTTTGTGTTACCTATCCCACTGACAACACGGAATAAATGCAGGGTTTTACAAAGTTACGTTAGTAATCTACCCCACCAGAGTTAGCATGAACTTTGTTATGTTCAATTTTGTTACCCGTATATTGTAAAAGTCCTTGTCCTCGGCATTAGTGGTGTCGGTTACCGCTTTATCTCTAATGGGGTTGAGAGGCATCTCGGCTTACCCAGTCCCGAGAATAGTAGGCGAAAAAAGAATGACATCATAATGTCTAACGAAATTCTCACTGGAAAAGCTGGTCTAAAATCTGGTCATTTTTCCACCATATATCCTAGTACAGGGGCGCCAGCCATAAGCTAAGAATCGTGTTTTCTAGAACACAGGCCAGTGCAAAGTTTTTCTGTAATAGATTGATCTCAACAAAGAATTCAGTTAGCCAGTGGTGCTTTTTTTCTTGAATCCTAGCGCATTTAAAAAAAACGTACAGAAAACGGCTTGTCCACAAGTTTTCTCGTGACCTTCCCCATCTGTTGCGTCGTTTTATGGCCACGTTTTCTTTGATTTTGGTTTTTGATTCTGATTTCATATATTTTTATATCATCTCACAGTTGCGTATCGCGGGACGATTTTCATCTATGGTTATGCTTACCTTTTATCGTCGTTAGTTGTAAACTAATGTAACCCTATTTCATTCAAACTTTGGAAGCGCGGAAAGTGGGGATATAAATTTGCAACGCACCGTAGTAAGTCTCAACTTCGCGTACTAACGTGTCAAGCGGAAGTGAAGATTTGCGATGCGTCACAAGTCTGCATTTACAGATGCTCTGTTATGACCTGAATTCAAGCTGGGATTTGTAAGTGCTTTGCTTCGCTGCAAAAAGTTTTTGATTTGGCATTGAAGAAATGGTGAGAATCTCGTTTAAAGAAGTGGAATACTTCTTGTGTGAATTCGCACGCGGAGGAAACGCTAAAAAGTAAGTGAAATGACAGACCTTTGATTTGGCCTTGCACTTGTTGGATAAACAGAAGTAATTGAGTGTAGCATTAAGAAACCAAAAGACACCCGTCTTACTGAGCACCCACATATCTTTGCTCCAATTATTTTCTAATTCATCAAAGGCAATGGTCGCGCTCAAACATACTCGTCTTCTTTTCCTATCTGAACCCTTTTCTGGGTAGAGTAGTAGAACCTATAAGAAAAAATCGCGAAAAAAAACGCTGTTCTAGGCCAAATTTGAAGCCTGAACTTCCTTGTCTTTTGATAGTGGACGAGCTTACCCCACATCATCGGCATCGATGATCTCTAGTATCAAGAACATCAGATGGCTTGAAATTAACTTTCAATCAATGAACCTTCGGATTTATGTGCACATCTAGTCAAAAACATTGACTGAAGTGCTTGCTTTCATTGTTCAGCTGTTTTATCAGGTAAATTTACATTTATTTCTTCCTCTGAGTGTCGATGATTTTCGACTGCTTGGCATGGTACTGTGATCTTTCTGCGCACGTGTGCACGAACTGAAAATTAAAGGCAGCGGTCGCGATCAAATATGCTTGCCGTCTTTTTCTCTCTAAACCCTTTTCTGGGTTTAGAGTAGTGAGACCTATAAGAAAAAATCGCGAAAAAACCGCAGTTTTGGGCCAAATTTAAAGCCTGAACTTTCTAGCCTTTTGATGGTGGACGAGTCCACTCAACATCATCGGCATCGATGACCTCTTATATCAAGAACATCAGCTGGCTTGAAATTGAATTTCAATCAACGAACCTTCGGATATATGTACACATCTAGTCAGAAACATTGCCTGGAGTGCTTTCTTTCATTGCTCAATTGTTTTTATTAGGTAAATTTGCATTTATTTCTTCCTCTGAATGTCGATGATTTTTGACTGCTCGGCATGAGACGGCGATCTTTTTGGTCGACGCTGTGCACGTGTGCACGAACTGGCATTTTTGGGCTTTAAAATCTCTATTTGTAGCCCCTTTTTCACCTCGCTACCTTCATAGTTTTTCAGCTGTTTTTAATCTAAGCTGATTTTTGTAATTTTTTCAATAACGTTTTTCATCGTGACCACTGCCTTTAAGAGTCTCAATAACTCTAATTCTAGCCCGGTTTTCACCGCGCTACCTTCATTGTTTTTGAGCTGTTTTTGATCTGAGCTGATTTTCGTTGTTTTTTCAATAACGTTTTTCATGGTGACCACTGCCTTCAAATACCAGGTTGTCCAATAAGTTTTGTCGTTCGATAAGAGAGGTCGTTGCTACTAGCCCAAATTTTTTTCTTTGTTGATTCATTCCTCATATGAACGTATGTGGAGTTTCATTTCAGTCTGTCAATTCATTCTTTGTTTACGAGCCATTTAGTGTCGCCGTGTCACAGCAATGGAAAAAAAATTAAATATCGTGCAGTGATGCATAAAATTCTTATTTTTGGAAGGTGTAGCAACAAAAGAAATCCACGAACGAATGTAAAAAGTGTATAATGATTGTTCATCTACAGTTAGAACACTAGAATGATGGGTTGCTGAATTTAAACGTGGACGTACACACAAGCCTTGAAGACGATCTACGTGAAGGACGTCCAAAAAGCGCATCAACACCAGAAATCATAGCCAAAATATGGTTTTGGAAAATCGTCGATTGACTGATAGAGATTTAGTAGAGGCTGTACACATCTCACTAAGCAGTGTGAGCCATGTTTTAAGTGAAACTTTAGGTTTTAGAAAGCTGTGTGCACAATAGGTGCCGCATTCGCTAACAATGGAACAACAACCCAGCATTTGCAGCGTTTGAAAAATGATAAAGTGGATTTTGTGCGTCGATTCATCACTATGGATGCGACTTGGTTCTATCACCATGATCCAGAATCAAAACAAGATGCTAAAGAGTGGTGTGAACCTGGTTGTTCAGCTTCGAAACGAGTTCGTGTCCGGAAATCGGCCAAGAAGGCTATGGCATCAGTTTTTTGGGATGCAAAAGGAATTTTGTCTGTGGATTACTTGCAAACTGGTGAAACAATTGACTCTGAATACTATTGCAACCTTTTGGACCAGTTGAAGGATAAAAATCGTAAAAAAGTTGCCATGTACGACTCTTGTTGAACCTCGGCATTAGTATAATATTGTTGAAGTTGAATACAGCTTGGCACGAGGTAGTAGCCGACTTTAGTCGACTAACGTTTCGGCGGTTTCGCCTTCTTCAGAGTCTGGAAGAGCAAAATCCGGTTATGAAAATACGCTATCAAACGCCGTAGCTGTAAACTCTCTACAGAAATTCGACTTCCAAATACAGAAATTCGACTTCCCAATTTTCAAACTAATAAGCAGGAGAAAAGTAGGCAATGTATCGCACCTTATCAAGTCCTCAAGCGATCATGGATCAGTAGGAGCAACGTGGGGCACCGATAGAGCAGAAATTCGGCCCAAAATCAGAAGGCAAGTCTGATATATGGCTGGAGTTCCCGGGTTATATATAGGCCCTCATCCTTCCGGTTGACCTTGGGGTCTCTCGCATGGATCCAAAGGGCCTCGAGAGATTTTCGCGCACTTGTCATAGCCTCTCGCACCAGTATCTCCACTCGCACCTCAAAATATTCCCCCTGGTGGCAATTAATCCGATGGGTCCTCACTGCAGTGTAAGTACGCGACCTTCCCTTACCATCTAAGTGCTCTTTGATACGCACATGCAGTGGTCGAGCTGTCTCTCCGATATATTCTTCACCGCAGCTCTGGCATTTGATGACATAGATGACACCTGTAGCAGCACAATCACCTTCCCTGCCCTGAGCGCAAATTACGCATTGTGGGGTCACGCATAGGTGATTTATGATGAGCTGACGTTTCAAATTATTGGGTGGGATATCCACCAACGCCAATGAGTTTTCCAACCCCGCTCTTCGCAAGCACTTTTTGACGGCGCTACACACCTCATCCGAGATGAATGGTATCATGAAGGAAATTTTATCGCTGAGCGGTCTATTTGGTCCCTGCACGCGCCCGGGTCTGGACCTTGTTGGGTGAGCTTCATATCCGTTAGAAAATGCAATTTGGCCAGCAAGTCTTTCGGATTCCTAACGCTCTTTCTCGCCCGAACACACATTTACTGCGGTGCGGAACATATTCCGGACAACTGCCCTTTTAGTTTGTGTGGGGTGGGCAGACTGCCAGTGGATTAATATGTTCTTATTTGAAGGTTTGCGATACCATTTTGTGATTTTCCTATCCCCCAAAAGTTGAACCTGAACATTTAAGAAAGGCAACCAGGTATCGCAAGGTTTTTCGCGAGTTAAAGGCAGTATTCACGATAGAAAATGTGTTTCAGTTTCCACTAGGAATGGGTAGTGGAGGGGCACACTGTAACGTTGACGTCGAAAGAACGCACGAAAACGAGCCAGGAAAAGCTCCAAAAGAGCCCGAAGTTGCCACTCCGAGCGCAAGGCAAACCCCAAAAGCGTAACACACGCCCACCGACGTGAACAAATGAATGCTCGAGATCGTGAAATGAGCGATGATTTATAATCATGGCCCCGTTCTTCCCTTCTTTCTCAACTTCTCTCTTCACTCACGTCAGCTGGCATACATCGGCTGCAAAAGACGGAAGTTACAAGCCTCGCACAACTCGTCTACCATGTTTCCTTAGCTCATTTTTTTAGAGACCATAACTCCGTCCCCAGAAGGTCTTGTACGATTTCAGAGATATCATTGGAATCAGCGTGGGGCCGTTTTCAAGATAGGCGGGAGAACAGAAAAACGATTTTTATCGTGAACACTGCCTTTAATTTGATGTGTTCGGACTGGGTGTTCGTAAGGTCGAAACAGTGGTCCATCTCCTGTTGCGTCGAACAAAATATGAAACAGTCGTCAATGTAACGACTATAATATAAGGGGAGGGTTCCGAGCACAGGTGTTTCGACCTTTGCCATAAAGGCGATGGCGAGCGTTGGTGCCAGCCGCTGCCCCATAGCCAGTCCCCGCAATTGAGAAAAATAGTTACCCGCCCACGTGAAAATATTGCAACTGAGCCACTATTTTAGGAGAACCATAGCACTGGGTACAGAAAGCGCATACATAGCAACGCTGCTTCGATGCTCGTTTAGGAGCTCGAAAACTGCCTGCAAAGCGGAGTTGTTGCTAACATTGGTGTAAAGCGATGTGACGTCAAAAGATTCCCATGCACAACTGCTGCTTAGTTGTGTGGAGCGCAGGCGGTCAAGAAAAGTTTGCGTATTAGGCAGGTGAGCCGGAACGAAAGGTAAGAGTAGGCTGAGCACTGAGCTGAGAAACCATGCGATTCGGTCCGTGGGACCAGCCACGCAGCTGATGATGGGTCTAACGACCGGGTCGATTAGAGTTAGGTCCTGCGACGCCCAAAATTTATGAGTTTTGATGAGCAAGTACAAAACGAGACACTTTGGGGTCTCAGTTTTCAAGCGTGTAATTATTGCTTGAGCTAGACCTGCCAATTTCGCCTCCGCAACCCATTACCTATTAAGCCTGCGATACTGCGATCTAAACCCTTTTTCCGAGGATGGGTGGTAAATGGACGCATCCGAAAGATGGTTTCGGCTATTGCCACGTCCATCTCATGAGGGATTACAACAAACTCTCCACCTTTGTCGCTGACGGATAAACGGATATTATTGGCGCCTATAATTTCGCGCACCTCTTTTAGACCCGCAATTTGCAGATGGCCTAGGTTTTTGGGGATTTTTCCCGCTTGAAAGCGCCTAAAAACCCGGAATTTTCCGGGGGATAGTAAAATCACAAAATGGTATCGCAAACCTTCAAATAAGAACATATTAATCCACTGGCAGTCTGCCCACCCCACACAAACTAAAAGGGCAGTTGTCCGGAATATGTTCCGCACCGCAGTAAATGTGTATTCGGGCGAGCAAGAGTGACAAGAATCCAAAAGACTTGCTGGCCAAATTGCATTTTCTAACGGATATGAAGCTCACCCAACAAGGTCCAGACCCGGGCGCGTGCAGGGACCAAATAGACCGCTCAGCGATAAAATTTCCTTCATGATACCATTCATCTCGGATGAGGTGAGCAGCGCCGTCAAAAAGTGCTTGCGAAGAGCGGGGTTGGAAAACTCAGTGGCGTTGGTGGATATCCCACCCAATAATTTGAAACGTTAGCTGGTCATAAATCGCCTATACGATCGCGCCTGCGTGGCCCCACAATGCGTAATTTGCCCTCAGGGCAGGGAAGGTGATTGTGCTGCTACAGGTGTCATCTATGTCATCACATGCCAGAGCTGCGGTGAGGAATATATCGGAGAGACAGCTCGACCACTGCATGTGCGTATCAAAGAGCACTTAGATGGTAAGGGAAGGTCGCGTACTTACACTGCAGTGAGGACCCATCGGATTAATTGCCACCAGGGGGGAATATTTTGAGGTGCGAGTGGAGATACTGGCGCGAGAGGCTATGACAAGTGCGCGAAAAGCTCTCGAGGCCTTTTGGATCCATGCGAGAGACCCCAAGGTCAACCGGAAGGATGAGGGCCTATATATAACCCGGGAACTCCAGCCATATATCAGACTTGCCTTCTGATTTTGGGCCGAATTTCTGCTCCATCGGTGCCCCACGTTACTCCTACTGATCCATGATGGCTTAAGGACTTGATAAGGTGCGATACATTGCCTACTTTTTCCTGCTTATTAGTTTGAAAATTTGAAAGTCGAATTTCTGTAGAGAGTTTACCGCTACGGCGTTTGATCGTGTATTTTCATAACCGGATTTCGCTCTTCCAGACTCTGAAGAAGGCGAAACCGCCGAAACGTCAGTTGATTAAAGTCTGCATTGGTCGCTGGGGAGTCGCTGGGGAGTCAGATCAATAACGAATGTCAAAGATGCAAGTCCCTAGCGTCACTTGGCGCTAGGTCGTCTGCTATGGACGTAACCTGACGCTTGCCGCTGGTCGCTTTGAAATAATGAATGACAACGTCTTCGGAGCCATCTGCGGCATTTCTGATCCCGCAGGCCTTGAAGAAACGATCAACAACTACGGTTGGATGCTGCTCCGATGCAGTCACAATCCAATTCAGATACATATAATCGTGAGAGATGCAAATATTCGTGAGAGGTGCGGAAACCAGCTATCCATCGAAGAGCAGATTCAGTCACGTAGGTTAGGATGGTTCGGCCACGTGTGCAGGATGGATTCGAGCAGATTGCCGTCCAGACTTCTGTGGATGTAACGAGTCGCAGAGTGGAAGATTTAAAGAACAGACCCTAAGAAAACTTGGCTCAAGCAAATCACCGAAGATCTGAAATTCATCCGGTGCAGTGTGGTCGAAGCCAAGAACGTTTGCAGAGATCGACAAGAAAGGAAGCGTGTTACTCAGGCTGTCCGTACCCCACTGGCACCCACAGAGGCATTGGTTGAGAGGTCGACCGGCTTCACCAGACGCCAGCTAGGCGATAAGTAAGTATTGGCGATAAGTAGGTAAGTAAGTAAGTAAGTAAGTAAGTAAGTAAGTAAGTAAGTAAGTAAGTAAGTAAGTAAGTAAGTAAGTAAGTAAGTAAGTAAGTAAGTAAGTAAGTAAGTAAGTGTATAAGTAGGTGAAGGATTGGCAAACACATGTGCATCAAGTAAAAAAGTTTGAGACAGAAAGTGAATTCCTGTTAAAAATCTCCAGTGATTATCAGCTGAAGGGGGCTCTAATAGAGGTGGTGTTCTATTTTTCAACCTTCACTGAAAGGGGGTCAATTAGAGGTAGGGGTCTAAATAGAGGGGTGCTCAATAACAGAAACTACGGTATACTGAATCTCTAGAGAGATACTAAATAGTAATCTCCGCAGTGAGGGAGAGACTTTTGTTACCGTTTTAGACCTGAAGAAGGTAGTTGCTGCATAGGTTGGAATGGGTAAGAGTGCGTTTGGAACTTGGTCTCGTCAATACGAAATCGCATCCTCAGGTGATTTCGAATAGTGGAGGGAGACATGCAAACGAATGATTATTCAAACCGTTCAAAATTGTTTTTGTCATTTGGAGTCAACATGTGTTTGTCTCCCGTAGCAAAGTTACTTGATACGCCAAATTTCAACTTGGCTTCCAATTTGTACAAGAAAGCCGAAATTTGTGCGAAACCTTTGAGTACTGACTCAATCAATCGCCGCATTCAAAGCGTGTCGAATATGAATTCAACTCGAAGACAAGGCAGGTTCGAGCACATTCGGGGAGCGCGCTGCTAGGGGAGCACGCGCTCCTACTGTGTTTCAAATCACAGTGCGTGCACCAACAAAAAAAAACATTCAATACGTGCAGGATGCAAATTCAACTCGACGACAAAGCCATTTACGAAAACAGGAAGGTATAAGACGCACTCTTGAGGCGGGACTCAGATGTCGTCAGCGTCGCTGGTTCAATTACCAGAGTTTGCGGTGCTGGACCCCGCTCAGCAGACCTCATCTAACCGCTGGCTTCCCCAGATGGTGCCCGACGACCTGGCCTCGTTGCATGTTGGTGTTTCGACAGTGTTGTGCGTCGGTGTGCTGCTACATTAGCGCTGGATTGCCTTGCAGCACGTGCTCCTGCAATGCATTTTTGCAGCACGCGCTCCTGCAATGAAATTTTGCAGCACGCACTGCTGTTTGGAGCACGAGCCCCTGTGATAAAGCTTTTCAATGGATGTGGTCGCTCGAGTTTAATGTATCTTCAACATGCATTGAATGCGGCGATTTTCTCAGCTCTCAGGATCTTGAACCGTGCTGTCCGGTTACAGGGATTCGCTGGTCTTCCGGGTCTCCCTTTTCGCGGTGGGGTGGCGCGCGATGCCAGATTATGCGGCCGGCACTTCGTGACGGGATTCTGAATGGAGGACCCACCCAAACCCCAATGTGGGTTACGGAAAATCTCTCGTGAGTCCAAAAACCACGGTCAGGTTTGAGCGAACGACACTCGTAATTCACCGCAACTGGTTTTGGGTTATAGTCCGTTTTAGGGCAGAATGTATACAAGGGGGGTGTGTATACAAGTCTGTTGGTACCTGCTCGTTGGTGCCCCTGCTTCTACTGAACCCAGCAGACGTTTGAGTGTACACAGGGAACGTTCGAGCGATATAGCGTGCACAAGTATATCGCGAAAGTATCCCATACATTGCATAAAGGTGTCGCCGTCCGGCACACTAAGGCCTCTGGTCCATAACACCTTAGGATCCGCACCTAAAGAGTTCATGGAGTCTTTGGCCAGAAGCCACAATTTCGCCACCCTGAACTGTCGATCGCTGTCGAGTGATATCCAAAAAACTGCGCTATCCAGACTTTTGAGCTATTTCCATGCACCGTTTGCTGCTTTGCAGGAAACCCGCCTCAAGGATAGACTCGTCATCAGCGTCGGAGAGTACACCATCTACTGTGGTAACGCTGACGATAGGAGAGTGGGAGGCTGTGCAATAGCTGTAAGGAAGGATTTAAATGGTATGGTTAACGAGTTTGGCTCAACGTCGTGACGGAATGCATTCGTACGACTGCGGGATCTCAGAGAATTCAATCTGTGGATAGTGAGTGCTCATGCGCCCACTGAAACCGCCGAAGACAATTCGAAGGATGCGTTTTATGAGGAACTCAATACGTTGCTGGCCAGGATACCTTGTTAACATGCCGTTGTCGTGGGTATTGACGCAAATGCGAAGATGGGACTTGATCAGGAATTCGAAGTACTCGGTAAATGGTTCTACCCAGTGGAGCAAACATCGGACAATGGCTACCGCTTTGTCGACTTTTGTGAACGCAGTGGTCTGATTATTGCATCGAATTTCAAGAGGAATCATCGCCGCCATCAGCTTTCGTTGCAGGGACCAACCCAGCTATCTCCAGAAGAGCAGCGGAAGCGGAAGATGACAACTTTGAAACTACAGCTCGACTATGTTCTGACTAGGAATATTCCAGTATCGGACATTGGAATATCTAGAGCTGTGTGGGATGTCGCATTCGATTCGGATCACCGTCCAGTTCTGATGAACTTCACTGCGAGGATTCATAAGAGGAAGCGAGGGGCTCAGCCTCTCCAGAGGATTGACATGACAAGTCTCAGAGATGAAGAGTGCAGAAGGAATTTTCGACAACGCGTTCCTATTCACATCGGAGTACAGACTAAGAAGAAATCTTGCGACGCGGATTCTTTTGTCAAGTGCATCCAGGACGCTTCGAAAAAGGCACTCCCGGTTGTACAGCCTAAGAAGAAGTTCGGCTAAGTCTGAGAGGAAACGACGTCAGCTTGCAACAAGGTATGTGCTCTCCGATTTGCAGGGAACTTCGTGAAGGAGAAGCGTCTAAGGAGGAAGTTGCGTCGGCAGCTTCAAAGTGACCGCGAACGAGAGTGGACGTGTAGAGCTAGGGAGTTCGAGAAGGCTTGGGAGGAGAAGAATCCGAGGAAAGCCTACACGTTGCTGCGACTGTATAGCGGGAAGATGAAGAGATGTTCTCCTGTTTTGAACACTACCAATGGAGTTGCAGTTGGTGATGCGGCGCTGCCAATATGGAAGGATTACTTCAGTTCACTACCGAATCGTTCAGCGCCATCAGCACCTGAGCTCCCGCATGTTCAGAGAGCACATTACGATGTCAGTGAGGAACCGCCGACTGAGTCTGAAGTTTTGGATTGTGTCCGGAAAATGAAGAATGGAAAGGCAGGTGGAGATGACAACATCACTGACGAAATGCTGAAAGTTCTTTCCCCGTCTGCAATTCGTGAAATGACCAACACCATCAGTGCCATATGGATTAGTGAAAGGATACCCGATTGTTGGAGGCATGCGATTATCGTACCTCTCCACAAGAAGCTATCCGTCACGGATCCTAAGAACTACAGAGGAATCTCTCTACTTCGTGTCATGTACAAGGTTTTAAAACGTATCATTCCCGACCGACTTATCAAACATCGTGAAGGAACAACCAGAGATGAGCGAGCCGGTTTTCGATCTGCAAGATCGACCATCGACCAAGTGTTCGTCGTGAGAAGAGTAATTGAATCGTGGCAGCGGTATTCGAAGCCACTATAGCTTGCTTTTTTGAACTTTGAAGCCGCGTTCGACTCTCCTCATCGTGATCGATTGCTCAATGCTCTGCGAGCAGATGGAGTTCCGGAAAAGTATGTTCGGTTAATCGAGGACATGAACAAAGGAACAACAGCAGCAGTTCGTACCCATGTCGGATTTACGTCAGCTTTCGAGGTGAAAACAGGAGTAAGGCAAGGAGCCGTTGCAGGATCTTTTTTTTCAACTTCGCCGTTGATGACATCATGCGTAGAGTTGCAGAACAGTTTCCTGCGAATGTGATCCTAACACCATCAGGACGGTCCCTTGTCGAACTGGAGTACGCCGACGACATTGTGTTATTCGCTGGAAACAACGCAAAACTGCAAAGGATTGTGAACCTCGTTTCGAAGTATGCCGCAGCCTATAGACTTCGCCTTCGTCCCGACAAATGCAAGCAGATGTGGGTCTCTCAGAGACCTTCAACGGGAGTTTGTGTGGACGGACAACGTATCGAACTGGTGGACGATTTCTTTTATTTGGGCTGTTTGCTGAAGAACGATGGTAGTTATGCAGCGGAAATTCGACAACGGTGTGCGAAGACTACGTCTGCATTTAATTCTCTAACCAAGTGTTTGTGGTCTACCAGCATCGCGAAGGAAGTCAAGTTGCGCGTCTACCTATCCGCTATTCGCCCTATGATGATGTACGGATCGGAGACGTGGGAAGCACCGAAGACGCAGATGGAAAGGTTCTATTGTACGGAGAGGAAGCTTTTTAGGCGTTTGCTTGGTTATTTCTGGCCGCGTGTATGTCATAACGAAAACCTTTGCAAGGAAATCGACGCAGTACATCAACGCTTGACATAAGGGAGGTGCCAGCATCTCCTAACGCTATCTCAAGCAGCAATGGAAAGTCGACTTCGACTGCTCGGGCATATACTAAGAAGAACGCCGGATCGTCTCGTACAACACGCTTTAGGAACGCTTCCAAATTCTGTCTGGAAACGGCCACCTGGGCGTAGGCAAAAGTTCTGGACGGATGTGGTTAAAGAGGATTTGAAGTCACTCGGCATCGAAAGACAGTTCAGGCGCGATGTTTCGTTTCGCAGGAAATGGAATAGTGACAGCTGGATGGAATGTGTTCAAATTGTGGCTGAACACCGTGAAAAATGGACACGGCTGACTACTAGGACGGCACACCTCGATAAAGATGCGGAATGACCGCGTCAGGCGAAAGCCAACCGATTAAGTCAAGTAAGTCAGGGCAGAATAAAATCGATAATTCGTGATGACGGTTAAAATGCGCGGTCGAATTCAATCATAAAATAGATTTTTTAACTTTTCGCACTAAAACTGTCAACATTCCTTGTTCAAATTCCACTCGAATGTTATATGAATCGGAACTAATTCACTTTGTTCCTTCTTTTGCGTGTGTGCAGCAAGGGCGAGATGAAGCTCCAAACGTACTTAGTGTGCCCGAATACTCTGAAATAGAGGTCATGGTTATTTGTTAGGTCCCCGTCATAGTGGGTCGATAGGCTTTCGATTCGACTAGAAAGCGTTGTGTACGGCTGGTGATGGCCGTAATGTATTTGAACAGCGAGCGAGGCTGGAGAAACTTAGTGTTCCTTCCAATCGCACTCCTCGCTCTTCCCCGGTTTGTCCAATCACTTTCATTCCTCCTCTCACGCGGTTGCAATACATTACGACCACCACCTGTGAACGACGATACGGAACCGCACTTTCAAGCGTCACGTAGCCTAATCGTCGTCGAAGTGAGAAGCACGTGCCACAACACATAGACGTTCCACTCGGCCACGACACGCTTTCAATTCGGCAATGATGCAGTTTCGACGACGAACGAGCCACGATGCTCTCGGTTAGACACGGTAATCGATCGCTCCACTGCTGATCAGGCGCCTATCAGCCGCACATCACATCAGTCGACCATTCGGGGCCCCTTCTGTAAGGTGACTGTGAGTCACTTTCTGGGCGATTTTTACCCGCTGAGAGTTCTCCCTCACAGTCCTCAGCGGTAGAAACTCCTTCGCTGTCGATCGTAGCGAGGATGATGTCCCTGTCGCGAACTGCGGTGGGGTGACCCCGTGCTGCAGACCGTGACATGGACCGTATCCTTGTTGATGGAAGACCCGCTCCCAACGAAGGAGTGGAATGCCGCCCCTAGCGTCACGTGCTTCTATTATAGGACGACGTGCCGCTGCGTGGGAGACGGGGGTGAGGCGAAAGTTTTGCCTGCCTACACCACGTGGTCCCTTCGAACAGACCACGTGCTCCTCGCAGCAGCACATGCTGCTGCAAATGTTCGTTTTCGCTCTGACGAGGCATCCTATTAGAAAGCCTATCGGGGTCGAATCGGATCTCTCCAGTATCTGAGTTGTACAGTCCACGGAAAAAAAAGAGATTGGTACGGTCGCGCACTTCCACTCAACATGCTGTAGCCATAGCTACAATACCCGCACTAATTTACTCAAAAAAAACCGCAAAAGTCGCGATTTCGCGACTTTTGCTAATTTTCGTCATAACTCGGCCCGAAGTGATCCATTCGAGCAGTGAAGGGCATATTTCGAATCAGCATCGAGAGCTCTTTCTTCTGAGTACTCGCATGTCTTACGGTCAAACAAGGCATGTAGGGCTAATACAATCAATCGAGTTGGTGAAAGGAAAATTCAAGTATTTTGTGGTTATTTGACGTAATGCCACGTCCACCTCAACAGTGTGTCCATGATAGACAACAGTTCAATAAACTGCCTGCGGCTGACAGACTTTTTCTGCTAAATTTCAGTTTTTTGATTTTCTAAACCCGATTATTTCACCATTTCTACAGCCGCAACCCTCATCTTGCTTAGACTTACAGAGAGTAGCAATGTTTTTTCATCAACTGTGTCTGAATCCATCCATGGTGGTAATCTTGGAGAGAACTTAGACCGTGAAAAGTGGTTCGCAGCGATTTCAAATGAGCGATCTTTGAATTCAGCCCTTCCACGGAGGCCCGTACCCCTCTCAGGGGCTGGTAATATTTCTAGCTCCTCGCTGTACATGATGAATACTTCGGAAAACCACCTGAGATTTTTCGCCAATTATTCTTTTCAAACTCAAAAACGTGTAGTAATTATCGATAACTTTCATTTGTTTTCCGATGCTTGGCGATCCACGATCAGCCGCTTCCCGAAATTCAGAATGCTGGTGGTAAGGGCTTTCAAATGGAATAATGTTTGCTTGTTCCGACAAACCCTTCTGTTTCTTAGATCTAAAAGAGTAATTTATCGTTAGTCCCTGGCTTCGCGCCTCTGCGTCTCTGACTCTCCGCGCCCTGCTCACCCTCACTTTTGAAGGTGTCGAAAGCGCACTGTCTTGCCTGTCTCGCTCAATGAGCGAAGTCCACGCGTAATGGATCGATTTCCTTGGGCAAGGTTTCACTCGGGAGACGACAAAAGCTTGGGTTAAAACAGTAAGAAGAGGGCAGAAAGAACAGGAAGGAAAACATTAGGGGGAGGTAATCACACGGGAGGTATCCGTGTCATCAACTGGTAGGGATAGGCTGGAAGGGAATTCAACGAGATGGGTTGTTCCTAGCTCATTAGCGACTACAGAGAGGTTGAAAAGGAAGTCGCTCCAAGGGATGTCTACTTGCTGAAAATCAACTCCTCGAATCCAATGGCCGCACGCTACTTATCGCACGCGCGACCGCTTGCGCGGACCTCTGGCTCCAAAATGAAGCATTTTTCCTTTTTTTCACCTTTGAGCTTCAACTCACTGTCGAGCTCCAGCGCAACGCGACGCAGCTGCTTCGGAGAGAAATGTTCTAGATTGCGTACAGGTTCATCCAAGTCAACTTGTCCGAAAGGCAGGCAATTGGCAGTCCGTGAAAAATGCTCTCAGTTGTAGTGCGCGCCGTGTACGCCCTGCTGCGGCGTGGGTCGCGTCCATGACGCCGCCTGAGAGGCGCTTCCCTCAGAGAACGCCGTCGCCAGTACGTAGTGAAGTCGGCTCTAAATTTGGTGAAAATTCGTTCAAGAACGTACTTCGACTACTCACGGTTTTGTTTTTGGTTCGAATAAATAATTGATTACGCCAGTGGTCGTCCGAGCGGTCGCGTCGCGTGCGCGACAAGCCGCGTGCGCCGCAATCTTAATATTGACAGATGCGTGGAAGATTCGAATCACGTGACGTAGCGATTCCAAAACGCGACGAAGAAGAGTGACCGTGCAAAGCGTTGTTGCATGAATTCGACCGCATGGCGTTGCTCTGCAGCGCGGCAATCTGAATGAGCAATATATTAAGGTCCGAAGACCAAAAATTGAAAAATGCTTTATTTTGAACCCAAAAGTCCGCGCGAGCCGCGTGGGGCGCAGTCTTGATGTCGACAGATGTATGATAGAATCGAATTACTATTGCTCTCGGAGCCAAATTGCGGTTTGCAATTGCGGTCCGCAATTGCGGACTACGGTTGTTGCATCATGCGGCACGTGATGATTGTACTGGGAGAAATGACCAAGTGGTCGCTATGCCATTTGTCGCCATGCATAAAGAACAATTTCTAAGATAATTCTTTCAAAGCCTGGCAGATTCTAACTACGTGGCTAATTAATATGAATGACTTAGGGAGTTTTTAGAGTTGCACCGCTGCGCGGCGCGATTTAATGGTTCATATGCGAATCGACGAGCGGCGCGTTATGGATCGATGCCCACAGAAAATACCGCATCGCGCAGCGATGGAACTTTAAAAGGGCCTTACCGCGTGGTATAGCATCGCATGGCGTCGACCGCGCCGCGTTGTGATTCAGCGCTGCGGTAGGAATGAGCAAATAATCTGGGAACCACCCGTAAAGTTCAACTCTCTACACTGAATTCGAGGCGTTGATTTTCAGTAAATAGACAACCCTTGAAGTGAGTTCCTTTTCAACATGTCTGTAGTCGTTAATGAGCTAGGGACAACTAATCTCGTTAAATACCCTTCCAGCCTATCCCTACCAGTTGACGACACGGATACCTCCCGTGTGATTACCTCCCCATCATGTTTCTCTTCCTGTTCTTTCTGCCTCTTCTTACTGTTTTAACCCAAGCTTTTGTCGTCTCCCGAGTGAAACCTTGCCCAAGGAAATCGATCCATTACGCGTGGACTTCGCTCATTGAGCGAGACGGGCAAGACAGTGCGCTTTCGACACCTTCAAAAGTGGGGGTGAGCAGGGCGCGGAGAGTCAGAGACGCAGAGGCGCGAAGCCAGGGACTAACGATAAAATACTCTTCTAGATCTGAGAAACAGGAGGATTTGTCGGAACAAGCAAACATTATACCATTTGAAAGCCCTTACCACCAGCATTCTAAATTTCGGGAAGCGGATGATCGTGGATCGCCAAGCATCGGAAAACAAATGGAAGTTATCGATAAATACTACACGTTTTTGAGTTTGAAAAGAATAATTGACAAAAAATCTTAGGTGGTTTTTCGAACTAATTATCATGTACAGCGAGGAGCTCCAAATATTACCAGCCCCTGAGAGGGAGTGCGGGCCTCCTTGGAAGGGCTGAATTCAAAGATCGCCCATTTGAAATCGCTGCGAACCCTTTTTTCACAGTCTAAATTCTCTCCAAGTTTTCCACCATGGATGGATTCAGACACAGTTGATGGAAAAACATTGCTACTCTCTGTAATCTAAGCAAGAGGAGGCTTTTGGTTGTAGAAATGGTGAAATATTCGGGTTTAAAAATTCAAAAAATCGCAATTTCGCAAAAAACGTATGTCATCCGCAGACAGTTTGATAAACTGTTGTCTATCATGCTAACACTGTTGAGGTGGGCGTGGCATTACGTAAAATAACCACAAAATACTTGAATTTTCCTTTCACCAACTCGATTGATTGTGTTAGCCCTATATGCCTTAATTGGACGTAAGACATGCGAGAACGCAGAAGAAAGAGCTCTCGATGCTGATTCGAAATACGCCCTCCACTGCTCGAATGGATCACTTCGGGCCGAGTTATGACGAAAAGTCGCAAAAGGCGACTTTTGCGACTTTTTTTGAGTAAATTAGTGCGGGTATTGTAGTTTGATTCCAAGGATCGATCAGGTAGCAGCTGAAAATTTCTATCTGGTTTCTGGTTTATTTTCTGTTTCTTCCATAATTTTTTCGTGTTAGTCCTGTTTGTATCTATAGTAAAGATTTCAGGTGCATTGGATTAATGTGTGTAGGGAGACGCTTACCGTTTCCCAGCGTTTCCGGTGCTTTTTCTCTCCGAAATTTAGGAAAAAAATTAGAACACCTGCTGTCGATTATGGCAGGATGTCCGCACAGGCACATCCATGCACCCTAATCGACGACGAATTCGAATTTTGTCAATTTTTGAGGGCGATGGTCGTTAGGTGATCAAGGGGAGGGAAGGGCGAGCAGACGAAGCGCGGAGACATACTGTGCTTATCTGGGTCAAATTCCGGTCCGCAATTGCGTCTCGACACGCTTTGCGGCCGCGCGCTTTCGAGTCGGGATAGCTTCCAGCTCCGCAGCCGCCGATCTGTTGACTCTAGGTGGGTTTTAGAAACTGAAAACTAAACAAAATTGAAGAAAACTGTATAAAAAAGTCATATCGAGTCAAGATTGGCGCTAGAAACCCGACTGATTCGGGCGCGTGCGGCCGCAAAGCGTGTCGAGACGCAATTGCGGACCGGAATTAGACCCAGATAAGCACAGTAGGCGAACATAATAGCGACGCGGACACTCGGTCCAATAGCGTAAGGCCCTCTCGTTCTTGCTCATCCCCTCACCCCTTTAGCATCTAACGACCACCACCCAGTTTTAGTGAAAAAAACACCCGGAATGTCAAAACGATAAGCACTCCCTCCCCCTCGCACAATATACATACCAATAGATTATTCTATAGATACATGCAGGAATAACACGCAAAAATGAAACAAACGGGAAAGACCATATCTCAAAAAAAATCTCGGCTATTTCCTTATCGATTAATGTCAAACTTGGTACCGAGCCAGCCATGGCTAGAGTATGGTTGGTGAAAATGCAGAGCAGTACCACCGCTTTTCTCCGTCGCCGTAGACTGCATTCATATACAAACTGTTTGCCACACTAAATATTCGCCCCAAACATTTTTGTTTAAACTTGAACCCTAGAAATGATTACACCGTTGGATAACGCTTTTTCATCAGATTCTCGAATACGCTTCGAGATCCGACAAAAATTAATATCGAGGTATTTTTCGTTTCAAGCGACGCTAAGGATAGGAAAGCGAGTGTCTGCGTGTCTTCTGGCAACATCTTACAAGCGATGTTGTTCTCGGCTAGTACTTCGGCAAAAAATTGCAAGTTTCTCGATTTGTCCGTGTCATTCAGTCGGGCTCGCGAATTTGGAGGACTTCGATCCTGTGAGATGTTCAGCGTTATTTTAGTTTCTCAATTTCTCCTTACCTCAACTATTTTCCTTCACCTGTGTGGCTTCTCAATGGTTCAATGCTTATGAGGTTAAGGAAAAACAAACGTGTCCGCCCACCTTTTGTTTGTTGCTGTAGTGTGACCAACTTATATCAATAATTGTTATTCATCATTATGCTTCCACGACACAAGCATGCTAGCCAAACCCGTTCTTCCTGTGAGGTCTGTAGCGACGTCAGCAATCGAAAGACTCATGCCGGGTTAATTCGGTCGTTACATTTTCCCTTATCCAACCAGTTTCCATCTGCAGCAATAGTTCGTTTTGGTCACCACCACTGATTAACCCTGCTCATTTATTTTATGCCAAATTTGGAATTGCTTCCAAGTAATGATCATCAGGAGATGGTACGTATTTTTACACGACGACACGCAAATTGGCTTATCGTGACTCTTAACTAGTATGAACGACTAGTAACCTCAATTCGGAAATTGCATCAGCGTCCCCGGCTTTGACGCGCTCTCTCGCCTCTTCTGCCCAACTCGTCCTTGGCGTTCCTTGTTCGCTTTCGCTCGTCGCTCCTGCACCCATTTCTGCGCCTTCTGCCAACATTTCAGAGTCTACTCGAGGTTTTCAGCCTCTCCATGATTTGCCACATCTTTTTTATTCAAACTGCCGTGGTTGTGTTCTTAAACATGATTCCCTTCGTTTAAGACATCGCATAGAGACAATTGTGGTTTACATGGCTTTGCTCGCTTCGGATATATTAATTTATTCATTCATTTATTTGTTTGTTTATTTATTTATTACCCTATTTTTTATAATATTTATTCATTTGTTAATTAACTTGTCTGCTTATTTATTGATTCAATCAGTTATTTATTTATTCACTTATTTTTTATTTTTAGTTGTTCACTAACTTATTCATTAAATCATATTCTTTTACATATTGCTGTCTAGGTCCGCCTTACAATCGCAATAACTTGTCGGAAATCAATACAAGAAAGCAAACTGAGTATTTTTTC
Source organism: Aplectana chamaeleonis (assembly GCA_029168955.1). NCBI lineage: Eukaryota > Metazoa > Nematoda > Chromadorea > Rhabditida > Cosmocercidae > Aplectana > Aplectana chamaeleonis. Next base: position 2,156,928 of record JAPDOI010000042.1, on the reverse strand, counting down.
AATTCGGAGCTTTTGCAGGGTGAGTCCATGTCGAAGAAGTCCACCTTCGAGAGGCTTTGCTTCTCTACTCTAGGTAACTTTTGCACGGGTGAATAGTACCCAGCAATCCCTCAGTGACCATCCAAAAAATACTATTTTTCATCATCAATGCTAACCTTGGAAAAAATACACTTTGATCACAGTGGTAAAGTTCGACCGAATGAGATTGTCTGCCCAAGCAGTCGGCGTGCATGTCGGGTGACCGTCGCGACTGACATTTTTCGGACCTGCCTTCTTTACCCTGCGAACAGCTGAGTGGGAAAACATTCTTTATACGACCAATACCACTGTCAATCGATCTATGTATGCGTCAAATGCCTTGGCAGCGGCCACTCGACACGCATACGGACCGCATAGGCGGACAGTTTCATTCGGACGGACTTTATATCTGTAATCGTTGAAGGCCCCCTACAAACGGAGTTCTGGCTCGTCAACAATGGCATATATTTTTAGGGAAAATTTTGGTGGACAATTTGACATAGGAAAAAAATTAGTGGAAAGGTTGACATAGGAGAAAAATTTAGTGTCCTACGATTTCTTCAAATGAACCATGAAAGGAACATTTCGACATGAACACTATATGTGTATGAAACGTTCAGCTTACTGAAAAGCATAAATCATAAGGCTTCTCGTTTACGTTTACTTGACGGACTTTCCAGCTAACAAGAACATCACACTGCTGCCCAGGAAATGTTTGCCCTCAGAATTCAAACAAACCGTTTTTTTTTCGCGATAGCATACAAAATACCTTCCCACGACCATCCAACGCCAACTGTATGTAAAGTCCCTCCCATAAAGACTGTCTGCCAGCGCGGTCGGCGTACGTATCGAATGGCTCTCGAGAAGGCAATTTTCAAACTTGGAAATCGATTAGCAGAAGTAATTGACGGGTCGTGGTTAATATCCCAATCAGCTGTTTGCAGCACTGGAAAGGCTCATTCGAAATATTGTCTTCGCAAACGCAGCTCCACACGCACGCCAACCACGTGGGCGGACAGTCCCATTTGGACAGATTTTATGTATGTGGTTCGTTTTCCGCTCGTTGAAACCGCTTCACTGAACAAATTTACCCACCGCTCTCCTGTACGTTACTACTACGATTGTTTGTCGAGTGATTCGGAATCCGCTCATCCAAAAATTTGCTTTGATGACATTTGTGAGCTCAAGCTCAAGTTACTCAGGCTATTGCTACAATGTGATCAACCTAGCCGTAAAATTGATCCTTACGTACCTATCCCATAACCTATAAATCTGACTAACTAGTACTAGCTCTGCCCATGTGGCTCGTTGGAACCAGTCATCGGCAACCGGTTATCTGACCCTAGTTGGTAGAGCCAATCGTTCCTTTCCGTTCCTGTACTTGGTATGATTAGTTTATCTGTCACTGATGGCACATTGACTACGAATTCCTTTACTAGGAAGTGAAGTGTTCTGTTTTGTGACATATGCATGTACTTGAACAGGTCGCAGTCGGGTTACCTTTTATGTGACCAAAGTACCACTTGAATTCAATGAGGTTTTTCGCTGTCAATTATTGTACATCAGGACTCAAGTAAGCCACATTACTCATATACATAATTCTCACCTCGATGGTTTTTTGACGACTTCACTCACTCAATTTTCGCACCATTTAAAGGCAGTGTTCACGATAAAAAATGCGTTTTAATTTCCACTAGGAATGGGTAGTGGATGGGCACACTGTAACGTTGACGTCGAAAGAACGCATGAAAACGAGCCAGGAAGACCCCCAAAAGAGCCCGAAGCTGCCCCTTTGAGCGCGAGGCAAACCCCAAGAGCGCATTGCCCGCCTTCCGACGTGAACAAATGAAAACTCGAGATCGTGAGATGAGCGATGGTTCCCGAGCAATAGCCCCTCTCTTCTCTTCACTCTCAACTTCTCTCTTTACTTAGGTCAGCTTGCAGACATCAGCTGTAAAAGACGGAAGTTACAAGCCTTGCACAACTCGTCCACCATGTTTCCCTAGCTCAATTTTCCAGGGACCATAACTACGTTCACAGAAGGTCTTGTACGATCCCAGAGACATCATTGGAATCACCATGGGACCGTTATTGAGATAGGAAAAAAACAGAAAAACGATTCTTATCGTGAACACTGCCTTTAAAGGATCTTTTCTACGGAGAGGTGCTTTTTGAAGGAGAATACACCTAGGCACATTATAATCTGGTTTCGAATCTGGTGTTCGGATCGATTTTCAAATAAAACTCGTCTAGCACTTAGCAGATGACCTTATCTCAACTTTTCATTACAGTCTTCCCTATTTCACAAGACGTTTGTCAAATAACATATGTATTTACCTTCTACATATGTACGTACATTCGCATACATTGCTTTTAAAGGCGCAATAATCAGCATTTCGGGGAAACATAACTGAGGGATCTCCTTGAAGCGTTAAAAATTTGACACACGACTATCTTTTGTGTTAGATGAATGTAGCTTAAAGGCAGGGTTCTCCATAAAATCGGTTGTTGTGCTATACCCATGGAATCGTAGATCTGGTTATCACAAAAGTGAAAATAAGTAAAAAATTGGAGTGAATACGCTCAGGAGCAAGTTATGGCTTGCTGTCCTCCCGCCCGCAATTATCGAGATTTGGGTAAAAGCCTGCTTCGTCAACTTTTATTTTGCTTTTAAAGGAATTCTGAACATTTCTGGAGACTACTGATTACTTTAACAGCAAAATAAATGTCGTATAAGCAAGCAATAATGAAAATCGCGTTAATTAGGGTGCCGGCCGACACTGGTAATTAGCCGTTATTCTTTGTTTTTGAGCGTTTTTCCCACAAATTTCTGGGGTTTTTCACTTATTTTTACTTTTAAGATGGCCAAATCTACATTTTTATGAAGAGAGCTCAAAAGTTGTTTTTGTCGCGAACCCTGCCTTTGAATCGCTGCGCCAAGATTGGATCAGCGATTGGAACTTTTTGAGAAAGTACAGTGTTTTTTGGGGTCCTTTCACAAAGAATTCTTTAGATATAAAAGCTTCTAGTGGTCTTGTTTGATGATTAGGACCTCTTTCCGCTTGCGATTCTCCAGCACTGGATCAGTGGCGCCCGATATGGTGCTTCCTTTCCTTTTGTTAGATAGCTGACAGAAGGTCCTTTTCAGACCACAAAGCCGTTTTCAAAAGGCTGCAGTGTTATTGCTACGCAACCATGATTAACTTGTGCATGAAATTCACTGCAGCACAACCGCTCCCGCTCATCTGGTAGCGAGCGTGTTGCCTAAGTATTCATGCATATTGATCTCCTGCTGACCGCTTCTCATAGATACATAAATAGATGTTCGAAGTTCGGTCGACTGCACTATAGCTTCACTCCTCCAGCAAATATGTTGAAGTTGAGGAAGTTCTGAAGAGGCAACAACTTTAGGCGATCATAACTGACCGTACTGACTTTCTCTTTTTCCTATTTCAATCCTTTTTTCTTGTTTTTTCGTTATTTCACATTTTACTTGATTAGTGGCCAAATTTCCAATTTTTTTTGGTACTCGTAGTTCTTGCTTCCATTTTTGATTTCAATTTCCCAAGGTTCACGTTAACCTTCGCTGCTTTACGTCAACACCATACTCTCTATATCTGCCACTATACTCATCATATAATCTGTTACTTTATGCAGTTTTCGCTCGATGACTTGCATCATTGAGTTTTCCTAATTGCATCCCTGTATACATAATGCTGAACAAGTTTTTATTGTCAACTTCTTGCAGCAGGCATGAACCTTCAGATCACGCGCTACCCTCGAGGCGCCATTAATCATCGTTTCACTGTTTATTTTCACAATCTCACGATTCGTATGACGATATTTGGACCCATCTTAGCGCGCGTTAACTTCGCTCACCTTGCTTGCTTCCTTCGAACCATTTCTTCTCTGCGTGACGCGTTTGCGCGAGGTACGGCTTCGGATATAATTTCCGTGACAGCGACTGTGAATATAGTACATAATATCGAATTTTGACCGAGATGGATGCCAAATATGGACTATTCTGATTGCGAACGATGATCTACCGCCGCAGCCCCGTTCATTCACTGGACTAAAGTTTACGAGGAGACTATGACACATCTGATTTCAATATGCACTTGTTTTGAGTCTCACTGCGTCCGTCAAGAACATTTTTCTCATTTAGTCGCAGCATTCACTCCATTATTACACATTTTAACAGGAACGAATGTTTCATCGATCTGTTCCGAGGCCAAAATTGAATACAGGCTTGGGAACCTACAGTGATACCGCGAGGCTTATGCGATGTCGCTCTTACGCCTCCCTGGGAGCTTACGCAACACCGCACTAGGGTCATAACGCCATCATTGTGCACAGAGCTGCTTTCATACCATAATGGCGGTCTGATACGATAGCGTGATAATCATGATTATCGATCGAAAAAGGCATCACGCGTCGATCTTTATGAAAATCATGCCGTCGTGATGACTTGCGACGGAGTGTAAAAGCGGTTCGTGAATCCGTGTTACAACGCGTCTTACTGAATGCCACATTTTCGTTTTTGGTTACGGTTTTTCAACACAGTCCTATACCAGTTTTGAAGAAGGGACAAGTATGTGTTACAATAATTTACTCATAATTTTTTCAGACGGCGACTACATAACAACGCTGAGATTTGAGTAGATTGATTGAGTTGTCGCTTCTTACGTTGTTTGTGACCTGACACTTTGATCGGAGCTTTTTGTGTAGCTTAAAGACGCTTGATGTTAGTCCCTTGGTGTAGTGGTTGTTGCGAAGACTCCAGCATTTGGCGACTTTAGGACTAACCCATGCTCTTCGCAACTGTGTAGTTGTTTGACTGGTTCGCTGACTTCAATAGACTCTGTCGCGTTTCTTTTTCCTTTCGTCTTCACCAGTGCTTCGCTGTGCACTATACTTGTTATCCAAAGATAATTTTCCGGATAATGCCAATTTGAATTTCCCGGATATTGCTTCAAATCAGATAATGCGTTTTTTTTCAAATTCTCGGATAATGGATCGATTCAGATAATGTCATGTTTCCTATGATTCAGATACGGATATCCGGTTGGATAATTTTGTATAGTTTTCGGAACAAAACTGAAGGAAAACGTTAAAAAATAAACCAGGTACTCAACGCAAGCCTTTGAAAACATCCATAACTGAACAAGCAGCAGTACTTCATTGCTGTTGCAGCATGTTAACCTACGAACTTCAAGTTTCATATATGCGTGTTAGTTGAAAAAAAAATGAAAAAAATCTTCAATTACAATTTCGTCGTTGGGAGGCACAGTATCATCCATTTGCACGTTTGATTCAGGACAACTAGATAGGAAAAAGTATGCAAACCAACTATACAAAAAAACTTCCACACTGAATAACCAGCCACTTGGTCACCTCACTTGACCACACCCATTTTTCCGCGTCGCAACGACTCTTCTGATTTCGGAAGGAAGAGGAAACCCTGGGTCAATATACTAAAGAGAAGGCGAATGAAAAAAGAAAAATGGATGTTTTGAAAAATGCGATTTTATCCGAATTTATCCAAAAATTACCCGAATTTTATCCGATTTTATCCGAATCAAAATCGGATTTAATCCGATTTAATTGACTTTATCCAAATTATTGACGCTGCGGATAATGGTTTGATTCAGATAATGCCGATTTTAAATATCCCGGATATTGGTTCGATTCAGATATATCGTTTTTCAAATTTTCGGATTTAGGATTATCGGAATCTCGGTTATCCGGTCGGATATCCGAAAAGATGTGATCCGGATACTAAGTATACTGTGCACCCAGCATTGAGATCTCTGCGAAAAGACAAGATTTGCCATCGCGTGAAGGACGTTCGACCTCACCTCTGGCAAGTGGAAGAAAGTGAATATTCGGTAGAACTTTCTTCATAAGGGGAATCGAGATATTTGCTTGCGTCATGCTCCACTCTTTCCACTTCAAAATAGCAACCCCAGTATTGGAATCGCAATCCGCTCCCTGGCCCTCCACGCACATTTGGTAAGGGAACTTTAGTTCAAATTATCGCAGACCCCATTTTAGGTAGGCGCTTTATACTCACTATTAATGGCCATTGTTAGGCCTCTTGCAAGCAGGAAACCGAAATTCTCGCAATGAAAGATGACTTGGAGGGTTGACCCGGGTCGCAGACGAGTCTCCCTCATGTATTATACATAATCTTGTAGAAAAAGAGTGATGGATTTAAAAGCAGTGGTCACTATGAGAAACGGTATCAAAAAACTACAAAAATCAGGTTAGATCGAAAACATATGAAAAACTATGAAGGAAGCGCCGTGAAAAGTGGGCTAGAATTAGAGTTTTTAGGGCCCAAAGATGCCAGTTCCTGCACACGTGCACAGCGCCTCTCAGAAAGATCGCCGTCTCATGCCGAGCAGTCTAAAGTCATCAACATTCAAAGAAGAAATAAATACTATTTTACCTAACAGAACAATTCAACAATGAAAGCGAGCACTTCAGTCAAAGTTTTTGACTAGATGAGTCAATGTTCATTGATTGAAATTCAATTTCGAACCAGCTGATGTTCTTGATATTAGAGATCATCGATGCCGATGATGTGGAGTGGGCTCGTCCACCATCAATAGACAAGAAAGTTCAGGCTTCAAATTTGGCCCAATTCAGCGGTTTTTTCGCGATTTTTTCTAATGTATCCTACTACTCGAAACCCAGAAAAGGATTTAGAGAGGAAAAGAAGACAAGCATGTCCGATCGCGACCATTGCCTTCAATGAAAGCACGGTTTGGTTTGTAAAACTTGTTTTTACAGTATAAGGCACATTGCTGTTGAACTTGGCGGGTGTACGCTAGCGCGCAATGAATGCGTTATAAAAGCGAGCTAGTACCTCCACCAACCGCGCGCAACGGTCCGCCGCTTTGCGGCCTGAAGAACTGGAGTACACTCTTCATACTCTCCGTAGATACTACTCATGGCTTGCACTACCCTAACTAGGGCGAGTTAGCTATGCAGCACACAAGCTGAGGAAATGTAATCGTGATGCGCCGCCAAACAAAAGCGGGACAGCTGCTACGCTTGAAACCGTTGCCGGTCGGGCAGTTAAGTGACATAATTAACGTCGCGCCTACTTGTTAGCGTCATTTCGAAGCAACGTATCGTTGCTAACCCCTGTACTGTGACACAACGACGCGATGGCCACGTTAAAGGCACTGGACACCCAGAAATGGTTTTTTCCAGTTTTTATGCTTTTTTTGGAGAGAGTCACGCGCTGATCACAGTGGTATCTCTGAAATCGTCCAAGACTCCCTATGAAAAGAGTTATGTCTTCTTGAAAATGCCTATATTTTGAGGATAAACATTTGGTGGACAAGTTGTCTCAGGCCTGTATTTCTGTTCACTCAGACACGTTGTCAGCATAAAGAGACAGTCCGGCGACGTACTGAAGAACGAAGACTTGTTGAGAACTCATACATCCATCTAGCCGCTGTCGAGTTCGGAAAACTGGTAGGGTGTGGCTCGTGGGGGTGAGCGAAGGAGGTCGGGCCTGTGGTGGTCGCTTATATCTCGCTTGTTTGAAGGAATTAAGATCTCGCATTCGGCACGTTTTATTCAGGAGGGGTCTACTACACAATCAAGTAGAAATCACAGAATTCATGTCTGAGGGTGTGCTGTGCCTTTAAGACCAATGGTATACTTTGACGCTGTCATGAGCGAAAATCATGACATTTAGCACGAATCGTTTGAGGACCAGCATCGGAGCAACGGCACTGGACGTCGTAGGAATAGCTGTCGCGTGTCTGTCGCAGCGACGTGTCTCCGTGGGCTGACATACTGCAAATGTGTCGATAACTGTCGTTGCCACTGTCGCTGTCGCTGTGCAGAGCGACGCGACCGGGTGTCGCACAAGTGTATCATTGGCCTATGGGGTCTGCAGATGTGCAGCGACCGGCGAGTGGTCGCTGAGCGTCAGCCTTGATGCGGCGGCAGAAATGTCTTCGGACGTTGTCGTCGCGGCGTCGGCTGAAGCTAGCTGGCAGTGGCGCAGTGTCGTCGCGGCGTCTGAGCACTCTCCGGTGCTTCCTTGTCAACCTTTGCGCTGCGCCGGTCGCCCCTGTCGCCGAATGTGATCAATATTACCTCACCCAGCGCTGTTCGTGAGCAACGCCGCGACTTGAATACTGAAGGCCCCTTTACAATGGAAAGAAGTTCCACTTTACTCCATGATAATTAATTCTACTAGGTTGATGCAAAAGTTTCCGGACTTTTCACGACTTTGAATAAAAAAATATTTATTTCAAAAACAAACAAGGCTCACCCAACAAAATAATTTCCTTCACATTCAATGATCCTTTGCCACCGATTGGGCAAATCATGAATTCCCGACGCGTAGAACTCTGGCTGTTTCGAATCGAAGTATTCTTCTTAAGCCATTTTGACTTCGTTATCGTTGGTGAATTGTTTTCCATCCAGGAAGTGCTGCATCAAGCGGAACAGATGGTAGTCGAAAGGGGCAAGATGTGGGCTATATGGAGAGACAGGAAGAACTTTCCAGCCCAGGTCCTGCAGTTTCCGTCGGGTTGTCCGAGATACGTGTGACCGAGCATTGTCGTGAAGAGGGTTGGGAAGTTCTTCCTCACCCTCCGTGTAGCCCAGATCTTGCCCCTTACGACTACTATAGTTCTGCCATTCGAATAGACTCGAATCGACATAATAATTGTTATTCGAATATGTATTCATTATCGGGATTTTTCAAATCGCATTATTCGAATACTATTCAAAAATCGGACCTCAAAAGAAAGGGGAGTATTCGAATCTATTCAATATTCGAAGCCTACTGTTCGAATGTTCATTCGAATAGTTATAATTTCGAATGATTTCGAATAAATTTGCTCCGTCGCCGCTATTTATGGTTTACGGTAGATGACAATGGTCACAGTGGGAGCTCAGCCGTTACGGAAGTCGCATCGTAGCCGATCTGTAGAAGAACGAGAGCGATTCACCACCATCGTCCGATGATGATGACGACGAGGACGCCAACGAACGCTCAGTGGAGTACAATACGGATGAATCAGAGATTCTATGAGTGCACTCAGGCTCTAATATTGATATTTTTTTATTGATACTATATAATCTTCAAGAAGATGTGTACAGGATTGTGAGAGATGTCCTTTTTTGATAATTGACACAGGATGTGTTTTTTGTATATGATACACGCACACACACACACGCACACGATCAGTGGCAGTAAGTATCACTTCGAACTAGAGGATCCACTGACAGCTCACCTGGCCTGTATTTAGTTCGAATATATTCTGAATTCGGACCTCGAAAAAGGAGGTTCATTCGAATATATTCAGAAATCAGACCTTGAAAAAGAGGCCATTCGAGTATATTCAAAAATCGGACGTCCAAAGAAAAAGGGTTATTCGGATCTATTCGATATTCAGCCTTATCATCCAGGGCACAACTATACCGACTACCATCTGTTCCGCTCGATGCAGCACTTCCTGGATGGAAAACAGTTCAGTAACAATGACAAAGTCAAAATGGCCTTAGAAGAATACTTCGACTCGAAACAGCCAGAGTTTTACGCGTCGGAAATTCATGATCTGCCCAATCGAAGGTCATTTGAATGTGATGCAAAGTATTTTGTTGAGCGAGCCTTGTGTGTCTTTGAAATAAATGATTTTTGATTCAAAATCGTGAAAAGTCCGGAAACTTCTGCATAAACCTAATACAACGCTTTGGTTCAGATTGCAAACTTTCAGTAGAACTTTCCTTCCAAAGAAATCTAAAATCTTTCAAAATTTAGTTTACCCGCGAATCCCGTTTCAGTTGCAGATAAAGTCAGTACAAGAAAATCTGCACTCATCTCGTTTTCCATTTTCAATGTGTCAGATTGCGAGGGGAGTGCTCGAGTTCGATTTAAAGGCAGTGGTCACGATGAAAAACGTTGTCGAAAAAACCACAAAAATCAGCTTAGATCAAAAACAGCAGAAACACTATGAAGGTAGAGCGGTGAAAAACGGGCTAGAATTAGAGTTTCTAGGGCCCAAAGCAGCTACTTCGTGCACACGTGCACAGCGCCGACGAAAAAGATCGCAGTCTCATGCCGTGCAGTCAAAAATCATCGACATTCAGAGGAAGAAATAAATGCAAATTTACCTAATAAAAACAGTTGGGCAATGGTATAAAGCACTCCAGTAAATGTTTTAGACTAGATGTGTACGTAAATCCAAAGGTTCTTTGAGTGAATTTCAATTTAAAGCCAACTGATATTCTTGATATAAGAGGTCATCAATGCCGATAATGTTCAGTGGGCTCGTCCACCATCAAAAGACTAAGAAGTTCAGGCTTCAAACTTGACCCGAAACAGTGGTTTTTCGCGATTTTTTCTCATAGGTCCTACTACTCGACACCTGGAAAAGGGTTTAGAGAGAAAAAGACGACAAGCATATTTGATCGCGACCACTGCCTTTAAGACTTGATATTAGAGCAAGTCAATCTGGAAAAAATTAAGGAAATCCTGCTAAAATGTCCTGAAGAATGTTTTAACCTCTGACGAATATGATTTCATTCACACTTGTCGTCATTTGTGATGCAACTAGGTGTCTGGAATTCAGTTCTGGTCGTGAACTAGACTGTCATCATCCATTTTCGTACCCTGCGGAAGGTCGCCGCGTTCAGTTTGTTTTCCTCACCCCAGGGTGCGCTAGTGGTGGTCATTCTCCAGCAGTCTGACTCATTTATTTGTGACGAGGTTGTTTGAGGCTCCCTTTCTCCTCGTTTGTACACCTTTTTATGCAGTCAGGTTCCTGTGTGACGAGCTTTTAGTCGTGTCAGAGCCATTTGTGACATTGAATTATCCCTATTATCTTGAAATTCCTTCTTGTGAACTTTTAGACAATCTACTGTATTTGATGGCTGGAAGAAGTGGAGTTGAGGTCATTCAGTGCAAAACTGCCACACACTTCATCACCTCCCAGTCCTCGATCCTTTTCATGTTACTGTCCGCTCTGCTAATTTTCAACTGCGCCCCGAGTGGAGGTCATCTGGAGGCAAACATTCCATGTCGTGTGTCTCTGTGAACTGGTTAACATTATTGCATACTATACATTGTATCAAAATAATTTATTTTCGGATAATCATCTAAATGAATGGAAAAATCGTCAATCACGAAAAACAAGTGAAATACGAATGAGTCAAATCATGATTTACCGAAGATAGTTAAAGTCTGGATCAGTCTGAAAAACTATGTATTCACCGAAAAAAAGTAAAATTCGTTTAGTTCGAAATCCACTAAAATTAAAAACGTCATTTTTGCTCTCGCATTATTGTTATTCGCTCAGTACCCCAAATATTAAGATTATCCGGCTACTGATTTCGATCTGATCGATTCGATCGGATACTCGCGACCCCATTTTTCTGAATGATTAAAAAGTCCAATTATCACAACATTCCGGTCTATGTCAATCGCACACAGTCTGTCTTACATGCCTTGCAAAAGAACTTTGTTTAGTGGTGATATCCGTTCTAAAAGAAATGTGCATCTCTGAAGCTACATATTTTTTCTGCAGGTTGCACCACATTCGACGGCGGAGTCGTATATTCTATCTCGAATTTCGAGGGGAAAACACCGGGAACGTAGGGAAACCATAATTTTTCTCCCTGACCATATGTTATCGATACACAAAAAGTCTGTATCAGAGGGACACAGGAATAACCAGCAAAAGGAAAAATTACAAAAAAAAAGGAAATAACGGTGAAAAATGTCATATTTTTCTTGTTATTCCTGAGTGTATCCATGGTAAAGACTAGGTACATTGATAATGTTCGTGTGCGGGAGAAAACTCACCGTTTTAAACGTTCCCGAAGTTTTTTCCTTCATGAGCAAACTATAACTTTGCAGTCGATAATGGCGCAACCTACAATATGCTTAGTAGAATACGCAACCGCACACTCGCCTCGTTTTGTTGCCGTGGTCTCTATTTGAAATCTGGATATTCCCTCCTGCTATCGCACTATTCTAAATAAGTCGTCAGAGTCACATTTGTCCCTGAAAATCCCTCAAATTGCTCCCCCCCTCAACGGGAAGCTTTGGACATAGTCTGCTGAGAGCTTGTGAAACTGACAAATGATACTCCAATTCGTTCAGAACAGCCACAATCGGTGATTTTGTAGCAGATCTGAACCATCCTCTTGGATGCTTTCGAAACCTTTTGATTGATATAATGACTTCCACTTCCAAAAATGTTTCAACGAATATGCATCTCTTTTGTACGACCACTACCATTGATAGAACTCCGCTCTTAATTTTCCTTTTCTTTCCTCTCAGCTCTTACTATTACTGTTCTGACCTTCAAAATCCCACCAACACGGAACCTCCTAATCAAAGATGATTTCCCGCATTATCCATTACAGTTCAACACATCTGAATGATTCACCATGAAATATCCAACCTGCGCTAATTTCCGAGCAAAGTTTTTATTCAACTCCTATCTGCTCGCGCGGTCACACCAAGAATAATGCTAAATAATTCGATCACAAATAGAGTACAACGGATAGCTGAAGAAGAAGTTATGAGTCACTTAAGATTTTCCAGTGAAAAACTAGTACTGTACCACTCCGTAACGGCGAACGAGTGAACCCCAAAGACAACCGACTTTTTCTCCTTGCTATCGTTCAATCGGTTTCCGGAATTTGACCTTGTTTCTTCAGTCTATTCCTGCAGAGCATAGTGGCTGTTTTTCAAGCACAATAGTAAAAGGGCCAATTATGCTCTAAGGTTCTTATATGAAATTCTGTGTAGTAATTTTTTCTGTTACACGTTTCTTGGCCCCTGACTGTGTTTTACATATACCTAACTCTAGAGCACCACACATTTTCACTTTTCTAGCACAAGTCTGAGGTTTTTAAGAATAATTGAAAATGCTCTCGCCGTTCATCAGTCTCTGTAAAGATTCGCTGCACATTCAACTTCCATGAAGCACTGGGTAATGGGCGTGTAAAATCACTTGTGGGGGCCAGCCGATGTTTTATGGCAATGCTGTTATCCTACTAGACAAGTCTAGCACCGAATTACCGACCCCTAAGAATACCTAACTATAAGGCCGGCATGATGAACGATTTATCAGCGAGTTTAGGGCATATCGTACTCGAAATCTCCGCACTTCCCATGCTCTACATGTATGTATGTACCTCAGTCTCGCCCATTCGTTTACTCATTGTGCATACGGTCCCAGGCTTTGTTGACCTTGGACCGTAATCGAACACTCGACCATGTCTCAGACATTCGTGGGGATGTTACCGAGAACGACAACGGAACTTCCCTCGGATTAACTGGGGAACTTCCCGCGAATCGAGGGGAGGCGTAGGGGACCTCCGGCCAGCAGGTCTTCCCTTCTTCTCCCGATCGCCGATCTTCCCCATGCTGTCGCAACCCAACACCCTTTGTTTATTAATTGATCAAAAATCAGCTTGCCAAAACTCGTTTTGTTCAGCAGTTTCCTGTTCTTGGAAAACTTGAATAGGCCTAAAAGTATTCACCTCTGACGTATGTTACACAGAAGCTTGTTATCTCCCCTGGAATCCGGACAGAGATACCTTACACAGTTCTTGAGTGCCCCCTCCACTTGCAAAATGCGAGACCACCTCGAGACTACCCAGATTGCATCTCCGTATACGTTGCGGCTTTGTTTTCTCAGTCATCACGCTCGGGGGGGGGGGAGGCCGTGGGAACAACCGTAAAGCGAACTTTTCTTGTTCTCCCCGCCCAATCAACAACTGTTTCGAGCGTCATTCGTTGCGTATAATTCGAGGGGAGAGGGGCGAGACGTCCCCCCGGAAGGGGGACGAATGATGCCTCCGCCGATTGATGCCGGGTAAATCAGGTCTATTGTCCTCGGGAACTTCCTCACTAAAATCTGAGTGTGCGGCGACGATGGCCCGTCTTGTCACTGCGCTACACGCTCGAGATTTTTCATGCGGGTTCAAAACTAGAAATTTGGGGTATCACCTACAAAAATGGTGGTTGAAAATCAACAAACCGTTCAACGAAACCTCTGTGACATTTTAACTGTTTTTTTCACTAATGTGCACTCAAGTAAATCAGCACTTGTGATCCACGTTATAGAAACTTCAATCGGCCGAAAAATACACTGTCGGCTTACTAGTATCCAACTCCGCTCAATATAGAATCCGCGGCGTGGTAATCAGTGTCAATATATGTTTTTCGCCAATCTCCTCTAACTAGCTACAGATATGATGGATGCAATGTCTCCCGCAGTGAGCGGAACCCCTATACTCTTAAACCATTGCGCCTTTTCGCAAATTTTTGTACGCCTCCATTTCGTGTTCCTGCTAAACTTCTCATCTCTATCATTGTCCAGATGTGTCCATGAAGCGACACCACGGAGTTGTTCCAAGCGCTCCGCCACCAGAAGCCTATTACCTGCAACCGCCACTGCCACGTTATCCACCTCCAAGGCGTCCAGCATCTGTATCACCCCAACCTCCATGGCAACAGCCACCGTCACCGGGATGGAACTCATCAGCTCCACCACTGCCCACCAAAGCACCTCCTTCCGCTCCTCCAAAACAGCTTGCAGCGGATCATGAACTCCGCTATGAGCTAATAGAAGAGCGGAAAACCACACCACCGGAAAACACTTCACGATTCAATGTGAAGCCCGGTAAACAAAGAAAGAAACTCAATCCTCAACTGCACACTGAGAGGTGCGGGAAGATCTTCACATTCATTGGCCTTTTTCAGTATTGTTCTAAATTCGGACAAATGTGTCATATTTCAGAGGATGTACAGATGTCGTGTGTTGCTTTCTTTTTCTCGTATTCACCATTGGATGGGGAGTTGTGGCCGGATGCGGTTAGTTCACTTTTAAATTCTTAGAAAACAAATCTGGTACTACAGCTGATGTATCCAAAAAAAGCCTGGCATGGCGAACTCGTGCAGCCCATTCGCCTTACATGTAAGAAATGGGAAACTTTTTGGACAACAAGTTTTTCAAAT
The DNA here is from genome assembly GCA_029168955.1 of Aplectana chamaeleonis. NCBI lineage: Eukaryota > Metazoa > Nematoda > Chromadorea > Rhabditida > Cosmocercidae > Aplectana > Aplectana chamaeleonis. Next base: position 2,141,900 of record JAPDOI010000042.1, on the reverse strand, counting down.
TTTCCATGCTAAATTCTATTCCTTTGAAAACTCGAATTAAAAATGATTTTTCAGCAGTTCAATAGAGATTGCGCTGAAATGTTCACTTATCCGCATTGTAGAGGAGCAGATTTCATTCCTCGGAGATCCCTAAACCTGGAAAAATTCTACAAAAATTATAATGATCGTTGATGTTATGAAAATTCCCTTTTTTCTTTAGAAATCAGTATATTAGACCCCCCTAGTTGCAGTTATTAAATTTGCTTTGAAAAATTTCCAGTCCTTGTACAAACATCTTCTCTTCGACACCTGCAGAAAGACCGGATTATTTTTGTCAGTGGGAATACTTGTAAAGGAAAAACATCAGAATTTTGGCTCCGCCACAAGTCGAAAAAACCAAAATAGATCTTTGTTTTTTCCTTTTTCTCCAATTTTTTAGAAGCCCTGAAGGTCCTTATTAGGACACTTCTCGAATCCAAATATCTCCTCCATTCCAAAAATCAAATCGAGTACGAGTCTGCGCTTCGTACTTTCGATTCAAAATTTAGAAAGCCTTTTCGAATTTTTTTTTTTTCAGACTACGGAGAGAAAGACTTTCAAACTGAAGCTGTACGATTCGAAACCTTGCAATCCGATAGATTGAGACCATAGTTTTACCAAAAAAAAGCGAATGACCACCAAATGTCCCCCTGTTCTTTATTCCTATCTTCGATTTTGACTTGATTTGACTTTTGACCCCGTTTTTGCCCAGAATGAGACCCGGGAAGTGACCGAAATATGAATACTTGAAAAGGGGGGAAAACGAAAAATATCTCTAATTAGTTCAGTCTAAACTCCTGCAGAATGTTCCACTAGGATATACTTAATGATGTTATGAACACATTCAGTCCTCCGACCCCAGCTCCGCCTTCGCGTTTTGCGCGTTCGATTGATTGTGTCACGCCTATATGCCTTGTTGCAGAGTAAGACAAGTGAGGGCTCAAAATAAAGAGCTCTCAATGCTGTTCCCAAATATCTTCTCAGATTCCAGAATGGCCTATTTTGAACAGAGTTATGAGAAAAGGGCACAGAAAACGCGTTTTTGCGCTTTTTTCGCCCAAAATGCAAAAGATATGACCAGTATTGAATTTATCCAACTTTTTCTGAATTTTGGGTGTAACGCATATTTATAATAACGTTTTTGATTCCCTCGGCGGGGGGCGTCGCGACAAAGTGCAGTCTTGGATCATACTTCCAGCGACGAGTGATGCGACGCAATTGTTACCATCAAAATCGACCGAAAATCGTTGTGACTGACATGTACTATCACCGTCGCTGGTCGCGAGAAGTACGATCCCGGCCTAACAACAGCGTTTTCATCAGCAAGGTTGCGCTTAGCCGAGCTGCTTCGTGGTGTACTACAGACAAACGAAACATACAGCCCCTTATCCTTATCCCTTATCCACCTTATGAGGCGGGCGGATCGCGCCTCTGCTCTGGTGGATAAGGGGCGGCTACGCAGCGTTACTGCCGCACTTCACTACCTAGCTTATTTCTAGGCCTTTAGAGAAAAATACGAGCTTGCTTCGAGATTGTCGATCTAATACACAAAAAGGGAGTAGCCTCGGGCTGAGATCTGCTTTCTAAACGCGACGAGTTCGGTGGAAAGCGGTTGCATTTACATTGCTGGAGCGCCGCGCGCGTTGCATTTAGTCGGCCGAATAGGACCCAAGGCTTCTTCCATGTGTATCCGATCAACAGGCCTCAACTGCGACACTTCTTGACAAGCATGCGATGAGGGAGTCTCGATTTGCACCTCCACAAAATCGGTACTACTTCAACGCAAAATGCTGAGTCGTGCCGCCTCGAACTCTAACGCCCTAAATATCTCTCAATCTTTGCTTACCCTAATTCAGTTTTTGCACCCCTGAATTCAAGTATTTTTACCCTCCGAATGCCGTCCAAGAGAATAACTGGTGTGCTGAACACGATTACACGGTCCGTTTTCCAATTCACTAAGGATAACGGTAGTTTCCGGTAACCGGATAACAAAAATCCTCTGTATGTTAACATGTTTCTTCTAAATCGAGAAATAATATTTGATCCCTGATCAGAAAATCAAGAAATTTGATCTGGCAGAGCTTCTGTGAAATCTAGAACGTCGACCTTCTAAGGTATGAGTACCGTAGCCCACTTCAGTACTCTAGACTCTGAAAATGAGCTTCATATGTGTATTCGTGTTTAGCACCTCAAATAACCCCATCTCTCTCCCTAAACGATATTTGGACGGGGAATTTTTTTTCGAACACATTTCCTCTACCTCGGAGTGATTTTTTCTGTTGGTCGCGTGAGTGTGCGCGCGTACGCTCTGTCTCCTCATCCCTCACCTTTTCTCACCGTTTCGTCCCTCGCTCCGCATACGCACGCGAAGGAACCGAGGTGATTCGGCTCCGAAATTGAGGATATGCCGCGACCAGAATTCTGTTCAAATCGGACGCTCTGGAGCGTCGTTTGAACAAATGGTTGAAGACAGGGTTTGCGATAAAAACGATTTTTGAATTCTTTCAATGAGAATGTAGATTTGGTCACCACAAACATAAAAATAAGTGAAAGAACCCGAAAGTTGATGGGGTAAACGCTCGAAAACGAGATACAACGGCTAATTACAGGTGTCGGCCGGCCCTTAAAGGCACAGTCCAAGCTCAAGGCTGAAATCTGAGATTCCCTCATGGTTGTGAAGTAGAGCCACCCCATATATTACGTGCCCAGTGCGAGCTCTCAATTCCTTCGAATAAGCGAGATATAGGAGGAAGCCACCCTGGGGCGCCCACACCCGGAGTGGCATGCATGAATGCGGCGGGCAGGGTGGGGAGGCGCAACGTCACGTGCACGCATCGCAACTTGAATTCAAATCGTGGTGCGCGCGTGCGGCGTAGCACTTCCTGACCATCGCTGCCGCATTCATGCATGCCATCCCCGGAAGCCACTTTGGCACGCCCCTTTTACGATCTTTCGAGCTCAACAGTGGCGAGATAAGCGATGGTTTTCGATCACTTCCACCGTTCTTCCCTTCATTCTCAACCTCTCTCTTTGCCCAGGTCGGCTGGCATACATCGGCTGCAAATGAAGAAAGTTACAAGCCTCGGACAACTCGTCCACCATACTTTTGTAGCTAAATTTTTGAGGGGCCATAACTTCGCTCCTAGGGGGTCTTGTAGGATTCCATAGACACCATTGGAATCAGTGTAGGACCGTTTTCAAGATAAGCAGAAAAACAGAAGAGCGATTCTGAGGTTGGACTGTGCCTTTAAAGGCAGTGGTCTCGATGAAAAACCTTATCGGAAGAACTACAAAAATCAGCTCAGATCGAAAACAGCTGAAAAACTATGAAGGTAGCGTGGTGAAAAATGGGATAGAATTAGAGTTTCTAGGGCCCAAAGATGCCAGTTCTTGCACAAGTGCACAGCGCCGCCCAAAACGATCGCAGTCTCATGCCGAACTGTCAAAAATCATCGACATTCAGAGAAAGAAATAAATCAAGATTCACCCAATAAAAACAGTTGAACAATGAAAGCAAACACTTCAGTCAATGTTTTTTGATTAGATGAGTCAATGTTCAATGATTGAAATTCAATTTCAAGCCAGCTGATGTTCTTTATATTAGAGATAATCGATGCCAATGATGTGGAGCGGGCTCGTCCACCATCAAAAAACAAGAGAGTTCAAGCTTCAAATTTGGTCCCAAACAGTGGTTTTTTCGCGATTTTTTCTTATAGATCCTACTGCTCTGAACCCACATTAGGGCTTAGAGAGGAAAAGAAGACAAGCATATTTGATCGCGACCACTGCCTTTAATTAACGAGATTTTTATCAATGCTTGTTTACCCTCCTTGTATTTGGCTGTTGAAGTAATCAGTAGTCTCCAGAAGTGCTCAGCAATTACTAGAAGAATAACAGAAGTTGACAAAACAGGCATTTATAGGAATCTCGATAGTTGGGGGCGGGAGGGCACCGAGCAATAACTTGTTCCTGAGTGTTTTTTTTTCTCCACTTATTCGTTTATTTTCACTTTTGTTATTGGCCAGATCTACCTTTTCTTAATGATGGCACAACAACCGATTTTATCGAGATCCCATCCTTTGAGTCCGAGGGGTAGAATCAAACAGAATGTCTCTATCATGTACTTATTATTTTTAGGTTTTCTCTGGGGTGATGCTGAGCGGCTAATACTTCCGACGGACACTGCTGGACGGCGCTGCGGGGGGTCTCGGGGCCAATCGTATAATCTCACGTAGGTTTTTCAGTACTTGCTATATAAAACGAAAGTTTTCCAAGTTTTTCTCGATCTGATTAATAGAAACCTTTAGAAATAAGCCATATTTGTATTACTTCGATATGACAAAATGTATATCCTACACAACCGCGTTGGGAGGATGTCAAACTCCTCAGGTTAGAGAGTGTTTTAATTCCTTCGGAAAATGTCGATTAGAGTCGTGTTCTTACTCAGATGTGCGTCGCCGCCTGCCCATCCAAATATTTTTCATATCTTCAATTACAAGCTGTGCCTTCAGCAGATTTTCGACAAGCGGTATGATCTACCAGGGATTAAAGATTTAAGCGTTCAACCTTCAGTGCTAATAATAATTTTTTTAAGGTCATGTCATCACTTTACTGCCTTGACGAGGTAGATAAAAGTTCTATCACAACTTTCGCAATCTTGCGAAATTATGTTCAACAGCAGAAGTGCTCATCATACACGGTGAAATCAGCGCCAGGTTTGTTCATCGTACTACACCTGAGAATATTCTTCTAATAATGAGTTTTTTTCGGTCTCACCGAGGTGGAACTACGGTAAGGGGTAAACTGGAGTCCAACAGTTCTCATACCATAATTTGCTTCTAAAACTCAAAAATTGTACTATTCCTTGGCGTTCCAGTTCTTGGCCGCTGTGTGCCGGAGATCCTAATTGGTGCTGGTGACACACTCAATAATGTCCAGAAGGGAAATGTGTCACTAGACACGTTGAAAACCATGTTCGGTGATGACGGCTCTATACCACCTGACCGAGCAGTCAACGACAGTGAGAAGTAAGTGCAACTCTAGACGAATTATCTCACTCTAGCCATTCTAAAATGTTTTCCAATAACTTAAAGTTTTAATTGCTTAACCCGATTTCATAATCGTTCAATAAATTATTACGTTCAATTCACAATGGGTTAGTGAGATAACAAATCACACTCATCATTTCAGGTATATTGGAAGAGTCGTGAACTCAGAAGGAGTCATCACAAAAATCGTTCATGATCTCTCCAAGTCATGGTGGCAGGTGAGCTATTCTTTCATGTACATACATAGATGTACAGTCGTGTTCAAAAATTACCTCCTAGCTACGGACAGCAGTCTCGCCGCGGACCAAGTGGTCCCAGCACGATTATCACCCTATTGCGTGATGCAAAGCCGTTGCATGCAAATGCGGACCGAAACTTGGCTCCGAGGACGACAGTAACCTGAAATTTATGCTGTTATAATTTCAGATTCTTACATTAATTGGTGCAGCAGGTGTTCTGGCCTTCATTTGGACAGTAATACTGCGAATTCTCGGTGGTTTCATGATTTGGACATCAATTCTCGGAATTATCGCCGTTCTCGGAGCGGGTTGGTTGTGGATTATTGGAACGTGGACACTTCGCTCATCAATCATATTCAAATTCAGGATCTGGATACAGCTGGTACAAGTGGACTATGTTAGTAAAAGCTGGCGCCATCGATGATTACTCATTCCAGCCAATATTTAGCGTATACTTCGAAATGCCTACTACCTGGCTGGTCGTGGGTTAGTAAACATTTATGTTTTCCTGTATGTCAAAGAGTCTAAAATCGATGATCAGTGAACACAAACCTATGGAGAACTGTGAGACAAAACATAAGAAATTTTTTCAATTCAATACCTTCAGCCAAATTTTTTAAGCAATCATCGTGAGTGTCGCTCTATTGATCTTGCTGCTTATATTAATTTTTGTCCGGAAGAGGATTTCCATTGCCGTGGCGCTTATCGAGGAATCTAGTAGGTGAGGCTCTTTCGGCTTCTCTCGTGGAAACTAAAGCAGAAATGGTGGCCCTGTTAATCTCGATCGCTACTCAGAACGTTAAAAACAAGCTGCTAACACGCAATCCGCTAGTAACGGATTGCCCCCGAACCGAAGGCGAAGCAAGCGGGACCTAACTTTCGAAGCAACCTGAAGCTAACGCCAAGCAAGCAGAACCTTACGTTAGACAGAGGAGAACGAGTTGAACCATGCGCTGAAACGAGTGGAAGCTAACGCTGAGCGAGCGGAAGCTAACGCGAAGCAGGCAGAAGCTAACGCTAAGCGAGCGGAAACTAACGTGAAGCAAGCAGAAGCCAACGCAAAGCAAGCAGAGACTGAGGCAAAGCAAGCAGAACCTTACGTTACGCAGAAGGGAGCGAAGGGGGAACGTGAGCCGATGCCAACACAAAGCGAGCGATACTTTACGCGAAGCGAGCGGAATCTAAGCTTATGTAGCAAGAGCAGGTGGAACCCCATAGTGAAGACAGCCTACATGTCTCGTGACTGGGCTGTCCATTGGAAGGCTGAGTTTTCGATCTGCAAGGGAATTGGACGTTGAGATGCTGGAGCTGCAGAGCAAAAGCAAACTGTGGTTCAGGCTGAGCATAGGGGGAGGGGAGCTCGGTGGAAACGCGGACGATCCTGTCTCCATAGGAAAGCCACTTCCACGAAAGAGCTCTTCGACCCTCGTCTTCTTCTTAGGTGGTTGCTGCGCAGATTTTTTCAGATGTTCTGTCCCCAGTTTTCAGAAATCTTCAGACTGATCGATCAGCGATTCGCCTCATCGAAGGTATTCGTAAGCGTGAATAGCGTTAAAATCTAATTGTCCGTATCCTCACCGGCGACAGTTGTCCACCTCCTTTCCGTGTCCTATTAGGATTATCAATTTCTCCTTCTTCGCCTCCTTATACGGTTCGTCTTGAGTGTCCTCTAACTCCCGAATGCATATTACCAACATTTCCATCTGAGCCTTCAATCCAAAATGTGACAGTGACGGGCATTGTGATCTTGAGGTGACTGCACCGGCTGCTTCTACTAAACTTTTTCTCTACCAGATCAGAATTTAAGGGTGCAGTGCCTTCCGCCACTTGCGACGTGATCGGAGCCACAAGTTCAGACCTCCAGGCCTCCATTGGATCGCTCATGTCTTTTTCTCGAACTGAAATCTTTTTACTATACCAGTAATTAATTGATGTCGTAAATATCGACTACTTCAGTGTTTTAATACCTCGAAATGTACTTTTTTCATTCATATAGCCTTATGAATGGGAATTAACTTATCGATAATCAGCATCAAACAAACTACAGTTCTACCAGAGCTGCAAGATCAAAATGGAAACCACGAGATGGATCAATACTCAGAGTCAAACATACCAAAAGCCGAAATACAAAATTTGCAGAGAATATGCCTAAGCTCTCAGAAAAGTTTTTGCTACTCATGAAAACCCGATCTGTGCAATGTCTAATGTTTCACTGAACTATACCAGAGGTGCAAGGTAACATTAAGCCGAATCTGACAACCACTATACCCAATAAACAAAACTTCTGAAATGAACGAAAAATCAAGCAATGAATATATTTCTCTCAAGCAATCCGAGAAAATGTGACGCGATTCATAACTTCTCAACGTAGAAAATGCTAAACACAACGAAATATCATGAAAGGCAGCAGACATGCTCGAAAAAGTTGTTGAGATAGCTACGTTACTGGGGTCGTATGACTCCAATCAGAATGCTTACGCCGTTGGAAGAGTCAAAAAACGAAGCAAAACCACCAACTTTGAGCAACATCAAGTGAAAAAATTTGTAGACTCCGTCCATGAGCTTCGCGGACTTCCTCCAACCAGGGTGAAGCAACCCATTGTACAAAATGTGTCAAGGTAGAGCCACCCTGTTCGCTGAAGATTTGAATTCCTCAAAATCACGTTTCTGCAAATAGTGAAAAAGTGGTTTTTAGGGGCGTTCCAGTGTCATGTACAATGCTCTGATGGACCGTAACTCAGCGGTTCCGTGCAATAGACTCAGTAGTAAAGTAGAAAAAAGCAAAGCCGCTCATATAGAGTGAGAAATAGAAAAAATCGCCTTTCAGAAAGTGGTGTAAGCGCCGTTTTTTCCAAATGGTCTTTTCAGCCTTGGTTAAACCCTTAGGAGGCGGTAGCCGAGCGAAAAATGCATCTACTGAATGGATATGGAAAACTACATTAGCTGGGTTCTTTCTTCGATTTTTTTCTCAGAGATTCCTTACCGCAGTGTTTTCACATGTTAAGGTAGAAAAGCATGAGAAAAAAGTTAGAAACAATCCAGCCAAATTTTTTTTCGATAACGATGCAGTAGATGCATCTTTGCTGGACTGCCGACTTCTAAAAATGAGAATCAAGGTCGAAAATGCCTTGTTGAAAAAAGGCCTTTCCACACCACTTTTTTCCGACGGGCGATTTTTTCTATTTCTCACTCTACATGAGCGGCTTTGTTTTTTCTACTTCACTACTGAGTCTATTTTACCTAACCGCTGAGCTGCAGCCCATCAGAGTATTGTACATGACACTGAAAGGCTCCAAAATTTATTTTTTTTGCTATTGGGACAATTGCAATTTTGACGAGCACTAATGTCACCAGCGGTTTAAAAACAATTCTGAGTTGTGTAAGAAACATTCACTGTTGGAGCTGTGTCAAAAGCAAAAAAAAACCAATCGAAACAATCCGGGGGCGCGACCTGCCCATTGTTCAAGATTGGTGCCGACTCCCCACTTTGGAGGTTTTCCAACATTGCTTGATCCTGCCCCGAACCAAGCTCGCCTGGATTGACTGTTCGAATTTAGCCACTTTGGTTACTTTTTGAAGCTTTCAAAGACGTAAACGTTCGTGCACAGCGTTCGTGAACAGGCTATTCGCTTCACTATAACAACCACTGTACTGTTAGCTCCACTACTTCAACCTAGCGGACATGCTGCGGTTTAACTCGTCCAATTTTGCTTTATAAAATAGACATTATTTCTTCAATAGCATGCAGTTTACGTCGGGGTTTTTGCTGGTTCTCCATACCACCAGCTCCCAACCTTCCATTTATCTCATAAAATAGATACTGTTTTTGAGCATGTAAGCTGCACTTAACAAACAAACCCCTAGCTCCAACCACCCAATGATAAGAAACCACAGATACTAATATGGGAAGGAGCATTCCAAAAAGAGCGCCTAACCCTTATTCAAAATTCCCTAACACCGAGGAATCCTCCGACAGAATTTTCAATAAAAGCCTGTTTAGCAAAAGTTCTCATCCTGAAAACTTGTGAACAAAAACAGAAATAGAGATCAGCGCTGAACCTTCTGCTCGATTTTCTCAAAAATAAAACTACTCCTCCTGAATTCTCCTACCCTTAACCTTCCATAAAAATAATAGAATAGATACGAGTAAACGAATAATGCGACGATAATAAGTGAAATAAAAATTTAGCCACTGCCTGTGGTTCTGCCAAAGCCTAGAATCCTTCTGCCACTCAGCAATCTGCAGATTTGAACCTACCTACGAGAAAGGCCAACCACCTTCAGACAACCACATATATCGAAGAGAGAAATAAGAGAGAACTCGCAGCTTTCGAGGAAAACAGAAATGAGCTGATCGATAAGTCAGCCTGGATGCTGAGCGGAATCAATAGTTTAACACAGCGTATCAACACCATGCGACAAATGCGTCAAGCTGCTGGAACGCTTCGGCGACTCCCATAAGCTGCTTGCACGGTGCTTCACACTGTTGAGACTGATTGCACGAAACGGAAGCTGCGAAACCCGCGCTAAGTTTTGTAAAAACGGGGAGCATTTGCCAAACTCGGCAAAAAAGCGTCCGATGAATGTAACTTTTTTGAGCTAGGACGTTTCTGGATTCTGAAAACGCTATCATGTTCACAGCTCAAGTACATTGTGGACCGAAGTTCCCAAAAATCGCTTTGTATTTCGAGTAAAATTGTTTTTGCGGTCGTTCCACAAAAACGTCGCAAGCGGAATAGGGCGGCAAAACTTTGAGTAGTAGTTGTGCAATTAATGGAAGGGCAATCTCTATGTTTCCTTCGTGAATTAGACACAGATAAGGCAATCTTGAGATCTGTGCAGAATAATTTTTCAAAATCCTCCATTTATCGGTTTGGGGCTACTGCAGCAAAAGTACGAATTTTCAAAAAGCTCCCGAGCGTTTTTAAGGAAGGGCTTCGAAAATTCAATCTGCACAGATCTCGAGATTGCCCCACCGTTTTCTGATTAATGAGAAAAACATAGAGATTGCTCTTTTATTAATTGTACAAGTACTACTCAAGGTTTCGCCGCGCGCGACGTTTTTGTGAAACGACCGCAAAAAAAATTTTTACTCGAAACCAAAACGATTTTAGGGAACTTTGGTCTATAGTGTACATTATTATGTAGGAATTCGAGCTGTGAATATGATGGCGTTTTCAGAATCCGAAAACGTCTTCGTTGAAAAAAGGTACAAGCATCGGACGTTTTTTCGCCAAGTCCGGCAATTGCTTCCCGTTTTTGCAAAACTTAGCGCGGGTATTGTGCTTCACACCATACCGTGCCATGATTAGGGTACTTGCACGGAATGAAGTGTTCAGTGAGCTGGTTAACACCAAACAGGAAAAGTCTAAGGCTGTTGGAACTCTTCGGCGACTCCAATAAGATGCTTGCACAGTGCTTCACAGTGTTAGGGCTGATTGCAAGGAACCGAAGCTGGTTCGAACCTTAGCAAGCGACGATTAGGATGCTTGCGCGGACTGAAGCGCCCAGGAAACTGGTTAACACCATACAAGAAGCTGCTGGAACGCTACGAAGACCTCAAGTAAAGCTGCTTGCTCGGTGCTTTTTAGGTCAACTACACTGCAAAAATTCGCTTGCACTATACAAAGACGCGAATAAGTTGTTTGCACCGGACGAAGTAGCTTTTAGCGTGCTAACATCCTGTTTTACAAGTTCCGAGTACAGTACCGTCACTATGACCATGCCTATTCATCCTCTTTACAATGAAAGGTCACTTGGAGAAAGAAGTCATTCCGAACAAAATGCAACTTTATGCGCTGAAGTCTCGACGAAAAGTCCGTGGTTTACTATCGTTCTCCAAACCAAATTCCGGTCCGGCATTGCGGACTACGGCTGTTGCATCGTGCGGCACGTGATAAACGTGCTGGGAGAAGGGTGAATCGCGCTGAGACCAAGTGGTCCCAGCACGATTAACACGTGTCGCATCTCGGACATTCGGATTCAGCAGGCCGGGAGCCCGCCACACAGCAGGCGCGGGCGCCCCGACCGCGCCTGCCAGCAGTGATGCCCCGGCCTGCCACTTCCCCGCTTTAGCGGGTAGGCCGGGGCGTATTCACATCAGGCCGGGAAACTGTCGCTGTAGCAGGCAGGGCGCCTTCGGAGCGGGCCGGGGGCGCCTCAATGGTGGCAGGCCGGGGCACATTAACCATGGCAAGCCCGGAGCGCTTCTACTGCAGTCAGATGCGCCTTTATGTAGGAAATTCCTCGACTAAACCGTACCACCACAAATCGGAAACTAATCAGAGATTCGTTTATTATACCAACAAAGCAACGTAGTAACAAAACATGATAAGATGTCTTCAAATAATATTTTCCGTTCGGTTCAGCAAACAAAAACATACAGTAGCAGAGGAACGAGTTTCTAACAGGGTCAATAGAGGTACAACACTGTTTGAGGAGATAAAAACATAACAAATCATACGAAATAACATTTTTCCTCCGGTTCGGCTGCGAACTAACGTGATAGCCGAGCGACACGTATTTTAACCGGGTCAATGGAGACAACGATATTTGAGAAGATGGAAGAAAACATAACAAATCAAGCAAAAGAACATTTTTTTCTTCGGTTCAGCTGCGAATCCACGTGATAGCGGAGCGACAAGTTCCTAACCCAGGGTACGGCACGAGGTGTGGACAAGATTAAATTGGCTGAGACCCCCCTCCATGAGCAAAATTCTAGCGATTCTCTCAGATCCCGCCCAAGAAGCGTTAATAGGTCAAATTTTTGGCGCTTTTCTCGGACCCCTCCATGAGCACTACTTTGTTTTTTGTTGTAAAATTTGGAATTCTGTGATAATTTAAGCCTTTCCGGTCAGAATGGTTCACTTGGCCTCCCGGCGGAGCTCAGACCCCCCCCCCACCTTTGCGCAGCTCAGGCCCCCTAGGGTGGATATTCTAACCGAGTCAACCGATCCACCGAGGTTTGGAGGAGGTAGAAAAGATAACAAACCATACACAAACGCGAAGAAATGGGCGAACATATTACTTTCTTAAGGCGAAAACTAGCAAGTCTCAGTCAGAGAAGTTCTTGATTTTTTTGAGCAAAAAAAAAACGCCATCAGAGATCTCGTCAAAAGTAAAGTGTGGCAAGATGGCCAAATATTTCTTACCAACGGGAACTTTCAGATATGATTCAAAAACACTGAGACGCAATGTGTATTTTTAATAGGAGATCACCTGGTGGATAAGTTTTGGCATCGACCCCCCTTGTAATCTCCCGGCTGACCATCCGATTGCGCATCTGCAGTTGCTTCAAGCTCCTGTTCCTCACCGAGATCTGCCTGCGGCGTGGTCTGCGGGGTTGGGTGTGCATAGTGCTGGAATAGTACAAATAACTCATCGGAAAGAAGAGGCTTTCACTTATTTCGAGCAAAACTCATTCTGCTTGGAGTACAAATATACTCGTTGCTCACAACACGGCAAGAGTAGCCACGAACATCTCGTCTGAAAATATTAGAAGTTAGAGATCACTTCAAAAAATACGTATAATTATCTTACAGCGCTTTTTGTGGCGCCCGAAACAAAAAGTTGTAGCGCTCGCACACAAAAAGTGACAGGCTGAGTACCCTTGGGAATCTTTGGGGGGGGGGTCGTTAAAAATTTGGAACAAGATCAGACTTTCTCCGAACTACTTCGTGAACTAAAACAAGATAACAGAAGTCGCATTCTGCCAGTAAGATTGCAGCGCAGAGGTAGGCTAAAACTTTGGAAATCTTCAAAAAATTATGAACGGGGGCTCGTATCTCAGCCGGAACTTGGCGCAACGGCCTGCTAAACCCTGTTCGCCGACACCCTTTTCTTGCAATAAAACTGCGGGGCACCATTCTCAAATAAGGAGAGGAAATCAACAAGCATCTTGAAAATTTCCTGATGGATGGTACCCCTACCTTTTCACAAGGCCTGAAAAACGATCACAACTTTTTTCCAAAATGATGTGGGTGTGATGTAGTCCACCAAAATTAGCATGATCTGCTGACCGCTTCTCTCTGATAAGTAGATGTGCAAAATTTGGTGGACTGCACTACACCTGCGAAGAGCATATTTCGCCTCTGTGGCCTAAAATGGTTCTAGTGAAGTGCAATTTCAATCAGAATGGCCACTTTGACCAGAATTTCCCTTGTGGGATAGATTATAACGCTCCTCTGAACCTTACTGCACGCACCAGAAGCAGTTTGAAAGCTTGAAAACAGCGACTGGCTCAATACCAGTATAACAATTCTCAAACCCGAGAACACTACGTAGCTTAGGTGGAAGAAATTGTGACCAAACATACCTTAAGAACGAAGAAGTAGGCTCCGGCACTACGCGAACTACGCGAACTCTTCACAAAGACATGAGTAGTCGGATCCGGCTAGATAATTGTGATCCCCAGAGTGTCACTCGCTCAAAAAAGGTGAGAATTCTTCAAAACCAAAGAATGAAGGCATACAATCACTTGATCGTTAGACATCTATCACACTTGAAACAACTAATTTTTTCCCCGAACGGTTTTAGTGCGCAAAAACTCAAGAACGCGTAATTAGGGTCATTGCAGTTGGTTTTAAGCGTTCATTTTTACCATTACCGCTACATCGATTTTTGATTATGACGAAAACGAGCTAAAATATGGGAGGAAAACAGAAGGCAACCCCCAAAAAGTACTCAGAAAGAGCGAAAGGTTTTGAAACCGAGGAGATTCGAGACGATTCCGAAATCACAGTGGCCCCCGGCCTGTTCACTCATGTTCCCGGCTTGCTCCATTCAAATTTGCGTGCGCGATGCGTCTGCGCTGCGGCCGAGTTGCCCCGGCCTGCACGCTCAACTATCCCGGTCTGCCGATCTCGAGTCTCGGCGGCTTTTCTACGCTCCCGGCCTGCTGTTTACCACGGAAATTCCCCCGGTCTGCCGATTCCGAATGCCTGAGATGATGCAATAGCCGTCGTCCGCCAATGCAGAGCGGAAATCGGCCCAGAGAACGACAGTACCTTCACAGCTGCTTTCCGTCTTTCTGAAAGGAGTTATAGGCGTTTAGCGGTGGGTTACCACAGTCAATTATGATTTTATCACCATAACCTGCCTCAACCCTATTTATCCTCCGTAGAACGTCGTAATTCTCACGACTCATGGCGAGAGGGGCGCGCGCAATTCTGCTCCCTCCGTCTTTCATGCGCTCTCTCACTGTCTCTGACCTCCGCTGCGCACCAGCACGCGTGGAAACCATGAGAATTTCGCGGTTTTATAGCCTTTAGAACTGAAAGTGAACCCTATGATCGTGCTCAGCGTCCCAACTAACCCACCCCCAGGCAAACTAAGAGCGAATTTTTTTTTGATTTCGGGCGCCCCAGAAGTCCAGAATCCCAGTCCAAAGCTAAAAAAGATTTTCCGCTCGAACATCGGGCAAAGGGGTCATTTAGGGCGCTGGGCACGAATATGCAGTCCGTTTTCCGTTTTTGGGCAGCGTTGTTAGGTTACGGTACGGTAAGTGTGTTTACCCAATGAAACCTATTGCTAACTACTCCGCTCAAAGAAAAGAAGAGCAGCTAGAAAGGTCATATTTGAAATACGTTCGTCAAAATTCATCCTAGAAGTGCACTCCGTTCCAAATGGCCACTCTCTCAGGGTGGCCTTCCCTTGTTAGTAGTCTTATATGAATTTTGACATCACTGTTTTCATACATATTCGTTTTAGAGCTATTGGCAGCATGATGTCCACGCTGATATTTCCAATCTTCCCATTCGCTCTTCATCTTCTGGTGAGAAATTCTGCCATCGTGCGCTCGTTTTCACCGTAGCCTGTGATTGTTTTCAGGTAATCGCCTTGTGGGGTACCATAGCGATTTGGCTTGCCTCCACTGGTGTTGAAACCTGCCAACGAAATGATGGACGGAACACTACCTGTGATTGCTCCACTAGTGCACTGGTAATCACAGCACAGATTTTGCAGTTTTAACTCTGACGCAACGAGTGAAAGGGGGATTTAAACCCGAATTCGTGTGCTGATCCTTCCCGCTCTATGTGCACTCCGTCTTATTCTCATTGTTTTCCATTTAAGGATCCAACGTGTGTGTTCGTAGGCCTTGTCAAACAAGAGACGACGATCTTCTGGATGCAAGTCTATAATCTGTTTGCGTTCTTTTGGATGACGTGCTTTGTCTCCTCTTTAGGTTTGTTGAATTTTAAACATATCCTGAATAAGAAGGGTTTATTTATTTATTTATTAAATACGCACATAAGGTAGACGTTGTAGAAAAAAATCGCTCACATATGCATCAACTAAATATAACGAGCATGTACTGTAGGTAAATCATACACACATAAACATGTGGAACGCGTATTATAAGAAAAGGGCACATTTTCTCAGAAACTTAGCAGCTTGCCTCTCGATAATCGCTTGAAGGATTGGAAGCAGGCGAGAATGAAGGGAGTATTCGAGTTCAACGATACACAAACTGAACCAGCCCTGCACGTGAATGCAAGCAGACTGTGCTCACCAGGGAACCTCAAATGGTAGACCCCCGGATCAGAAAGCGGGTAAATGTTTTCTAGTAAACTCTGACACGCCCTCTTCGAATCTGAACTCGAATTTTGCTACGGACATCTGCGAAAAGAAGTTATAGCCTGTCAAAATTCGTATTTCCAGCCTTTTTTCTATCGAAAACGCACATTAGTGTTTGTGAAATCCGGAAACGGACCTCATGCTTGTGTTCAGCGCCCAATACTACCCCACTGAGCAAATTTTGGGAGAAGGCACATTTTCCAAACTTTGCACAGACTGATAGCGTTTTGGACTTGAGCGGGATTTCGGTGGGGCGCTTTTTTATACCTCTGAAAGCGTTAAGCCCCATTCATAGCTGGTCGCTTCGACTTCAAGTCGAAGCGACCAACAATACTGCCGCGATCTGGAATCGCTCGGGCGGACGTAATTTTGCGTAAATTAAGTGCGGACCACGCCGCAGGAAAAAAAGCATTTTTCTCGGCATTTCTACTTATTTTTTGTGATATTGTTGCCCCTGCCTTCTGAATAAAAAAGTTTTGGATAGTTTTCAAACAAATAATGGTTCTAAAGAACGTTGGGAGTGGAATTTGCTTGAGCGAAAACTTAAAACTACGACTAACGTTACTAATCGCTAGAAGCTCTGCATGAAATGTGATTTCTAGGTATCCTCATTATATTTTCTCATCTCTATCATCGTAAATGTGTTATAAAAACACATATAGGAAATATCTGTAACGACCCCTTTTTGACCAGAGCCTTGTAATGGAAGAAAAAGTTCACCTTGCAATCATGCTGGAACCCCAAGTTTCTGACATGAGACAATTACACCAAAACGTGGCCTTCAAGCGAATGTTCATGTGGAAGACTAGATAGCCCTATCCTCATATGGAACGTCTTCTCTGGTGACATAGGTAGAGGATTTTTGACAATTTTCCCCTGTTTGTTGTTTGGTGTTGTTTCAATGTTTTGACTTGAAGTTTCCGACCATTCCAGCAATTTATTCAGTTGTTTGAATAACAGCAGTGTCCTCGGGGCCCTCAACTTTTCTTTACACTTTGATATCATCTCCGAATTGTTTACAGACCACTCCGCAACTTTCCGAAATCATCGGACGTTAAGCAGTGTAGACAGCAAACAAAATTGGAGATAGAACACCTCCTTATGGTACTCCACTCTGTACAATTGTTACGAATGAAAAGCAGTCACCAAGTTTTACGTGAAAGCTCCGGTCAGTCAGATATTCCCTTAACCACTCACAGACTAAGGGATTGAACTCCAGCTGTTCAATCTTCAACAATAGTTTGGAATGGCCCACCTTATCGAATGCCTTAGAAAAGTCTAAGCAAATGACCTCACATGCCTGCGTCGAATCGAGGAAGTTTGTCCAGTCATTGATGTCCTCGAGCAGACTTGTTTCAACCGAGTTACGCGGTACAAAATCATGTTGATTTGGAGGAATAAAACCGTTTGAAGGCACAGGACACCCAGAAAATTAATTTTCAGATTCCATGCTTATCTTGGAGGGAGTCGCGCGCTGATCACAGTGGTTTCTCTGAAATCGTCCAAGACCCCCTCTGAACAAAGTTATGGCTCCTCAAAGATGCCTAGATACTTAGGGCGAAAAATTGGTGGACGAGTTGTCTCGGGCCTGTATTTCTGTTCACTCGCAATCGTCGCCCGAGAGCGAGCCAGTATAAGGAGACAGCCCGGCAATGGACTGAAGAACAACGACTTGTTGGAATTCATCCATCCATAGAGCCGCTATCGAGTTCGAAAATCTGAAGGGGGTCGGGCCTGTGGTAGTGAGCGAAGGGGGTCGGGCCTGTGGTGGTCGCTTATATCTCGCTTATTTGGAGGAATTGAGATCTCGCATTTGGCACTTGTTATACAGGAGGGGTCTTCTACAAAATTACATGAAAATCTCAAAATTCATATCTGAGGGTGTACTGTGCCTTTGATCTCAGATGTTCCATTATATGTACCTTCAAAATTCTCTCGAATACACTACAAATTACAGAGGTGATACTAACTGGCCTGTAATTCTTGACAGATGTAGGTGGCTTTTGTTTCAGGATCAAAGTGAAATAAGTAAGAAAGTTTCCATCTACAAGAGTTTTGAGAATACCAAGCGACTGATTAAGGTGCGTCCGAATGAGAATGGCGGCGCACGCGGCCGGCGTGCTTGGCACGCGGCCGTCGCGTTCGCCGCCCTCGGACGAGCATGTGAAAAGTCCCCACCGCCATCGACTGCGAACGGGACCGGCTGGTAGCAAGCACTGCGCCGATCAGTCAGCTCTGCAGACGGTGGGAGAGGGGACGGCCGTCGTTGAAATCCAACACTCGTCCGAGGGCGGCACGTGCGACGGCCGCCTGCCAAGCATGCCGGCCGCGTGGGTCACCATTCTCATTCGAACACACTTTAAAAAGATAATCCAGGTCATAGTGTGGGCGAGATGTTTAATAAGGGTGGATGGAACTGAGTCGGGAGTTAGCGACTCCGAGAGAGACAATCCTTTTAAATGCTTATGCAACTCGTCTTCGTCGCAAACGGGAAGCTTGTCATCATCAGTGTTGGTTATTTATTGATTCATTTATTTAGAGATAAACACAATTAGTATACGTGTTTACAACCAACGACGACAAAAGGTAAGCATGACTATAGACAAAAATCGTCCTGCGATGCGCAACTGTGAGATGATATAAAATTATATGAAATCAAAATTAAAAACCAAAATTAAAGAAAACGTGACCATTAAACGACGCAACAGACGGGGAAGGTCACGAGAAAACTCGTGGACAAACCGTTTTCTGTACGTTTTTGGAATGCGCTAAGATTCAAGAAAAAAGTACCACTGGCTAACAGTGGATTCTTTGTTGAGATCACTCTATTACTGAAAAACTTTGGACTAGCCTGTGTTCTAGAAAACACGATTCTTAGCTTATGGCTGGCGCCCCTGTACTAGGATATATGGTGGGAAATGACCAGATTTTAGACCAGCTTTTCCAGTGAGAATTTCGTTAGACATTATAATGTCAATCTTTTTTCGCCTATTCTAGGGACTGGGTAAGCCGAGAAGCCTCTCAACCCTATTAGGGATAAAGCGGTAACCGACACCACTAATGCCGAGGACAAGGACTTTTACAATATACGGGTAACAAAATTGAACATAACAAAGTTCATGCTAACTCTGGTGGGGTAGATTACTAACGTAACTTTGTAAAACCCTGCATTTATTCCGTGTTGTCAGTGGGATAGGTAACACAAAAAAATGTTTTTCTCAATTTGTATCGGGGTAGTATGCTGTCGGGAATCGCGCCACGTATGCTTGTGTTTGTAAACTTTTAGGAGTTGGTCTTCAAGACAATATGTTATACCGGACATTAGTGGAAATAACTGGCCTTCATAGCCAGTCTCGTAAAACGTCTGCACTTGTCAACCGCCTTTTAAAAAAATGTTCTTCAATGTTTAACTGAGGCAATTAAACTCTGTTATTGCTAGAGAAATTATTCTGCTCTTTGTGTAACAACTTGAGACAATTTTTCTTCCAAATGTTTATTGATGGTGACTTTAATGATAATGTTTTTTCAAACCTTCACGATCGCTACAATATAGAGTCTGCGCAATAACTTTAGTCTGATGAATGGATGGGGCTGCGACGGTAGATCACCCTGCGCGAATCAAAACCCCATTCTCCAGTGAGGCCACCAACCTCGCACGGCCAGCCGCCTGGTCCATGCCACATATGTACGTCTACAGTAGAAAACAAAATAGTGCTGATAGGAATCTTATTACTCAGACAATCTGGCGTTTCTAACGCGCACTGAACCGTCCCATTTCGACCTGTGCGGGGCGAACGGCAGAGTTCCCGCATGGCCATTCGGGTCTGCGTTCAACGCCTGCCAAACCTCGGATTCCGCCGTTTGGCTGGCGATGACGTCACTGCTGCAAAGAGGCTCGGTGTTGCGTTCGTACACGATTTGACTGGGCATGAACTCGTGTGATCTGCAGAATCACGTTATCGATGACTCCACAATTGACCCGGCCCATATCAGCAGCAGAGCAGGTATATAAGGGGTCTCATCCCAAAGAGAGCGCAGTCGTCCTTCCGGGGTCGCTCCTGGAAAGTGGCTACGAGTCACTCTCTGGACGATTTTTGACCGCTGAGGGGTCTCTCCCACGGTCCTCAGCGAGGGAAGCTCTCTCGCGGTCGACCGTGGCGTGGATGATGTCCCTGTCGCGGACCGCGGTGGGAATGACTCCCTCACGCGGGCCGCGAGATGGACCGTGTCCTTGTTGGGGGAGACCCGCTCCTATTGAAATAATGGGACGCCGCCCCTAGCGCCGCGTCCTTCTATAATAGGAAGACAACCTCCTTTGCCGTTGTAAATCTAATCTAACATGGTCGAAACCTGCAAACGGCAGTCAATCGCCGGATATCGCGGGGCAAACGGCGGATATAGGGCACCCGCTTTGCCCATTTTTTTGCTTCTAACGGCAGCGGTTCAGATTATGACCCGCGTTTGCTGCGCGTTAGAAACCCCACAGTGTCTGAGTAAGTAAACACTTCAGTTGGAAAGAGTATGATGTCTGAAACATAAAGATACTCTCTCGCTGTTTCTCACTTTCGCTCCGCACCCAGACGCTAAGGAACTACTGAACTCACGTTTTCTTGCAGCCTGTGTGTGGTTTGCGTATCAAATTCAGTCTGGCGAATGGACCAGGCGCTATAGTTGCATGCAGCGTTTGCGGCATCATCAGCAAGAGGGTTTCGATCGCGCGGCGATCTACCGTGACAGCTCAGTCCATTTGTCAGACTAAATTGAATTAGAGGACTCTACGTAAACGGTCGGTCTGTAACCTAAAAACGATAGGTATTCACTAGACCACAAAAACGTGGAGAATAAGAGCAGCAGCATTCCTAGATCCTTTTCTTTCTCTCTCCAATGAAGCGGAGCCAGGGTACGGCGCGAGGTGTGAGGTCTCACAGTGGGGGGTCTGAGCTCTGATGATCTTGGTAGGGGGGGGGTGAGAGGTTGAAAATCGGAAAATTGACGGTGCCGATTTAGACGGCACCCTCCCGCCCCAGTTGTAGTCGTTTGTTTCGCCATGGAAAAAAGCTTTATTAATATCATAAGAATGGAATGCGATGTAATAAATAATAATGACAATGTAAATAATGACACTAAGTAAAACCAGAGCAGAGATATTTAAGCTCCAGGTTAAAGGCACAGTCCAAGCTTAAGGACGAAATCTGAGATTTCCACATGATTATGAAATAGACCCACCCCGTATACTACTTGCCAAGTGCGAGCTCTCGATTCCTCCGAATAAGCGAGTTATAGCCACCCTGGGACGCCCACCTAGAGAAGCCACTTTGGCGCGCCCCTTTTACGATTTTTCGAGCTCAACGGTGGCGAGATAAGCGATGCTCTCCGATCAATAGCCCCGTTCTTCGCTTCATTCTCAGTCTCTCTCTTCACTCAAGTCAGCTCGCATACAGCGGTTGCGAGTGACGGAAGTCACAAGCCTCGGACAACTCGTCCACCATGCTTACGTAGCTAAATTTTTTGAGAGGCCATGACTCCATTACCAGGGGGTCTTGAACGATTCCAGAGGCATCTCTGGAATCAGCGTGAGGCTGTTGTTAAGAATGCTAAAAATAGAAAGCCGATCCTGAGGTTGGACTGTGCCTATAAGAAGGAAGGAGAAAAAGTAGTAGAGAAACTTGGTGAACATTTATAACCAGTTGGATCATGAGGAAACTACGGAGCCCAATTTAAACAAGAAAATAAACAAATTGCTCGAACGTACGGATGACGTGAAAATGGAAGAAGGGCCGTGCAGTTGCCGATATCCACCAAAAAATCAGATATGGTTTTTATCGTGGACACTGCCTCTAAAGGCAGCATACACGCTCGTAAAAGTGGTTGGGATTACAATGTGAATTGAACCGTATGGCTTACAACATAATGCCTACGCATTTTGAAGTGTCAAAAATGACCCACAATGCCGCTACATAAGTTAGAAGTCTGCCCCGCCCTGTATTTTCACGCCCCCCTGTATTTGCTCTTTTGCCCCAAAGCAGGGTTGCTGAGTCATATTCGCCGTCAATGACGTGTGTGGTTCACTTGTTAGGCAACCTACCAACAGTACCGACGGTGAATATGACCCAGCAACCTTGCGTTGCAGGAAAAGGGCAAAGACAGAAGGCTTGAAAATACAGGGCGGGGACAATTTCTAACTCATTTAGCGGCATTGTGGGTCGTTTTTGACACTTCAAAATGCGTAGGTGATGTAATCTGGGCCATACCATTCTATTTCCGTAGTTATCTCAATCACGTTTACGAGCGTGTGTGCTGCCTTTGAGGATGAGGTCGCAAAGCTTTGCCACGAACGGAGGGGGGGGGGGTGGTCGCAACAACGAACGCGTTTTGTCTAATGGGTTGCTTGACCCTGGTTGGAAGGGATTAAAAACGGGGATCCGCCACCAATTTTCACCGGCCATTTATAACTTTTTCACATAATGTTGATGCGACCGTCAAACAACATGAAGAACAACTACGGCACAGACTCCACATGCAGAAAAAGTTTGAAGATCACAGTGGCGAGGTCTCAACATGCAGAAAAACTTCTAAAACGATTTATTGCGAAATTCAAATTCAATTTTGCAGTGTGTTCAAACTGACTTTCCTTTGCGAATGAGAGTTTTAATGGGCCCTTTTGACATTTTCGTTTACTAGAGTGGCCAAGGTACACAAAAGCATGGAAAAATAATATACGGTTTTCTGCGCGTACGGGGCCTTTAAACGACGCGTTAGCAAGCAAAGCGTGGCTTCGAATTCCCTCAAAGAATATCATTCACACTATTATGCCTATACATAGTGCGAAGCGGAAACGTGGAGAGCACAAACTTCAAGTCTATAATTTATACCCAACCCTCCAACAACTGTCTGCAGCCTGGCTTCGCATTACTATCATGTACACAGAGCGGTTAATTTGTGAAAAAATAACGCAGAATTAGGCACGAATACTCGCTTCGTTTCTTTGATGATGTCAGAATGGGCCTCCGCCAAATAAACAAAGTACATGAAACCTTCGACAAAGGCAAACTAAAAAGCCAAGGAAGAAACTGGGAAACACAGAAAACAAGTGGTGATCGAGGAAAAAAGAGGGGCGAACAGCGCTTACGAAAGCAGAGCATTACGAAATATCGTCAGGCGTGGGGTTGTGTGCAAACCCAGCTGCTACACAATATACGTGCTTCTTCACGCCTAGGAACAATATTCACTCGGGAACTCGTACTTGTCACCTGAGGAGATAATTATGAACGTATTTGGTCTGATTTGGTTTGGTTTTGCCCTCAGATTTTTGCTAACCGGTGATAAAGGATCGGCTTGATGGGCTAACTCCGGGTCCTTGAAGATGTGGTCACCGCTGGGTTAGAGGGGGTTTGGCTTATTACGTAGAAGATTACTGAAAAGCTGGCACGTGATTGTGAAACTCTACAATCAAAAACTCTACATTACCAATAGGTAGCAAAAATATTGCTCTCTTCGAAAAACAGCGGAAAATTGAGGCATTGGAAAGATGAAAGCTTCTGACTCTTGACATAAGTATGACAAGTTGCCAGGGAAGTGGAACGAGACGTTTTTGGTACAGCGCAATCCTGTTTTTTTTTTAGTGCGCTTGGTTGGCGCTGGTCTCTCTCGCAAGGAGGTAATCCTCACCCAGTAGTAACTGAGTATCTTGAATAGATATGTTCTCTCCTCACCCAGTAGTAACTGAGTATCTTGAATAGATATGTTCTCAAACAAAACAATGGTACATCGAAATTATTCCGCGGACAAATTATACAAGGAACATTTCTAGGTGACATTTCTCTTGCTGGAGCATTCGCTAGCTATTACTGGGCAAGGAATAAATCTAAGGATGTTCCATCATTTCCAGTACTACGGGCTCTGGGAAGAGCAATCAGGTGAGCAAGTTTACGGTTTCCAGACGTCGCCAAAAAATTGGCCCCCACCCAAATGGGTGGTTTGTTGTGTTAAGCGCCAAAGTCCGGGCTCGTTCCTTATTTTTCCAAAGTTCATAGTAGGCCACGGCACTTATACCGTGTGTCAATGCTTCATCTGGGCTATAAAATTTCCTCAGAGGTTCTTTTTTTTCGGAAGTGGTGATCGCAATGTCGCTATCCGTTTTCACACTCTGTATGAGTACATTAGGCTATTCCACGTTGCAGTGAGTAAAAATGTCAGCTACTTTTATTTTCCATGTAGTTGAAAAAAATCAGTTTTTAAAGGGGATCTCCGCCCTCCAGAACAAAGCATAATCCCAGAAATTATCTTGATTCATACAGTACATTGAGCAACACTAATTGTTCCTCTTTTTTTCTCATCAAAATGTGAGTCCATTCAGGTACAATTTGGGCTCGTTGGCATTCGGGTCTTTGATAATTGCGATAATAAAAATTATTCGAGTCATACTGGATTACTTGGACAAAAAGCTCGCTACTACAAATAGCACCATCCTTAAAGTGATCTTCACGTGAGTTTGAGACTTTCAGACTTTTGTTGTAGCACTTTGCAGATGCGTAAATATACTTATTCTACTCCATACTTTTTGAAGAGCTTCTATCAAAGTGCAGTAGGAAAAATATTTCAAAAAAAAAGTATATTAAGTGATTCGTTTGTTGTTCAGCGCCCTCAAGTGCTGTTTCTGGTGTATGGAAGTCTTCTTCAAGTTCCTCACCAAAAACGCCTTCATCATGGTGGGTTGATCAGTTGATGTGATGTTTTCAGAATTGGAACTGAAATCAGACTAATATTATGATGTTTCCTGTTGAACTATTTTCAGATGGCGATTTACGGGAAGAATTTTTTCACCTCTGCGAAGGAAAGTTTCTTGCTCCTCGTCAGAAACTGTGTACGTGCTGCCGTTCTCAACCAGGTCGCCGGGATTCTACTCTTTATTGGAAAGGCGGTGATCACACTTGGAATGGGTTGGTTTTTTCTCCTCATTAGCGTGAAGAGAGAGCTCTTTAGGGATACCCACTGGTAATTTTCGACTTAAAGGCACAGTCCAACCTCGGAATCGAAATTTTGTTTTCCTGCCTATCTTGGAGAAAATTTAACGCTGATCACAATGGTGTATCCAGAATTGCTCAGAGCTGACCACGAACATAGTTATGACCCCTCAAAGATTCTAATTTTGTGCGGCGAAAAGTTTGCGGACGAGTTGTCCCGAGCCTGTATTTTCTCGTTATTCGCAGCCATCGTTCTGAAACAGGTAGCAACTTAAAGCCAGACCGAAAACAAATGGAAGAACATAGATTTCGAATAAAATGAATCGCTCTTCTCTTCCCTATTGAGGTCGGAAACCTGCCAGTGGGCGTTGCCTATTTTTTCTTTCAAGGGGCGTGGTCGACTTTTTCCTAGCTTTTTCTCGCTTATTTGAGAGAATTGAGATTTTGCGCTTGGCAGGGTTGCTATATACGGTGACCGGACCAAAATATCAAAAATTGCCTCTGAGGTTGGACTGTGCCTTTAAGAGTTCACCCTGGTATGATGAGCAGTTAGTGCCGTTCTCGGAACCGAATCCCGGTCCGCATTTGCGGACAATGGCTGCTGCATCACGCAATAGGAAGATAATCGTGCTGCGATCACTTGGTTCCGGCAGGGTTCATATTTCTCCCAGCACGATTATCATCGTGTCGCATGATGCAACAGCCGTAGTCCGCGATTGCGGACCGGAATTAGGCTACGAAAACGGCGGTACAGTTATATAACATTTTACTAGTGAAAAAAGAACCTGATTCTTCGCAGAACGCGTTTCGTATTTACGTTTCGAAGGATGAGTTGTAGTGCCAACGTTTATTTTTGTTGACAATAACTACACGTGATACTAAGAATTGGATTCAAACCCTATTTGACACACTGTAAGAGAGGAGGGGCGGTGCCAACCTGAAACGATAATTAGTTTTTCAATTAAGACCATAAATGACACAAAAAAATGTCAAAGCCGTATTTCACAGAGCTTTCTTTCGAAAAAAAGTCAACGTTAGTTCGATCTATTTCCGTGAGTCAGAGTGGTTTCCGCCACCGAAGGTTGCTCAGTTCTGTTTACTCTTTAACATAGGTATGTTTTTATGCCCGTCCATTGGACCTAATCGCTGAAGCCGCGACGCGCCCGGGGAGAAATGGTTTTGTAACAAATAAATTTCCGCTCTCTTTTTCGGCGTTCGCACCTGATTTGCGATACCTAACAGCAAAAACGTCTTGAAACGCAAATTTCGGACTTTTTTCGGACGGATTTTTCGCTAATCCTTGGCCGCCGTGCACTTGGCTTCAGTTGTATTCCGCTAAACGTCTGAGTCCCGGAGCAGACCCAAGGAGTTTTGAGTTGAATGGCATTTAGGCGGCTGCCAATGGGTAATCTCTAGGGATAAATGGTGGATGTTCGAGGCAATCCAGTCTCCAATTGGAAGCGGCTTGGCGGACCACATCTACGAATATGACCTCCGTCAGAGTTAGCCGATCGCCTGGGACCCACTGGGTTGACAGGCATCAAAAACATGGTAGACGGGTACGGGAAAATACACCTGACGACTCGTCCGCAGCCTACCCAGTTGATATCAATCGTTTGTGAGCAAACCCAGCCGCGATAAAATTAGTCAGGGGAGGTGCACTCAGGATTCAGTTGAAGAATGAATGATGCCGCTTTCAGAAAATTTTAAGTATTTCCATGGTCTCTACGAAAACGATGACTGATAGCGCTATCTGACATATGATATCAGCACAAACTTTCATTTCCATAAATGAATCATTTCATTTTCTCGAGTCCCCCCCCCAACTAGTTTCATGCCACTCAGCCGAAAACGAATAGAAGATGGCTATCCTTCGCATGAATTTTCGCGTCCAATTCATAGCTTCGTTGGGATGGAGACAGCCGTCCGAGAGATGAAGGTTGTTAAATAGTTTGACGGACAAAAAGGTGATGGTTGTTTTATGACCCCGATTTGAAGAATGAACATCATTTTTACCACCTCAAGTTTTCGGCCTTCCCATCTTCTTTTTGCGTCTCAAACTTCATGAGGTAACCTAACCTCTACCGAGAAATTACAGGCTTTCCGCCGGATACAATTTTATCTTTAGAGAAGGATATTGAGCGAAAAAGTTCTTCTAGGAATTTCCGTAAAATTCTTCGACGAAAAGTTTTTTCGAGGATCTACCGCGCTTTAGAACTCCGAGCCAAGTATACAACTTGAAGTTACTGCTGCTGAAGTCCGGTAGCACTAAGCTCTTTATTCTAGACACAGATATCCATACAATCATACATTGGCTTTTAAACCTCCGTTGAGCGAAGAATTTCTCCTATCTTATCTCACAACACGAAGGATCTCACAACATATCCGCATGGGAACTATCCTATTCAAAACATCGGATTACAACAAAGCTTGTTCACTACAAAGAACAAATATACAGAACAAAACACACATTTATCATGTAGACGAGTTACCGTCTATACTCCCGCCGTCCACAAGGTGATTTCGTTCGCTCCCAGCAGCCTCGTAGATCATCTTTGAGCCGCTCGATCGTCCTGAGAATGCGTGCCTCGTCATCCTTAAGACGGTGCTTCTCCTTCCGCAGCTCCTCGTAGCGTTGCTTCTGCCCAGGCTCTCTTGTCGACATTTTCCAGGCTACATCCATGCGATGTTTAGTTGAGAAGAGTTCGTGCTGTACCCTCCTGAGCTCTCTGCCTTGAGTACTGATCTCGTCCTGGATCTTCCTCGTGTCCAGCTGGTCCATTCTTCGTTTTTCCTTTACCACAGGCCTGCGGCCACTGTCAGGACTCTCTTCTGGTTTGTTGACGATTTCTGCTTCTTCATCCTCTTCGGCATCCGTGTATGGGCTATCACATACTCTGAGTATGTCGTCGTTCCCTAATTCTGGTTTCTTCGGGATGTGGAATTCTTCCAGAAGTCGCGGGTGATCCTCACTTGGTTCCGACGCCACGGCCTTGCTCTTCTCCTCATTGAGACATCTCAGCATCTTTAGGATTTCCGGTAGTGGCTCTAGCATTCTCTCTATCCGATCTAGCCTTCGAATAATCCTTTCTTCTTCCAGTTTTCCTTTCAGTTCGCTTTCTAGCAGAATCATTCTCGACATGAAGGCTCGAATGTCGTTCATCACAGGTGGGATATTGAGTCCGAGTAGTTCGGCACGAAGTGATCGTACTTGTTCTTCCACTTCGTCCACGTGAATATTGACCACGGTCTTGACAACCTGGTTTTCTTCCTCGATCTTGCTTGACAACTTCTGCAATCCATTGAAAACTGCATTCTGAAGAGTCCGTTGGGACAGGTCGCTAGAGTTCTGTTCTTCTTCAGCTGTTCCTCTTCTTTCTTGAGATCGAGTACGAACATTCCTCGAGAAGTCTTCCGATGAACTTCTGCGAGAAGTTTCCTCCGACTTGCGCTTGCGACTTTTCTTCATAGACTGGTGGTCCGTTCTGTTTGCGATAGCGAGTTCTCGATTCTTCTCTTCCTTCGACGTCAGGCGATTCTTCATGGCGTCTTTCGGCTTCGTGACTGGAGTCGGGCACGATCTGTCGAACACTGGAGCCATTGCATCTCTCGTCTTCTGCATTGGAGTCGCCTTTGGTTTTCAGCAGACTGGAGTCATCTTCTGAACGAGGTTTCTTCGCAGTTCCGTCGTCTTCGTAGCACTGACAATTGGAATATCTGGGCATGTTCCAGCTGCTTTTATATGGACGGATCGGGGCGGTATGCCTTGAAGTTGCGCAGATAAGCCTATGTATACAGAGCGTTCTACGCGGAGTGTCTTGCTGTCATGGAGATAAAGGTTGTTGTGGTATTCTGCAACGAGATTCGCTTGTGATACGCTGGGAACTGAATCTTGAATGTCAGTTTACTTTGTTGATTCTTTGACTAGGTTGAAATGTGAAATGACCAGTGATAGAATAGTATAGAATATTAGTTATCACGAATTTCTACAATGTTGTCAAAGTTGTTTGACGTGGATATCTTGCGGAGAAGTTGATCTTCTTCCAAAACTTCTCTCAAAACATGTACGTATTCCAAATGAAGCTATCGTTACAGCTACTTTGATGATCGTTTGGACGTTATTTCTTCGACAGTCAAAATCCGATTTCCAATCGTTTTGTAAAGGGAATGTTTTACTGACTTGATCAACCGTTCGTAGACAGCTCCCTGCCACGGAGCATAGGGTGTGATGGTTGTCCACTCTGTCCCTTTCTGAGCCATTGTAGATCGGAAATTGCTATCGCTTGTACTCTTCTTTATCGCTTCTCTGAGGATTTGATCTCCGAGAAGGAATGATGGGCCATTATCTGATGTTATTGTTGATGGTATTCCTCTGCGTGCAAAATATCTCCTGAGGGCCATCAATAGCTTTTCAGTTGACATTTCCAGCACGGTTTCCAGATGGATGAGTCGTGTCGTCATACAAGTCAGGATCAGCCCGTATACCTTGTTTTCAACCTCACTTCCTTTTGTTGCAATCGGTCCGAAGTAGTCGATCCCAACGTTCTCAAATGGTTTGGTCCGAATGACTCGCCTCTCTGGAAGCGCCCCCATCTGCGGGTATCGAAATGGCAGATTGTTGAGTTTTTGACAAGGTAGACACTTTCTTACAAATGTTTGCACCTGTTGACGAAGTTTTGGTATCCAAAACCTCTCTCTGACTCGTGCCATTGTGTGAGAAGTACCCGGATGTAGTGGGAAATGAGCTTCTCTCACAATGCATTGTGCAAGCGGAGTTTTCGTTGCGACGAACACTGGATATTTCGTGAACTCAGGTAGCTCTGCATTTTTCAGTCTTCCACAGCAGCGAAGAATGGCGTGATCGTCGAGCTGTAGATTCAGGTCCTTGGCAGATTTTCGCATGCCTGGTGTAACGTGAACTTTCTGATGATTGCATAAGATGACGTTCAGGGCAGCTCTTCGTTCCAATGCTGAAGCGTAGCTGGCTGTCTCCTGGTTCTGCAATTCTGGAATACTTTCTCTAATCCTTGCTCCAAGGGTGCCCGTTACTCGTAATGACAGGCGTCTGATGAATCGGAGAACGTAAGCTACCGCTGCCTGAGCCGAATGCAGAGTGTTGTGGTTTTTCCAATCAACCAATTCCGTGATTCCATTGTGCGTGGTTGTAGCCATCGTTGTTCCCTCACCATTTTCCCTTTCCAAGATTTCTCCGTTGACATAATCCGGAAGCATGAAAAATTCGTTATGGTTCGGCCATGTGTCTTCTGGCAATCTCAGGAAATCTGGGCCAGTCCACCACATATGTGCTGTCAACTCCGTTTGGTTCATTCCTCTGGTCGCACAATCAGCAGGGTTCTGCAGTGTATCGACGTATCCGAATCGAACTGGGATCTCCAATTCGTGAACGATTTTCCTAATTTCCGCTACGCGATTTTTCACCAGCACTCCAAGTTCTTTCTTGATGGGATAGCTTGATATCCAGCCCAAAGTGATTTTGGAGTCGGAGAAAATAACCACGGACGTGAGAGTGATTTTCTTCCGCAGTGCTTGGTAGAACAAGCGAGCCATTCTCACTGCCAGTGTTGCTGCGTTGATCTCCATTTTCGGAATAGTAGGTCGATCCTTGGGATTGGGTAACCTCGACTTCGCAAAAAGTAAGTGTGACCTTGATCGAACTAGGTAGGCACATGCAGCCATCGCACATGAACTGGCATCAGCAAACACTGCCAGCATCGTCTTTTCGCTTTCTGCGGCAATTCTGCGAGGAAGCCGGATGTGAAGACCCGACACTGCTTCTGTGATCTTCTTCCACTCCTGTTCATGTTCTGTAGAAAGCTTCGTGTCCCAATCATAGCCACACTGCCACAACTGTTGAAGAAACAGCTTTCCTTTCAAAAGAAGAGGAGTGAGCCAGCCCATTGGATCGAAAATGGAAGCAATTTGTTCTGACACCACTCGTTTGGTGTACACAGGTTTCTTGGCAAAATGTCCTTCTGTGATTAGTTGATCCTCAGAAGTGTCCCAAATAATACCAAGAACTTTCGGCTTTTCCTGGGAACTTCGATCTTCTACTGCAATCATCCTGTTAACATTTGCCTGGTTTGAATAGAATCCTCGTAGATTCATATTCATTTCCCTGTAAAGGTTCTTCGATTCGCGATATTTTCTTAGTGCTTCTTCTTCCGACGAAGCTGTAAGAATAACGTTGTCGACGTAGACGTTGTCGAGTATTTCATGTGCTAGCTCGGTGGTGTGACGTACAGAGCTTAGGTGGTATTTAATAGTGCCTCCTAATAAGAACGGGGAGCATTTCAGCCCAAAAGGTACTCTCGTGAAACGGTATTCTACGAGGTTCGATCCTGAAGGAGGGCGTGTGACATCTCTCACCCATAGGCAACGTACAGCATTTCTGTCGTCCGGGTGTAGATGCACTTGCAAGAAAGCCTTTTCCACATCGGCTATCATAGCAATCTCACCAATTCTGAAACGAAGTAGCATGTGTAGCATTGTGGAAAGCATTACTGGCCCTCGTAACAATGCATCATTTAGCGAAGGCTTGTCTTTCAGATGAGCGGATGCATCGTATACCACACGAAGTTTTGTGTATTCCTTTTGTGGCGTGATGACTGCTTGGTGAGCTAGGTAGTGAATGACCGTGGTGGTAGGATCCTCGTCTGGCACTTCTTCAATGATTCCTTGTGCAGCTTGGTCCACGAAGATCTGATTGTACTGTCGCAGTACTTCTGGTGTCGCCTTGAGACGCTCTAGTGTAGAGCACAGTCGCTTAAAAGCGAGGGATTTGTTGTCAGGCAGGAGTGCTGACTCATCATTCCATGGAAATTTCACGTGATATCCATTGTCTTTCAGCGCTATGGTAGATTCGAACCTGTTCCACACAGCTTTGTCCACTTGTTCCTGTTCTTGGACCTGTGTCCCGGAGAAGTCGTTGAGACCTGCTGATTCAAGCTCCAGAAATCTATTTCAGTTTTGTACCTCGCTTTGTACCGTCATAGACCGCTGTTCAGCGTTCTGTGCATCCTCATCCTGAAGACGTCCAGCAACTAGATATCCTAGTCGTGAGGGGATCAGTTGGGTTCCTGACGGTAGTCTCCACATAGGTAGTCCATTTCCCTGAAGAAGGGTAAAAACGTTTCGGCAACCGAGAAGAACTGATGGTTGAACTTCTCGTATGTGTGACCCTACTGATAGCTGAATGTCGCGATCAGCCCAGAATCGCGTGTCATTCCTGGTGAACCCTCTTCTCGGGAGAGGCTCCGTTAGGTGGTCGACTCGTGCAACGGAAAACTCATGAGCTTGGCCCAGAGAATCCCACAGTTGCAGCTTCGCTATGTCGCACTGTTTCACCATCGGTTTGTCAGCTCCGAAGGTGTTGATGCTCAATGTGACTAAGCCTATGTTCTGGAGTTGTAATCGCCTCGCCACAAGTTCGCTTATGAAAGAGCGATCTGCTCCTGTGTCGAGGAGAATGCTGATTCGTTCTAAAGTCCGCGTATTAGAATTCAGTACCTGTGCCGTTCCAATCAGCACATCCTTGATGAGTGTGTCACCGTCGGTGTTCTTCATGCACACAACTGTCTCAAAGTTGTCGCCCTGCTCCGAGGACGTCATGGAGTTCTCGTCCTCCTCCGAGAACGTGACGATGTTTTCTTCCTGCTCCGAGGACGTCACCAAGTTTTGCCTAGCTTGGCGCTGTGATGAGTTTCTGGGCCTAAAGTTTGAAGAGGTTGGTCCCGTCTTCAGCCCTTTTCCTTGAGGTGTGAGCTTGCTACACACTGAAGTATGATGTCCAGGTTTGTCGCACAGCTTGCATCTTCCCCGACTACATGCACTGGCTACATGATTTGTTCCACCACAGTTTCTGCACAACGAACCTTGTTTCATGATTTCCAAACGATCTCCTCTTGTTCGAAATTCTGGACAGTTTCGAGGAGTGTGATCGGCCTGGTCACAGTAGAAACATTTGAAAAGTCTTCTACTGCTCGCTTTTGGACTGTGACCTTCTCTAGCTGGTCTTCGCCAATTCTGTGTTGGTGGAGGTGGTGTCTTTCGCTCTTCACGATAGTCCATCTGCCTCTGAATCTCCATTTCTGCGTTGATGTGGTTGTACACTACGGACAGGAGATACTTTGTGCTCCAGACTTCGCCACTTGGTAGTTCTTGCTTTCTCCTGATCGCATACCTTTGAGTGGCTTCCGTGAACTTCGACAGGATCTGTTTCTGGAGTAGCGCACTATCAATCACTTCCCCTTTGAGTTCCATCTGTCCAATGATCGATAATAGTTCTTCGCACAGTCTTCTCTGGTCTTCCATCCTTCGACTTTTTGCTCGACTTCTCTCTAGTCTCTCGATTAGTCCTCTCATCAGAATCTCCTTATTCCCATACATCCTTTTCAGGTGTTCAATAGTCATTTCATATATCTTTCCACTTATTTCAAACTGCTTGAGGGACTCTCTGGCTTCTCCTCTCATCGCATCGAGCAAATAGTTCAGTTTGTGCGCATCGTCCATGTTCCTTGAGTGAATGGAATGCTCGAAAGCACTCCAAAAGCTTTCCCACTCCCAGATCTGACCTCCAAATTTTGGGATTGGTAATGGAGCAAGCTGGATCGTTGGAACATTTTGTTCAGGTGGAGCCGCTGGTATTGTAAGCGACAGTTCTTCTAGCTGCATTCCCAAATCTAGAATCGCCTCTTGAGCCCTGAATATCAGGTCCTGCGCAGATGATGAATTTGTTGAGACTTTGTCCACTATTGCTTGGAATTGTGGTGTGTCTGTATCAACGCTGTCAGCTTCTGCGGTGTAGTCCTTCAAAGCATTATCGGCATTCTTCTCAGCTAATTCCAGTTTCTTCTTCAGCATAGACAGTCGAATTTTCCTCTCATGGATCTGCTTGCTGTTTTCGCCTTGTGACGAGTGACTTGATGGTTCAGCATTTTCGTTGATATCCTGAAGCAGTGTTGAAAGTCTTCCTGTGGCCTTCGTAAGAAGCCCCTGACGTGTTGACAATGATGAAGTCATGCTTCTTGCTTCTTGTGTTCTTGATCTCCTGGATGATTCTTGACGACTGCTTCTTCTAGGCGACCGATGTTCCGTTCTCAGTCGGCCGATGCACCATATACGACTTGAAGTTACTGCTGCTGAAGTCCGGTAGCACTAAGATCTTTATTCTAGACACAGATATCCATACAATCATACATTGGCTTTTATACCTTCGTTGAGCGAAGAATTTCTCCTATCTTATCTCACAACACGAAGGATCTCACAACATATCCGCATGGGAACTATCCTATTCAAAACATCGGATTACAACAAAGCTTGTTCACTACAAAGAACAAATATACAGAACAAAACACACATTTATCATGTAGACGAGTTATCGTCTATACCAAGTTCGGCTTGCAGAAAACCAGTTTTCCCCTTATAACTGTTTAACCTCGAGAATAACCCTCGTTAGAGGTTGTTTTTGGAGTATTCATGAAATTCTGCATCGAATAGCCTTCTTAGGATCAAAAAATACGTTCTCACTCTCCCAGCCGATTTCGGGTTATAAAGTGCATTTTTTGAGTGTGAAGTTATCGGTTTTTCGTCTATAACTTTTCTACTCTAGGAGGTGGACCCCAGGTGTAGGTTATTTTCTAAATCTCCGTGAAGTTCTGCGTCGAATGATGTATCGGGTTCCCAACCTTGCTTGCTGCATAAGCCAACCAGGACGGTGGAGCCGAGCCCCGTTGTTGGCTCCAGCAGAACTCTGCGCCTCTCATTTATATCATAGAGGCGACAGCACCCGATGTAGATTACTATGAAGCTCGGCTCCACCGACCTGGCTGGCTCATAAAGCAAGAAAAGGGAACCCGATACATCATTCGACGCAGAATTTTACGTAGATTTCAGAAACAACCTTTACTATATCCTATCTTAAAGGCATCTTACACGATGAAACCATACTTGGGTTTTTGACTTTTTCGTGTTGTTATGTCCCTATAAAGCCTGAAGGTTGCAAAAAGCCCCCTCAAAAACGTTAACTTTTCAATAAAACCCCATTTCAAGAAAGCCTAATACAAATTTGAAGTTCCCGCCGACATCAATTTGGGATAGTTGCGCGAAGAACGCAAGGAACACTTCTACGATTCGTTCCTTGGCGCAGAGTAGGAAGCAATTCACCGAGGACGCCATTCAGACGAGCGATCTTTTCTTCTTGAAAGAAACTAAAAAGGGTTACTAACCTGCTGCGTCCATTGCTGCCAGCTGCTTTCGATCGATGCCGAACGTGGAATCGAGTGGCGTGTGAATTGCGCCCTACGACGCGTCAAAGCACGATCTTCGGCAGCGACCACGGAGTTTTGTTCCTTCTAACAACGGATCGACTCCAAGGCCGGCCCCCAAAACCCAGGATGCGCTTTCGAGGTAAGCGAATCTCCAGTCAGAGGCGATTTTGGAACTCCAAACTTTCTGAGTGACATTATTATGACCCACTAGTCCGACTGAACGCAAAGGCTGGAATTCGGTTTTCATCGTGTACGATGCCTTTAAAAGGATAAAGAGTTTTAGGCAAAAAACCGGTGTTTTGTAAAACGAATTAGGCTGAAGGATAGAGAAAATATTTTTCCAGCCTGGAAAAAACTAGTCGACGCAGAAATTCACCAAAGGTCAATCTCTAAACCCAAAAAAGTTATAGAACAAAAACCGGCGTTGACACCCATCCAATCTCGAAAATGACTTGCTTGTATGTCGGGCCACTTTCATTTTTTTCGGGGCGTTTCCCCAGTCGTCACCGGTTTTCCCAATGATGAAGGTACCCCCCCCCTTCACCTACCCAGAGGTGAAGGTTGGTGGATTACCTGGCTCCACCCAACGAAGCTATGGTCCAATTGCTTAATACGGCTTACTTCTTGAGAGACACGGATGATACACACACTGGGTCCGGATGCGTCCTGAGTTATATGTTGTGTATGATTATCGACCGAGGGGAATAGGCGGGAGTCAGTCGGACTTGGGCGGTTTTTTGGCCTACTCTGGCTGGGCCTATATGTATGAGTATGCCATAAAACCCTCAGGGAACAGAAACTCAGTGTGAAATATAATATTCTTCTCCTGCTTCGAAGTTCTCTTATCAGGTGTCGTCGCATTTTTCTACTTTTCTGGTCAATGGGTGGTCGATGGTATACCACGGGTCGACTTATACTACTATTTTGTACCGATTATCCTCGTCTTAATAGGTAAGCTTCTACATTTGCAGACCACAGTTACAAAAGCCTTCAATAACCTTGTTTGGTCGTCGGCACTTCGACTAGTCGCTGCACTGCCCACTGTTAGGAAACCTGCCGCACCAACACGAGTTCTCTTTATTCGCTGCGGGCCGTAAGGCAGCTCCATACGTGACGAGAGGGGCGTTTCCGCTGTTGTGCGCCTCTCGACGCTCCTCAACGCTGGTGCTGCCCGTGCCCGCAAATGAACACAGGCAAACACTCCTTACCTCGTGCTGATTCGATTGAAAACGTTTGGTCGGGTGATCAACCGCTCGAGTCGGCGCAACAGCTGGTGATTTCCCACGGTTTTCGACTTCCGTGGTGTGATTATGGAAAACAAGGACAGTAGATTTGATACAGGTCTAATGCCACCTGCTTAATGACGAAACTGTATCTTGAAACTTGCTGCTTGCTTCGTGGTGCTAGCGCAAGCGCGCGAGAGCGAGCGGGCGAGAGCGCGCGAGCAGGAGTGCCTCCGAGCGGCTAGCGAATCGTGTGCCCACGATGACCATGGATTTTGCGTAATCGCACGCTCTTGCCACGTATGGACGAAGCCTAAAGTCGGGATCAACAGCAATCAGCGACAGCGGGACAGCTTATGAGGCATATCGATTTTCGGGCGATATTGATGGTAAACATTGCGTCGCGTCGCTGGTTGCTGAAAGTATGATCCCGGCCTAACAGATGTGTAGCGAATTGTGTCGCGGACGTTGAGCGATTTCGGTAGTTCAAAGGTAGTCGAAGCTATCTCCAAAATAGTTGTATACCGCTTCGAATGGCTGGATCTCTGCCATTGTGACCGCGATTGGTTTGGTAGAAGCGATCGTCCCTTTATCGATTTCAAAACACTTGCTGATGGACACCGGTTAATTGAAAGCGCCTTATGGGCCCGAGCGACACCATGTCGCCTGCTAATGGGCCCACCGAGCGATTCCAAATCGCAGTAGACTTGTAGCCAAAGGCCGGAAACAAACTTCCGTCGCCTCATGCGTGAGAAAAAGCGGTATCGATCAGTCGCGGCGATATTGCGCTTTGGGAGTCGATTAGTTTTATAGGCACAAAAGCAGTTCGTAAAGTTGAATGGAATGCGATATTCATCCAAGCATTATCGGCACCTTTGTTTCTGACCACATTGCCAAAATTTTCGGCAAATATGCATATCGCCGCGATTTCATTGCAACATTAGCCAATGGATAGCGACGCCGATGTCATCGCGGCGATATGCATATTTGCTGAATATTTCTGAGATGTGGGTCACTCTACGAGATGCTGTTTTGCTCGTCAAAGCAATCGATTCCTCAGAGACGCAGTATCGCCGCAATTGAACGATGCCGCTCTTTCTCACACGCCGCCGCGACGGTAGTAAGATCCGGGCCAAAAGCCTTGTTTGTAGTCGGTCGCTGTGCCTGTCGTTGCGTTCAGAGAGCGCATCCTTCTGGAGAAAGTAGACCAGCTAGCGTGTTTAAATCTTATCAAACGTGTGTTCTCTGCTCGTAGCGACGACCGAAGCGACTGACTACAAACACAGCAGAAGCGATTCGAACAAGGCTCATCTCTGTGTGAGAGAAATGAAGCACGGAAACGAACGAACAAAAACGCGCATCTGTAAATTCGCTTGACGCGTGGCCATATGGTCCATATATGTATGTAGAGGTGCTGTTGTATTGTACATACTGCAGTTCACATCCAGCAATCATCACTAATAAAAATGAGGCTAGCATAGATCATGTCTGCGCAAATATAGCAGAATTGTTAGAAAGAATTTGTTTCGGAAATAATCTATATACCTAGCCATACACTAATCAGGTACGTGAAAATGCTGTTTCTAGGAAGCTACTTTGTTGCTGATTTATTTTTTGACGTCTACGAAATGGCAGTGGATACGACCTTCATATGCTTTCGTTAGTTCTTTTTATTCATGAATTTTCCAGCTGAAGAATTAAAATTTTCGAAATCGAAAAATTTGGTGTCGCATACTGTTGCGAGGTGGCGCTGCATCTAAGTATTCGGCAGCGCGGCTGCAACGAGAACGCGCGCACTTTAGACATTTGGTCGGCACGCATCGTACTAATACTTTCGTTCCTTATTGTGCGTTGGCCCAAACTCTGGGCACGTAGGCTATAGCATATGAGCACAGAGCTTTCGCCAACGCACAACAAGGAACGAATTATTTAAAGAAAAAATATGATTGTCTTCTTTTCTGCTCTAAACCTTTTTTGAAATTAGTAGGACCTACAAGAAATATTGCGAAAAAAACCGCTGTTTCGGGCCAAATCCCAACCCTGAACATTCTTGTGTTTTTATGGTGGACGAGCCCACTCCACATCATCGGCATCGATGATCTCTAGTATCAAGAACATCAGCTGGCTTGAAAATGAGTTTCAATATATTTATGAACTAATCTAGTCAAAAACATTGACCGAAGCGCTTGCTTTTTTTGTTCAACTGTTTTTATTAGGTAAATTTGCATTTATTTCGTCCTCTGAATGTCGATGATTTTTGACTGTCCGGCATGAGACTGCGACCTTTTTGAGCGGCGCTGTGCACGTGTGCACGAACTGACATCTTTGAGCCTTAGAAACTCTAATCCTAGTCCGTTTTTCACCGCGCTACCTTCATAGTTTTTCAGCTGTTTTCCACCTAAGGTGATTTTTGTAGTTTTTTTCGATAACGTTCTTCATCGTGACCACTGCCTTTAAGTGCGATCCGTGCCCACTGTACATATCTTCTGTTTCGGAGTAAAATTAATTTCCGTCTGTCGCATGCGCCTACGCACGTATGCTGCTTCTCCTTCTCTCCAACACGTCCTCGTTGGTTCTCTCCGCACAAGCGCTTGAAGGAACATAGTAAATTTGGCTCCGGAACTGACTACCACTCCTATGCAGTGCATTGCAAATTTTCGTAAGACGCACCCCTGTTTTCATGATTCAGAACTTCGCGTGCATTTTGTTTTCATACAGTTATTGCATCCTTGAAAACCTCTGGGTACGAAATTTTATGAAAATTCGACGTACTAGCTAGAAACGGACACTGGAACTTGTCCAAAATGGCTTTTGAATTCCTCGTTAAATCTAATTCTCGGTAATGCATCAGTTCTTTCAAGGTAAAAACTATCAGGTGTTGCAAACTTAATTGTCGGGAACGTTCATTCAGATCTGTGCGCATTGAGCCGAGCTATGGGCTCTTATTTTCTGCTCTAGAAGTAGCTTAGACGTCCAAGAATGTTTCGAGAAGTTTCTGCCGGAGGATCATCCGGCGAACAGGGTGGCGATTCAAACACATCAACATAATTAGCCTGGAATCTAGTCTTGGTCGTTTTGCTCACAAGAACAGAATGTGAGTACTTCCTAGTAAGGACATGAGATAATCTTCCAGCATCTCCTTATTATCTGGGGAATTCGTGCGAAGTGCGCAAACACGAGCTCTAGCTTTCCGACCCCCTCGATCGGGCCGACCGAGGGGGTCGGAAAGCTACAGCTCAGAACGTGAGCTTTCTGCCCCAAAGTTTCTATCCAATGATAATGGTCTAGTTATATTTCAGCGTTTTGCTGCCGCTGGCCTTACGATGGATGAGATTTGATATTTACCAATAGCAGAACTGCCGCTCTCCGCGGCAGCGAAACGCCGAAGTATAACTAGGGCCTAAGGGTAGGTCATTGGTCTGGTTTGCTACATACAAGAAGGATTTTCGACGTGGCTTAGACCAGACAATTCTGTAGACGCTTCAATTACTGTTTCTTCTGGTTCTTACCATTGAACGAATTGTTAAGAAACTGCTAATTGAAGGTTGTGAACATCAGCTGTGTCGTATAGTTCTGCGAAGGTAATTTATGAGGATTTCCTTTGCCAGTTTCCTACTATTAAATCGAATTACACGATAATTAGTACCCGAGGGTTTTCGAGTGGGATGCATCGATTGGCAATCACTGTCTGTACACTTAGTTCATACAAAGAGTAAAGCCACGAACATCGGATCGTGTTATATAATTTTGCAACGTTTTCTCAGAAGCGTTTTGCCAGGTAATGCTTATTATCCTATTTAGTCGAGGACTCAGAACAGAATGATGGCAGTCAGGAGAAGCCGTTCTACATGTCCAAGAATCTTCAAAACATTCTTGATAAGAAGAATGAAAAATGAATGTACCACAAATTTATCTGTGGCTGTTGCACCTTATTTTCTTTCCTCTATGTGTGTATCATTTCCAAGACATCTATCATCGAGAAATGCAACAAAATGCTTTGTCCTGTCGATTCGATCGATCTGTCCGTCTCGAAAAAGTGTCTTCTCTCGCTCTGTGATCTATAATGCGGAACAGTTTGCTCTTGATTGTTCCCAAAGTATCCAATAGTCATTTTTGAAATCTCTGAACGCTCATTAAAGCACATGTGATCTAACGTGTATATTGATTGCTGCAGGTTTTCTTCTTGATTTTACACCAACTTTCATATGTATGTTTCGTGTGTATACATATGTATATGTCTGTACAATGTTAGGACCTTTTATGCATGTATTGAGTCACGATAAATTCCTATGGAATCATTCCTTGCCTGCTAATATTATATTACCCTGCTCAAAGGCATCGTACGCGCTGAAAACCACTCATCGTTTTTTTTTTCGATTCGGATGATTTTCTGGGCTCACATAAGAACGTATGGAGAGTTTGTTCGGTTGAAAAAACGCCTTATTATGAAGATAAATGAGTTCAAATGTCTCAAATTCCGTGAAAAGAGGCCGGCCGTCCGTCAGTCATCTGGCACAATTTGATGTCAGCCATCATATAAGTAAATGACCAACAATTGATACAGTATAACTGAGAGGAAGTTGATCTCATAGACTATACGACTACGTGAAGAATGAATTTTCTACACACATCGGTTAACCTTTCCTTATCAACAAATCTTTTGAAAGAGAGATAAACTTCATTTGATCGTGAGATCGTTGGTCAAAACAGCGATCTCTAACGATCGACTCCTCTTTTCTCAAAAGTTGATTGAGATACTTTCGGTTTGAAAAGGAATTTTCAGTGATTTTTTCGCGGTTTTTCCAACGTAGCTGTTATAGAGGATACTAGAGCTCTCATTATTTAAGGAAAACTCAAAAACGAAATCCATCGTGAACGATGCCTTTATGCGCCGCTTGGCGAACTGTGGAGCTTTTCTGAACAAATTAAATCTCTCACGGCCAGCAAAAGAACCAGCCAAAGCGCCGCTTCGCGGCGCTTTGTGCCCGGGAACCATAAGCCGGGGGGTTCGCGGCAAAACTTTCTGTTTCAAAGCAACCTTAAAACCCCTGAAACGGTGGGAAGGTGTTGGGTATTGAAGTCCCGGAAGCCCTATAATTACGATGCGCTGCTCCCCACGATTTGTGGAAATGCGGTTACAGTTTCTATTTGAGAAACTCCTCATTGACTGGTGTGCACTATTTCAGCACGAATACTGTTAGTGGTCGGCCACAACTCCGCCACTTACAGAAAGGGACCTGCTGTTCGTTGGTTACTCAGATACTCGCGGCTTAGTAAGGCAGCACGAGGGGATTACTAACGCATTTACTCGTCGAGGTGTAAGCCCCTTTCGTTCCCCCAACTGCTGCCCAGAGCAGCACGTTGTGTCCTTTGCTCCGCTCACTGCCCCAACTGCTGCTCGTATAGTTGCCCCACCTGCTGCCACAGTCGCCCCAACTGCTCCAATCGTCGCCCCAACTGCTGCTCTTCATTTTGGCCCCAACTGCTGCTCTTCTCTCCCCAACTGCTGCTCTTTATTCTCGCCCCAACTGCTGCTCCTCATTTTTGATCTTTTCTTTTTCTTATAATCTTTCTATCGCGAGGTATGTGTCGAGTGTGGCAGCAGCGCTGCAGCGACTTATCAAAAATAAAGATCCCAATGGAGCTCATTGATATCCTTAACGGGTTTTTCATCCTTGCTTCTATCCATTGATCTTCACCACCGATCGAGGAAATGATGCTTGCATTGCCGACTGTCTCATGCCCACCAAAGACTGCCTCGTATCTCGCACGAGTTCGCGAGGGCCGTTCAACACAGGCCTCAGTCGGTAGTTGATGTGAGTGTCCCAAAAACATTCCTCAACAGAGAATTTCTCTATTCCTTGAATAGGAATCTATTCTCACTCGGTTTTGTGACTGTAAAGATGTGAATTGAGCGCGATAATCTCTTTTTCTTGATTTTGAAGACGAATTATGGCTTTATTTGGTAAAAATTATATCTACATAATCCAAGGATGAAGATTCCCTGAAATTGTTCTTAAATCGCTGAAATTCGCACTGATTAGAGAAATGTCTAGGGCAAACGGAATTTCAAATATTAGAGAATTCATCATTCAATGATCTCTTTATAAATGGTGATTTCTTCCCTACGAAAAAACAATGAATCAACGAAAATTTTCTCTTCTTTCGAAATTAGTGTCGTGAACATTTTCAGGATGGTTTAAAATTATTGAATTTATTGCGAAGTAATTTTCGAGAACTCTCGGCTTTGAATTTTGTGAGCATTGTTTTCCATGAAGAAAAGTTTTTTTTTTCAGAAAAGGTTCAATATTTCAATTTTCGTTGAATTTTCGGCAAGCCATCACCGCTCAGTCATTGAAAAATACGAGTCCTCGTCCAAAACCAAAAAAAAAATATTTCACTGGAAAATGCTAAGTTCGAAGTCATGAAAGCGCATGTCGAAGTAAGAACGAGATTTTTCAAAGGTTTCGGCTTGTATCTTCCGAATTTAAAAAAAAGAACGCAAATTATTGTCGAATCTTGTAAAAAAACGCTGAGTAAATTATTTTCAAAGAGTTGAACATCTCTCAAATTTTCGGTCGGTTCCACACGACCATCATCCTATGAGAATGACGACTCATCATTTTTTTCAGTTCAATTCATCAGTCTTTACCCGAGCTGTACCATTCACATTGCTCGCAGGGAACTATTTCACTCGAGTGTACCATCTCAAACCTAACAA
Source organism: Aplectana chamaeleonis (assembly GCA_029168955.1). Classification (NCBI taxonomy): domain Eukaryota; kingdom Metazoa; phylum Nematoda; class Chromadorea; order Rhabditida; family Cosmocercidae; genus Aplectana; species Aplectana chamaeleonis. Next base: position 2,098,827 of record JAPDOI010000042.1, on the reverse strand, counting down.
AAATCTTTTTTTTTCTAGACGGCGTTTGATTTGATGATAAATAAAATACCTTTTTTTTTGGAAGACTTGACGCAACGAAAATTTGAATTTTGCATAAGATTACCACATTTGAGGTGGCCGCGCAGATGAACAGGTAAATCGCTCACGCGCAGAACTAAAATGTGTACGGTATAGTTGTACACGAACGAAATTTTCGAAAGATTTTTCGGAATTTTTTTCGTTCGAAATTTCGTCCAACAAATTTTTTTCAAATTTCGTTCGTTCGAAATTTTTTCGAACGAAAATTATTTAATTTTCGTTCGTTCGAAATTTCGTCGAACGAAATTTTTTTCATTTTTTCGTTCGTTCGAAACGATTTCGAACGAAAAAATTTCGATTTTCGTTCGCTCGAAATTTTTTTCGAAATTGTACAACTACAGTGTACGGGCAAGACCCCAGACTCAGATCGTGCCAAAAACTCCGCGTGTCCGCCTCCAGCCGAGCGCATGTTGCGGCGCCCCACCCTGCTTATCCAACCCGTAAGCTCTCCTGAATACACCCTTACTGAATTTCATCGGAAATGATAAAAAATCACCAAAACATGTTAGGTAATTCACAGTTTTCCTAGTTTATTACAGATTCGATGATTTAAAGGCTCTCTATTTTTTAGTCCAATGTGAACAATCTAATCTTCGGAGCCTTTCCATAGAGCTCAGGATTTATATTACCACCCACAGCGGAATACTGAGGCATGGAAAAATATAGCGGTGCCTTCCAAATACATAGATAATGATCTGCTTACTGATTGGGAAATCCAGTTGCGCCCTAATTTCTTCCGATGGCAAACTGTCTCATGAAAAAAGGACGTTTTTAGTGGAGCTTAGAATAGATTTGGAGCAGAGTTTTGGTGGTCAAAGTTTAGCGAGTAGAAGGAGGCACACATCCCCCAAAATCTACATAAGCGTACGATACCAATGAAGCAGTCCTCACACTTAAGTGTGAGAACTTCGAAAGTCTATTTTCTTTATTCCGAGAGATCCTCGAGTTCAGACGCGAGTATTTAGAGCTTCTTGTTTTAGAGAATTTTCGACAACAGAGAGGCGAAAAAAATTACACAAGACACACCGAACAGACACGAAAAAAGGAAGCTGTACGGGATTTAAAAACAAGTTTTTCTCCGAAACTTGAGTGTTTTGGGTGGCCTCTTTGCGAAATGTCCTAACCTGGTAGGGCTACATACCTGTCCAAATTTTTAAAAAAAGAATACGGTTTTTTGCTCGTACACTGCCTTCAAGGTACTCCTTGTGATATGGCTGGAGATCGATTGGTTGTGTTAACTCTAACGCTAAGTTGTACAGGCAACGGCGAAATTCACTTGGTTCCTACGCGTGCTGGTGCGGAGCGGAGATTAGAGACAGTGAGGGAGCGTAGGGCAGACGGAGGCCGAGGCGTCGCGCGCCCCGCTCGCACATTGAATCGTGAATTACGACGTTTTATAGAGGGTACGGGAGTAGGGGATGTGTCCGCTTAGAAGCGAAGAACTTTTCATGCTGATTATGACTGTGCTTGTAGCTACCCGAGTGGACCACTGTTGAGCAATTTACCACACGGTTCTGGCCGCAACAGAGAGCAGCAGCTGAGGAGACGAATGGAGAACGAGGGCAGCACGTGCTCCTCAAGCAGGAGCTCGTCCACTTGTGCTGCCGTCGTTGTTCTCGTGGAGCTGAGTGCCAATTGTGCCCCATTACAACCCCACGATCGTTTAAGATGAAGACCGATTGTTCTGCTTAAACTCTGTGCACATTATTTAGGAGAAAAACAGAAGATGTCAATTGTTATATAGATATCCAGAAGTCTAAATGTACATGCTCTAAAGAAAGAACTCTCCAAGCTGATTATGAATGTCCTTGTAGCTGCTCAATTGAACCACTTTGAGCAAAGTTACCACACTGCGCTGGCCAAAACGGAGAGCAGCAACTGAGGCGACGAATGGAGGACGAGGGCAGCACGTGCTGCTGAGGGCAGCACAAAAGCAGAACGTGCTGCTCGAGCAGCAGCTCTTCCCCTCGTGCTGCCCTCGCTATCCTCGTCGAGGTGAAAGCCTATTGTGCTCCATTACGACCCCGCGATCCTCTGAGTAAGAGCTCGTTGAAGCAACGACCTCTCGTCCTGTTGAGAACTTTATTGAAGATCCTTCCCGTAGTGTGTGAAAAGCTACACATTTCTGAGCCGATTTCGATTAATGAGTTCTGTTTCACTTGAAGAGTTTTTGGAACTGTTTTGACGGAAATTTTTTTTAGTAGGCCCGTGATCCCTGCACGATTTTTCGTGGCGGGCCCGTCTCAAACGCAGTAGTGCGCAACTGTAGACCGGAATTTCACTCCGATGAGGAAGCCACCTACAGTCTTATACAACGAATTTTTTAAACATATAACAGTTTTCTCTTCATCTCTAAACATATAACAGTTTTCCCTTCATCTCTATGACTAGCGAGACCTAGCGAAGTTTTCGCTCAAGAAAACTTTTACGTGCGCCAACTTCCTGAGGCAGATTCGTTTGTCATAATGGTGTTGACTGACTCCGTCTACCCGAAGGTTGCTGTCCGTATGGACTCTATTGAGCAAAGAAGGTTGCCGGACATTTGCAGCAGGGCGTGGGGGTATGAAAATGTGGGATCAAAAAGCAAAACATAAGAAGCCAGCAGTAGATCGTCGTTGCTACCGGCATCACATTTATGACCCCTTCCGTCCGTCCTTCCTATTCGTCGCAACCCACTGCCCTTCCTTTCCATTCGTAAAATTCTCATGCGATTATTCTCGCTTCACTCCCACTGATGTCTTGCACACATTATATGACGTCCTGCACACTCCCACTGATGTCTTGCACACATTATATGACGTCCTGCACACTCCCACTGATGTCCTGCCCACTATATATGGCGTCCTGCACACTCCCACTGGGGTCCTGCACATTTTCTATGACATCCTGCACACTACCATTGATGTCCTGCCCCCTTCTAAGTGAGCAGGACCCGAAAGGGAGTGTGTAGCGTGCCATAGAAAGTGTGCAGGACGTCATATGAAGAGTGCAGGGCATCAGTGTGAGTGTGCAGGACCTCAGGGGGGTGTGTGCAGGACGTCATATGAAGAGTGCAGGACCCCAGCTGGAGTGTGCAGGACGTCATAGACGTCCTGCACACTCCCACTGGGGACCTGCGCACTTTCTATGACGTCCTGCACATTCCCACTGATGCCCTGCACACTCCCACTGATGTCTTGCCCACATTATATGACGCCCTGCATACTCCCTCTGATGTCCTGCACACTTTCTATGACGTCCTGCACACTCCCACTGATGTCCTGCACACCTTATATGAAGCGCTGCACACTCCTAATTGGGTCCTGCGCACCTTCTATGACGTCCTGCACACTCCCACTGATGCCCTGCACACTACCACTGGGGTCCTGTACACTTTCTTTGACGTCCTGCACACTCCCACTGATGACCTGCACACTCCCACTGATGTCTTGCACACATTATATGACGCCCTGCATACTCACTCTGATGTCCTGCACACTTTCTATGACGTCCTGCACACTCCCACTGATGTCCTGCACACTTTATATGAAGCGCTGCACACTCCTAATTGGGTCCTGCGCACCTTCTATGACGTCCTGCACACTCCCACTGATGCCCTGCACACTCCCACTGGGGTCCTGTACACTTTCTTTGACGTCCTGCACACTCCCACTGATGCCCTGCACACTCCCACTGATGTCTTGCACACATTATATGACGTCCTGCACACTCCCACTGATGTCTTGCACACATTATATGACGTCCTGCACACTCCCACTGATGTCCTGCCCACTATATATGGCGTCCTGCACACTCCCACTGGGGTCCTGCACATTTTCTATGACATCCTGCACACTACCATTGATGTCCTGCCCCCTTCTAAGTGAGCAGGACCCGAAAGGGAGTGTGTAGCGTGCCATAGAAAGTGTGCAGGACGTCATATGAAGAGTGCAGGGCATCAGTGTGAGTGTGCAGGACCTCAGGTGTGTGCAGGACGTCATATGAAGAGTGCAGGACCCCAGCTGGAGTGTGGAGGACGTCATAGACGTCCTGCACACTCCCACTGGGGACCTGCGCACTTTCTATGACGTCCTGCACATTCCCACTGATGCCCTGCACACTCCCACTGATGTCTTGCCCACATTATATGACGCCCTGCATACTCCCTCTGATGTCCTGCACACTTTCTATGACGTCCTGCACACTCCCACTGATGTCCTGCACACCTTATATGAAGCGCTGCACACTCCTAATTGGGTCCTGCGCACCTTCTATGACGTCCTGCACACTCCCACTGATGCCCTGCACACTACCACTGGGGTCCTGTACACTTTCTTTGACGTCCTGCACACTCCCACTGATGACCTGCACACTCCCACTGATGTCTTGCACACATTATATGACGCCCTGCATACTCACTCTGATGTCCTGCACACTTTCTATGACGTCCTGCACACTCCCACTGATGTCCTGCACACTTTATATGAAGCGCTGCACACTCCTAATTGGGTCCTGCGCACCTTCTATGACGTCCTGCACACTCCCACTGATGCCCTGCACACTCCCACTGGGGTCCTGTACACTTTCTTTGACGTCCTGCACACTCCCACTGATGCCCTGCACACTCCCACTGATGTCTTGCACACATTATATGACGCCCTGCATACTCCCACTGATGTCCTGCACACTTTCTATGACGCGCTGCACACTCCCAGTGAGAACCAGCGCGCTTTCTTTGACGTCCTGCACACTCCCACTGATGTCCTGCCCATTTTCTACGACGTCCTGCACACTCCCACTGATGTCTCGCACACATTATATGACGTCCTGCCCACTCCCACTGGGTACCTGCGCACCTTCTATGACGTCCTGCACACTTTCTATGACGTCCTGCACACTCACAATGATGCCCTGCACTCTTCATATGACGTCCTGCACTTTTTCTATGGCACGCTACACACTCCCATTTGGGTCCTGCTCACTTTCTGTGACGTCCTGCGCACTCCCACTGGGGTCCTGTACACTTTCTTTGACGTCCTGCACACTCCCACTGATGACCTGCACACTCCCACTGATGTCTTGCACACATTATATGACGCCCTGCATACTCCCACTGATGTCCTGCACACTTTCTATGACGCGCTGCACACTCCCAGTGAGAACCAGCGCGCTTTCTTTGACGTCCTGCACACTCCCACTGATGTCCTGCCCATTTTCTACGACGTCCTGCACACTCCCACTGATGTCTCGCACACATTATATGACGTCCTGCACACTCCCACTGGGTACCTGCGCACCTTCTATGACGTCCTGCACACTCCCACTGATGACCTGCACACTCCCACTGATGTCTTGCACACATTATATGACGCCCTGCATACTCCCACTGATGTCCTGCACACTTTCTATGACGCGCTGCACACTCCCAGTGAGAACCAGCGCGCTTTCTTTGACGTCCTGCACACTCCCACTGATGTCCTGCCCATTTTCTACGACGTCGTGCACACTCCAATTGGTGTCCCGCACACTTTGTACGACGTCCTATACACTCCCACTGAGGTCCTGCACAATAAACATTAGATCCGACTCACTCGTTTTTGGATATCCATCCGAATAAACCGAATTTTTCATGATTGAAAATCCGATTCACCGAAAAAAACCTGAAAACCCGAGTGATCCAGAATTCGAATCACCGAAAAAACGTTAAAATTCGAGTGATCCAAAATCCGATTCACCGAAAAACCAAAAAAAAAACCGAGTGATCCAAAATCCGATTCACCGAAAAAACGATAAAATCCGTTTGAGTCAAAATCTGAATCACCGAAATGTGACATGAGTCGGATAAAGATTCATATACCGAATATCCGAAATATGTCATGAATCGGATCGCATAATGAGTCGGATATTGTTAGATTCGGCATGTGCTGTCGCTCAAAAAAGTGTATCTGATGAAACGACTCGTTATTTCATTCTACTGTAGCCATGCAGATACATAATTACACTACAGACATCCATCCAAATCCATATGTAAGAGGCATTGATCCTCTTCATTTGAATTGTTTTTGCGAGCATGGCGCATTGAGGGTACCAGGTGTGTTAATCGAACCGGCAGCTTTGTTCGACGAGGTTTAGACAGGAATTCACGGGTGTTTACGACATCGATGTGGACGACATCACATCCCGGTCGACCCCCTAGTGTCGTCCGGCGTCACAACTGCACGGCATGGGCTCGACGCGCCATTCGTGGCGGTCGACCTGATCAGATGTCGACCGCGAGCTATGTGGTTGTGAAGCCCGATGACACTTGCGCTCGACCAGCATTCTGCTGGTGGTCGACCCGTATCAAGGGTTCCCACAAAAAGGGCGATTCTACCGCCACGTTCCCCGGTGGGGTGTACCCCATTGTGGCTGATGGGGAGATGGAGCCACAGTTGGGTAACCACCTCCCCCCCCACAAGCAGTCAGGAGATCCTGTGGGTGACAAAAATTATCTTCCATCATCTGGCAAATCTTCTGGTAAGTGACTCGAGGTCGCCTGCCAGGTCCGGCTCTGAGGAGCCGACTGAGGCACACGGAGTGATCAATAGCCTTTTATACCAACACAATCGTTATACTTTCGTCTGAACACTTTGACGTCCTTCAAGAAAAAAAGAACGGAATTTTTGCTGGGCGCTCTACAAAAAGCAGTGTTTTTGCTTTGGGGTCAACATCCACGAGTGCCTGAAAATGCTTTAACGTTACACTCCCTTTGAAGATATTTTGAAGAATGAACAAATTTAAAAAATAGGATAAGTTTGCCAATATTCAGACATAGAGATGATTATCAATGATATGTTCCATTATGGTACCGGAAAAAAACTTTTTTTCATCAAAATTTTTCGCCAGAGTGTACTACACCAACTTGAATCCGACCGGTTATTCGTATTCCGACTCACCGAAAAAAGAACAAAATCCGAATGATTCGAATTCCGAATCACCGAAAAACCTAATTTTCGGATTTATACGATATCCGATAATCCGTTTAGCTTCTCGGATTATCCGATGTTGTTATTTTGAATCTATCCTCTTAAATCGGATATCCGCTACCTTTGATTTTTGAGTTATCCGAAATCCGAGTATCCGAAATTTTTTGATTCGGATCCAATGTATACTGCGCACTATCGATAACGTCCTGCACACTCCCCAACCCTAGCGATTCTGTAAGGCGTCCCATCGACACCTACTGGAAGCCTGTTGCTGTGATCAGAGCGTAGCCCTCGTAGAAGTCATCATGACCCACGGCCAAAAGTGTGCCCCACGGACGAACACGGTTGCCCCGAGGAGCGTAAGAGATGACTCGGGCTGATTTTTTGGTAATTGATATATGTTCTAACCACCTAAATGACGGTACCATTTCATACAAGTTCTGATCGGCCATCGCTTGAATCCGCGGGACACACATACATGCACACACACATCGGAACATAACTGCTTTATGTATAAGGATTTACGAACGATCCGTTGGAAGTTCTTCATAACAAAATTTTTACCCCCCCTCTGACCTGTGGAATACAGGTCAAATTCGAGAAAGGTCGTTCTAGGCAGGGTACGGCACGAGGTGTGAAGGGTTCCGATAGTGGTCAAACCCCCCCCCCTCACAGCAATTTTTTTGAGCATGGTGACCGGGGGGGGAATCAGAGATAAAAGTCGTTTTCTCACCTACACATGAACGATTTTTAGAACAATTGCAACATTTCGGGAAAAAAAAAAGGTAAATCTCCACCCATACAGATTTTGTTACCAAAAAAAATTTGAACAAATTTTCCCCTATTAAAAATGTCATAACCTTCTTTGTAAACGAGATTCACCTGTAAAATTGTGATTGGGTAAGGTTCAGGTCCGGGGTAGTAGTCTAAGGTACTTCACAGCCACAGGGAAGGGCTTTTAAGAAAAAAATTGCTAGGTGTGAGGGAACGACCAAATCGACGATTTCCTCACACCTAGTTCCATACATCTAGGTGTGAGGGAAGCTTAGATTTTTCCGTTCCCACACATCTAGCAATATTTTCGAGAAAGCCCTTTCCTGGGGCTGTGAAGTGCCTTTGACTACTACCCCGGACCTAAAGCTTACCCAATCATAGTCACGGGTAAATCACATTTACAAAGAATGTTATCTTCTTCTTCTTTGCAGCCACAGACAGGGTTCTCGTCACAGGTTCAGAAACTCAGCCACTAGCGTTGGGTTCATCCACAAATCCATTGTTGTCAATGAAGTCGGTCTCTTCGGGCAATTGAACAGGTGTGAAATAGTATGCCCTTGGCCACCGCAATCCGGGCACTCGTCAGGCTTGCTGTTATCGGTCCTATGCAGATATGACATCAAAATTGGGGAGTGTCAACAGCGTAACGAGACAAGGGTGCACCTGGCACGTCTGCCAAGTTCCATTTCTGCCTCGCTGACCTTGGGAGACGCGACTCCCAAAACGGAGTTTATTACAACTGTAGTCAAATGCTCTTTCACTAATCGGGTATGCTCCGCGCGCAGGAGACGGAGGCATTCTTGTTGTGCTCCAGTCCATCTCTGCACATCTACTTTCGAGGGAGCATCAGCGAACGGCTTTCTGATACATCTCTCTCCCTCTTACTGGGTAATACTCTTCGCAACGGTTGATTTGGCTGCTTTGCGATGTTAATGAACATTTGTTGCGCCTGGAGTTGGCAGTGGTCTCTAACTGGCAATATGCGAGCTTCGGCGTGTAGGTGCTCAAATGGAGAACTTCTAGAACAGCCCGTCGCGATTCGCAGAGCACAATTTTGAACGCGTTGCAGCTTGGACCAAGATGAGTCCTACAGGATGTACTCCAAGGCGGGTCGCGCAATAGCCTTATATGTGGTGAGGATAGTTTCTTTACTGCACCCCCAGGACGTTCCACCAAAAGCACGTAGGACGTTGAGCCTTGCTTTCACTGTGGCTTGCTTCTGCTCAGTGTTCTTATGAAACTTCACAAAGGATCCAACACGAGTCCGAGTAGCTTAGGGAGTCGCGCGGAAGGCAAGCGGGCATTGTCCCAAATGAGCATAGGATGGGCACTGTCCTCCGCTGGATCAGTGTTGAAAACAGTGACGGACGATTTGGAAGCAGAGATCTTGAGCATTTCGAGATCGAGAAAGCATTTCAACTCAATCAAGAAGTCATTGATCTTATTGACTGCTACATTTGTTTCACGATCCCGACATAGAATGGTGACATCATCATCCGCATATGCAACGACCTTGATGTCTTGAGGAGGAACGGGCAGATCTTCAAGGTATAAACTGAAAAGTGCAGGCGATAAAACTTCTCCTTGAGGGACACCGGCGGCTATGGGGATGCTCTTGGAGACATGTCCCTGGAATAGCTCATTAGCTCGACGTCCTTTAGTGGAGGCGGTTATCCACCGCTTCTGTCTGGGCTTAATGGTAGACTTCAACAGACTCTCTGATAGTAGGCCTAGATTGAGAGTGTCAAATGCCTTGGTCAAGTCGAGGACCACACCAGCAGTATGCTGGGGTATCTTAGCATTAAAGCTGTCCAGAACATAGCTCACAATTTCCAACAAGGCCGTAGTGGTGGAATGTGATTTACGGAAACCATGTTGATGCTGTTGTATGCTGTTATGCTGGGCAAGCTCCTCCACAACCAGTTTTTCGGCAGCTTTGGCGATGGGTGAGAGCAGACTAATCGGCCGGTACTCATTAGCCGTGGACGGTGACTTTCCCGGCTTCGGCAGTAGAATCACACAAGCGACTTTTTAATCTTGGGGTAATGTACATGTACGAAACGAAGTATTAATGATGTCAGCGAGAAGGGGCATTTCATTGGGCAGTCTCTCAAGGACTGCTGGGCTCAAACTATCTGGCCCTACTGCTTTAGAATTACTCATCTCCTTGATCACCTTCTCGACCTGAGCGGGAGTGACTGCTTCATCTTCAGCCATGAGTGGCAATTTACAAAGTTACCGCACAGTTGTTCTATTCTGCTTCTCTCTTGGTGCTAGTGATGAAAAAATGCTTCCCAAGAGCATTTGCGGCCTCTTTCCCTGACTTGAAGAATCCACCTTCAAATTCAATCGTGGAATTGTTGTCGGAGGTGAACTTTCCGGAGATCCTCTTCTCAAACCTTCCACGTTGCTGCTCCATCATTAATGAAGTTCACCTTCTCAGTGAACTTTTCCCAGGTTTCCTTCTTATGTCTGTCAAGATCCCTCCTGATCTCGTTATCCAGCTCAGCGATGTCTGAGTCAAGGTGATCTGCATCTCTCTTTGCGTCCCTTATTCTTATCTTCAGTGTCTCCCTGGTGACACTGGGAATCTTCAGTGTCTCCCTGGTGACACTGGGAAAGGAGGTCTTGACGCGACCATTCTCCGAAGAACTTGTGTGGAAACCTCCTGCGTCAATGGTGATGAAGAGGTTAGAAAAGCTGATCGAGATCATGATGAATAGTGAGTGGAACAAGCCGATCTGAAGGGCGAAGGGATGGAGCACGTTTGGGTGCTGTTAGAGACGCGCGCGAGAAAACTCGTCCGCCGCCGTAAACTAGCCCAGCAAATTTTCCGTTGTAAACGTAGCTGTCAATTTAGTTTCAATCTGAATTGTAAAATTGGTATTAGGCTCGAAAAACTGCTAATTCTACTGCTCAAATATTGCTCAAGGAAGATGAAGCCCAAGAAGTGAGGAAGAGGCACGGAATAGCCAATAGCTTTGCTGACGAGGAGTAAGTATGGCGTTTTCGAGCCGAAAATACACGAAGTCAGCTGGAAGGGCAGTCGCAGACGACAGAGCGCGCTAAACCCTCGTTTGAAATTCGCCCCCCTGTTAGAGACGCGCGCGAGGAAACTCGTCCGCCGCCGTAAACTCGCCCAGCAGTTTTTCCGTTGTAAACGTAGCTGCCAATCACGACAGAACGCGCTAAACCCTTGTTTGAGATTCGCGCCCGGTTAGAGACGCGCGCCACGCAACTCGTTCGCCGCCGTAAACTCGCCCAGCAGTTTTTTTCCGTTGTAGATGTAGCTGCCAATCCGGTTCTTCACTCGATGTGGACATACCGCAGCAATAAAGCAAAATAATACAGCAATATCCTAATATGTATGTACAAACACTCTGATAAACACAGCTCGTTCAAAATTTTATAGAAAAATATCGTCAATCACTGGATGAGGGATCGCCGCGCTGAGCAGTTGGGCGCGAAATCGTTCGATCAACAGCTACTCTCCCTTCGTTTTCCCGCTCGCAATTTTTCCGCCAAGCAGCGTCGCGGCGATCCCTGATCCAGTGATTGACGGTACATATATAAATTCCACACAGCACTGCCACAAGTCCATTCAAAAAACTTCAGGCACAAATGGCGGCGAGTAGGTCGCTGGAGACAAAACGAATCTCCTCCATGAATTCACTGTATCTCAAGAAGGGAGGCACAAACAGCGGTATAATGACTCAGATACGATGACAGGCAGCAATTCGAAAAAGGAAGACTTGAAAGTGGTTCGGCTAACGGGATTAAGCTAACGTGCGGATGGGTCGGGTCGCGCAACGCAGGGACCAGCGGAGCTCCGAGCGGACGCAACGGAGGTTGAGGGCGGATGCAATTAAATTTTGGTCCAAAAATGAAATTTTGTGAATTGGGGGTGGGGATCATAGAAAAATTGAACTAAAGTTATACCGACGAAAGTCAATCAAACCGAAAAAATTGTGGATAATAAAAAGTAGTTTAACGGATTAACCGTACTCGGGACAACGATAGACAGCAGTGATGAAAAAATGTATAAAAAATGCCCAATTAAAGTTTACAAGAATCCAGTTGCGTACAAAAGCAATATCACAGCAGCAATACAATTCACACGAGAGCTCGAATATTTTGTGCAAGTTCTGGCTTGCACGGCAACTTCAACGCTGAAAATTCCCTAAGCGCAGTTGGAGACTCATTTCGTTGGTTTCCATGCTTTCGGAGACGTGGATGACGGCAAAATCTGCGCTGCGGTGAAGTATAAATGGCTCGGATGAGAAACGAGAAAAATATGAGGCTCCCTGATGACGACGAGTGGAGGAATGACTCGGCAGACCCTCTCTGGAACTACCTGGAACGCAAAAACGCCACGCGATTTGAGTTCTCGCGCCACTCTGGCACCACCTGTACCGCGAGCGAAACTACAAAACCCTCGAGCTACCGTATGACTTTATCACAGGAAATTCGATCATCTTCTAGTCTCAGGCAAGCCCAACCACTGGGGTTTTTTCTGCGAAGGCTTAGGCGCTGTCAGTATCTGACACTTGATCGAATTCTGCCCAGACCACTAGGACGCCATCTTACTGAGTTGGGATGGATGGGCAGGAATGAAAGCCCGTGCGAGTCATGGGCTTTCCCACTACTTGCAAATGGCCAGAGGACTATTAACGATGACTCTCACGTAGAACGGCTGGTCTAATGCGAGTGGGTCGATAGCGCCCCCAGCCAAAGGGGCGGAGCCCAGACGCACAGTGCGTTTCAAGAGGACAACACGCGCTAGACGGCTGCAGCTGACTGACGGGCGACTGCTGTGTAGGGCTTGATGTGGAGCAAACGATTTTGATAAATCGGCAAACGGAAATCGACGAAAAATCGTCCAAAAACGGCCGACAAATGGCAAAAAACCTCGTGCAGAAAGCGATTCGTTTGTTTCAAAAGAAAGTGATTTTTTGAAGCGATTTTTGGAGGCAATCCACGCTTTGACATTGACCGCCAAGTCATCCAAGTCGTCGTAGACTTTGTTTGTTTGTCAGTCTTTGAAAGAGCGATTGCCATGATAGTCCGTTGGTGCTTCTGTCGGTGAGTACGGCGGATGTGGGAGCAGATCCCATCCCTTATTGGCGATGGATTCGATTACACTGCCCTCAACATGTTGACGGGCATTATCGTGATGGAACACAATGTGGTTTTTTTCTGCGCGGTCTTTTCGCCTCGATTGCAGTGTTAAGGCGATCAAGCTGAGCCAGACAGACGCCGTTGTTGAAGTTGAATTGCCGCTGCCATTTCTGTTAGGGATTGTCCATTGTTGCCTTTCATCTGCGTCGATAAATTATTAACAAATGCCATTTGAAATGATTTCCGAATGGATGATTCCGCTTCTGTCTCACCAAAAACACCACATAGCCTTCTAACACTGCACGTCTTTTGACATTCTTTTGGGGAAACATCTGGCGAAATGCAGATCTTCTTGAAGGCAGCAGACACGCTCAAAAAAGTTGTTGAGATTACTACGTTTCTGAAGTGTGGCTTCTAGTAGACCGCTCAAGCCGTTGGAAGCGTCAAAAACGAGTCAAAACTACTAAAATTCAGCAATGCGAATCAACAAATTTCATGCAACCCCGCCCCTGAGCTTCCGCAACCCCGCCCCAAAATACAAACTCGTCTAGACTGATAGTACTAATAAGGTCCCTTTGGCCGGTTTTTGATGCTTCCAACGAGGCCAACGTTCCAGTACAGACTGTAAGAGTATATCGGATTCTTTATCTCAACCGTTTTGTTGCTAATATTCGCTGTTTCAACCGCGCGCCGTAAAACTCGTCCTTTTTTAACCTGATAACGAAATAATCGTTGTTCCTCTATTCGCGCACAGTTTTCGTTCGTTTTTTCGTCAGTTCCCAATACAAATAGCTCCAGACCTTTGATTTATGTCATAAAATCGATACCATTTTTGAGCGTGTCTGCTGCCTTTAGATCACCGTTTTTGAAGAGAGGCCATGATTCATTCAAAGTGACAAGATTCTTCGAAAAGGGTGTCTGTTCCTTTCGCTGCAGTAAATCGATGAAAATTCGTACGCGTTCAGCTTTGTTGTTGTTGGAGAGCTCGAGGGGCACCCACCTAACCAATTTCCATACCTTTCTAAGCTTCTTTAGGCGTAGAACGATCGTTGATCGATTGACATTAAAGTTTTCAGCCAGCATTCGCGTTGTCAGCCTTTCGCCCTCTTCCAAATATGAGTGTGATTTTCAAGACGGATTTTTTAAACTAAATGTTGAAAAATATTTTTATATAAATATTGAGGACGAAACGTCAAGTTTTACTAAAGAACAATGCATTAATAAAAACGTTCCATAATAAAGCATCAACCCAATATTATTTCTCCGTGCACATTTCGTATTCCTACAGCAAGGTAAAGAATGGTTTTCCAATACCACAAGAAGCTGAACTTCCTCTTACGGATTGATCAGACTGGTTGCCAGAACAACGTTTTTCTGATTGACATGACCTCCGGGTACTTGTGAAAACACTATTTTAGCTGCCCGAGTGAAAATAAGAAAAAAAAGTAATTTTTTATAAGAAAAATTCCGCCCAAACTTCTCCCAGAAGGGTTATTTGAGGCTCTGAACAAGAATATGGGACACGTTTTCGATAATTTGAACGATTAAATACAGTGAACGGCAGATAAATTTTATTTACTTGCAGAGCTCGCAACTTCAACGCTCATAATTCTTTCTCTTTTTATTACTCGGGTACCTAGGATAGGATTTTTATGACTGTCCTGGAGGTAGTCGATAAGAAAACCTGGTTTCATAGAAATTTCTGGCAACCAAGGGCGGCATGCACGTACGCGAAGGGTTAGGAAGGGGTTGGGGCACGGTTTCGGGCGTCGGCGCTTTCGATGATTGCCCTGCAATTGCTGGAGATAATCAGTGTCTTAGCGGGGTTTCGGTTGCCCCCCCCCCCTCCTAGGCAGGTTTGGCGGAGGATCAATTTTCAGTGCTACCCCAACCACTTTTCGACACTCTCACTGCGATCATTAAAGGCAGTGGTCACGATGAAAAACGTTACCGAAAAACTGCAAAAATCAGCTTAGATCAAAAGCAGCTCAAAAACTATGGAGGTAGCACGGTGAAAAACGGGCAAGAATTAGAGTTATTAGATCCTGAATTTATAGTCCATGCACACGTGCACAGAAAGATCACAGTCTCATGCCAAGCAGTCGAAAATCATCGACACTCAGAGGAAAAAATAAATGCAAATTTAATTAATAAAACAGTTGAACAATGAAAGCAAGCACTTCAGTCAATGTTTTTGACTAGATGTGTATATAAATCCGAAGGTTCATTGATTGAAATTCAATTTCAAGCCAGCTGATGTTCTTGATATTAGAGATCATCGATGCCGATATTGTGGGTGAGCTCGTCCACCATCGAAAGACAAGAAAGTTCAGGCTTCAAATTTAGCCCAGAACAGCATTTTTTCGCGATTTTCTCTTATAGGTTCTACTACTCTATACCCAGAAAAGGGTTTAGAGAGGAAAAGAAGACGACCATAATTAAGCGCAACCAGTGCCTTTAAATGCGCTGACGCCCCAAACCCTGCCAAAACCCCTTCATAACACTAGCTCACGTTCATGCCGCCCCAGATCTGGTTATTCCCATGTTAGTACAATACCTGATACAAAAACAGCCTCTGAATGAGTATTCCATTGAAAACCGGTAGTAAGATTACTCTGGTGTGAGAAAAGTAATCCTTCGAGATTCTCTAGCGTTGAATTTTTTTAGAGGTCCGAAGCGATTAGTCCAGCGATACTGAATGAACGCTCGCATTCTGAAGAGGTAACTGGAGCTGACAGTTGTCGAGTAGCAAGTTGTTTCAGCAAGGGGTACCCCGTGGATGTCGTTGTTGATAGCCATCAATCAAATGAATAGGCACTTATGACTGGCTTGCGAGCAAGATATTTACATACGTAATTTGAACACATCTTCGGGTGGGGGGAAGGTCGATACCGTAGTGGCCTGGACTTAATGACGTCCGAATTCCCACTTTTTTTCTAGAAGGTTCTATTCAAAGGATACAAAGGTTCTATTCAAATTCTATTCAAAAGACGCAAGAGCTGGACTATCACTTGTCAGTAGAGGGGATTTTGCCCATCAAAAGCTTTGCGTCCAAATCGGGGCGTTTTTGTATAATATGAAAGGATTGTGTTATAAATTAGTCGGTTCTCGCTGAAATTGTCGAAAAGTGAGAGGAAAAACGGCCAACGACAATCGACGAAATTCGTCCAAAAACGGCTGGTAAACGACAATCGGCAACCGGTGATTGCCGCACTTCCCTGATCACGATGTCTAAACTGCTTCTCAAATGCACTCCGGAAAAAGCGGGGCCGCCAAGCTCGCAAGCAATGTGACACCAATAAGGCTGGGATCATACCTACCGCGACCAGCGACAGTGCTTGTAGGGCATATCGATTTTCAATCGATATTGATGGTAGACATTGCGTTGCGTCGCTCGTCGCTGGAAGTATGATCCTGGCCTAAAGGGACCAGCTCCATCCACTCGGCTATCCCAAAAGTTCTGCACCTTATGGAGCAATAAAAACTTCCCAATTTTTCCTTTCGATCAAGTGTGGCATTTCATTTCAGCTTATCGCTTCCAAAAACAAAGAAAACCTTGCCTGCTTCCTATCCAAAATCCCTTGAATGTCCGTCGTTCCCTTCTCTCTGCCAATAAAAAGTGCTCAGATGCATGGAACACTAGATGCCCTGAACACTAAACGTAGTATTGGAAGGAGTTCGCCAAATTTCTTCAGTAAGTCGAATTTCGCATTTTTCAACTTTTTTCGAGAAATGACGTTTTTATCATATCCCTATTGAACAACGACTACATGGTAATCAACTCTATGGCTGAGTATCATAAGCAGCGGCTCATCTATTGGTATTTGTCTTGAGAATTGTCCACCTTCCGAAATAGCAATTTTTACAAATTTTGAGTAAAAATTCCATGATCTAGAAAATAACCTTCAGTGGATTAGACAGTATATGTAATACTTATGAACTAGAGTGCCCAAAAGTATTGGTAATGAGGATAAAGGACAAACGAAAAAAACTCTTGGAGTTGAACAATGCCTCTGGAGATGCGTGGAGCGATCGACTTCCAATCAGATTAATATACCTGTGGTGTCGGCTTCGGAGAATTCCAAGGCAGCACGAAGCGTGGGTCTGCCAAAGTCTTGCATCGGCGGAGTCAGTGACAGTCACCACACGCTCCGTTAGGAGGCATCTACAACAGCGCTATGCACACTATTCTCCCTATAAACCAACACTGCCACTGCGGGAATACTAGGTACACATTTATGCCCTCTACGCTGTTTGGACTACACACATTTCTACCAAGCAATATCCATCTGAGTATGACGTCACAGACACATATCGATCGACCTCAGTCCCACTGGGTGCGAGTGATGACCTTTCAACGACGTGCTCGAATAAGGCTCATACCCCGCGAGTCCACACCGCCTCAACTGTGTGTATATTCGTATATAACAGAACACAGAGTAGCATTTTGCGTTAAACCTCTCTTACAGGACAATAGAACCCTACGTTAGGAGATTAATCGCCACCAGTCACTAGAGGGTCGGCAAACAGAGTAGGATTATGCGCTGAACCTTTCTCACAGAACAATAGGAACCTACGGTAGGAGATGGAACTCCACCCGCTCTCTAGAAAGTGGGACCTAAGCAGTGCCTCCGGACTGCTGCGTACCTCCGCGTCTACCAAAGGGACGTGTGTCACAGCGCCGAGACTACGGGATAGATGCAAGTGCCCACTAATCCAGTGTCATGTCTGCATCTTAGGCAGCACCGTTTGGCCCACCTAATAACTTTGGGCTCCACTAACCATCGGCGTCGATCATTTACTGCTTGAGCAGGGAACTACGCCTCTACGGCGCTGAAGATTACAATGACAGCAGCACGACAGACCACACGACGATGAGACACACTGGCGCTGATCGATGCGGGTGGCTCTGGTTGTCTGGCAACCTCTGCGTTTCTGCCGCTTCCAGGGCCCGTATGCAAGAACGACTTACCCGCGAGGTAAGGTTAGATGGTAGTCGGAATCTCTGCATTTCCTGTGCTCTATGCGTCTGTCTCGCTTCTCCGCGAAGAAGCAAGACAGTCGTATAGAGCACAGGAAGTGCATAGATTCCGATTGACATTTACCCTCACCTCGCGGGTGAGTCGTTTATGCATACGGGCCCAGAATAAATCTACCGTACTGGCGCCGCCAGCCCCCAGCGCCTATGCTTTCTGCCGCCCTTTAACAAGGATGACGTCAGCAATAGAGAGGAGTCGGACGAAAAAGACGACATCAGCTATTACCCCTCTTCTGTCCTGGTGGCGACCAATTCAGTTCAAACCGCTCTTCCTTGCTTCTTAAATGTGAACAAAAGATGAAAACCGCTTCTTACCTTTCCTGTATGTTGCCCTTAATTCAACAAAAGCCATTCAATACGAACCTTTCCTTCCAGCGACCGTCCCGTCGAAACGATGAAGAAGAAGAAGATATCCACACAATGGCATATGCGCTTAAATATGCTGCATGTTTGGAAATAGGAGGCGGGGCTGGGAAAACGCGCAAATGGCCAATGAGCGCCGAGCCAAGTGCGCGAGGCTTGATTTGAATAGACGAACTCGAATGGTATCTGCGGTAACCACAGCGGGAGTGGGAAGTCGAATGGGATGGGGTGGCTTGCAAATACTAGATGAGCGATACTAGCATGTGTGCACGTAACATGCATCAAGTGATAAGGTGTAAAGGTTTAACTGTGTTATGGGCCTTTACAAACGCTTTGCGGGACCCGGCCAATGTTCAATGCAAGTTCTTATCCTCCCAAACAAGCCAGTTAAAAATTCACCCACACCGAAGGTATAGACGGCCTAATTGGCCTTATGCGAGGGTCGATCACTAACCTTTGTGAAACGGCGCAATTCTCAAGACTCATGGGGCGAGCAGCGCGCGCGACTCTGCTCCTCCGTCTGTCATGCACTCTCTCACTCTCTAACCTCCGCTCCGCACCAGCACGCGTGGAAACCACGACATATTCGCGGTTTTATAGCCCTAAGATTGTGTGCGTGACAGTTTGTAACATTCCGGAAGCATAAATATAAAAATGGGGCAAACAACTATGATTCATACATTTAGTATAATGGCGGGAACAGAACTTGAAAACGTTTATTGAGAAAATCAGCATGCGAACCTATACTTTCAGTGTATATGTGGGTGAACCCGTGAGAGCATTTCAGGATAACAACAGTTCTCTCTACACTGCAAAGAATTTCTAACACTGCTGAAGTGGTATAATACAAACACATGTCAATGAATACACATAGCGAATTCACTTTTTTTTCAAAGTATGGCAGAGTACGATTGGAGTAGCTCTAGGTATAGTTAGGTCCGTGCCTGATTTCCTTAAGAAAAAAACTTTTAATTAAAGACAGTCAAAGTTAAAGTTAAATCTCAACCGCGGCTGGCACGGGCGGTTCAAGTCTCACAGGTGGCTGGCGGTATGGTGAGCTGCTCAGCTGCGCTTTTTTCTTGGCCTGAATCGATTAGCGGGCCGGCGCACGCGACCGCCGCGGTTGACATTTGAATGTTTTTTCTTGAGGAAACAAGCCATGAATCTAACTATAACCCCGTGCGCATTCGCTTATCAACGTAGCCAGCTCGCGTGCGGCGACGTCGATCGATACGGGCTAGATCAATGGATGACGTGGCAAGCGAAGGTGTTGCGGGCGGTCTTGCTGTGAGACGACTACGCACGGAGTGGAAGATACTGATTTGCTTCAAAAACAAAAAACAAAAGGCAGGAGTAACACTATCACTACCAGTCAACAGAGATACTACTTTACAACATTATACAAGCACACCGAGACTTCTGAGAACGGGACGTAAGAATTTCTAGCGATCGGAGTGGTCCTCGTTGCATAAATTAAGACGTGGGAAGCTGATCGACCGGCGTAACGAACATGAAATCGTCAAGAAAGAGCTGTGCGGCTCGCGGATATAGAAGTTTATAGGTCTGTTTGACTGTGACTTCAGCAGCACCAGCGATTTCTCCAGTTTCTGGGAAACTGAAATTGCAGAAATGAAAATAAACATTACTGATTTGATACCTTTAGCCGTTCGTTTCTCGCTCGCAGCTTGCGATGCCATATAGATAGCAGCAGCGGCAATAGAAATCGGCGAGCGGCTAAAACAGAGAATGCTTAAGAACATATTAAATTAGCTAGATACTTGATTACACAGTCAGATCTCAGAAACGTTTCCCACTTCTCTCGCTCGCATTGGAGAGAATTTCGCGCTGTTCACAATTATCCTCCAGAATCTCTCTGAATCAACCATGAAAGAAGTTACAGTCCACGACAGCGGAAAACGGCAATAGTGCGGTTGCGTATTCCCTCTAAACATAATGTACAGTACCGAGCAAATTTTTTGCAAAGAAAGCGTTTTGCGGCGTTTTTTGCGCTCACAAAGCGCCGCAACGCCATAACTTGCTTCAAAGTGGTCCAATTTCAATTCTGAAGTCATTTCTGGATTGCTTCCATTTAGTCCTATACGATAGTGTTCCTAAAGAATAGATTTAACTTCGAAAGTTTATCGAAATTTACATATTTGCACCTCTAAACCCCTCATAATGAACTGATCAGACGGTCATGATAGCAGAAATCTGTCATTTTTTGACCTGTGGTCGATGTGAATTTTAGAAGGAAATACACATTTTTCAACGAAATGCAAGAGTTAAAAGAGCTTTCAACACATACCATTACATTCGCCTTACTGAGAGAAACACGAAAACTATTTGAAAAAACTCATTCAGTCAACTTTGAAAAAAGTTATGGCGATGCGGCGCTTTGTGAACTCAAAAAACGCCGCAAAACGCCGTTTTTGCAAAAAATATGCTCGGTACTGTAGGTCGAACCATAATCGACGGCTAACATAAGTTATTAATTTCTCCTGCGTTTTGAAGAAAAAGGCCAGGAACGTCGAAAAATGATGAGTTTTCCTCCACACAGAAACGTTATCTATCGTCGGCATGGATCCTAATAAGACTTTGCGTTCACTGTTAAAGGCTGGCGTAAACTCGGTGCCATATGCTATAAAATAGGTGCACCGACATTACGCCAACCTCCAGTGGAAAACGCAAAGTCTCATTACGATCCGTGCCGATGTTATATACCTAAACCTTCTTCAATGGACACACGCAGGAGTAACAATAAAAAATTAATTTTTCTCGGCTATTTCCAATTTTCTGTGTTTTTTTCATTGTTTCTTGTTATTATCGCTTGTATCCATGGTGAAGACTTAAAGGCAGTGTTCACGACGATTTTCGTCCCCGAGTTTTTCATATAAAACAATGCGTTGGCATCCAAGTGTTACCAAAACTATCAAGAAACGGCCAGAAACGCATCAAAACGTCGTATTTCAGTGACATTATTCTGTAACATGGAATAGTTGTCCGGTTGGTTGAACACGTTCATGGTGGTTGTCACCGATGGAAAATTGGGTTAATCGAAAATAGAAGAATATCTTATGCAAAGCAGGATTAGTTAGGGCCCTAAGGAAAGAACGGAGCAATAGAGAGTAGAGCATTGCCAAGGACGAGTCCACAAAAGATTTCATAGTCACCACAAACACTTCCTCTTTTACTTAGAAAGCGGGGTGATACCTACGGATTTCGTGTAGCAGGAAGTGGAATAGCGACCAATGGTTGGATTGTGTTCAAATTGTGGCTGAGGACCGTGACAAATGGACACGGCTGACTACTAGGACGGCACACCTCGGTGAAGATGCGGCATGACCACGTCAGGCGAAAGCCAACCGTTTAAGTCAAGTAAGTAAGTAAGTCACTGCCTTTAAAGGCAGCAGACACGCTCGAAAAAGTTGTTGAGATAACTACGCTACTTGGGTCGTACGGCCCTTAATAGAACGCCCACGCCGATGGCAGCGTCAAAAGCGAGTCGAAACTACTGAATTTGAGTCGAAAATTTTCGTCAGCCACGCCCATGAGCTTTAAAGGCATCGTTCGCGATGAAATTCGTTTTTGAGTTTTCGACGTATAATGGAAGCTCTAGTATCCTACACCACAGCCACGTTGAGAGAACCGCGGAAAAGTTACTGAAAACTGCTTTTCCGGACCCCTTTCTCTTCTTTTCCAGACCCAATCCAACCAATCGACGCATGAGAAAGGAACAGTCGATCGCTACGAATCGCTGTGTTGACCCATGATCTCCCGATCAAATCCTTTCTCTTTCGCCTTTCTTTCAGCTGATTTTGGGAGAGGAAAGATTGACCGATATGTGCAGAAAAGACTGTCATGACATAATCATATGATATATTTCACCAACTTTCACGCATTTGTACTATATCACTTGCTGATCAAGTACTTTATTTTCTCATTTGGTGGGCGGACGTAACAGATGATCGACCCAAAGGCCAACCCTCGAACCCAGAGAGACGTTTTCAACTGGAAATAACTTCACTCCGGTTTAATTTTAAGACTGCAAACTCGGTGAGTGGCCTTAGTAAGGTCCACTTGAACGATATAACACAAAAACAAGGATTTGGTTTTCAGCGCGCACGCTGCCTTCAAACCCCGCCACCTCAATGTACGAATACGGTCACTTCGACTGGTTTATGAAGCTTCCAACGAGGTGAGCATTCTAGTACAGGCTGTAAAAGTCTATCGGCTTTGCTATTCCAACCGCTTTATCGTTAATATTGCTTATTTCTACCGCTCGGGTAAAACTCGTCCAATTTTACCCCATAACAAAAACAGCCGTTATTCCTGTATTTGCATGCAGTTTTCTTCGGTTTTTTCGTTAGTTTCCCGTACTACTAGCTTCGAACCTTCGATTTATGACATGAAATCGATACCATTTTGAGCGTGTCTGCTGCCTTTAAAGGCATTCTCCACGATAAAATCAGTCTCCGAGTTTTCAACGAAAATCGGAAGGTCTGAGTCCAACTTCACCAGTAATGTTGAAAAAACGGCTAGGAACAAGCACATAAGAGCCCTATACGGCCCTAAACTTTAGTGTTTCGCTCACACAACGCCCACTCCTTTCAGCCGTCTATGGTCAGTAACTAACTGGAAAACCCATTTTAAGGAAACCGTCTACATTCAGAGGGCTATCTCCGACAAAGGCAACGGTCTCCCAATGGGAGAAAACGACGATCGGGGTCACCTACAGGAGCTGTTTTGCACTATGGATGACCGAACTAGAGCGAAGCGGTTTCCCTCAGGAAATCGTGACGCATCGCTTCGATTGGGTCACCTAAACCACAAAACAGCTCCGGTAGTTGACCAGGACCACACACGTTGAACGATTGATCAAACCCGCGCTGCCTCCGATACGCCTGTGTGTAGGATGGAGAGACGATTTGGTCGCTGTAGGTTCACACAGGCGAACCCGTCATTGATTGGGTGCTTTGTAGAATCGGATTCCCTCCTTCATGATAGGTGAAAGAGGATCGCTATTAGGGCTTTATCCCTAATAGTAGGTAATCTTTGCTACTAATAAGTTTGTCAGCGGGAAGCATAAAATTCATGCTTCAAGTTTGAGCAAAACAAAAACTAGGCGGGTTTGGCTTGATTCTTGTTCACGTTATTTGGAATTCCCTCCAGAATGAGATTTTGTTCAACTGCTGTGCAAGTTTTGGTCTCCTACAGGGGAACAACTGGACTCCTGCAGGAGGCAAACAGGAGTTCTATAGCTGATGAGGCTAGGACTCCCAGCCGACTCCTATAGGAGACCGCTGCCAGTGTCGGAGATAGTCCACGTCACTTAGCTAAACTTACCCCATTTGATGATCGATTACCTAGCTAAACTTACCCCATTTGATGATCGATTACCTTCTCGAACTGAAATTCTGAGTTGGACAAATTTATCGGTAGCCGCAGAGGGAGTGGGCGCCAAACACTCACATTAGGGCCCTGCTCTGAAAATATGGGTCTTTCTCACACCAGAATAGTCTTACTAGCGGTTTTCAATGGAATACTCATTCCGAGGCTGTTTTTTTTTTGTATCAGGTATTGTACTAACATGGGAATAACCAGATATGGGCGGCATGCACGTACGCTAGTGTTACGAAGGGGTTTTGGGAACGGAGTTATGGTCCCTCAAAAATTGAGCTAGCAAAGCATGGTTGACGAATTGTCCGAGGCTTGTAACTTCTGTCTTTTGCAGCCAATGTATGCGAGCTGACCTGAGGAAAGAGAGAAGTTGAGAATGGAGGGAAGAACGGAGCTTTTGATCGGAAACCATCGCTCATCTCACGATCTCGAGTGTTCCATAGTTAACGTCGAGGGGCGGAAAGGGGCCGGACTTGCCCAAAGCCCCTGGGGAGCCCTCAGGGGTTTGCCCCCTTTTTTAAGCCGTTTATTGGCTCCTGGGTAGCTTTTCGTGTGAAGTGTTTGTTGTAGCGATGAAATCTTTTGTGGACCCGTTCTTTGCAGTTCTCTACTCTCTACTGTTCCATTCTTTCCTGAGGGCCCTAACTAATCCTGCTCTGCAGAAAATATTCTTCTATTTTCGATTGACCCAATTTCCCACCGGTGCCAACCACCATGAACGTGTTCATCCAACCGGACAACTTGTCTATGCTATAGAATAATGTCACTGAAATACGGCGTTTTAATGCGTTTCTCGCTGTTTCTCCGTAATTTCGGTAACCTTTGGAGGCCAACGCATTGTTTTGTGTGAAAAACTCGGGGACGAAAATAATCGTGAACACTGCCTTTAAAGTCAGTGATCGCGATTAAATATGCTTGTCTTCTTTTCCTCTCTAAAGCCCTTTCTGGGTTTAAAGTATAGGACCTATAAGAAAAAATCGCGAAAAACAGCTTTTTCGGGCCAATTTCGAAGCCTGAACTTTCCTGTCTTTTGATGGTGGACTAACCCACACCACATCATCGGCATCAGTGATCTCTAATCTCAAGAACGTCAGCTGCCTTGAAATTGATTTTCAATCAATGAACTTTAACCTTCGGACTGACCTGCTCGAGTATTTATGTACTCATCTAGTCAAAAACATTGACTGAAGTGCTCGCTTTCATTGTTAAGCTGTTCTTATCAGGTAATTCTGCATTTATTTCATCTTCTGAATGTCGATGATTTTTGACTGTTCGGCATGAGACTGCGATCTTTTTGGTTGGCGCTGTGCACGTGTGCACGAACTGGAATCTTTGGGCCCTAGAAGCTCTAATTCTAGACCGTTTTTCACCGCGCTACCTTCATAGTTCTTCAGCTGTCTTCGATCTAAGCTGATTTTTGTAGTTTTTCCGATAACATTTTCCATCGTGACCACTGCCTTTAGGAGAGGCGAGGGTAGGACACATGAAACCATGGGAGGTGTGTGGAGATTGGTGAATGCCACGCCATCTAGCTTATATCGCTCATATGAGTCCAGGCGGAGTAAGCAGCGGAGGGGTCGGTTATTGCATAAGAAAAAGGTAAGGGGACTTCGAAATGATAAGCTCGATATGCCATACTTCGCCCGCCTGGAAATGAGGGAAAAGGGCTAGTGTCGTTGTTGGAGCGAAATTTCGTTCCGTACTTGCGGACAACCGCTGTTGCATCACGAAATACGCTGATAATCGTGCTGGGACCACGTGGTCCTGACACGACTAACCTTTGTCTCAGACCGATAACCATCATGCTGCGTGCTGCAACAGCTGTTATGCGCCACTGCGAAGCAGAATTTCGCTCGGATAACGACACTACCTTAAGTTCGCCAAATTCCAGTGGACGCCCATGCGTTTAGGCCCTCGAAAAACTCATTCGGCACTTCTCTATTTCTCAGACTAAACAGATCGAAAAACTCACGCTTCGTGCGGTGGGTTATTGGGAGCGCCGAACCCAAATTCGTGGTCAGCTTTTCGAAACTCGAAGGACTGCGGTGGGTTACGGTGACTGAGTAACAATAGACCACCTCAATCTAAAAAGAGCACGTAGTGCTCAGAAGTTTCAAACCATGTTACTCGCGAATTATCCCGGGGTTCGTATATTACTTGCGACTTACTTTTGGCCTAGTATGTTACTTGCGACTAATTTTTGCAGTAGTAAATTACTTGCGACGTATTTTTGGATTGGTAAATTACTTGAGACCAGGGCTGTGCGTAACTAATTTTGTTATTTCGTAAATTGTAAATCGTAATTTTTCAAATTCCTCGTAATTCGTAACAGATAATGAATAATCACACACATGGCTTAAACCTCATTCGATACTCAGAAGTTTTTCAACAACTTAACATCCACTATTCCAACAACTTAACGATTGCCTCGTTAAGTTGTCGATAGGGCGTCGGAACGTTGTAGGAAGGCGCCTCTCAACTTTTCCAAGCGTAGGCATCAACTTGACCTAGAGTAGGTCTCTAGTTGTTGAAAGCCGGTTTCAGCAACTTGTTGCCTCCTTATCATTAAGTACCAAACTTCCTTTCAACTACTTGTCGGTCATCTACTATCAAATTAAACAGCTCTTTCTGACAGCTTGTTGCGCTCCAATCAACAACGTGAAGACCTCCTTTCAACAAGTCTTCACCCTCTCTTTGAAGGCACTGTTCACGATAAATTTTGTCCTCAATTTTCCAATGAAAAACAATTGTGGTAGCCCGCAGTAGCAATACAGTGTAAAAAAAGGTTTCGAAACCTTCCCAGATGCGAAAAACGGTTTCGAAGATTATCCCAGTGGGCAAGGCCGGCCTCCTTGGGTCTAGTTGTTGTCATAAACGGCTCTACCACTGCCACGCTTTGACCTGAGACCATCAGCAGTTTTTATATTAAATGAGGCAAGGGATCGGATAGATTTTTGCCTGACGAAGATTTCCGGATGTTTTCGAAAATTTATTATAAAAATCTAATGTCTTTTTCAAGGGAAAACCATCGCCGATGATCGCAGGTCAAAGCGTGGAAGTGATAGAGACGTGTCGGTGTCGATGACAACAACTGGACCCAAGGAGGCCGGCCTTGCCCACTGGGTTATTCTTCAAACCTGTTTTCTGCTTCTAGGGAGGCTCTTAAATCCATTTTTTCAGCACTGTTCTGCTTCTGGGGGCTACCACCATTGTTTTTCAAAGAAAACTCAAGAACGAAGTTTGTCGTGAACAGTGCCTTTAGCTAGTTAAACTTTTCCATCAAACTACTTTTCCGCACTTATCAACAAGGATACACTATACTAGACATCGAGTAGGTGAGAATCATCCAATAAATAAACTCATTCTGCCCAGGCCTGAGTTATGGAAAGTTTTCCCCTTACTGACACTCGGGAGGAAAATTCATTTATCGGATGATTCGGAACCATTCGATGCCCGGGTATGGAACACACCACTCGAGAGAGGATACAAATTCACAGGAGAATATTTTATCAATATTAAAATGGATCACAAATACCCTCTGAGCATACAAGATCGACTAAAGCCATCATTTTAAGGGTAGAATAATAACGCTGTCAGCACTTTCAGCTTAAAGCTGGCACAATAGTCGGCCCTCCCGGTAAGAAGCAAGTTTGTCAAGCTAGACAAACATTTGTATCTCTTCTTCTTCGAAGACGCTCGCTCTAAAATTGTTCATTTGATAATTATTAGGTTTTACGAGCATAGAAGAAGCACACAGCCTCACATTACAGCGGCGTTTCAATCTCATCCTTGAACTGAGACTCAATTTCATGTGCAGGGTGCGGCATACCCAGTTGAGAACACCTGGAAGTATGAAGGATGATATTTAAAAAATGGGTGGGAGGGGGTAATTCCTGGATCAATCGGGAGATTGTGTATAAAGGGTGGGAGACACGGAAAGAATAGAAGTACCAGTCGTCGGAGGGTACTCGTTCGACATTCAGAGGCTAGTCGATCCATGAGTCCCAAAATTGCTGAGTTTAACAATAATGTGCAGTCGATTCCACGAGAAGAATATAATGGTAACGCTGGCTCTCTTCCTGGGACGCAACACCTCTCTCCAATGATTTCTCCTCTGCTTCCTAGGCCTCGGAACATTTCTCTTCGTTCATTCGCCTTCGGCAGTTAAATCCGGGAAAGCAGATATTGAATATCGATTGACTTGAACCACTCAAACAGCATACTTTATCACCTGCGATACCGTTGCGTCCAGACTATGTATGCGTTATGCTGCCGTCTTTCCTGTAGACCTCGCCCACGAAATCTACAAGGAGCGGATGAAGGGTCAGTTCAAAAGTGAGGATATCGGAGCAGAGTAACGGCATCAATTATTGTTCTTCTCTCGATTTCCGTCCTGTTATTCGTCCGTTTCTTGTCACGGAGAGTCTTTGACCCAAAATCGCTTATCGTACGACTGACAAGGAAGCTTGAACAGCGTCGCTTCCCTAGACGAAAGGTCCCGTCGCCTTTTTGACATGCTGCGGAATTGATGAGTTGAAGAAAATCGTTTTCTCGGCAAGTGGGCAAGTGTTAAAACAGTTGAGCCAAGTCGATTGGCTTAACAGTATGGACCTCAAACATGTTGGCTCCTGAATGAATACTAGGGATACCGAGCCGGCTTGCAGAGCTCATGAGTCATGGAGTGCACCCTTGCAATATCGTTGCGTGGAAGCATGATGTCGTGAGCTGGCGGATTGTAATATCCTATAAAGGTCTTTGAGCTATCTTCTTTGGTATACTTGAACAGGTTGCTGCTGAGGTCTTGTACTTCGCTAGGAGCCTTGTGGCTAATCGAACTGTTGCGGTTGATCTACTTTATGAAAGCAAATAACCCATTCACACGCAACAATGATGAGTTGGATTTAAGGGTGCTGTTTTCCAATCGTAAAGCTTTGTGCATTTAACAGGAGGACGTAGGGAACAGGGGAGCCAGTTTGACGTTAACCTTACTTGCTGAATGATGGAGCAGATAATGGATTTCATCGAGATGTCACCATTTAAATCCGGTTAATTTTCGGTAATTCCGCCCATTCCTTCCCTGCATCTTTTCCGCCCAAATACAGCATCAGGGTCGTATTCCGGCTAACTCTGGTTTGCTTTTACATGACTCCTATTTCTTCTTTCCAATCTTCAACAATCGTTTTCATGCGAGCCTCCCGAAACCTCAAACTGAACAGGTTCATTTTACGATGACGAGCATTTGGCGTTCATCCAAGCACCACATTATCACAGACGCTTGATCCATCCGATCGGCGTGACGACTTTGGGTTCAACTGTCGAGCGGATCACCAGCCAAAATTAACACCTGAAAGAACTGTATAAAAACCCAAGAAACACGCGAATTGTATTCGAACGCATATAAAACGAAAGAAACGATTGAAACGAGCCTGCTTGGTGTATAGAAGAAAAAAACTGGGAGACATGAAAAGGGGGCGAAATCGGAAGAGGGAATAGATATGATGAGGAAATTAAGGCGCTATTCATACTCCTTTACGTCAGCGCGCAACGCGCTTGCGGATACTGTGAGTACTCCAGCGGCGACGCATGGCGGAGCAGAATAGATTGGGCCTAAACTTCCAAAAAACAAGCAAATTATGTACACGCGTTCACCGACATGGTAGCACAGTATAGTACTGGAAGTAATCACTATGGAACCGAATGAAGCTGCTGATGGATTAATAATGAAAATAATTAATGCTTGGATACGGCCGTCGCAGTTCGTGTCACGCGCGAGCCGCGCGGGCGTGGCGCCAGGCGAATCAAACTCACGCGTCACCCCCGCGCGTAATGCGCTGGAGTTGAAGAGTATGAATAAAGCCTAAGACAGTGCAGTGCAGCTGCGCGGCTGTTTATCGATACCTTTGCGCAGCGCGCCTACCAAAACCACGGGCCGTTGTACATCGTGGGGACATGCATTTTATAAACCATTCGAATGCATAAATGGAGCGAAATTAGCGAAAAGGGTATTCAGAGAATCTCAGAGAAATCCTAACAGGAGGGTTGTCAGAGGGCTGACAAAACCTGGTGCATCTGACCTCGTGAATGTGACGCGATTACCTACTTCTCATCAGTAGTTCAAAAGAACGAGCGTTTTCATAGCCGCGTGAGAATCATAATTTCAACACCACCATATTTGTTATCATCCTTCGGGAAACGTAGCATACAACGGACTAGGATGTCGGTAATGTCGTCGATTGAATTACCCAGGTTTGCAGCACTAGGCCCCGCCCAAACGCTTACCTGCAAAGTGTTCGCGGATAAGCCGCCTGATAGGCGACAAGCCTCAGCGAGATAAAAGCGAAATATACCGAGACCATGAGGTAGCCGCGCAATAGACGCCAATTAGCCGCGAAATAGAATATTCACAACGAATTTGCGACGACGCCGGGGAGATTACGCCAAAATCTGCAAAATAACCTCGATAGCCGCGCCATGGACGGCAAGTATCCGCGAAAAACCGCGGTCGCAAACTTCACGCGAAATATTCGCGTAATTGAGGGTAATTAGTCGCTAAATATCCGCAAAAGATACACACACGAATTAACCGTGAAACAGCCATAGAAGAGCGTGTCCGTTTGTCAGCAAAGCAGGGTCCAGTAGCCCTTCCCCCCCCCACTGGCAAAGTTCTTGGAGCAATGACGACCCCACGATAAAAAATGCACGAATCATTCTGGAAAATGTGTTCTCACCGGAGGTCCCCACCACAAGTTAATTTTTTTACGAGCAGAACTGTTACGACCCCCACCGTTCCCCGTTGCGAAAGTTCACAACCGCACTGGACCCGAGGGTCGTAGTGATGCTAAGGTCGGACACAAAGCTGCGCTGATTAATTTATTCGACTTTAATGAAGGGCCTAATTCAAAGTAAAGAGCTGTGACCAGCGGGGTGTTGTGAACGATCTCAGCGGAGCTACGACCCCCTTTGGTGAGATTTTCGGAAAAAAATTTGGCGAATTTTCACAAACCACGCCTTCTCCTTCTTCTTTTTACCTTCTTGTGTGCGGAAATTTAGTTTAGGAATTATATGATTCCAACCACATTTTAGCAAATTTTTCTTTCACGCGGGAGACATTTGTACGACCCTCCACCCTCCCTCTTTGCCTCCAGTCACAACCCCGCTGCACCGTGGGGGGCTGTAGCCCTGCTGAGGTCGGACACCAAGATCCGCTGAACCTTCTGACCAAACTTTATTAAATGGTTTAATTCAGACTGAAAAGTACCCAGTGAGGAGGTGAAATCGTTCGATCTGGTTTGAAATAAGCCCCAAAGCTGCTGTGTTTGGTTGACAATTAAAACTAGCCTAATTCAAAACAACAAAAAAGTTCAGTTTGATTTGGAAATATTCCATTCAATAAAAAAAGCTAAATTTATTGCGAAAACACTCAAGAACTCTGGAAAATAGCCAACAAATCCAGAAAGCTCAAGTTTACTAAGACCGTAGGCAGTTCCTGCGAGGGTCGCGCTGGCCCTCAGCGGAGCTGCGAGCCTCCCACCCCTCTGCTTAGTAGAGCTCTCGAAAAAAAACATCGAGAGATTTTCTACAAGTTCCATTTTTGAACAAAATTATTACGATTTACGATTATGTTTTTTTTTCGATCCCCGGCCCTGATTTTGTCTTTTTTGAAGCAATTCTTACGATCCCCACCCAAATTTTTCCATTTTTCTCAATTTTTTTTCTGCTAACCGCTCCCCCTTCTCACCACCCGTTGAGAAGTAGACAACAGCGCGCCACCCTAGGTCCGGCGCGGTTGTGACCGGAGGTAAAGAGGGTGGACGGGGGTCGTAAAAGATTCCACCCAAAAAAGGGGAATGCACGAAAATGGGAAAGGGTCTTTCTTAAAAATTTTAGACAAAGTTTTCATCTAATAAAGTGGGTCAGCGAAAATTTCGGACATTAGAAAACTCGAGCATTGTGGTGACCAAAGGACAGGGGTCGTAGCTCCGTCGAGATCGGTCACAAGGCCCTGCTCGGGGTTCGGCGCGGGGTGGGGAACTCCACAGGGGGATCTGAACTGCGTAGGGGTGTCTGAGCTCCGCCGAAAGACCGAACAGTCCTTTCATCCAGAATGGGGGTATTCACTGTTCAAAGGCACTATTCGCGATGAATATCGCGTTCAAGTTCGACCCAGAAATGGGATTGTTTGGCTGTGAGGTAACAAACAGTGAAGAAACAGTGAAGAAAAACGTCCAGAATAAGTTAAAATAACGGCTTCTAAAGTTCAGGTCGTGAACGAGAATCACGGGCCCTGCTGATTTCCGCAAGCGCTCGCTAATCGCGGAATCTGCGCGAACCTATCAGGCTGGACGCGGCAGAGTTGCTTGTCAATTCGCCATCGAAACGTGTGCGGCGCCACAAGCTCGTCCGAACGGGGGGCGGACCAGGATAGGTAGGAGAACCGCGAGAAAGACTGATCAAGAGTGGGTGGGGCGATCGACCGAGCGCTGCAATAAGAATATGCGGGTGCTGTAGCGAGAATTTACGTAGACTATGCGGGCGCTGTAGCTAAAATTTCACCAACTGAGGCTAAACTTTCCGTAACTTACGTAAATTCTCGTGTCAAAATCAGACTAGATGCCTCCGGAACCCTGGGCATCTCTGGTTTCCGTGTGAGACATCTAGCTACTCGTTGGCGGAGAGTAGCCAAAGGCTTGCGATAGCACCGATCTATGACCCCCTTGATGATCCAAAAGACCGCAAAACTTACAGACCGTCTTTATAATTTCCCGATTCTTCGGAAGCCCTCACCACTTTTCCGCTTTGTGAACCAAAAATTTTACGATGACTCTATCGCACTGTCCCGCTGGACAATTGAGATGTAAAAATGCTCGAAGATTTGCAAATTTGGGGGGAGGGGGTGGATGTGAAAATGTTGAACCAAAAGTGAAAAGCCTGGGGTACACTTTTCTGAGAAGAGGCTAAATCAAACCTCTTTTCAGAAGAGTATACCCTAAACTAAATCAATCAAGTCAATCAACATTTCTCGATTTGGCAAGGGGTTAGAGTAAGAGCCTGAATGAGCTTTTACTGTTTCCAAGAGCAAAGATACACTGATAGTAAGGTAAAAGTTGGGCACTATTCCTACGTACGGACTCGGGTGGTCAAAACGATCTTCAGATTTTTTGGGAGATTACGATGGGTTACGGTACGTATACCGTAGTAGCTAAAAACTTTTTCGCGCATCATTCAATCAGGCAGCGTCCATACGTAGCGAGGGCGTGCGTTCGCGCTGTTGTGTGCCTCTCGACGCTCCTCAACACTGGAGTAGTCCGTGTCCGCAATTATGCACTGCCAAACACTTCCACCTCGTTTTGATTCGATTGACAATCCTTGACCGGGTGATCAAACGTTCGAATCGGCGCGACGGCTGATAATTTCACAGTGTTGGTATATTCTATGATAGGGTTATGGGGTACAAGGGCAGTTACGTTGCAACAGGTGTAACATCGCCCACTTTAGCGATTAAACAGCAAACTCGAAATTTGCTGCTTCCTTCGTTTAGCTGGAATGCAAAAAGTTAATTTTAACCATGCTGTAGACAGCAACTTTATATTCTCTGAAGATTCTCGGCTCTGACAAGGGAACCACAATAAGTCATAGTGACCATTCCAAATGAAATGTACTTTTCTAGAACCATTTGTCCGAATATGCCCATCGCAGCTGCCTAGACCCACTCTGAAAAAAGTTATGAGCGTTTTGTTTTTTACCTTCGCGGCAAGGTAAGCCCCCCATGCAATTTTTAGGGTGTTTTTAAATTTTTCTTCTGATTTTGCTGTAAACATGTATGTAGGGGTAATCTGGGGTGCTGAACATGAATCAGGGGTTTGCTTGCCTAAATTTTAGGGTTTACTGTAGGTTGGGGGTGTGTATACAAGTCTGTTGGTACCTGCTCGTTGGTGCCCCTGCTTCTACTGAACCCAGCAGACGTTTGAGTGTACACAGGGAACGTTCGAGCGATATAGCGTGCACAACTATATCGCGAAATTATCCCGCACATTGCATAAAGGTGTCGCCGTCCGGCACACTAAGGCCTCTGGTCCATAACACCTTAGGATCCGTACCTAGGGAGTTCATGGAGTCTTTGGCCACAAGCCACAATTTCGCCACCCTAAACTGTCGATCGCTGTCGAGTGATATCCAAAAACTGCGCTTATCCAGACTTCTGAGCTATTTCCATGCACCGTTTGCTGCTTTGCAGGAAACCCGCCTCAGGATAGACCCGTCATCAGCGTCGGAGAGTACACCATCTACTGCGGTAACGCTGACGATAGGAGAGTGGGAGGCTGTGCAATAGCTGTAAGGAAGGATTTCAATGGTATGGTCAAGGAGTTCGGCTCAACGTCGTGTCGGAATGCATTCGTACGACTGCGGGATCACAGAGGATTCAATCTGTGGATAGTGAGTGCTCATGCGCCCACTGAAACCGCCGAAGACAATTCGAAGGATGCGTTTTATGAGGAACTCAATACGTTGCTGGCCAGGATACCTTGTCAACATGCTGTTGTCGTGGGGATTGACGCAAATGCGAAGATGGGACTTGATCAGGAATCCGAAGTACTCGGTAAATGGTTCTACCCAGTGGAGCAAACATCGGACAATGGCTACCGCCTTGTCGACTTTTGTGAACGCAGTGGTCTGATTATTGCATCGACATTCAAGAGGAATCATCGCCGCCATCAGCTTACGTGGCAGGGACCAACCCGGCTATCTCCAGAAGAGCAGCGGAAGCGGAAGATGACAACTTTGAAACTACAGCTTGACTATGTCCTGACGAGGAATATTCCAGTATCGGACATTCTGAAGATCTAGAGCTGTGTGGGATGTCGCATTCGATTCGGATCACCGTCCTGTTCTGTTGAACTTCACTGCGAGGATTCATAAGAGGAAGCGAGGCTCAGCCTCTCCAGAGGCTTGACATGACAAGTCTCAGAGATGAAGAGTGCAGAAGGAATTTCCGACAACGCGTTGCTATTCACATCGGAGTACGGACTAAGAAGAAACTTTGCGACGCGGATTCTTTTGTCAAATGCATCCAGGACGCTTCGAAAGAGGCACTCCCGGTTGTACAGCCTAAGAAGAAGTTCGCCTACGTCTCAGAAGAAACAACATCTACCTACCAACAGAGTATGTGCTCTCCGAACTGCAGGAAACTTTCGTGGAGGAGAAGCGTCTGAGGAGGAAGTTGCGTCGGCAGCTTCAAAGTGACCGCGAACGAGTGGGCGCGTAGAGCTAAGGAGTTCGAGAAGGCTTGGGAGGAGAAGAATCCGAGGAAAGCCTACACGTTGCTGCGACAGTATAGCGGGAAGATGAAGAGATGTTCTCCTGTCTTGAACACTACCAATGGAGTTGCAGTTGGTGATGCGACGCTGCCAATATGGAAGGATTACTTCAGTTCACTACTGAATCGTCCAGCGCCATCAGTACCTGAGCTCCCGCATGTTCAGAGAGCACATTACGACGTCAGTGAAGGAATCGCCGACTGAGTCTGGAAGTTTTGGATTGTGTCCGGAAAATGAAGAATGGAAAGGCAGAGTGGAGATGACAACATCACTGCTGAAATGCTGAAAGCTCTTCCTCCGTCTGGGATTCGTGAAATGACCAACACCATCCGTGCCATATGGATGAGCGAAAGGATACCCGATTCGTGGAGACATGCGATCATCGTACCTCTTCACAAGAAGCTATCCGTCACGGATCCTAAGAACTACAGAGGAATCTCTCTACTTCGTGTCATGTACAAGGTTTTAGAACGTATCATTCTCGAGCGACTTATCAAACATCGTGAAGGAACGACCAGAGATGAGCAAGCCGGTTTTCGACCTGGAAGATCGACCATCGACCAAGTGTTCGTCGTGAGAAGAGTAATTGAATCGTGGCAGCGGTTTTCGAAGCCATTACAGCTTGCTTTTTTGGACTTTGAAGCCGCGTTCGACTCTCCTCATCGTGATCGATTGCTCAATGCTCTGCGAGCAGATGGAGTCCCGGAAAAGTATGTTCGGTTAATCGAGGACATGAACAAAGGAACAACAGCAGCAGTTCGTACACCTGTCGGATTTACGTCAGCTTTCGAGGTGAAAACAGGAGTAAGGCAAGGAGCCGTTGCAGGACCTTTTCTTTTCAACTTCGCCGTTGATGACATCATGCGTAGAGTTGCAGAACAGTTTCCTGCGGATGTGATCTTAACACCATCAGGACGCTCCCTTGTCGACCTGGAGTACGCCGACGACATTGTGTTATTCGCTGAAAACAACGCAAAACTGCAAAGGATTGTGAACCTCGTTTCCGAAGTATGCCGCAGCCTATGGACTTCGTCTTCGTCCCGACAAATGCAAGCAGATGTGGGTCTCTCAGAGGCCTTCAACTGGAGTTTGTGTGGACGGACAACGTATCGAACTGGTGGACGATTTCTGTTATTTGGGCTGTTTGCTGAAGAACGATGGTAGTTATGCAGCGGATATTCGACAACGATGTGCGAAAGCTGCGTCTGCATTCAATTCTCTAACCAAGTGTTTGTGGTCTACCACCATCGCGAAGGAAGTCAAGTTGCGCGTCTACCTATCCGCTATTCGCCCTATCATGATGTACGGATCGGAGACGTGGGCAGCACCGAAAACGCAGATGGAAAGGTTGGATTGCACGGAGAGGAAGCTTTTAGGCGTTTGCTTGGATATTTCTGGCCGCGTGTATGCCATAACGAAGACCTTTACAAGGAAATCGACGCAGTACATCAACGCTTGACACGAGGGAGGTGCCAGCATCTCCTAATGCCATCTCAAGCAGCAATGGAAAGTCGACTTCGACTGCTCGGGCATATACTAAGAAGAACGCCGGATCGTCTCGTACAACACGCTTTAAAAATGCTTCCAAATCCTGTCTGGAAACGGCCACCTGGGCGTAGGCGAAAGTTCTGGACGGATGTGGTTAAAGAGGATTTAAAGTCACTCGGCATCGAAAGACAGTTCAGGCGCGATGTTTCGTTTCGCAGGAAATGGAATAGTGACAGCTGGATGGAATGTGTTCAAATTGTGGCTGAAGACCGTGAAAAATGGACACGGCTGACTACTAGGACGGCACACCTCGGTGAAGATGCGGAATGACCGCGTCAGGCGAAAGCCAACCGATTAAGTCAAGTAAGTCAAGTCACTGTAGGTTACGGTAGGTTACATGCCATTTAAGAGGCAAAACTTACCTAAATATTCCGATAATCGACAAATGGACATCAAATTCGTATTCAGCACCCCAAATAACCCCACATAGAAACTTTGAGGCAAATCTGAGACTTTGAACAAACTACCGTATACCCACCGTAATCTACCGTAAGCTGCCAAAAATCGATAAACCGACAGCAGATTCGTGTTCAGCACTCCAAATAACCCCCAGAAAAATAACTTGAGCATATTCTATAGAAGCACTCCGGAAATCGTCAAAAGTCGCGATTTGCCATCAAATTCTCCCCCGATGGGAATCTGTGAACGAGTACAGTCGAAAACTTCGGAAAATCGATAAATGAACCTCAGATTCGTGATCAGCACCCCAAATAACCCTCCAGAGTGAACTTTTAGTCAAATCTGGGATATTTTTCTAAAACACTTCGAGAGCCCTCTAATTGGTATAAATAAACGCTCAGCCGAAAATCCGTACAAGTCCAAAACGCTGTTACTCTGCGCAAAGTTTGGAAAATGTTCCTTCAACCTAACTTTGCTTAGTGGGGTAGTTTTGGGCGCTGAACACGATTATGAGGTCCGTTTCCGGATTTTCGTAAAAATAATGCGCCTTTTGGAGGGTACAATAAGTACAAAAATCAGAGAGAAAAGGCCTATAGCTTTTTTTCAGAGTGGGTCTAAGCAGCTGCGATGGGCATAGTCGGACTTTTCGTCCGAAAATGGTTCTTTTACATTTCATTTGGAATGGTCACTATGACCTATTGTGGTTCCCTTGTGAGCCCCATCGAACAGAATCGGGGCCGCTTGACAGTTTGGCTCTTGCTCTCAATTTCTGCTGTTGCTGTTCGGGCGAACTACAGGAGCTCGGACAACAACAACAGTGGCCCGGAAAGCAGCAACAGTGGCTCGGACATCAACCGAAGTCGATTCGCAGATTGAGAGAACGAGCCGAACTGTCAGCCGTCTCGAGGCCGAGAATTGCCTGAGTTGTTCTCCCCAGTCGCATTCTCACGATTTGTTACGATTTGTTACGATTCGTTACGATTTTAGGTCGAAATTTCGTAAATCGTAAAAAAATCGCCAAAAACGGCCGTAATTCGTGAATCGTAAATCGTAATTCGTAATTACGCACAGCCCTGCTCGAGACTAATCTTGGGCTCGGTATGTTACTTGCCAAACTGATTCAATTTTCCACCGGTGACAACCAAAATGAACATGATCATCCAACCGGACAACTAGTCCATGTTACAGAAAAATTTCACTGAAATACGACGTTTTAAAGGCTCGGTACACCCTCAGACATAAATTTGGCGATTTTCATCTGATTGTGTAGAAGACCCCTCCCATATAACACGTGCCAAGCGCGAGATCCCAATTCCTCCAACTCTGAAGTTTCAAACCATGTTACTCGCGAATTATCTCGGGGTCCGTATATTACTTGCGACTTATTTTTGGCCTAATATGTTACTTGCGACCAATTTCCGCAGTAGTAAATTACTTGCGACGTGTTTTTGGATTGGTAAATTACTTGAGACTAATCTTGGGCTCGGTATGTTACTTTTCAAACTTAGGTATGCTACTTGTGACTTACTCTGGGGCAATTTTACTACTCGCGACTAATTTTTGAACAAGTAATTCACCTGCGACTTATTTAAGGTGTGTATATTACTCGCAAATAATCCTTGGGTTCGTATATTTATTGCAAGTCCACGTCCCAACCCTATCGTACTATTGATCGCCAGCAGGCATTTTGACGGTTTATTGTTCGAGGCGCTTCGTTCTAGTGTGCGATTTTGCCCAAATTTTCACTTTCATCTTTGCTGAATTTCTTTGCCTGACAATATTCCTTGTATTTTGCTACTTTTGAACAAATCGCTAGAACACGTTGTAACCTACAGGCTCTGCTTTGTCGATGGAGTGGCACACAGGTAATGGCCAACAAAGAACTTGCTTACTGTTTGCCATATCGATCGACATTATTGATTTTTCGCACAATTCGCCAAAACATGTTGTAGGCTGCGCTTTTTCCGATGGGGTGGGACAAGGGTACTGCCCAACGAGTTACTTACTTATTGCTTACCATATCGATCGACATTATTGATTTTTCGCACAAATCGCCAAAACATGTTGTAGGCTGCGCTTTTTCCCATGAGGTGAGACAAGGGTACTGGCCAACGAGTTACTTACTGATTGTTTACCTTATCGATCAACATTATTGATTTTTCGCACAAATCGCCAAAGTATGTTGTAGGCTGCACTTTTTCCGATAGTGTGGGACAAGGGTACTGGCCAACGAATTACTTACTTATTGTTTACCATATCGATCGACATTCTTGATTTTTCGCACAAATCGCTAAAACATGTAGGCTGCGCTTTTTCCGATAGGGTGACTTACTTGACTTAATCGGTTGGCTTTCGCCTGACGCGGTCATTCCGCATCTTCACCGAGGTGTGCCGTCCTAGTAGTCAGCCGTGTCCATTTTTCACGGTCTTCCGCCACAATTTGAACACATTCCATCCAGCTGTCACTATTCCATTTCCTGCGAAACGAAACATCGCGCCTGAACTGTCTTTCGATGCCGAGTGACTTTAAATCCTCTTTAACCACATCCGTCCAGAACTTTCGCCTACGCCCAGGTGGCCGTTTCCAGACAGGATTTGGAAGCATTTTTAAAGCGTGTTGTACGAGACGATCCGGCGTTCTTCTTAGTATATGCCCGAGCAGTCGAAGTCGACTTTCCATTGCTGCTTGAGATGGCGTTAGGAGATGCTGGCACCTCCCTCGTGTCAAGCGTTGATGTACTGCGTCGATTTCCTTGTAAAGGTCTTCGTTATGGCATACACGCGGCCAGAAATATCCAAGCAAACGCCTAAAAAGCTTCCTCTCCGTGCAATCCAACCTTTCCATCTGCGTTTTCGGTGCTGCCCACGTCTCCGATCCGTACATCATGATAGGGCGAATAGCGGATAGGTAGACGCGCAACTTGACTCCCTTCGCGATGGTGGTAGACCACAAACACTTGGTTAGAGAATTGAATGCAGACGTAGCTTTCGCACATCGTTGTCGAATATCCGTTGCATAACTACCATCGTTCTTCAGCAAACAGCCCAAATAACAGAAATCGTCCACCAGTTCGATACGTTGTCCGTCCAAACAAACTCCAGTTGAAGGCCTCTGAGAGACCCACATCTGCTTGCATTTGTCGGGACGAAGACGAAGTCCATAGGCTGCGGCATACTTCGAAACGAGGTTCACAATCCTTTGCAGTTTTGCGTTGTTTTCAGCGAATAACACAATGTCGTCGGCGTACTCCAGGTCGACAAGAGAGCGTCCTGATGGTGTTAGGATCACATCCGCAGGAAACTGTTCTGCAACTCTACGCATGATGTCATCAACGGCGAAGTTGAAAAGAAAAGGTCCTGCAACGGCTCCTTGCCTTACTCCTGTTTTCACCTCGAAAGCTGACGTAAATCCGACAGGTGTACGAACTGCTGCTGTTGTTCCTTTGTTCATGTCCTCGATTAACCGAACATACTTTTCCGGGACTCCATCTGCTCGCAGAGCATTGAGCAGTCGATCACGATGAGGAGAGTCGAACGCGGCTTCAAAGTCCAAAAAGCAAGCTGTACTGGCTTCGAAAACCGCTCCCTCGACTCAATTCCTCTTCTCACGACGAACACTTGGCCGATGGTCGATCTTCCAGGTCGAAAACCGGCTTGCTCATCTCTGGTCGTTCCTTCACGATGTTTGATAAGTC
Source organism: Aplectana chamaeleonis (assembly GCA_029168955.1). NCBI lineage: Eukaryota > Metazoa > Nematoda > Chromadorea > Rhabditida > Cosmocercidae > Aplectana > Aplectana chamaeleonis. The sequence goes on along the minus strand of JAPDOI010000042.1, from coordinate 2,058,158 downwards.
GCTCGAGAATGATACGTTCTAGAACCTCTTACATGACACGAAGTAGAGATTCCTCTGTAGTTCTTAGGATCCGTGACGGATAGCTTCTTGTGAAGAGGTACGATGATCGCATGTCTCCACGAATCGGGTATCCTTTCGCTCATCCATATGGCACGGATGGTGTTGGTCATTTCACGAATCCCAGACGGAGGAAGAGCTTTCAGCATTTCAGCAGTGATGTTGTCATCTCCACCTGCCTTTCCATTCTTCATTTTCCGGACACAATCCAAAACTTCAGACTCAGTCGGCGGTTCCTCACTGACATCGTAATGTGCTCTCTAAGCTCAGGTACTGATGGCGCTGGACGATTCAGTAGTGAACTGAAGTAATCCTTCCATATTGGCAGCGTCGCATCACCAACTGCAACTCCATTGGTAGTGTTCAAGACAGGAGAACATCTCTTCATCTTCCCGCTATACTGTCGCAGCAACGTGTAGGCTTTCTTCGGATTCTTCTCCTCCCAAGCCTTCTCGAACTCCTTAGCTCTACACGTCCACTCTCGTTCGCGGTCACTTTGAAGCTGCCGACGCAACTTCCTCCTCAGACGCTTCTCCTCCACGAAGTTTCCTGCAGTTCGGAGAGCACATACTCTGTTGTAGGTAGATGTTGTTTCTTCTGAGACGTAGGCTAACTTCTTCTTAGGCTGTACAACCGGGAGTGCCTCTTTCGAAGCGTCCTGGATGCACTTGACAAAAGAATCCGCGTCGCTAAGTTTCTTCTTAGTCCGTACTCCGATGTGAATAGAAACGCGTTGTCGGAAATTCCTTCTGCACTCTTCATCTCTGAGACTTGTCATGTCAATCCTCTGGAGAGGCTGAGCCCCTCGCTTCCTCTTATGAATCCTCGCAGTGAAGTTCAACAGAACAGGACGGTGATCCGAATCGAATGCGACATCCCACACAGCTCTAGATCTTCGAATGTCCGATACTGGAATATTCCTCGTCAGGACATAGTCAAGCTGTAGTTTCAAAGTTGTCATCTTCCGCTTCCGCTGCTCTTCTGGAGATAGCCGGGTTGGTCCCTGCCACGTAAGCTGATGGCGGCGATGATTCCTCTTGAATGTCGATGCAATAATCAGACCACTGCGTTCACAAAAGTCGACAAGGCGGTAGCCATTGTCCGATGTTTGCTCCACTGGGTAGAACCATTTACCGAGTACTTCGGATTCCTGATCAAGTCCCATCTTCGCATTTGCGTCAATCCCCACGACAACAGCATGTTGACAAGGTATCCTGGCCAGCAACGTATTGAGTTCCTCATAAAACGCATCCTTCGAATTGTCTTCGGCGGTTTCAGTGGGCGCATGAGCACTCACTATCCACAGATTGAATCCTCTGTGATCCCGCAGTCGTACGAATGCATTCCGACACGACGTTGAGCCGAACTCCTTGACCATACCATTGAAATCCTTCCTTACAGCTATTGCACAGCCTCCCACTCTCCTATCGTCAGCGTTACCCCAGTAGATGGGGTACTCTCCGACGCTGATGACGGGTCTATCTCTGAGGCGGGTTTCCTGCAAAGCAGCAAACGGTGCATGGAAATAGCTCAGAAGTCTGGATAGCGCAGTTTTTTGGATATCACTCGACAGCGATCGACAGTTCAGGGTGGCGAAATTGTGGCTTGTGGCCAAAGACTCCATGACTCCCTAGGTACGGATCCTAAGGTGTTATGGACCAGAGGCCTTAGTGTGCCGGACGGCGACACCTTTATGCAATGTGCGGGATACTTTCGCGATATAGTTGTGCACGCTATATCGCTCGAACGTTCCCTGTGTACACTCAAACGTCTGCTGGGTTCAGTAGAAGCAGGGGCACCAACGAGCAGGTACCAACAGACTTGTATACACACCCCCCCCCCGATAGGGTAGGACAAGGATACTGGCCAACGAGTTACTTACTTAATGCTTACCATATCGATCGACATTATTGATTTTTCGCACAAATCGCCAAAACATGTTGTAGGCTGCGCTTTTTCCGATAGGGTAGGACAAGGATACTGGCCAACGAGTTACTTACTTATTGTTTACCATATCAATCGACATTATTGATTTTTCGCACAAATCGCCAAAACATGTTGTAGGCTGCGCTTTTTCCGATAGGGTAGGACAAGGATACTGGCCAACGAGTTACTTACTTATTGTTTACCATATCAATCGACATTATTGATTTTTCGCACAAATCGCCAAAACATGTTGTAGGCTGCGCTTTTTCCGATAGGGTAGGACAAGGATACTGGCCAACGAGTTACTTACTTATTGTTTACCATATCAATCGACATTATTGATTTTTCGCACAAATCGCCAAAACATGTTGTAGGCTGCGCTTTTGCTGATAGGGTGGTACACCGTTAGTGGCCAACGAATTACTAACTTATTGTTCACCATATCGATCGACGTTATTGACTTTGCGGACAACTCGTCAAAACATGTTGTAGGCTGCGCTTTTTCCGATGGGTGGGACAAGGGTACTGGCCAATGAGTTACTTACTTATTGCTTACCATATCAATTGACATTATTGATTTTTCGCACAAATCGCCAAAACATGTTGTAGGCTGCGCTTTTGCTGATAGGGTGGTACACCGTTAGTGGCCAACGATTTACTAACTTATTGTTCACCATATCGATCGACGTTATTGATTTTGCGCACAAATCGTCAAAACATGTTGTAGGCTGCGCTTTTTCCGATGGGTGGGACAAGGGTACTGGCCAATGAGTTACTTACTTATTGTTTACCATATCAATCGACATTATTGATTTTTCGCACAAATCGCCAAAACATGTTGTAGGCTGCGCTTTTGCTGATAGGGTGGTATACCGTTAGTGGCCAACGAATTACTAACTTATTGTTCACCATATCGATCGACGTTATTGATTTTGCGCACAAATCGCCAAAACATGTTGTAGGCTGTGCTTTTTCCGATGGGTGGTAAACCGTTAGTGGCCAACGAGTTACTAACTTATTGTTCACCATATCGATCGACGTTATTGATTCAGCTGTTTTAATACCCTACTTCAGGTATGTGGACTTCGACGTTTTTTCACCTTGTTCCGCTATCTATGTAGCGGTCTTCGGCGTTACACTGAAACGGTCAAAGGTTGCATTAAGGTTAAGTCGATTACGCTGGACTCAAATAATCTACTCTCGTAACACCTAAATTTCGAAAATGCCCCGTCTCCGCGGGACCACACTTGAGAAAAGTGTTAGCCTTCATACTGTAGCGGTGTTCAGCATCCATGTTGGACGATGGAGCTGAGTATACCGGGTAAATCGACCACGCTCGACTCGAATATCGTATTCTCCTGACTCATACCTTGCAAAAATGTGGTCTTCCGCCGGGACCACACCTGCAGCAAGTTTGGGCCAAACAGTGTAGTGCCTTTCAGCGTCTACCTTAGACGGTGAAAATTTGTATATAGGGTAAATCTACGACCCTCGACTTGACTATCCTGCTTTCGTTACCCTTGCTTTGCAAAGAAATGTTAGGCCCAACGTCTTGTAAAAAATAATCACCTTGCGGGATCGAACCCACGTTGTTTATTTCTTGTATGAGTGGGTTCCGAAGAATGAAATTCGCAAATCAGATTAGATGACGCTCTTTCCAACTAACAGTCCATACAACTGAAGTTAACTGTTCTTCTTGAGCTTGCAGAATAAATTTGCAAACTCATATTAATTTGAAAGCACATATATTTCTTCAATACATCTCGTATGCGTGGCGTTTGCCAATCACTTCATCTTCTCCACTCTTCTCTTCCACCACATCGCTTAACTTCCTACCCGGAGTTCTCCATAATTTCTGGATTTACGTCCGAACCTATGTGTCTCATAATCAACAATAGGAGAGCCGTCACTAAAACCAAAACCTTTACTATAGCTAAGTTTTTCAAAAACGCTGGCAGCTTCACGTAATTCGTCAATAAAAGCCTCCTCCGTGAACCATTTCACTGTTAATGTCTTAGTTTTTAGGTGGTTATTCTTCATTAAATTATAACTTTTTCGGAATAAGTTGTTCCTCTTCTTTCAATTTTACAACAAAAACAGACAAATAACGCTTCTGGGAGGGGCGTCTGAGAAAATCGCCAAAAGTTTGCTTTTGTAGGGGGTGGGGGGTGTGGGTATATTTATCCTTGTCCACACCTCGTGCCGTATCCTTTATCACCTATCTGATGACGGAAGAAATTTTCGTTTTCTAGGATGTATCTTTTCATTTCTATGAGTGAATTTTGAGTGCCCCCCCCCAACTTGTTTGGCACTGCCAAATCGTCAAAATTTCGAGTCATTCGAGCGGATATCCGAAATTATCCGAATCGGATCCAATGTATAGTGTGGACATCTAAATCGATGTCTTCGGGGTGCTGAAATGCCGAAACATCATTGACAAGCAGGGCCTCTTCTAGGAGACTATTCCCGAATTGATGCCGAGCGAGCTCACAGGTGTTATTGTGACGCCGCTTGTGGCAAAATCTCTGAACAAGTAGAGTATAGAGTTTTAGAAATCAAAAGAAAGACAAATTTTTTAGGAGCTTTCGCGTTGTGATTTTGTCGATTAAAAATACCGCGCACAACCGTTTTTAGAGTGTTCCAAGAAAAAGGAAAGCATATCTCGATGAAAAATTTAAGAGGCACAATATGAAAAGTAAACGATCAGCTTCACTAGCAAGACCCACCTTTCCTTAAAGCAGAGCTGCACCGTCCATAATATTTAGTTCTCTGAAGCTTCCAAAAATCGAATAGCTTGTGAAAATGACAGATCCTGTCTGGAAACGGCCACCTAGGCGTAGGCGAAGGTTCTGGACGGATGCGGTTAAAGAGGGCTTGAAGTCACTCGGCATCGAAAGACAGTTCAGGCGCGATTTTCTGTTCCGCAGGAAATGGAATAGCGACAGTTGGATGGAATGTGTTGAAACCGTGGCTGAAGACCATGAACAATGGACACAGCTGACTACAAGGACGGCACACCACGGTGAAAATGCGGAATGACCGCGTTAGGCAAAGCCAACCGTTTAAGTCAGTAAGTAAGTCGAAGCCCGATAAGCCCTACTTCGACCGGCTCAAAATGAGGGAGCTGGGGTACAGGTATTCTGCTCCGATAAAATTCCATAGTTGATGGCACTGTCCTTCCCTACCATGTTAGAATCCGATCTATGTACGCGTAAAGCACAGACAGCTATGTAACTAGAAAACCTCGCAAGGTGCTCCTGCGGATCAGAAAGCTGATGATTGTTTTCTAGTCAACTCTGGCACGCCCTCTTTGAATCTGAACTCGGATTATGCTGAGGACATCTGGCAAAAAAGTTATAGCCGGTTAAAGTTCGTGTTTCCTACAGCTGAGCTGAAAGTGACGCTTGTAGCTCTTGGATAAATTTAACTCAAAAACTTCAATGAAAGGTTATCTGGCGTACTGAGCTTGAATACTAAGTCGGATTCTCTATTTCAGAAAGACTACGCTGGGAATCCATGAATTACAGATTTGAAATGGCTAGAAGTCTCTAATTGTTTGTTGAGTGCTCTTTTCATTTAAGCGCATCATGGTTCTGAATGCGTTTCAGAAAACGTTTCATCTGACTCGAAGTTTCCCTACAGGATCACGAATCTGATGTTCACTTGACTGTTTTCGAGGGTATTCCACATATTTGAGTCAGAGGTTCCCATCGCGGGAAGTTTTGAGGGCAAACGCGATATTCGACGAATTCCGGAATGGTTTTAAAGATGAGGACGAAAATTTTTCTGTGGGGTGTTCTGGAGTGCTGAACACGAATCTGCAATCCGTTTATCAATTTTCGATAGATTGCGGCAGGTTAAGGTGGGTAAACCGTAGCTTGTTCAAAGTCTCAGATTTGGCTGAAAATTTCTCTGTGTGCGTTATTTGGGACGCCAAACACGCATTTGATTTGATTTGTGGTCCATTTTTCGATTTTCGAAACATTAGGGTAGCAGACGCCAGTTAAAAGGCATTTTGCCTGCCGTAACCTACAGTAACCCGAAGTCTAATCAGCAGAGCCCAGATTCGCGGTCTGAAAATTTTGAGTCGAACGTGAAAGATTTTTCTCCGACACCCAAAAAATTGGCTGCCTTTAAAATTGCCTTACCTTCTCGTTAAGCTATAAAAACTCTTATAACTTCGTTCGGCGGTGTCCGCAGCAAAACCCGATGTCAGATTCGGAGACTGCGAGCAAAAATTTACCAGAAAACATTCACCATCTTTGAAATGAAGGGGCCGGCCTTGCGAGGTTTCCCCATTCGGCCCATCTTAGGCCACTGTTCTACGAGGCTAGGGAATAAGTCGTTGCGTTTTTTTTTTTTTCAAATTGGAAATTGCCCATCGAATTTCGCATATTTTGTTGACATGCTATGGACTGTTCGTTAGAGATTTATTTGCTCTACCGCTTGGCCAGGTTGGCTTTTTCCTAGAGAATCATTTCTCTCGGTTCTCGTAGAGTCAAATGGTGGACAAAAAAGAGGTCTTCCAAGCAAATGATGTTTGGCTCGCGTAACAAATTTTCGTCAGAAAAGGGAACAAAAGCATTTTTTATTTTGCTCCAATCCCCTTCTCAACCACTCCATCGTTGGTAACACGGCTGTTCATAGACGAATATTACTAATAATTTATTGGGTATAGCAACAAATACAGGCGATCGTTAAACTACAACTAACTTCCTATTTACACAAAATCTCGGGGGAGGTACCAACCTATTAAGGTTTTGAGCTGCCAATTATGGCACTGATTAACAAGGAAAAACCTGGTACCGCCATCCTCAAAGCAGCGCCGCTGCCAATGAACAATTGATATGGTGTAACGATAATTATATCAAATGGCCTGTGGACTGTTTCCACAGGTTATACAATGGGTATCGCCAATACTGTCCATGAGAATACTCTAATTTGACTAAAATGGCTGTTTCTAACAACACTGGGCGGCAACCGAAATTAGACTTGGCTTGTTAGAAATAGAACTTCATATTGCCAAGACGATTACACTGCATGGTTATTGATAGTTCACTCATACCATACAGACAACAACAATCGTTTCATCAACATATTAGAAATATTTACGATAATCATTTAATGCAAAAAAGGTCAAGATCACCACCATGCCTAAACAATTATTATGATTATACTATATTTACACTAATGATTACATAATCACATCAAAGCCTAATCGCTCACAACTTTTGGATAAAATGCCATTTTTTACAAAAGCTATTACTACTATAAATGTCTTCCAGGTGAGCAGGGGTCATTGTCGCTTTAGAGCCGCGTCCCGAAGCTTGGTGTCCGGCCATGAAGCACACTTTACAGTACCTAGTCCTCGGGACGAAGAGGCAACCCGTGAAGGGGCTCCCCGATGTATCTAGCACTCGCTTCTTAGGCTGCTTTGTGACCTTCTCGGCCGTTGCACCAATTTGGTAACATGGCTATTGATATACGAGCATCACTTATAATCTATTGCATATAATAACAAATACAGACGATCGTTAAACTACAGATAATTTCCTAGTTATACGAAATCACGTGGGCGGTACCAACCTATTAAAGTTTTCAGCTGCCAATTATGGCAAGGATTAACAAGACAAAGCCGTGGGCACGTGGTAATCGATGCTGATGGCCATCACCGCGTTGATTACCAGGTGCCCGGGCTGGGGCCGGAACACCACGCGGCCACCCGTTGACCTCTTATCAAAACGAGCCGCAACGCAGGCCAAGCTTCTCCCTGCGAGCTGCTCGGGCATCGAGGGTAACTAATGATGAAAGAGACTGTAGGTGTCTATATAAAAAGTGAGATAGTGCCACAGACACACTAATTCACCAGACATTGTCCAGTAACAGTGCCACAGACACACTAATTCAACAGACATTGTCCAGTAACCCTTTCTCACTCCTTTGCGACCAGAAGGAGAACGCAGCGGAGCGGTTTGTCGGGGCGAAATATAACAAGGGGATTGTAACGTTGTGGATCAATCCGCTTCTTATTTTCCTCGGTCTTCATCGAGAGGAAAACGTCTCTTTGTACCAGAAGTATAACAATCGTTCTGCGATATTTTTCCACGTTTACCGTTATTGAAATGAATAAACACCTTACCTTTGATAACATTGATGGTCCATTCTCATCGGTGATCTTCCCGATGTAGACCAAATTCGCTCCATTCTTCCATAAATGAATACATAAATTGGCAGTCGCTTAGCCGATTGCGAACGCGCTGTATAGTGATTTTCGACGGACCGCTTCATGTCTGTGCCACAAATAGATAACACCTAGTTAAGCATTTTTTGTTTACATCATAATGCCAGCTTTCATATGAGTTCAATGGCGTTACATAATGATCGATTAATTAAAAACTAGGCAAATTTTTATAACGGAATCAACATAGTAAGTTGGACCATATCATGGGATAAGCGCGTTACGGATAGCTTCTTAAACAAGAAACTCCGCGAAAGCTGCGAATTCATGACTGACGAGTCACTCAACGTAGGTAAAGCGTTTCCTTTCCAAATCCTTGCATGTGATTGAGGAGGAAGGTCGCCTGTTGAGCTTATTCCTGAAATGGAAGGGGATGAAGATTATTAAACTTTGTCATGAATCCCATTCATGATATCTTTAGCTATCACACCGACACGGCGCTTATGAGTGTAATAGCCTACCGCCTATTTGGGTGGTTTGAAAGCGCCCTGTTCATAGCCACTGGTTCGGCACAGAAGGAGGGATACGAGTATCCCACCTTAGGCGTTCCACCGCCAAGAGGCGGACCCGCCACCGACATACAACCAATACGAGACAAATACAATACATATAAAATAAGCAAGTCACACGCACACGGAACCACGACGAATAGGTGATAATTGTAATTGGTCAGAAAGTATGTATGTACCTCATGTATTACGAATAAACCAAAAAAAGAATGATAAAAATGATTACTTCAAAATCAAAAGTAATTTTTTCATCAAAAAAAAAGGGAAATGTAGGCATGAACCACCGAACCCCAACTAGAAAGTGATGCAGCCCAGTCAAATTTCAGAAGCAAAAGTGTGGGGGGTATCCTTTGTTTCGGAGGCGATTTTTTCAGCCGCCGACCATTTGCCGAGGCGTCGTGCCTCAAGAATATCTGAGAATCAACCCACCTGTTTGTTCCATAGGCAGGTGCTCGCCGGAGCCTGTAGAACTGACAATAAACTAATCTTCCTCGTTCTGGTTGCGTCGCACGTATGCCACGTGTTTTTCACGCTCAACCATGCTCGAACGCGTCACGTTGACATGTCAACTTCCAGTCTCAGCAGTGGACGAGAATTCTTCAATTCATTTCAAAAATAACAAGAACTTTTTGTGCTCGACAGACAAGATGTGTGTCCGACTACCTTTCAGTTCGGACCAATTCACCGCAGCTATACCTCACTGTCTTGTTCATGCAGATTTAGATAACGGTGGTATCCTGGTTGACACACCGGGAGACAATCTCAGACGTAGGCTCGTCCGCAACAGGCTATACGACAGAGCCTGCCTAATACCGATTTGCTCCATCTGTCCGAATGGGAGAAGTGGAGTTTGCGCTCGAAAAGGAGTTATATACCAGCTCCAGTTTTTTAGCCCACAAAACTGCAAGGAAATCACCACCGCGAAATTGACGCGGGTTTATTGCGAAGTTTTTCAAGAACGTGGCGGACTGCAAAGCCATGCTTTGGTAAGGATTAATGGTTCGAGTATAAGTATGCGGCAGCGAAAACCACGGCAGAATCCTAACATTATCGCATTTCTGATTGGTCTCGACAATGTAAACCCGGCGGAATCCAGGCAATGTTTTTATTCTAGCGCGGATCTGCCGCTTCGGCTCCGATGTGGCACTGAGGCGGCAGGTAGCCCACAAGCTCTAGATAGAATCCAGGCGATTCCTTCCGATCAAGAAAATTGTTCGGTAGTGCTTTTAGAAACAACCATTCCGGTCAAATTAGAGTTAAGGTTCTCATGGGCAGTAATGGCAATACCCATTGTATAGCCTGTAGAGACATTTCACAGGTCATTTGATATAATTGGAACGTCGACCATCGACCATGTCTTGATCGTGAGAATCGCTCTACTTCGTGTCATGTGCAAGGTTTTGGAACGTATCATTCTCGAGCGACCTATCAAACTTCATGAAGGAACGACAAGAGATGAGCAAGCCTCTTTCGACCTGGAAGATCGACCATCGACCCAGGGTTCGTCGTGAGAAGAGTTACTGAATCGTAGCAGCGGTAATCGGAGCAATTACAGCTTGCTTTTTTGGACTTTGGAGCCGCATTCGACTCTTCTCATCGTGATCGATTGCTCAACGCTCTGCGAGCCGATGGAGTCCCGGAAAAGTATGTTCCACTAATCGAAGACATGAACAGAGGAGCAACAGCAGCAGTTCGTACACCTGCCGGATTCACGTCAGATTTCGAGGTGAAAACAGGAGTGACGCAAGAAGCTGTAGCAGGACCTCTTCTATTCAACTTCGCCGTTGACGACATCATGCGTAAAGTTGCGGAACAGTTTCCTGCGGACGTGATCCTAACACTATCAGGACGCTCCCTTGTCGACCTGGAGTACGCCGACGACATCGCGTTATTCGCGGAAAACAACACAAAACTGCAAAGGATTTTGAACCTCGTTTCGAAGTGTGCCGCAACCTATGGACTTCGTCTTCGTCCCGACAAATGCAAGCAGATGTGGATCTCTCGGAGGCCTTCAACGTGAGTTTGTATGGACGGACGATGTATCGAACTGGTGGACGATTTCTGTTATTTCAGCTACAATACCCCCGCAACTTTTGAACAAACGGCGTCGCAAATCACCGCACCACCGCAGCGGAGCGGTCTGTCTGGGCGAAATATAACAAGGGGATTGTAACGTTATGGACCAATTTGCTCCTTATTTTCCTCGGTCTTCACCAAGAGAAAAACGGCTGTTTGTTCCATAAGGAGAACAATCGTTCTACGATATTTTTTCACGTTTATCGTTATTGAAATGAATAAACACCTAACTTTTGGTACCTTTGATGGTGCATTCTTATCGGTGACCTTCCCGATGTAGACCACATTCGCTCCATTCTTCCATAAATGAATACAAGAATTGGCAGTCGCTTAGCCGATTGCAAACGCGCTGTATAGTGATTTTCGACGGACCGCTTCATGTCTGTGCCACAAATAGATAACACTTAGTTAAGCATTTTTTGTTTACATCATAATGCCAGCTTTCATATGAGTTCAATGGCGTTACATAATGATCGATTAATTAAAAACTAGACAAATTTTTATAACGGAATCAACATAGTAAGTTGGACCATATCATGGGATAAGCGCGTTACGGATAGCTTCTTAAACAAGAAACTCCGCGAAAGCTGCGAATTCATGACTGACGAGTCACTCAACGTAAGTAAAGCATTTCCTTTCCAAATCTTTGCATGTGATTGGGGATGAAGGTCGCCTGTTGAGCTTATTCCTGAAATGGAAGGGGATGAAGATTATTAAACTTTGTCATGAATCCCATTCATGATATCCTTAGCTATCACACCGACACGGCGCTTATGAGTGTAATAGCCTACCGCCTATTTGGGTGGTTTAAAAGCGCCCTGTTCATAGCCACTGGGTCGGCACAGAAGGAGGGATACGAGTATCCCACCTTAGGCGTTCCACCGCCAAGAGGCGGACCCGCCACCGACATACAACCAATACGAGACAAATACAATACATATAAAATAAGCAAGTCACACGCATACGAAACCACGACGAATAGGTGATAATTGTAATTGGTCAGAGAGTATGTATGTACCTCATGTGTTACGAATAAACCAAAACAAGAATGATAAAAATGATTACTTAAAAATCAAAAGAAATTCTTTTTCAAAAAAAGGGAAATGTAGGCATGAACCACCGAACCCCAACTAGAAAGTGATGCAGCCCAGTCAAATTTCAAAAGCAAAAGTGTGGGGGGGTATCCTTTGTTTCGGAAGCAATTTTTTTCAGCCGCCGACCATTTGCCGAGGCGTCGTGCCTCAAGAATATCTGAGAATCAACCCACCTGTTTATTCCATCGGCAGGTGCTCGCCGGAGCCTGTAGAAATGACAATAAACTAATCTTCCTCGTTCTGGTTGCGTCGCACGTATGCCACGTGTTTTTCACGCTCAACCATGTTCGAACGCGTCACGTTGACATGTCAACTTCCAGTCTCAACAGTGGACGAGAATTCTTCAATTCTTTTAAAAAATAAGAAGAACATTTTGTGCTCGACAGACAAGATGTGTCACCGACTACCTTTAATTTCGGACCAATTTACCGCAGCTATACCTCACTGTCTTGTTCGTGCAGATTTAGATAACGGTGTTATCCTGGTTAACACACCGGGAGACAATCTCAGACGTAGGCTCGTCCGAAACAGGCTGTACGACAGAGCCTGCCTAAAACCGAATTGCTCCATCTGTCCGAATGGGAGAAGTGGAGATTGCGCTCGAGAAGGAGTTATATACCAGCTCCAGTGTTCAAACCACAAAACTGCCAGGGAATCACCACCGCGAAATTGACGCGGGTTTATTGCGAAGTCTTTCAAGAACGTGGCGGACTGCAAAGCGATGCTTTGGTAAGGATTAATGGTTCGAGTATAAGTATGCGGCAGCGAAAACCACTGCAGAATCCTAACATTTTCGCATTTCTGATTGGTCTCGACAATGTAAACCCGGCGGAATCCAGGCAATGTTTTTATTCTACCGCGAATCTGCCGCTTCGGCTCCGGTGCGGCACCGAGGCGGCAGGTAGCCCACAGGCTCTAGATAGAATCCATGCGACTCCTTCCAATCAATAAAATTGTTTGGTAGTGCTGTTAGAAACAACCATTCCGGTCAAATTAGAGTTAAAGTTCTCATGGGCAGTAATGGCGATACCCATTGTATAGCCTGTAGAGACATTTCACAGGTCATTCGATATAATTGGAATGTCGACCATCGACCATGTCTTGATTGTGAGAATCGCTCTACTTCGTGTCATGTACAAGGTTTTGGAACGTATCATTCTCGAGCGACTCATCAAACATCGTGAAGGAACGACAAGAGATGAGCGAGCCGGTTTCCGACCTGGAAGATCGACCATCGACCCAGGGTTCGTCGTGAGAAGAGTTACTGAATCGTAGCAGCGGTAATCGGAGCAATTACAGCTTGCTTTTTTGGACTTTGGATCCGCATTCGACTCTTCTCATCGTCATCGATTGCTCAACGCTCTGCGAGCCGATGGAGTCCCGGAAAAGTATGTTCCACTAATCGAAGACATGAACAGAGGAGCAACAGCAGCAGTTCGTACACCTGCCGGAGTCACGTCAGCTTTTGAGGTGAAAACAGGAGTGACGCAAGGAGCTGTAGCAGGACTTTTTTCTATTCAACTTCGCCGTTGATGACATCATGCGTAAAGTTGCGGAACAGTATCCTGCGGACGTGATCCTAACACTATCAGGACGCTCCCTTGTCGAACTGGAGTACGCCGACGACATCGCGATATTCGCGGAAAACAACACAAAACTGCAAAGGATTGTGAACCTCGTTTCGAAGTGTGCCGCAGCCTATGAACTTCGTCTTCGTCCCGACAAATGCAAGCAGATGTGGATCTCTCGGAGGCCTTCAACGTGAGTTTGTATGGACGGACAATGTATCGAACTGGTGGACGTTTTCTATTATTTGGGCTTTTTATTGAAGAACGAAGGTACCTATACAGCGGATATTCGGTATCGATGTGCGAAAGCTAAACCTGCATTCAATTCTCTAGCCAATTGTTTGTGGTCTACCCCCATCGCGAAGGAAGTCAAGGTGGGCGTCCACGTATCCTCTAATCGCCCTATCATGATGTACGGAGACGTTGGCAGCACCAAAGACGCATATGGAAAGGTTGGATTGCACGGAGGGGAAGCTGTTTAGACGTTTGCTAGGATATTTCTGGCCGCGGATACGCCACAACGAAATTGACGCCTTACATCAACGCATGACACTAGGGAGGTGCCAACATCTCCCAACGCCATCCCAAACGGCAACGGATAGTCGACTTGGTTTGTTCGGGCGTATTTTGAGAAGACCGCCAGATCGTCTTGTTCAACACGCTCTAAGGATGTTTCCGAATTTTGTCTGGAAACGGCGGCCTTGACGTAGGCAAAAGCTTTGGACGAATGTGGCGAAACAGGGTTTAAAATCACTCGGCATTGAAACGCAATTCAGGCGCGACCCTTTGCTTCACAGGAAGTGGCTGAGGACCATGGCACATGGATACGGTTGAGCACTAGGGCGGCACACATCGGTGAAAATGCGGAATGACCGCGTCAGGCGAAAGCCAACCAATTAGAGGCCGTAGTAAACCCCTCAGAATAAAGTTAAGATGACCTGAAGAAATGTTGAGATGATCTGTAAGATTATCTTAATGATATGGTGTAGGATATGAATCTCTTCTGTAAGCGCACCATTCAGAAGATAAACATTTTTAAGATGATGCTAATTTCATCAGGTAAGCTGAACCTCTACAGATCATCTGAACAGAGAACAGCGAGAGAACATTTTCGGGGAAGCTCGTCTTATCTTTAAGAGTACCCCCGGAGCAACTTTAATTTTTCAGATGAAATATAAGCTATCACTGTCAGATATCACAAAACAACAAACACTTCATTTCATTTACTGAGAAAGAAAGCATGGGGTTGGTCGATATGTGAATGACCTCCAGAATAAAGGCCGGTTAGTCTTATCCTCACAGGTATCATCATGTGTGATCACATCATGAATGTGCGAGAACGACGGCTTGAGGGCAATTTACCGCTAATGGAAAAAGTACGGATCTAAATTTCAGCGATCAGTTGTGACTGATAACGATAAGTATGAATCAATACGGGATTAAGATCATTTGAAACTTGTCTTAAAGAACATCAGATTATATTATCGAAATCATATCAGATCATCTGATAGGGGTGATTTTCTACAGCCCTAAGTCAAGTAAGTCATCGTTATATGTACCATATTAATTCTTAATTGGCAACGGCTCTGCTTTTCAGAGGGCGGCACCAGCCTTTGCCTTATCAATCCCTACCGTAATTGAGAGCTCAAAGTCCTAATAGGTTGGTACCGCCCCGAGTTTTTGCATAAATAGGAAATTATTTGTGGTTAAACGATCGTCTGTATTTGTTGTTATACGCAATTAATTATTAGTAATATTTGCCTATCAACAGCCGTGTTATCAAACTGGTGCATCTGCAGGGAAGGCCACGGAGCAGCCTAAGAATTGGGTGCTAGACACATCGGGGAGCCCCTCCACGGGGTGCCACTTTGTCCCGAGGAGTAGGTGTGCTTCATGGCCGAACACCAATCTTCGGTGCCGCATCAAAGCGGAAATGAACCCTTCTCACGTGAAAGATATTTATAATATACGTAAGTACATTTATAATATAATGGTATTTGTGACAAATGCCATTGTATCCATAAGTTGTAAATGTTTAGGATTTGATGTGACTATGTACTTACTCAGGCCGGGTGAGTTTCGCTGTTTTATCAACGTTTTTCCTCTACCTTGTGGTAAATGCGTCCGTTTACCACCGCAATACCAATGCATTACCACTAAATTCTAATGCCCTTTTTTCTGCTCATTCTTTCCTTCGCAGAAATCTGCAGATTTCTGCATATCACAACAAAATTACCACAGAATTTTGTTGGGTTTGCCGAGCCGCCATCCGGGGCCGCCAACGGTTGGGCGAGGTCTCCAGAAACTGAGCGAGTCTCAAGTACATCAAACTTGGGTAATTCGACCGAAGGAGCTGTTGACATCTGAATCGTGCAAAAAGAATGCGTCGTATACTTCCCTGGAGGGCTTTATTTCTCCGCTATTCCTCGGCTATCACGCGGAAGGCAGGCATTTCGCGGCTACATATTTCTCCATAGTATTTTCAGAGAACCGTGAACCTTCGCGCCGCTTACATTTGCCGCGCGGCTCCAGATGACGTCATCTACACGTCGTCGGAAATCCATGGGGCTTCAGAAGACGTCATCTACACGTCGTCGAAAATCCATGGGGCTTCAGAAGACGTCATATACACGTCGTCGAAAATGCATGGGGCTTCAGATGACGTCATCTACACGTCGTCGAAAATCCATGGGGCTTCAGAAGACGTCATCTACACGTCGTCGAAAATGCATGGGGCTTCAGAAGACGTCATCTACACGTCGTCGAAAATGCATGGGGCTTCGGAAGACGTCATCTACACGTCGTCGAAAATCCATGGGGCTTCAGATGACGTCATATACACGTCGTCGAAAATGCATGGGGCTTCAGAAGACGTCATCTACACGTCGTCGAGAATGCATGGGGCTTCAGATGACGTCATCTACACGTCGTCGAAAATCCATGGGGCTTGAGAAGACGTTATCTACACGTCGTCGAAAATGCATGGGGCTTCAGAAGACGTCATCTACACGTCTTCGAAAATGCATAGGGCTTCGGAAGACGTCATCTACACGTCGTCGAAAATCCATGGGGCTTCAGATGACGTCATCTACACGTCGTCGAAAATCCATGGGGCTTCAGAATACGTCATCTACACGTCGTCGAAAATCCATGGGGCTTCATAAGACGTCATCTACACGTCGTCGAAAATCCATGGGGCTCCAGAAGACGTCATCTACACGTCGTCGAAAATGCATGGGGCTTCGGAAGACGTCATCTACACGTCATCAAAAATGCATGGGGCTTCAGATGACGTCATATACACGTCGTCGAAAATGCATGGGGCTTCAGATGACGTCATCTACACGTCGTCGAAAATGCATGGGGCTTCAGAAGACGTCATCTACAAGTCGTCGAAAATGCATGGGGCTTCGGAAGACGTCATCTACACGTCGTCGAAAATCCATGGGGCTTCAGATGACGTCATCTACACGTCGTCGAAAATGCATGGGGCTTCAGATGACGTCATGTACACGTCGTCAAAAATCCATGGGGCTTCAGAAGACGTCATCTACACGTCGTCGAAAATCCATGGGGCTTCAGAAGACGTCATCTAAACGTCGTCGAAAATGCATGGGGCTTCAGAAGACGTCATCAACACGTTGTCGAAAATGCATGGGGCTTCGGAAGACGTCATCTACACGTCGTCGAAAATCCATGGGGCTTCAGAAGACGTCATCTACACGTCGTCGAAAATCCATGGGGCTTCAGAAGACGTCATCTACACGTCGTCGAAAATCCATGGGGCTTCAGAAGACGTCATCTACACGTCGTCGAAAATGCATGGGGCTTCGGAAGACGTCATCTGCACGTCGTCGAAAATGCATGGGGCTTCAGATGACGTCATATACACGTCGTCGAAAATGCATGGGGCTTCAGATGACGTCATCTACACGTCGTCGAAAATGCATGGGGCTTCAGAAGACGTCATCTACGCGTCGTCGAAAATGCATGGGGCTTCGGAAGACGTCATCTACACGTCGTCGAAAATCCATGGGGCTTCAGATGACGTCATCTACACGTCGTCGAAAATCCATGGGGCTTCAGAAGACGTCATCTACACGTCGTCGAAAATGCATGGGGCTTCAGATGACGTCATTCGTAGAGTGACGAAGAAGTTGATTACTTACCGATTATCATATCAATCCACACTAGTTTAAAAGTATTGAAGATTTTCAGGTATAATACTTCGTAATATCAAGAAAAAGTGAACTACTCTATCAAAAAAGGATCTACCAGGCAAAAGTAAATTAGAAATTAGTTCGCTAAAATGCTCTTATAGAAAATGTTTCAACAAAAAGAAATTAAGAGGAAAGCGGGGTGAAGAGTCTACAAAAAATAAGCAATATTTTCTAACAGAACAATTTTTTGTCGCCACCTCTAAACTGCGGAAGCGGAGGTTGTGGTTTTTTATAGGGAGGAGTTAAATGGTTTCCGAAATGGGCTTCTAGCCCTTTACGAGATTATTCGAGAAGGCTCTCATATATTGTTGTACTTGTAATGTTTGATTAATTCTATTCTGTCATTCAACGTGTATTTCGAAGCATTGAGATCACCGATGACTGACCACCATGAATTCAATCATAATCAACAATAATCAATCAGGACCTCACGGCGGTGGTTAGCACCTGTTTTAAATTCACTCTTAGTCCTCACATTTGCTACTTTTTCTTCCTAATTTTTCATGAAATCCTCAGAAAACTTCCGAGAGAGCAAGTATTGTGTAGCCGTTGGATAGTTAACATTGCTTTTTGGTTTATCAAAGGAACCCTATCTGGCAATTCTTCTTTTAATTAAAGGCGGTGTTACGAAGATTTTCGTTCGCAAGTTTTTTTACTCAAAACAATGCGTTGACTATCAAATGTTACCGAAATTACGAAGAAACGGCTTCATACGCCCTGAGACGTTCTATTTCAGTTACTTTATTCTTATTCTCTGGCCTGGACTAGTTGTCCGATTGGATGAACAGGTGGTTGTCACAGGTGAAAAATGGGTCTAATGAGAAATGGAGGAATATTTTGACCAAAATAATATTAGTTGGGGTCCGAACGCAATAGATAATCGCAAGGGATGGGTCCGCAAAAGATTCAATTGTCACGACGAACAGTTCTAGTGAAAGTAAAAAGTTGGGGTAAGAGGAAAGGATTTGATGGCTTCCTACTGCTTTTTTTCTCGATTTCTTCGTCATTTCAGTCCATCCCACAGACCAAACAATCGATTCAGGGATTAATCTCAAGACGAGTGGCCACATGAAGCTGAAGTTGCCGGCGGAAGGTCGTCGTGCGTACTACGATGATTTCCTTATTGAAAGAAGGATGCCTTTGCGTTTTCCACGCTTCGATGGCGGAAAATTAACCCACTGTAGTGGTTTCCTCATCGAAACGGTAAACCCGCTGTGATTTTTTGCTGCCCTCGAAACAAGTGAAACTTTACATTTTCAGTTGTTCCTCTCCTGTATGATTCCATGGGCCATCAAAGACATTTTCACTGATGTCCAAGCATCAGTGATTGTTGTTGATTTTGGGCTGGTCGATTTGATTCTGAGAGCTGTAGACTTTGAGCATCATGCACCCTCGTTGGATATCCTGTGCCCCGCTCTTCACGCACTCATGAACGAAATTTACGAAGGCAAAATTGGGATTAAAAACCATGTGTGTTTATATGATAATTACTTATTTCGATATGAAGAATCTACATGATTATATATCAGGAAGTTTTGTTGCACCTTCCTTCTGTGTGCAAACGTAACGGCTCGATTGTGGATCTATCGACTTCTTTTGGGGAAGCTGGCAATCACTATCTGCAGGGTAACATAAATGCGTACGCCACTACAAACCGAATGGGCCTTCTACTAGAAAGGTCTTTTGCTTCGGGACTAATTTCACATTATTGACTCACGAAATCTACATAGCCAAGTTATTTAAGGTTCGCTCTATGGCGGCAAGTTCGCACCGAACTCGACACACGCATAAACAGAGGAACGGCTGGTGAAATGCTTCTCAAGTATGCCAAAACGTACGGCATCAAGATTGAAAGCGATCATCAAACTCTGCTTCGGTCAAATCTGACTGAAGCTGAGCGCGCTTGCATCCCAGCTGGCTCGATATTGTTATCGAAGGCTTCTGTGAAAGGTCGCACCTACTATGCCAGTAGTTGTGAAGGCGTTCGCGGACTTTTTGAGAGCACTATTTGCTTGTCAGACAGCCATTGTGACTTTGCTAATATACGTTGTATGTTCAGGCTCCGCTATGGGGGTAAAGTTATGTTTCTCGTCAATCCCTTCTTGAGGGATTCGGCGAATATCACTCACCTGAAAAACATTGCAAAACAGCTTCAAAGCTATTCTTCTATCAAGTCTATATTGCATATTGTGAAAACCTCCACACTCATGTGCCCTGGATCCTTCTGTGATGAGCTTAAATGTGTCTCTGAGACCGCACTACTTGGTCCTGCAGTTGTTGTCACAAGTGATAATGTCTCGCTTGCTCTTAACTTGAACTGGAGACCTTTCCATATTTAGATATTCATGTACAGCTTCTGCGATTCTTGTATTTCATGATCCGTCATCCTTGCTAACAGGAATCTGTTCATTGCATAGTGGTGTCCTATTCAAAAGGCCTGCCCGAAGACTGTCCGCCCACGCGGTCGGCGAGCGTGTCGAGCTACTGTCTTGGAGAAATTTTTCGGACGTGCCCTCCCACGACTGAGAAACAGCTGGCCGGGATATTCTTAACATTTCGCTTAATATTTCTGCCAATAGCTCACAGGTCCGAAAAACACATACTTTATGGCCGATCAACACGCCCGCCGACCGCGTGGGTGGACAGTTACATTTGATGAGGCTTTATATGGAGCAGGAGCTCATGTTTTTGTTGCTTTAATGCTCCAACTGGTTTGATATATTTGTATTTTTTCATTACATAATGACGCGATCATAGTATACTATAGCTGTGTTTTAAAGAAGAAATGCGCTGAATACATGGATTGCTATAATCTGTTGCTGTTCGACTCTGAAGGATTTCCTAAGTTCTGTACAGTGCTTCGTTTTGATCTTATTTCTGCATTTCTGCTAACCATCTTTTTCAGTTTTATTTGAGCTGTTATGATTCTCGTAGATGGCGAAAAAGAGCAAGTCTCACGGCTCCCAGTGTCAAATTCAGGCTCCAAAGCCTACGAAAAAGGTATACCTTTCAAACTGTGATATTAGATTGCATTGAGTGTGTGTTAAAGGTTCGAATATATTCTTCAGAAAGCAGTTAACACCCAAATGATCAAGATTAAAAACATCGTCAAGGAGTTTCTAACGGCACCAGATGGAAGTTTCTTATGCCATGCCGACAAAAGGGTGAGTAATCAGTAATTCTCGAGATTATAAAACTTGGCGGTAGCGGTTTGTGAGAAAGTGGAGCCACGCTAACCGGAAACGAGTATTGTGTTTCTCCATTTCATATTATTATTCGCAGAAAATTGATCGGAGAATAACTTCAGAGACCCCTTGTTATCATGGGTAATTACTGCTATTGCCAGCGCTCTGGCGATAGCTAGTGGGCACCAGCTAAAATACCGGTACTGCTTTAGCTTCGCTAAACAATGGGCTGCCGTCGGCTACACTAAGAAAAGAAGCAAAGTAGCTGGTCCTATCACAGTCGACGACGACGGGCCTCTTATCCATACTACTTAGTAAGAAAAGGTCTGGCTCCACCTAATCAGGGAGCGCCTTTGCCAGCGCCAAAAACAAAGGTGGCTTTGCTGTTCTCATGGCTACTCATCTAATCAAGCATATGCACGTTCAGTGCTATGTATACATTGCTTTTTGAATTTTTCTCCATTGAGTCGATTTGCAACATGATCGAATATTTGATTTTCCACATCTTACATTTCCAAATGTGTCCAAAACTCCTAATTTTTTTACTACAAGATTAATAGAATATATACCAAATTTGATAAGTTCCAACATTCTGAATGAGTCGATTTTGGACACTTGCAAACAGACAAATGCTGCTGAATTTGTTTCCAATACGCTGCAACACCTAAGAATATCAGTATTTCTCTGAATTTGCAGGAGCAGCTACACCGAACCTTCGAAGGCAAACAGATTGACATAGACCCTATCTTGAGAAAAGGCAGTCGTAGCGGCGAGCAGCGTTCAATGTACGAAGCGATAGCTGGCATCGCAATAGTGGTACACATAATACTCAATGTAACCCATGTTGCGTGCCTATGATGCGGTTGTTTTTTTCTAGATGAACGCGAATTTCGCGCAAGGAGGTAGTCAAAGGATCTCACGAAAATCCAAAATTGCCTGCAGATGTGAATACAAGGTATATGTAATGTTGGCAAAGAACGCTGGTTTTGATTTCTCCCTCACCAACATTACAGGGAATACGGCTAGAGTGCTTTTCTGCATCCAGGATTGACAAAACACTCGTGCTGCACGATCCATTTCACGAGGGAAAGGAAATTGTGCTATGGGAAGAGCTGAAAACCATCGTTCTGAACCCGGAACCTTCTGTCGAAAAAGTGGCCCACGTTTTCGTGAAGACAGCCCTTCCAATGGTGAAAAATTGTTGCCGCTGTACTCAAGCAACTCTGAAGAGAAAATGTTTTTTTTTTTCAGATTTTTTCGTCCGAAGATCTGAAGTGCCTCACAGCATCGATAAACAAGAGCTCCAGGGACTTCAAAAAAATTAATTCTGGAGACATCTTGGCTTTGTCGAGTTAGTTTGCTCTTGAGTATCAAAGGTTTTCCAATTATACATTTCGGCAAATGAGAACAAAAATGAAGGAAAATAACAAGTGTGCCCTCAGCGTTAGTTATCATTTATCGTTTTAGATGTGATCACGACAGGATTCGACGTCACCAAATGTGACCACATCTGCTCTTTAACTGACCTCCTCACCCGCTCCATAAGGTATTCGCTGAATACTTTCTTGTGCGTTTTATTCTGTCCATTATGCGTTGCTTGTGCGACCCATGTTGGTCGCTCCCTATTCCATACCCTTCCCCGATGTCTCTAAACTCCGCTCGGCGCCCGCAAACAAAAAAAACTCCGCTCGGCGCCCGCAAGCAAAAGAGCCACAAGAATTTGGAATTTTACAGCCCGTATTTCAATATCGTCCGCTGAATGTGCCGAGCTTTCAACAAAGCAAAAAATTATTTTTAAGACAGCTATGCAGAAGATTGGGTTCCAATTTACATTGAATGAAATTTTTGTGACACTTCTTTTGGAAGGTTCAATTTTGTGGATGAAAAGCATACTCGAGAGATTCCTACATCTGATTAGTTTGAAGCCTGAGGTGTGAATATCAGTCCTCGGACCGTAACACTTGCGATACTCTTTTCATAGAAATTTTATATGAGGATTAATGACTAACATTGTGCACTTTCAGCGACTACGAGCGTCGAAAGCACGCTCAGCGGGCACGGTACGAAGGGAAAAAACGCACGGCACACTAGCTTGATTTATCTATCTATAGTATGCATCTGTTCACCTGTTATTATTTAATCATCAGGATAAATGTTCATTCTACTTTGGTTGCTGCATGTGGGGATTTAGTCTGGCAATCTGGCGAAACGTACTTTTTTCGACCAGTATGACTTGCAACCGGCTATCCTATCACGGGGTCGAGTTGAACACACGCGCCAGCGCCTTTTTTCTTCAAACTGCTGTCTTTATCTCGTTTTTGAGTAATTCTTTTGAACTGAGGCTATTTGTTCTCATGCTAAAAAAAAGCATGTGCACCTATCCAAATATGTATACGAATAGCTTAGCTACAGTAAAAATACTCAAAAGCGAGACAAGAACAGCAAACTGACGAAAAAAGGCACTGGCGCGTGTGTTCAACTCACCCTCGTGATAGGATAGCCGGTTGCAAGTCATACTGGTCGAAAAAAGTACGTTTCGCTAGATTACCAACGAATTTCGGCAAAAAACGACAGAATTCCGCAAGCCGAAATACTGCAGATTTATGGCAAATTCTAGTAGAATTCGGAAAAATTACGGAAATTTTACGTGTAAATTTCGGTTAATCTGTATCCGTTTTCTGGTAGATTTTGCTAGTAAAGTAACAAAATTTTATCGAAATCCAGTAGATTTTTTCTGGCCTGAGTAGCAGAAAATTTTCTGGCCGTTTACCGCTGATTTACGGGAGAATTGCCGCTACCTAGTGGTAAATGCTGCTTTTTACCACAAAATTACGTCTGGATACCGAACTGACAGAAATTCTGCCAGAATTCGAATAGATTACCATAAGTTGTACCAGAATTCTCTCGAATTTCAACGTAAAGCGCCCGAAAAATTGCGATTTCTAGTAGAGTGATTTTTTCAACCAACTAGTGTTAGAGTTCCCGTAAATTCAAAAATTCGTCCAGAGCAAGCTGCATAAGACTCACAGAAAGTGTGCAGGACCTCACAGAAAGTGTGTATGTGCTCACAGGGAGTCTGCAGGACCTCACAGAAAGTGCGCAGATTATCAGAACAGGCGTGCAGGACTTCATGGTTAGCATTTTAAATCATAATTTTATCTACTAGGCTTTATGAAGTTACACAGGAATTAAAGTTCGGAAACTTTGATCGCAACTTTAACGTTTTTTTATAGGTCTGTTTTTTTAATAAATTAGTATTAATTTTTTAAATTTATAATTGGAAGTTTGTTTTCATCTCCCCCGAAACACAACTCAGAGTTTACCAAATAGTCTTTCCACAGCATGCAGAACGACCAGAGCCGGGTCAAATTGAGAAAGGTCTAGAAATCGTAGCTAAAAAGAAATTTCCTAAATCGCTGACGCTTTCCTGAAAAAAAAACTCGTCCGAAAAAAAGGAAGATAAAGAAAAATACTTCCAATTTTCGAAAATATTTTGATATATAAAAATGTGAGGAAAGAGGATGAAAAGGAAAGAACGGGAAAAGAGAGATGAGGAAGGAGTGCTGGCCGAGGGAAAATAAAAAGCTGCGCCATATCGATAGTTTTTTCCATGACGGCGCCACCCCACGCGCTCGACACGCGCAACCCTGGACTCGACTTGAAAAGAAAAGTTTCTGTTCATTTCACAAGTTTTTCCCGACAAATTGTTTCACCCCGAAATTGGATTCGTGAATTTGTTGATTCAAACTTAGGCTTTAAGAGCAGATTGTGCTTGTATTATGTTTTTTTAATCTTTAAAAAATTTAAACTTTTCAGAGGCAAAAAACGATTTCTGGAAAGACGATTGATAAATGACTCAAAGGCAGGGTTCGCAAAAAAAAGGTTTTTGTGATGTCCTCGTGAGAAGGTAGATCTGGCCATAACAAAAGTTAAAAGAAAGTTGGAGAAAAAACGATCAGGAACAAATTTTTGCTTGGTGTCCGCCCGCCCCCATTTATCGAGATTTCCATAAATGCCTGTTTTGCCGTCTTCCATTTCGCTTCTAAAGTAATCGCAGGGCACTTTAAGAGACTGCTGACTACTTCAGGAGCAAAATAAATCACTGATGAACAAGCATTCATGAAAATCTCGTTAATTAGATGGGCGTGTGGACCCCAGTAATTAACAGTCCTGACTTGTTTTTGTGCGTTTTTCCTAAAAGAATATCACTTATTCGCACTTAATTTTACTTCTGTAATTACCATCCACCATTTTCATGAAGAGAGCTCAAAAATTGTTTTTATCGCCAACTCAGAGTTCAATAAAGGGAGAATATATCATAATGACTCACATAAAAATTTTTATAGCTATATTCTGGCCCATAGTGCAAAAAATGCGGTAGTAAACAAAGTATTTCTAAAAAAACACTAGCTTTGGTGATTGATTTTGGTAACCAAATCTTTTTGCAAAGACCTGTCTCGGTTTTGTTTTGAAAAAATCCCTAAAGACTATTGTTTTTTAAGATTTGGGATTCCTAGAGTTCTTCGCCCCATGTTCTACAATCTCGACAAGCTTCAACTAGGCCCTGCTGTTGAGGTTAAGTTAGTACTGGGTTTGTGATGCAGACATTTTCCAGATTTCTGTTTGAGGGTGTAGGTCTCACGTTGCCACATCAGAAAAAATCGTCTTGAAACTCAAAGAAAAAAAAACGAAATCAGAACGAAAGTTCGAGTACAGTAACGTTATACCACTAACCAGTGAGTAATTCTAAACTAGGGTAAGATATAACACGATAATGAATCCCCCGGACTCCTTATTGTAAGCTGTGCTCTTGCACTTTAGTTTCTGAAACGCCCCCATTGATAGCGCACTGCTGTTGGACAGGGCCGCTGATCGCTCAAGTTGAACGACTTAGTTGACCCACAGCATATATGCTGCCGCGTTTGCCCATGTCAACAGTTGGCTCGTTGCTCCAAGTTCGGAGGTGAAAGATGGGACTTACAAACAGCCTGATACTCGGTTCGATGAACTCCTCTACTGTCCTAGCGGGCACTCAGAAGTTTCAAACCATGTTACTCGTAATATAATAGTATGTTACCTTATGGCTTCAGGTAATATACCATAAATTCGCTAGTAATATACCTGAATGATGCGAGTAATATACTACAAACATGTGAGTAACCTACCATAAACATGCAAGTAATATACTATTTCAAGAATGTGAGTAATATGCCACAAACATGCAAGTAATACACTATTTCGACCATGTAAGTAATATACCACAAGCATGCAAGTAACATACCAAAAGCACACAGGTAATATACTATTTGAAGCGTGCAAGTAATATACCACAAACGTGCGAGTAACATGCGATAAGCATGCAAGTTATATACTATTGAAGTGTGCAAGAAATATACCAAAAGCCTGCAAGTAACATACCAGAAGCAGGCAAGTTATGTACAATACCCACCCTCGAACTTCGCAAAACAGCTAAAAAACTTTTTTCTCGTTTTCCGCCCCTTTTTCATAACTCTGGCTGATGCTGATTTTCGGGAATATGAAAGATGTTGCTAGATTCGATTCATCAAGATCTACCAGATGGTGCTAAAATTCTATTGATAGCTTTATCTGTTCCTTATGTGAAGCTATGCTGCACTTTTCATAACACTTCTTGACTCGTCAGCAGGGATGTGCGGCAAATTGCCGTTTGCCGGTTGTTGATTGCCGTTTGCCGTTTTTCCTCTCACTTTTCGACAAAATTCGGCAAAAAAGTGCGCAATAGATAACAAACGCCGCGATTAGGACGCGCATGGTATATCCCATAAGCCTTGCAGCGACCGGCTCGAAAGTAGGGAGACAGGCTATACGTACTTCAAAACTTCAATCCAGTTGATGTTATCTACCGTGCGATCATGTCAAAGCAATTGCTAGTATTGTAGTGTCATGCTCGTGTGGGTCCTCTTGTCTCGAAGAGTACCGAATTCACCACACTCTCCTTGCTGAGGCTTGATCAATAAATGTAGAGTTCATCGGGACAAGAAATAACACCCTAAACGTTTTCAGGAGAGGACACAAAGGGTTCAGAGCTCAATTTCTTTCAGACATTCTTCAAAGCGTCGTGTGGAGGACGTTGGACTTCACTGGCAGTTTGTGGGGTTATGCACTTTGCCATCTCCTATTATGCTCACAATTACGCTGAGAAACATGCTACCAAGTTGAAAGTTGGAGTTCTGAGTTAAAAGGGTGGGGGAGGATGCACACGTTGTGGGGAACATTCGTTTCGGTTAAATTCGCTGCCTGACTATAAAGTGGATTGACGGAGTCGACGGTTTTCGGAATAAGGGGTGGCGTACAGTTTGGGAAGGCGGTGGTTTGAGCAAACCGCGGTTTTTTAGGAGTCGTATTGGTGGAAAGCTTGAAAAACTACCCGATTCAATGTATTTGAGTTATTAGCGCGCAGTTCAGAAGAAATTTTAAAGGTCGCAGGGGGAGAGATGCCGAATATTTAGCCGTTTCTCAGCAACGTTCCCAAGGCTGTTCGGGAACGTGCATTTTAGTTGCATTTTTTCACGTGATTATCTTTGATCTAAATTCCGGTTAAACAGTAAACACACCGTGAGGCACGAAACGAGTACGCCGCGAACACTGAGAAAGTTTCCTAATCAGATAAAGGACCTAACAACCGTAGGTGCACATTTCAATTCGTAGGCCCCGCCCAGTTGTAGTATGGCTCACGATTAATTTTTATATGAGTTACTCTCAGTTGGTCCTATTTTTGTAAAGACGCAGCCATCCATCGCGGTGCCGCAGCGGCACTTTCGCGGAGCCGGTATGGCTTTATCGCGGAGTCGCAGCGGCGATTTCCGCAAGAGAAGGGCTGCCACGCTCGTTAAAAAATAATCAAGTCAAGTAGGGGCACACTGACCTCTTTCTTTTTTTAAACTACTTTCGAATGCTCATCCCCTTAAATTGGATTGCGCGGTACTCTGAATTTCGTGCGATAAATTTGAAACACGAAGCAATTGCATGACTACTACATATTCCGAAAAGGGTTGATATTAGAGAACCGCGAAAAATTACTATCCTTTCACCACAACATTCCCATTACCAGTGTTCAACAAAATGCCCATTCCGATGCTGCTTTTTATATCAGGTATTGTACCAAAGTAAGAGGTTGAATTTCTTGCGGTATTATTGAAAAACCTCGTGGTGTTATTGAACTAGAACAAAATGCCGAGGTTCAAGGACAGTCGGCCACACACTATTCAGGAACCATTTCTTATCTGGCTATCGAAATACGATTTGTGAATGAGAAAGAAGTATTTTTACTGCTACTTTTAGAACATTTGCATCGTTTTTGTACGAGATTTTTTTTTATTTTGCCGTTTGTCGATTGCCGATTGCCGTTCGCCGGCCATTTTTGAACAAATATTGTCGATTTCCGTTTGCCGATTTTTCAAAATCGTTTGCCGCACATCCCTGCTCGGCAGGCACTTTCATTCTGGCGAGTCAAAACGTGTTCTGGAAAGAGCAACATACCTATAATTAAGGTGTAATTAAAGTCATCAATAAGATTTTATAACCATCTTGTAGATCATGATGAGGCAAATCTAGCAATATCTTTCTTACCCTTAAAGCCCATATTCGGCAGAGTTATGACGAAGGGGCGAGAAAAACGCGACAAAACGTTTTTGTTTCGCTGTTTTGCGTGGCTTGTCGGTGGGTATTGTACCACATGATGCGTGCTGATGATCGTTCCATATCCTTCCATAGCAGTGAAATAGATTGGTGTCCGTCCGTCAGTCTAGTTTTTTTTTTTTGCAATCTGTAGCAGAACTCTTTTGTGGCTTGGAAGAGTTACGCCTAAATTCATCCCACAGGATTGCGTATGTAGAACGTCAGTGAAAATGGGTGCGCCTTCAGATGACGTCAACAGGTCATAGTGAAAAAGTATAGGGTTTCAGAAGGTGTCCGCAGGACGCAGTGCAGGGTGGGTAGGGCTCTAGTAGGAGAAAACATTCATGCTTTAAGTTGATTTGCTTCAAATGTATGTTTACATGAAAATGTATTAAACATGTTACATTGGTTGTTTCTAGTAGCATCGTGGGACAATAGTAGAATATGTATGCAATGAGGGCCTGTTCCATTGCCTGTTCCACTATTGTCATCCCTTGCAGCGTTCGCCTTCGTATAAGCCTCCGCTTCGCTTGGCAGCTACCTGCGAGAGCAGCTAGCTGCCTAGCGGGACGGCTGCAAACGAGTGGCATTTCGGGGAAAACGGCTAACGTCTCGGACTAGACCTTGCGGGTAAAACGGCTGCGAACGCGACATCTCTCGGGCTGAGTGCCGGAGCTTTCGGACTGGAATTAGTCCGTCAAACGGCTGCAAACGCCAGACATGGCGAAGAGAACGGCGGAATTTCCGGGTCAAGCCCGCCTCTTTTGGAATTTGTTACGCTCGCGGTCTGCCGGAAGGATGGCGTTCAGCCGCCGTTCAAAACGTCGTCCTGTCTGAGTAACACTTCTTGACTCGTCAGGATGCTCGGCCTGCACTTTCATTCTGAAGAGTCAAAACGTGTTCTGGAAAGAACAACATACCTATAATTAAGGTATGATTAAAGTCATCAATAAGATTTTATAACCATCTTGTAGATCATGATGAGGCAAGTCTAGCAATATCTTTCTTACCCTTAAAGCCCATATTCGGCAGAGTTATGACGAAGGGGCGAGAAAAACGCGACAAAACGTTTCTGTTCCGCTGTTTTGCGAGGTTTGTCGGTGGGTATTGCACCACATGATGCGTGCTGGTGATCGTTCCAAATCCTTCCATGAAATAGATTGGTGTCCGTTCGTCAGTCTAGTTTTTTTTTACAATCTGTAGTAGAACCCTTTTGTGGCTTAGAAGAGTTACGCCTAGATCCATCCCACAGGAGTGCAGAAGGGGTATGTAGAACGTCAGAAAAAATGGGTGCGCCTTCAGATGACGTCAGCAGGTCATCGTGAAAAAAGTATAGGGCTTCAGAAGGTGTCCGCGGGACGCAGAGCAGGGTGGGTAGGGCTCTAGTAGGAGAAAGCTGTGGAAAGTAGGTGGGGGCCAAGGTGACGTCAGGAGGATATCGAGGAAAGTGGGTTTGCTTTCAGATGTCGTCAGCAGTACGTCGTGAAATGTGGGCAGGATTTTAGATGACGTCAGCAGTGCGTAGAGGAAAGTAGGTAGAGTTCCAGAGGGTGCCGACAGAACGTCATGCAAAGTGGGCAGGGCTTCAAGGGGAGTCGTCAGGATGTCGTGAAAAGGGTGATGGGCTCCAGATGATGTCATCGGTACGTTATGGAGAACATATAGGGCTCCAGAGAGTGTTCGCATGACGCCGTGAAGGATGACGTCACCAGAACGTCATGGGTCGGTGGAAGGAGCTTCGTGTGGAGCGTGACATGAAAACGTCAAACGCCACGTCGTGAAATGTGAGTAGCCTTTTAACGTAAAGCGTGTGTGGCTTTGTGGAATGCGAGTAGCGCTTTATGTGAAGCGTGCGCAAGGTCGTGAAATGCAGCAGCGCTTAATGTATAGCTTATGCAGCTTCGTGAAGATTCGACTAGCGCTTTATGTGGAGCGCGCGCAGCGTTTTGAAACGTGAAAAGCGCTTTTTTAGCGTACCCCGCATAGTAGAAAGTGAGCAGAAAGTAAAAGCGCTACATGTTGAGCGTGCACCGCCTCGTGTAGAGCAAGGATCGCTTTATGGAGAGCGTGCGCCGCGTCGTGAAAAAAAAGTTGCAGTCAATGTGCAGCGTATGCAGTTTCGTAAAAAAGTGGATGGCGTTCTTGTGGAGCGTGTGCCGCGCGGTTGAAAGAAGCGCATCTGTATAACTTGTGCAGCGTCATGAAATGGTTGGCATTCATGAATCGACCTTGCCCAATTTCTCGGTTACGGCCTGTTGGAGTGAATAAATCAAGAGATAATGCGGATCCCAGAGATTCTTTCCTGGCCCGATATGAGAACTGTAAATTAGCCACTCTAGACAAGACATAGTTTAACTCGAACAAAAAAGGCCACCTCAGACTCAAGTGAGCGCTCACATTGTCTAGCTAAAACCGCAGGTTCGACGGAGCAGAAACAATTTAAAAGTGAAGGTTTCCTCTGACTCCAAGGCAAACTTATGTTGTTTCTTCTCGTGCTTGTGCGGAGCGAAAGGGAGAGACAGCTAGAGTGTGGAGGAGAAGGTGGCGCAGTACACGCGCGGTCAGGCACTCGATCGACAGCAGTAAATTTTACCCTGAAATAAAAACTAGGTGTCTCTCTAACATCCTCTGTTGCTTGCTTGAAAACATCCTAGAGAAGACGAACGCATGTTGTGCCTTCAGGCTGCGTCCAAATGTCACGACAGCGCTGTTGTGCGCCTCTCAACGCTCTTCAACGCTGGAGAAACCAAACACCAGCTAATTATAACAAAAAAACACCTCATCCTTCGTGTTAAAGGCAGTGGTCGCGATAAAATATGCTTGTCTTCTTTTCCTCTCTAAACCCTTTTCTGGATTTAGAGTAGTAGGACCAATGAGAAAAATCGCTAAAAAACCGCTATTTCGGGCCAAATTTGAAGCCTGAACTTTCTTGTCGTTTGATGGTGGACGAGCCCACTCCACATCATCGGCAGCGATGATCTCTGATATCATCAGTTGGCTTGAAATTGAATTTCAATCAATGAACATTATCCTTCGAACTCATCTATTAATAAACATTTACTGAAGTGCTTGCTTTCATTGGTCAACTCTTTTCATTACGTAAATTTGCATTTATCTCTTCCTCTGAATGTCGATGATTTTTGACTGCTCGGCATGAGGCTGCGATCTTTTTTTGCGGCGCTGTGCACGTGTGCACGAACTAGCATCTATGGGCCCTAGAAACTCTAACTCTAGCCGGTTTTTCATCGCGCTACCTTCTTAGTTTTTTTAGCTGTTTCTATCTAAGCTGATTTTGTAGTTTTTTGGATAACGTTTTTCATCGCGACCACTGCCTTTAAGTCGATTGACGACGTTTGGCCGGGTGTTCATTCGCGCGAATCTACGCAATGGCTGATCATGTCCCATGGCCTGCCACTACCGTAGTGGGATTATGGCGAACAAGGACATTCGATTTGCAATAGGTATAATGCCTCCTGATTTAGGGGTAGAGCAGTGAGCTTGAAACTCGCTGTTTCTTATTGAAGCCGGTGTAGCAGCCAGGGGCCCGAGCGCGAGAGGAGGGAGCGCCCGTGTGCCACTAGCGAATCGTTTGCCCACGATGAACATAGATTTTTCGTAATCGTACGCTGTTTCGAGGAGTGGACGCTGCCTGAGGGGCTGAGCAGCGTGCCATCAGCGCGCGGCGCGGTCTGATGGTGGGCTGCCGTATTGATAGATAGATCATGGCACTCTTCTCAGCCCCTCACGGCCGAATGCTCTGACAGTTCATGGAAGATCAGCCTAAGCATTTCTGAAGGCTAAAGTGGGCAGCGACTCTGTGAATTTGTCTATATGTGATCTTCGCTGTTGAGGAGAAGTTCAATCTTGATGGACCTGATGGCCCGAAGTGCTCCCGAAGGAATTCGAGAAAAGTCTGCGTTAAATTTAGACGTCGGAACTGCTTAGGTTGATCCACCATGATCTATCAGCACATTTGCCCCAGACAGTCATGGGGTGGGGTTTTACGTCGGCACAAGTGGGGTTGCAGCTTAAGGCGAATGTTGGATACCGCTGGCAGCAGCCGCTAGTAACAGCAGCAACTGCTGCCAACGCATGCTGAGGTTCAATCCCTCCTCATCGGCAGCGTGTTCTGCAAACGGAGCAAGAATTTGGAATAGCACTCTTTTTAGCGTTGTTAGGTATGATCCTTGTCACGGCCTGCTGCACGGACATAATTTTTGTGATGGTCCACAACGAGGAGGCTTTCCTCGCGATATGCCATCGGGACGATTGCCTCAGCGTCCAAAATTGGCGTTCACAAAGGGACACATGGTGATCTTCTCGGAGCGACCTCAAACGGTCAACTGCCTCTCACAGGCTTGTTACCTTCCGGTGGCGATTTGGAAAATCATGTTGTCGTTGCCGTAGGTCTGTGAGAGTATATAGATGACCCGTGCTTGAAATTGGCTGAGTGACTGCGGGTATTCCGAAAACGGCATTTTAATTGCTTCAAAAAAAGGTAAGAGTACCCATCAGGAAATTTTCAGGGTGTTTAGAAAAAAATTTTCGGATTCGCTTCAAAACTTACAACTGGGGGGTATTTAGGGCGCTAAACCCGGATAAGGGGCGGCATCAGGGCTGTGCGTAATTACGAATTACTTTTTACGATTTACGAATTACGGGCGTTTTTGGCAATTTTTTTACGATTTACGATTTACGAAATTTCGGCCTAAAATCGTAACGATTCGTAACAAATCGTAATCAATCGTGAAAATGCGATTGAGGGAACAACACAGGCTATTCTCGACCCTGACAGCTCGGATCGACTTCTGTTGCTGTTCGGGCCACTGCTATTGCTGTTCGAGCTCCTCTCATTCGCCCGACCAGCAACAGCAGTGGCCCAGAGATTCAGAGAATGAGCCGATCTGTCAGGCGGCTCCGAATCCTGTTCGGTGCCTAGAATCGCCTGAGAACTTATGTTTGTTCTCTACATGGAGCATAGTTAGGATTGACACTTTTTTTTTGCAGTCCTAGTATTTAATAAGAAATTTAAATTTCAATTTTCGGTGAAACCTTTCCCTGACATTCCCAGGTAGTAATCAGCAGCAGAATGGTCGGTCATGGCGAAATATATTTGGCTATAACAAGATTTCGATATAACCGACCGGCTCCAACTTAGTATTGTGTTCCAACCTTGCCTTGCTCCATTAGCGAGCTATAGGTCCTGGCACGATTTGTCCCAGCATCATTATCTGCAAAAGCGGTTATCTGCCACTGCGGACGGGAATTCGACCTCGATATGGATACTAAATACGGGGCTGGGCTAGAGACCCGGCGGGTTTATGAAGCAAGTGGGTTGAAACCCAAAATACACTTCTTTGCGAAATTTCAAGTCGATTTCGAAAACAATATTCACCACGCATCTTCAGTGGTTCAAAAGTTGAGCAAAAAAATCTGGTATTTCGTGAATTTAAATCAGCTAAGGATTCGGAAAATGATTTTTCTAACCTGAAAACACTATTCTACGAAGAGTTTCACGGGGTTTTCGGTTTGAACTTCGGTAGATGTCTGTCTCCAAGTACAATTAAGCGTTGAGAGAGTTAGTGGTAATTTTAAAAATTGTTTTGAAACATTTCAACAAAAAATATAGCTGCAAATATTTTTAAAAAGGTTAGTGAATCTTTCAAAAGTTGGAATTTAACCAAAGCCTTAATGCGAAAGAAAATAGGAATAGGAATTTGTTTATTTTCAAAACAAAAGATTTGGAGAGAACCTTCACCTTTTTGCATTTCAGAGTCCTAAACAACCTTCACCTCTCCGACGGCTGTCTCCACCCCAACAACCTTATAATTATGGGGAGCAACGCTTATAAGTCCGTTCAGGGTAACCTGTATGAAACGTCGAAATTCACATCACTTGAGGCGCGAGCGGCGCGCGCACAGCCTTGGCCTCCGACTGCCCTACGCTCTCTCATTGTCTCTACCCTCCGCTCCCCGCCAGCACGCGTAGGAACCAAGTGAATTTCGCCGTTTTATAGCCCTTAACTCTGGTAAACTGGGCGTCGACAAAAGGTTGATTCGCCCACCATGAGTCACCGCTGGCCAACGCGCCAATATTCGGCGGGCCGTGGTCGCGAGTTAGGGGTTGAGCACTCTGACATTCGGACAGCGCGGCGCTGGGGCGTAAACAGCGCGAGCAGGGGTGTGCGGCAATTGCCGTTTGCCGATTGTTGTTTGCCGTTTGCCGGCCATTTTTGGGGTTTGCCGTTGCCGTTTGCCGAAATTTACGTTTAAAACGGCAAATTTTAAGCAAAAAGTGCGTTAAAACTACAAGATTTGTAATCAACATCGTTTCTGTATTGGTTAACGATTCGAAGCTACCAATAAATATTTTGAATACTTTCAGCTACTAGTTACAGCTCATGTAATGTGTAACTATATCCATTAAATCGGTAAATGACAGAAGAGCTTGACTAGGTCTCCCGACTTTTCACAGAAGAAGAGCTAATTTTGACTCGGTCATGGCCTTTGAAATCCTAAACGGTGAAACGCCCGTGGTTTCAAGCAAATTTTTCGATCTCACATCCTCAAGAACTAAAAGAGAATGCCTGATGCTCCGTACTATGACAACCAAACCCCAAATTAGAGTCAATGTTTTCTCCAACGGATCGATTCCTGCGTTCAATATGTACTACTATTTAAAGGAACAACTCTCTTTCACTTTCTTTAGTTCTCGCCCATTTTCACAGTGAATGAAAATAAACTGATGAAAAAATTCTGATGAGCTAATCAGAGGAGCTCGTTAAAGTTCTAAATTGTTTGCGAGCCTCATAATGTCTTTCCCCAACCATCAAATTCTTGGCCACTTAGAAATGCCAAAATTGCAAAGAAAGTCTGTTTTCCTTGAGCATACCGATCCCTGCAAGCTCCACGATTTCAAAACCAAGTGCAATCAAAGCTGCAGCGTGAAAGCAGTCTTTTTTCAGACATGTGAAGCCGTTGAGAACTCGTGTAGATCAGTCCGCTTATCGCCGCTGTGTGCCCTGATGGTATGAATTAGGACCGGAAGC
The DNA here is from genome assembly GCA_029168955.1 of Aplectana chamaeleonis. Taxonomy (NCBI): domain Eukaryota; kingdom Metazoa; phylum Nematoda; class Chromadorea; order Rhabditida; family Cosmocercidae; genus Aplectana; species Aplectana chamaeleonis. Next base: position 2,022,581 of record JAPDOI010000042.1, on the reverse strand, counting down.
TATTCAATGCTGCATATAATTTGTCCGGCTTTTTCGAAATTGAACAATGTTCGCAGCGGTCATCAGGGCGGTGATCAATCATATTTCCGATTTCGATATCATGAGCTGAATCGAAGGGTTGACTCAATGGCAGAGCTGAGTTTGTTAAGAAATGATGTAAAGGAGAACAGTTGAAAAATCTTACAAGACAAACAACATTCAACGTTCCATTAGAAATCGAAAGATTCAAGGTCCATTGCAACAACAATGTCGGAAACCGTCTTAAAGGCAATGGTCGCGATGAAAAACGTTATCGAAAAAACTACAAAAACCAGCTTAGATTAAAAACAGATAAAAAAACTATAGATGTAGCGTGGTGAAAAACGGGCTAGAATTAGAGTTTCTAGGGCCCAAAGATGCTAGTTCGTGCACACGTGCACAGCGCTGCAAAAAAAGATCGCAGTCCCATGCCGAGCAGTCAAAAATCATCGACATTCAAAGGAAGAAATAAGTGCAAATTTACCTAGTAAAAACAGTTGAACATTGAAAGCAAAGCACTTCAGTCAATGTTTTTGACTAGATGAGTTCGAAGGATAATGTTCATTGATTGAAATTCAATTTCAAGCCAGCTGATGTTCTTGATATCAGAGATCATCGCAGCCGATGATGTGGGGTGGGCTCGTCCACCATCAAAAGACAAGAAAGTTAGGGCTTCGAATTTGGCCCGATACATCGGTTTTTTCACGATTTTTCCTCATGGGTCCTACTACTCTAAACCCAGAAAAGGTTTTAGAAAGGAAAAGAATACAAGCATAATTTATCGCGACCACTGCCTTTGAAACGAGCAACCACTAGCATTATACGGCCCGAAACTTGAACATGGTGTGCCCCGCCTCCGCCCACCCACTTTCTCGGAAGCCACAGGGAAAGTGGGTGGGGCGAGCACACTGAATTCAAGTTTGGAACCGTGTAGAGCGATTTATTGCTCGCTTTTAGCCGACATTGTTGTAATGGGCCTCGTGCTGGCTTGCAGGCCGAATACACAGAAAAGGAAGCGTCCAAGAGCAGTCCGGCTGACTAAACGCCGGAGTGCTCTCGTCGGACTGACTGTACGCGGTGCTCCAGACGTGAGCGCAGCGGCTATCCGTCGCGCGCGTCGTACCCGTCAAACTCTCACTAGATGTCTTTCCTTCTGTGTGTTAAACGTGCCTCTCGGAGCTTTCGATTTCCGGGGTAAAATTAAAAGCTGCTTTTATCGTGAGCACTGCATTCAGCCAGACTAGTCTCCTTCCACTCCTGTAGCCTCAAAAGTGAAACCATTCAATCGTAGTTTGAAGTGAGAGGAATAAAAACTTTGAGTGAGCTGCCCGCCCTCGGATTGACTGGGTCGCGCTGACCGCGATCCCCTCTCAGAGTAGGTAAATCCCTCACGGGTCAATCACACTTTGCACTGCTCAAACAAGACGCCCAACCTTTGTATCTCTAGCACTGATTTGTACGGAAACTTTGATTAGGGGTAAGGGAATCAATAGAATTATCTCCGGCGAGGGATAGGCTAAAGCCTTTTTGAACTTTTGAGGGACTCCTATACAGATCACATACATAACAGCGCTACTGGCGTTTTCTGATCACCTGAGGCTTTCGAGTAGCTTCGATATATGGGATTTTTCCTTTCTGTAAAGGCTAGTGAAACGCCAGGCACATAGTAACTGGCAGATATTGCATGGAATACCACATGACTAAACAAATGTTGGTGTATTATAGCACAAAACAGATTTTGCCGTTTGCCGTTTTGCCGTTTGCCGGTCATTTTTGGGGTTTGCCGTTGCCGTTTGCCGAAATTTCAAATTCCTTTGCCGCACACCCCTGAGCGCGAGGCGGCGCCCCCATCCTAGCCTGGCGCTGTTCGCGCGCCAGCGCAAGGCTAAAATTCTTCAACGGCGCCGCGCTGGGGCATTTTTGCGGAATAGCGCGGGGCCAGCGACCCCCATCACGCCGGTTGTATCCTCTTCGATTCACTGTTTTCATCACCATATCATGTCAACACATTAACAGTATATTATCACTGTTATGACACAATCATTGTCAATAATTTATCGTCGTCTTCAATCGTTATACAACAAAAATAACATGTTCCTTGCAATAACAATAATAAAAAATAGTCCTTCATTCACTAGGAATCCCTATCTTAAGTGAATACACGAACTTACTTAATTACACGTAACCACTTTGGAATACTTGTAGTTGATAACCAATCTATTCATACCTATTGAGAAATACAAAATGGACAAAAAAAAGGATCGAAGGATAAAATCTCAGTGTTCAGGAATTCAAGTTGACCATGTAAAAAGATAAAAAAAATAACTACTAGCAACTCTAGTGGGACACATTTTCTACCAATTTAAGGTGAAAGAGTTACTACGGCAAACCATATTTATTGAAATACAGTCAAGTTGCTCCGATTCGGTCCTCGTTCCACAGGATACGTCATGCCTTCAATCAAGCGACTTGATCAGAATCGCCACTGATTTGATCTCCATCACCGTGCTCCACATTCCGTAACTTCGCGCAATGCTGGAAAAAGTGTTTAAGCATTTGAATCACAGAATCCAGATTTATGCGAAAATAAGCAAAATTGCGGCGCAAATATGTTCACAAACTTACATTTCTCGGAATTCACTCCTGAGAGCCGCCTTCCTCAACAAATTTAGCGCCTCGAACGTCGCGTTCCATCCCATCCAGAAAAGCGCGGCCTACAACAAGCCCAAGCGATTTTATCTACAAATCGATAATTTTGACTGAGTTTATAAGCAGTAAGTATTGTGGCCAACTTCTTAATCACTTTCCTGCCCCATTTCTTCCGGAAAAACACCCTGCGTGCTGTAGCGGTTTGACATACAGATATTAGATAATACACTATTACAGGAAGTCACAAAGTTGTTGATTACGATATCAGGAAGTTCCAAGATGTTTATTAAAAGAGTGCGAAGAATGAGGCTCCAAAAGTTTCAAACGAATGCGAAAAACTCGTCGGCTAGCCTTCGGTGCTTAACACCTTCGTCAGACCTGGAATTGAAACATGTCAATAATAACCTCACGATGTTGAAACTATGTAGCCAACCGAAGTCTGCTTCACGGTACCGTTGAATGGGCGAAACCCCTCACTTAGAGCCACAAGAAAGTACAAGTATCCAAGCTAACTGCGTGCTCAAATAGCAGTTGTCCAGGGATAGTGCATGGTCTTATCGTAATCCCACAAGACGAACGCTATTACGGTACTGTACTCAAATAATTAGCTGCAGTGTATCACCTGATTCCTCTCTGCTGTTTATTCCAGGTTATAGACACTTTATCTCGAGGGCTTCTAATATTTTCCTCTCTACAGAATTTTCGACCGAACGGTGGAGAACTGTAACCGTGAATGAAGGAGGTGCCTCCTGGATATGTTTCAGTGTCCTATGCTTTGAGAAACTACTCAACGGATATGATCCCGGATTCGTGAATGCTCTGCGGTGTTCATTTATGCGCTTGTGCAACGGTCTCATAGTTTCTCCGACGTATTTCTCTCCGCATCCTTGACATTCCACAAGATAGACTGTTCCTTTTAGTTGGCATATTTGGCTGTTGGTGCAGTAATCACAGGATGGGCGACCACATCTACTCTCGTAGACCCTGGACGATGTAAGAAGTTGTTTACGATTCGGTGGTGGTCGGAAAATGGGTTTAACCGGTAGTGACGAATTCCTCGCAACCGTATTCACTTCTCTAGCCACATTCTCGTTTATAAATGGCACTACCAAAGAAATGCCGTCTAGTGTCGAATGTGGCTTCCACGTTCGTGGCTGTCTTGTTGAGTATCCATTTTCGCTAAGGATGTTTTCTACCATCGAATCAATGTCTTTGCACCGCCGGCTACAGACCTTGTTCTTAGTAGCCACGAAGTTCCGAACTACGCTGGCTTTGACATAAAGTGGATGACAACTCCTCGAGTGCAGTACCACATTTCGAGAAGCAGACTTCTTGTACCACATTATTTCCTTTGTTCCTGTGTCGATCCTGACCTTAGTGTTTAGGAAGGGTAGAAACCCTTGTGCGTTTGGTTGTTCGGCAGTGAATTGTACATGTGGATCCAGTGCATTCAATGAACGAAGCGTATCATCCAAGTCTGTCTGGGTGTTACCGATAACAAAGACCTCATCTATGTAACGTCTGTAGAATAAGGCCGCACATCCAGTGATTACTTCAACAACAGCCAAATATGCCAACTTAAAAGAACAGTCTATCTTGTGGAATGTCAAGGATGCGGAGAGAAATACGTCGGAGAAACTACGAGACCGTTGCACAAGCGCATAGATGAACACCGCAGAACACTCACGAATCCGGCATCATATCCGTTGAATAGTTTCTCAAAGCAAAGGACACTGAAACATACCCACGAGGCACCTCCTTCATTCACGGCTACAGTTCTCCACCGTTCGGTCGAAAAATCTGTAGAGAGGAAAATATTAGAAGCCCTCGAGATAAAGTGTCTATAACCTGGAATAAACAGCAGAGAGGAATCAGGTGATACACTGCAGCTAATTATTTGAGTACAGTACCGTAATAGCGTTCGTCTTGTGGGATTACGATAAGACCATGCACTATCACTGGACAACTGCTATTTAAGCACGCAGTTAGCTTGGATACTTGTACTTTGTTGTGGCTCTAAGTGAGGGGTTTCGCCCGTTCAACTGTACCGTGAAGCAGACTTCGGTTGGCTACATAGTTTCAACATCGTGAGGTTATTATTGACATGTTTCAATTTCAGGTCTGACGAAGGTGTTAAGCACCGAAAGCTAGCCGACGAGTTTTTCGCATTCGTTTGAAACTTTTGGAGCCTCATTTTTCGCACTCTTGTAATAAACATTTCGGAACAAACATGAGACTTCGTGACAGATCAATTCTCACATATCAGAAACAGCTCTGCAAGATGTGAACTGCTGCCAAATAGGCCGCTAAGCGCCACATATCGAAATGTCAATAGCCCGACAATAGGCGGACGTCGCTGGGCAACGGGCAGGTCTCAGTCTGACAATATGCGTGATTTGAGTTGTCAGCAGGGAGCGGCTCATGAAACGACAACTTATCAACCTGTCATCAACGCTCCAGTTTTCCTTAGAACGTTTCGCATATATAGAGAACAGTTTCGATTTCTGCATTAAAAGTGGTTTTGAAAATGTATATTTCATACAAGTATCTTTCCCTTAACAGATAGCTTAAGGCTCTCGAGCCGACAATTTTTCCCATCACAGTGTTTCTCGCCTTGGCTTCCATTATAATCTGTTTTGTAGAGCGATGACTCCATATATTTTCGTATTTAAAAGTAAGGCAAAACGAGGCACAGGTTTTGTACTTGATCAGGCTTGAAATTTCACTTCTGTATTTAAAATGTCTCCAAAAACTGCTCAAAACAGTGTTATTTTGAATCCCAACCTCAAACCTCCTTCGTTGTGGAATTACCTCATCACCGAAGTGCTGAGGTGTTTCCACATCGGATGAGGTTTGGCCTATGTGTGGGTTGATACTCATTATCAGTTACGAATTACGGATTACGATTTACGAATTACGAGGAATTTAAAAATTACGTTTTACGATTTACGAAATTACGAAATTCAGTTACGCACAGCCCTGGGCGGCATGCACGTACGCGGCGGATAGGTTGGGGTTGGGCAGGGTTCGGGGCGTCGACGCGTTTGATGATTGCTCTGAAGGAGATAGTCGATAGTTGGTGTCTCACAAGGAATGTATACAAAGCTTAGGTCGGATCTGCTAAAACGACTAGTATCGTTAGTATCTCTTGTGGCTCAATAGTAAAATTGCGCAGTATCCCACCCCGAGCTGCAGGTTCCATGAAGTTACAAGCTTAAAAAGGTAGTTTTCTTGTGCTTTTTGTACTTTCCAAAAAGCGCATTATTCTTCGGAATATCCGTGAACGGACCACCTAATCGTGTTCAGCGCCCAAAACTACCCCCTGAGCAAAGTATGGGTGAAGGCCTATTTTCCATACTTTGTCCAGACAGACAGCGTTTTGGACTTTTTTAGGACGTTTTGGACGAATTTTCGGTAGGGCGCTTATTTATACCGATTAGAGGGCTTTGGAAGCGTTTAGGAAAAATGTTCCAGATTTGACCTGAAATTCTTACAGGGTTTCTCGAACAATGACGAGTGGGCCCCAGATTCGTAATCAGCACCTAAAACAATCCCCGCAAACAAGTTTTAGGCTCAATCCGAGATGATTTTTCAAACGCCCTAAAATTGTCATTTCTGTACCCCTTTTCTATTGGCAAAGCTATGGAAACGCCCACTTTTGGGAATCTCCTGCGAATCTCTGAGGCATTTAGCCGATTCTGAGTATGGAACATTGGGGCACTGTCCCTCCCCCTAGAACACATTAAAGTGGCATCTCAAAATTCCATCTTATATGTGCAACCCTCCCTTCTCAGTGAGATCGGCCGCCTTATATACCGCCGCCGTCGTAGAAGAGGATGCTGCAATGTTCACTCATGTTAAACAAATCAATGGAGGGGACTGTCATCAGACACTAAGAGAGCGGTTGCCGAACTCACGTGTGCCAGGACAAACAAAGGGTTGAATTCGACAACAAGCAGAGGGAAATGCTGCTAATCAGCAGCAGCTTCTGCTATTAGCAGTAGCTACAGCAAGGGTGCTGCTAATCGCTTTGTACGCGGGTTCAATCCCTATCAGAGTCAGACAGGTGTTGTCCGGCCGGACAACGGGGTGGACGTCAGAATTTTTAAGATATGGTAAACAGTAAGTAAGTCACTCTGGCCAGTACCCTTGTCCCACACCATCGGAAAAAGCGCAGCGTACAACATCTTTTGGCGATTTGTGCGAAAAATCAATAATGTCGATCGATATGGTAAACAGTAAGTAAGTTATTTGTTGGCCTTTACCCGTGTACCACTCCATCGGCAAAGCACAGCCTGTAGGTTACAATATGGTTCAAGCGATTTGTTCAAAAAATATCAAAATAGAAGGAATAATGAGGGACAAAGAAAATTCGCAAAGATAAAAAAGAAAAACTGCACAAAATCGCACACTGGAACGATGCGCCTCGAACAATAAACCGTCAAAATGCCTGCTGGCGATCAATAGTACGATAGGGTTGGGACGTGGACTTGAAATAAATATACGAACCCCAAGATTATTCGCGTAATATACATACCCTAATTAAATCGCAAGTAAATTACTTGTTCAAAAATTAGTCGCAAGTAGTATACTTGCCCCGGAGTAAGTCACAAGTGGCATACCTAAGTTTGGCAAGTAACATACCGAGCCCAAGATTAGTCTCAAGTAATTTACCAATCCAAAAATACGTCGCGAGTAATTTACTACTGCGAAAAATAGTCGCAAGTAACATACTAGGCCAAAAATTAGTCGCAAGTAATATACGGACCCCGAGATAATTCGCGGGTAACATGGTTTGAGACTTCAGAGTTGGAGGAATTGGGATCTCGCACTTGGCACGTGTTATATAGAAGGGGTCTTCTACGCAATGAGATAAAAATCGCAAAATTTATTTCTGAGGGTGCACTGTGCCTTTGAAACGTCGTATTTCAGTGAAGTTTTTCTATAACATGGACTAGTTGTCCGGTTGGATGAACATGTTCATGGTGGTTGTCACCGGTGGAAAATTGAATCAGTCGAAAATAGAATATTATTTTTTGCAAAGCAGGATTAGTTAGGGCCCTAATGAAAGAATGGAGCAATAGAGAGTAGAAAATTGCAAAGGACGGGTCCACAAAAGATTTCCTTCCTGTGATACTTAAGAGGCGGGGTGATACTTAAAGGCAGTGGTCGCGAACAAATATGCTTGTCATCTTTTTCTCTCTAAACCCTTTTCTGGGTCTCGAGTAGTAGGACCTATAAGAAAAAATCGCGAAAAAACCACTGTTTTGGGCCAAATTTGGAACCTGAACTTCCTTGTCTTTTGATGGTGGACGAGCTTACCCCACATCATCGGCATCGATGATCTCTAATATCAAGAACATCAGCTGGCTTGAACTTGAATTTCAATCAATGAACCTTCGAATTTATGTACACATCTAGTCAAAAACATTGACTGAGATGATGCTTTCATTGTTCAACTGTTTTTATTCGTTAAATTTGCATTTACTTCGTCCTCTGAATGTCGATGATTTTTGACTGCTCGGCATGAGACTGCGATCTTTTTCGTCATCGCTGTGCACGTGTGCACGAACTGGCTTCTTTGGGCCCTAGAAACTCTAATTCTAGCCCGTTTTACACCGCGCTAACTTCATAGTTTTTCAGCTGTTTTGATCTAAGCTGATTTTTGTAGTTTTTGCGATAACGTTTTTCAACGTGACCACTGCCTTTAAGGATTTCGTGTACTTCTGGTGCGTTTTTCTCAACTTCGACATGATTTTAGTTCTACCCGGGGGCCACTTACTTGATCAATATTGCGAATCATCTCAAAATTGAAGATTTTCAGTTTCTGCGTTTGGCAGCGTTGCTACACACAGTGGCCGAACAGTATTAACAAATTCAACCCACGAGTTTGAACTGTGCCCTCTACCCGCCATAAGAAAAACGAAACGCGCTTGAGATGAAGTGAAGGGAACGAAGGATAGATGAGTTAGGTGGAGAGTCTCGCCTCGGAATAGAGGAGAGTTTAAAGTGCTCCAGAATGATATCCTTTGGATTCGCCCACTTCGTACTTTTCTGCTACGGCTGTCTCCGTAACCAGAGATGTGCGTAATAAAAAATTTGAAATTCGTTAGTCGTTGGTCGTTCAACCGTCCGAAACCCTCGTTAGTCGTTAGACGTTAGTCGTTAAAAATCTAGGCTGTGAAAACAAGCACAGTTGAGGCGAAAAAAAGTTCTCATGAATAGAAAAAAGCAAGGCATGAAGAGATGAAATATGTTTTGTCAAAACATTCATGGCCATTAAAAACACAAATCACTCCTTGTTAGAGAACCTAGTTCAACTGCAAACCTGCACATAATTAGGCGTCATTCATAGTCCTCACCGCAAGCGCGGCACGCGCGTGATGCGCGGGACGAGCGGTGGACTATGAAATTTTTCACCGCGCGGCACGCGCGGGACGTGCGGGAAGCCACTATGAAATCTCCGGCGGCACCGCCATGGCGGCGCTGGTGAAAGTCGGGTCTTTACTGTGACATGAACAGAAAATCCTGGCTTGCATTTGCGTATGCTGTAGCGCAGGATAGTCCCAGAATTATTTATGTAGGAGTGGACTCAAATTTAGAAGCAAGTATTGATTGAAACGGTAAGACCACCACTGCGGTTTGGGCGGAGCCGCCATGGCGGCGCTGGTGGACTATGAAAGTTCTCACCGCGCGTCCCGCGCGTGCCGCGCGGAGAAACCTTTTATAGTCTCCCGCTCGTCCCGCGCGTCACGCGCGTGCCGCGCTTGCGGTGAGGACTATGAATGACGCCTTATACATAATTAAAAATATGCACGAAAGCCTAATACTCGAGAGTATGTGTTTTTCAATTTTTGTCATTATTCGGTAAGAAAAGAAACAATATGGGAAACCGAGAAATTCTTGACCTCTTTGCTCTTTTTCCAGTGCAAAATTTGCCAGTCTGCGCTATATGATGTTATTTGAGAATTTCTCCATGGTGAAAACGCGGAGAACTGCACTGATTTTGCACTATTTGTTCTCTTCCCAGCGTCGCGCGTTGAGAGCGCGCGTGGTTCCAAGCTTCTCCCCATTATGGGGAAAGGTCGGAAGAAATTAGCACCAAAGTGAAAATTTTACCTCTGAGAGGTCCCAGCAACACTTTATAGAAACTCTATATCTCGAATTTATGACCGAAAATCGGAGGATGGCACCTTTAACAATCTAATCACCAGATACAGTTTCCGTCGTCGGGCAGTTGTGGCCTGCAGGCACCGCTCCATATTATCACCTATGATAGTATCCGCTGCGAAAATCTCCGTTGGAGCCGGACAGTGCCGGAACCGGTTCAGTGATCCTGTCATAAAGTAGCGCGGCCGTCGCACAAATGCTGCGCCTAACCTTGCGCAACGTTCGGTTGGGATTTTAATGTGGGGTTTCCAGAATTGAGAAGCAGTTTCAGTAGAAATAATAATTACTCAAGGCTATGGTTTTGTACTACTCACCTAGAACAACCAACAGGGCAATATGTATTAATCCTGGTGTAAGCCTTGGGTTGGAGCGCAATTTGAGTGACTATTGGCTTTCTAACGAATTTTGGGATTGCTTACGAAAATATTTTTAATTTCGTTAGTCGTCAGTCGTAACACCCAAAAAGCCCGTTAGTCGCTAAATTCGTTAGTCGTTAGTCGTAATTACGCACATCCCAGTCCGTAACGTCGTATGCAATTTACTTTTTCAATGATGGATAACTGTCTCACTTTCTAACTTTTATTGTGTATTATTAACCGTCAACCATGCGATCATGCTTGAAAAGTCTTAAAATAGCAACCAAGTCACCAAAGACACAGAAAAATCAAAAAGGGTCTATCAAAAATGACTGAAGACGATATGATAAGGAACAAGAGATCTGGCTAGCGCCATAATTGACCGCGGCGTCATTGACGGCATGTGATCGGGATCGGCAGCTGTTGCATATCGTAGTAGAAGGTTTCCGATGATCTGGAACCTGTCTTTCAGTAAACAAACGTATTTCAGCTTATACTCTTTTGAGAGTATAATGCATTCCAGAAATTTAGAGATAGGCTTCCGTTGCAAGCATCTCGTCTTCTCACCAGATATAGTTCTGCTCTTGCTAATGATTCTCCTGGACACGCACGCTTTCCAACTCCGAAAGCAATGACTTGCTGATCGAGCTTTGCATTATTCAGAAAGCGGTCAGGATTGAACTAAAATAATGTGAACTCTGGAAAAAAATTTCCGAATCCAAAGAGTTGGTGTGCTTAGTGTACGCACCCTAGCAGAGTCCTCGAAGTTCTCGTCGCCACACATAACAACCGACATCTGTGTAGCTACAGCTGTCCCTTTGGGTATTTTGTATTTTCCAACCAAAGTGTTCTCCGTTGCAGTTCTCCAGAGGTTCACCGGAAAAATAGCACCACACCGATGAATTTCCTATAAATTAGGCGTGTATACGAAAGTATTATGAAAGTAAATGCAGTGTGTATGACGTGGGAAAAATATCGGTGGAAGCAGAAGTCTGGGGCGGTCCTTTTCCTCCCACCCTTCAAAACGACGCCCATTCGCTGTTGGAGGGCGACTTTGGCTCATACATACTACATAGAAACAACTTCCTTCTTCAGTACCATAAGCAGCGTGAGTTTCACGACATGAGTCGGAATAGATAGACAGACAGTGTTTACGATAATCTTCAGTTTTGAGATTATTCGCAATATTGATCAAGTGGCCTCCGGGTAGAACTAAAATGATGTCAAAGTTGAGAAAAACGCACCAGAAGTACACGAAATCCTTAAGTATCACCCCGCCTCTTAAAGGCAGCATACACGCTCAAAAATGATATCAATTTTATGGAATGAATCGAAGGTCTGAAGCTGTTAATATTCAGAGATAACGAAAAAACCGGAAAAAAATCAACTGAAATGAAGATATAACGGTTCGTTCTACATTGGCCCAGAAGTGGACGAGTTTTACCGCATTGGCTGAAATAGCGGAGCTAGCGACAAACTCGTTGGGATAACGACGCTAATGTATTCGTACGGCCCTTTCTCGAACGCTTACGACGATAGAAGCGAAAAAAATGAGCCAAAATGACCATAATCGAGCATTGAACATTGGTATTGAGGGGCGGAGCCAGTCTCGGTGGGCGGAGTAAAAGATGATTTTGTGACTCAATACGGCTCAAATGCGGTCATTTTAACTCGTTTTCAACTCTTCCAACTTCGTGAGGGCTCCTCTAGGGCTCGTACAACCCCACTAATGTAGTTATCTCAACATCTTTTGCGAGCGTGTATGCTGCCTTTAAGTATGTATCACAGGAAGGAAATCTTTTGTGGGCCCGTCCTTTGCAATTTTCTACTCTCTATTGCTCCATTCTTCCCTTAGGGCCCTAACTAATCCTGCTTTGCAAAAAATAATATTCTATTTTTGACTGATTCAATTTTCCACCGGTGACAACCACCATGAACATGGTCATCCAACCGGACAACTAGTCCATGTTACAGAAAAATTCACTGAAATACGACGTTTTAAAGACACAGTGCACCCTCAGAAATAAATTTGGCGATTTTTATCTCATTGCGTAGAAGACCCCTCCTATATAACACGTGCCAAGTGCGAGATCCCAGTTCCTCCAACTCTGAAGTTTCAAGCCATGTTACTCGCGAATTATCTCGAGGTCCGTATATTACTTGCGAGTTATTTTTGGCCTAGTATGTTACTTGCGACTAATTTTCGCAGTAGTAAATTACTTGCGACGTATTTTTGGATTGGTAAATTATTTGAGACTAATCTTGGGCTCGGTATGTTACTTGCCAAACTTAGGTATGCCACTTGTGACTTACTCCGGGGCAAGTATACTACTTGCGACTAATTTTTGAACAAGTAATTTTCTTGCGATTTAATTAGGGTATGTATATTACGCGAATAATCTTGGGGTTCGTATGTTTATTTCAAGTCCACGTCCCAACCCTATCGTACTATTGATCGCCAGCAGGCATTTTGACGGTTTATTGTTCGAGGCGCATCGTTCCAGTGTGCGATTTTGTCCAGTTTTTCTTTTTTATCTTTGCGAATTTTCTTTGTCCCTCATTATTCCTTCTATTTTGATATTTTTTGAACAAATTGCTTGAACCATATTGTAACCTACAGGCTGTGCTTTGCCGATGGAGTGGTACACGGGTAAAGATCAACAAATAACTTACTTAATGTTTACCATATCGATCGACATTATTGATTTTTCGCACAAATCGCCAAAAGATGTTGTAGGCTGCGCTTTTTTCGATGGGGAGGGACAAGGGTACTGACCAACGAGTTACTTACTTATTGTTTACCATATCGATCGACATTATTGATTTTTCGCACAAATAACCAAATCATGTTGTAGGCTGCGCTTTTTCCGATGGGGTGAAACAAGGGTACTGGCCAACGAGTTACTTACTTAACACTTAAGAGACCGACTGCGCCGCGGCGAATTTCCACAGCCGACCGGTGCGCTCCACGGCTAATCGTTTCCGTGGGTGACATGTGTGGACGCGCGGTCCGCTGGGAACCATTTTGGTCGGAGCAGGCTTTCTTACTTACACAACCAGTACTCCATTTCCACTCTAGCTGAGAGTACAGAGAGTAAATAGAGAATTGAAGTAAGGCCATAATGAAGCGATGATCCACTGCTTTCTTACGGGCCTGCTTTGTCTTGATTTTGGAAGGTATTTCAACTTTGCATGCACAAGGTGATTTGAAATACTTCTCGCAAATCTTTGGGAGTGCTGGTGACGAAATAAACGTTTGTCTCTCGACTTCTAGAATTTTCTGCAGGTTACAGGTAATGGTCAGCACTGAGCCATGCGGAGCCAACCTAAAGTTTTGAAAATTTGAAACATTAGCGGGAGCCAACCTTAGGTATTGAAATTTTGAAAAATGAACCAACTTCTACTATGCAATTCCTATTGAACCTCATGGAAAACTTTCAGCGGACTCATGAACTTTAATCTGCTAAATTGTCCGATGTAACCGATGAAAATTTCATCAAAAATCTCGAATTGGGAGTCAGATTTATAATCACCACTCCCCCCCCCCTTCCAAATGACCACCTGAGCGAAGTCGCACCAAAACCTCAAACGTTTGTCAACGGATAACGAACGGCAGACAACAACGGTGCTTTTGAAAATCTTGAAAACAACACCATTTGATTGTTCCTCGAGGCCTCCGCATACACCCCGTACTGAAGTATCAACTAAATTTCGAGCATCGAACTCATCACAGGTTTTCACCCCCCCCCCAAAGTTATTTCCCTCTCGCAATTTAGCGAAATATGAAACAAAGATGAACGATGGCTGACAAACCGCAATTGACGGAAAGCTCATTGGAAATTGTAAAGTAAACACCGGAACCTCGTGCAGCAGCTCGAATGACCCTCGGGGTCAAGACAGCAAATTTGTACTGCAGTTATCTCAAATAGGTGGCACTGCTACTCCGACAATCAACTAGAGGACATAAGTTACGTGATGAGCATCATCCTAATAACCCCCTTTAGCAAAGTTTGAGACAATTTCTTTCCGACCAAAGAAGCTCGAAAATCGGAAATTGTCATTTTCGGAGGTGGTAGTAAAATTATTAAGAACCCTCAAAATGCTCGACCACTGTGAATGTAATTACAATACCGCCCGCGACTTTGGGAAAAACGGCGTTTCCGGCGTTTTTTTCCGCCGGAAAACGCCGCTTTGTCATAACTTCGTTCAAAAAGGTCCTTTCTGGCTGTAAGGGGCATAATCAGAATCAGCATCAAGAGCTCTTCATGTTGAGCTCACACATGTCTTACCCTGCAAACAAGGCATATAGGGTTGACAGAATCAATCGAGTGTACGAAAACTGAAGCTAGATATCAAATTGAGGCAAATATTTGACTTATCGATCGTTCAGATCAATGACGAGTTATATAAATGTATGTTAGACCAATTTATGGAGGTGGAGAAAGTGAAAATTGATGATTCCTAGCCGTTTCGACGCCCTGGCAGACACAGTCATCGGCCTTCGCCCAGGCTCGAAACGCCCGCGACCACAACCACGCTCAATAGAGATTCTTTTGAAACAGTTCCAAACTTCCTGGAGGCATTTCCCGCCTAGCGCCACCCCCGTGAGTTTGGCTTTGAAAAACGACCCTCGACCACAGACGTCCCGTTCTCGTCTCAAACCGGGCCAATCGACCTGAGACTCGACCTACAACTTTACTTTTTCATCCTCTTTCGAATTAGCACTTCGGCAGCCAAATCCGGAAAATTCGATTTCTCACCTTTCGAAGATGTGGTAAGACAGCGTTTTTCGGCCTGTTTGGCGCTCCGGCAGACAGAGTTATCGTCCTTCGCTCGGGCTCAGAATGCCCGCGATCACAACGACGCTCAACATGGACTCTTTTAAAACAGCTACAACCTGTCTGGAGGCATTTCCCGCCTAGCGCCACCCCCGTGATTTTAGATTTTTCAAAAACTACCCCAAATCATTTCGATCCGTACGGGCTCCTGGAAACGCCTTATTTGTTTCTCAGCTAAAACCGCCCTCATCCCAAACTTGATTTTTTCGACTCTGTTTATCCGGCTCTGCGAAGCGGTGCGGTAACACATTTGGCATATAGAGCAGAATTTTGAGTTTCTTTGTTTTCAACTGGTTGTTTGTTTCAGGGAACACATTTAGGTCAATCTTGAGCGTGACGCCAATCTGAAATTGTTCGTTTTAATTGATCCGATTTCAACGACTTTTTTCGTGGCTACGGCCCTTTTTCAGGCCATAATATTTCGGCACCTTCTGCAGGATTTTTTTCTTTTGCGAAAATGCTACTTGAAATACTTATTTTTGGCAACTTGATCGGATCTCAGCGTACCACTCAAATCAGGAATCAAATTTCTATCGCAAGAAGCCGCCGTAATCGTATTTCGATTATTATCAGCCCATATCAAACTTTGATTTTTGGAGACCACCTATAGCCGGCCAAGGCACTGAGACAGTGTTACGTCGGGAGAACGAGCGCCCTCGCTCCCAAACGGCACTGAACGAACGCTTACCAACGCCCCTCACTCGTGGAGTTTCAATTATCTTCCTTTGTTCGACATGGCGGCCCTTCTCGTCTCGCGGTAGAGACAGGGGTAGAGATGCAGAGCGCAGACAAGGAGAGCAGCAAACCGAGAGCTAGCCAGCATGTCGCCTCACTTATCGGTTCTTCATATCGACTCAGGCAAACTGGGGCGCCGACAACAGGTTGATAAGTTGTCATCTCATAAACCGCTCCCTGTTGACAAGTCCAATCGCGCATATTGTCTGCCTGAGACCTGCCCGTTGCCCAGCGACGTCCGCCCGTTGTCGGGGCTCACATCCTACAGGACTGTTTCATCTAGCTTAGGTACTACTTTACACCGACACGCGTCGCGGTCGGCACTCCTTTCCAAATAAAAAAAGGGCAAGTTGCCTACTAACGCGGCGGGTGTGAGTCTCATAGAATCCCCAATGCGGTATTGAATTTTGGATGGAAAAAAAGCACTCCGAACACGCGTCGCGGTCGGCACTCCGACACGCGTCGCGGCTGGCTTGCCCAGCCTCCACTGGGGTCACCACCGGATAGGCAGGACCTCCAGATGCTGGGCGGGGCCAATGTTCCGCAAACTTGGGTAATTGAACGGGCTGCGCTCTCATCACTCACAGCATGCCTGAAAAATGCGTCGTATACTTGCCTTTTATCTAGAGCGTTAGCTGTGCAACAGCTCGACATCGAACAGATCATAACTCGCCGCCGTAATTGCTGTGCAACAGCTCGACATCGACCAGAGCACAACTCGCGGCCACGGGCCCGCCGAATGTCGGCACGTTGGCCAGCGGTGACTCATGGTGGGCGGATCAACCTGTTGTCGACGCCCCAGTTTGCCAGAGGAGGCACGGGAGTGTGAGCGGCGTAAGTTGAATCGTGCGGCCCGATTCGGGTTATTGGAGTCACACTCACACCCGTTCCGAAATTACCACCCACCTAAAACTTCGCAACAATTCAGGGTCCCCTCTCCTTTCCAAATAAAAAAAGGGCAAGTTGCCTATTAACGCGGCGGGTGTGAGTCTCATAGAATCCCCAATGCGGTATTGAATTTTGGATGGAAAAATGTCAAACATACGTAAGCTTCATCTGAAAACAGTTGAGGATCACTAAATACCCTTGAAGTGTATAAAAGTACTCGTAACATCAAATAGTACGCAGCATTCTAACACACGCATCACTGTTATATATTGTATTTATGTGTGCTTGAGTCAAAATGCAGTTCCGCGCTCGAAATCAACTCCACTGTGTTCTGATGGGTGCGCTTGTCAAACGCGCTGTGATGTGAATGGCTGGCCGGCCGGCCGCCAGGCGAGAGGCGAGAGACGTCATACTTGTTGCGAAATCCTGCTGGAATGAGTTACCGGGGGTGAGACGGGGTTAAGATGCCCGTATCCCAGTTCGAAGCCTGACGAAACGATAAGTGATGCGACAGACTGGCTTGCTCTTGGTCTGTTGCTCTTCTTCTCTGCGCTGTGCAGCTCTGCATCTCTGCCACTGTCTCCACAGGGTTGCGAGAAGGGCCGGCCTGTTCGCAGTGGAGGGTGATAATTGAAACTCCACGAACCTTCCCGGAATGGGCTGGCGCAAAACCCATTCGAGAGAGGATCAAAAAGTAGTGTTGTATGCCGCGTCTCAGGTCGATTGATCCCGTTTGAGCCGAGAACGGGACGTTGGTGGTCGAGGGTCGTTTTTCGAAGCCAAAATCACGGGGGTGGCGCTAGGCGGGAAATGCCTCCAGAGAGATTTTAACTGTTTCAAAAGAATATATATTGAGCTTGGTTGTGATCGCGAGCATTTTGAGGCCGAGCGAAGTACGATGCTTGTGCCTGCTGGGGCGCCAAACGGGAAAAACGCTGGTTTAGTGCATCCTAAAAGAAGTGAAAAATCAAGTTTTCCGGATTGGGCTAGCGCTGTGCTTATTTGAAAGAGGTAAGAAAAGTAATGTTGTAGGTCGAGTCTCAGGTCGATTGGTGAGGCGAGAACTGGACGTCGGTGGTCGAGGGTAGTTTTTCAAAGCCAAAATCACGGCAGTGGGGCAAGACGGGAAATGCCTCCAGGAAGTTTGGAACTGTTTCAAAAGAGTCTCTATTGAGCGTGGTTGTGGTCGCGGGCATTTTGAGCCTGGGCGAAGGCCGATGACTGTGTCTGCCGGGGCGTCGAAACGGCTAGAAATCATCAATTTTCACTTTCTCCACCTCCATAAATTGATCTAACATACTTGTATATAACTCGTAATTGATCTGCACGGTCAAAACGAAGTCAAATATTTACACCAATTTGATATCTAGCTTCAGTTTTCGTACGCTCGATTGATTCTGTCAACCCTATATGCCTTGTTTGCAGGGTAAGACATGTGTGAGCTCAAAATGAAGAGCTCTTGATGCTGATTCTGAATATGCCTCTTACAGCCCGAACGGACCATTTTGAACGAAGTTATGAGAAAGCGGCTCTTTCCGGCGGAAAAAAACGCCGAAAACGCCGTTTTTCCCAAAGTCGCGGGCGGTATTGTAGTTTACATTATTAAGAACTTATTCGTATTTGAGGAGGACTTCACGCATTAGAACTTCAGAAAATATTGAAAGTTTTATGGCGTGGGTGCGCAGTGTATACTTGTTATCCGAAGGTAATTCCTCGGATAATGGATCGATTCGGATAATGCCATTTTAAATTTACCGGATATTGGTTCGATTCAGATAATGCGTTTTTTCAAATTTTCGGATATTGGATCGATTCAGATAATGCCATTTTTCCAATGATTCGGATACGGATATCCGTCGGATAATTTCGGATAAATTTCGGATATTATCGGAACAAATCTGAGGCAAAACGGTGAAAAATAAACCACGTACTCAAGGCAAGCCTTTGATAACATCCATACTGGAACAAACAGTAGTACTTCATTGTTATTTCAGCATGTTAAAGGCAGTGTTCACGATAATCTTCAATTTTGAGATTATTCGCTATATTGATTGAGTGGCCCCCGGGTAGAACTAAAATGACGTTGAAACTGAGAAAAACGCACCAGAAGTGCTCAAAATCCTTAAGTATCAGCCCGCCTCTTAATTATCACAGGAAGTGTTTGTTGCGACAATGAAATGTTTTGTGGACCCGTCTTTTGCAAATCTCTACTACCTATTGCTCCGATCTTTCGTTAGGGCCCTAACTAATCCTGTTTCGCCTGAAAGATTCTTCCATTTTTGATTAGCTCCATTTTTACCGGTGACAACCACCGTGAACATATTCATCTAGTCGGACAACTAGTCCATGCTTTGAAATAATGTCACTGAAATACGGCGTTTTAATGCGTTTATCGCCGTTTCTTCGTAATTTTGGTAATACTTGGAGGACAACGCATTGTTTTATGTGAAAAACTCGGGGACGAAAATCATCGTGAACACTGCCTTTAACATATAAACTTCAAGGTACATATATGAACACAAGGTGCACACCCACGCCGCTTCGCGGCGTACTTGTAGGCGTGTATTTTGACGCATAAAATGATATTCTCAATGTCAAATGAGAACTTAGTTATTATAGTTCCTCGAAACCCAATCCGATCCCACACACTTTTTCCTGCGTCGGCGCACTCCCAGTTGGGTCCAACACACTATTTTCGGTGCTCGACGCACTCCCAGTTGGATGCAACACACTTTTCCCGGCGCTCGGCACACACACACACACACACACACACACACACACACACACACACACACACACACACACACACACACACACACACACACACACACACACACACACACACACACACACACACACACACACACACACACATACACACACACACACACAAAATGTGTAGAATAGTAGCTACGAGAAATGGACATATACATAAATTGCACGAGTGAGGAAACAAAAGTGAGTCAAATAGTTGATATAAATAAAGGATCGGTTTACTACATTCAACCTAAAATGAACCCATTTTATCCGATTTATCCGATTTTTACCCGATTTTATCCAGTTTTGATCCGAATTTTTGACCCTTCTGATAATGGTTCGACTCAGATAATGCCGATTTTAAATTTCCCGGATATTGGTTCGATTCAGATAATGCGTTTTTTCAAACTTTCGGATATCGGATTATCCGAATCTCGGATATCCGATCGGATATCCGAAATGGAGTAATTCGGATACTAAGTATAGCGCAGTGTGGACACGTGGTCCGAGGGGCACAACAGCCGTGGGTGCGCAGTATGGACGCGCGGTCCGAGGGGCAAAACAGCCGTGGGTGCGCAGTGTGGACACGCGGTCTCTTAAGCGT
Source organism: Aplectana chamaeleonis (assembly GCA_029168955.1). NCBI lineage: Eukaryota > Metazoa > Nematoda > Chromadorea > Rhabditida > Cosmocercidae > Aplectana > Aplectana chamaeleonis. The sequence continues at coordinate 2,002,566 of JAPDOI010000042.1, read as the reverse complement.
TAATGTTTACCATATCGATCGACATTATTGATTTTTCGCACAAATCACCAAATCATGTTGTAGGATGCGCTTTTTCCGATTTTCCGATGGGGTGAAACAAGGGTACTGGCCAACGAGTTACTTACTTATTGTCTACCATATCGATCGACATTATTGATTTTTCGCACAAATCACGAAATCATGCTCCATCCCTAAAGCAGGAGGCATTATACCTGTTGCAAAACTAAGGTCCTTGTTCTCCATATTATCACTACGGTAATGGCACGCCGTGGGACATGATCAGCCGTTGCGCAGAATCGCGCGAATGATCACCCAGCCTAACGCCGTCAATCGACTTAACACGAAATGTGGGGTGTTTTTTTTCTTTCTAATTAGCGGGAACTGGCTTCTCCACCATTGAGGAGCGTTGAGAGGCGCACAACAGCGGAAATGCGCGCTCTCGCGACATTTGGACGCAGCCTGAAGGCACAACATGCGTTCGTCACCTGAAGGATGTTCTCAAGCGAGTAACAGAGGATGTTAGAGAGACACTTAATTAATATTTCAGGGTAAAGTTTACTGCTGCCGATCGAGTGCGTGACCGCGCGTGTAATGCGCCACCTTCTCCTCCACACTCTAGCTGTCCCTCCCCTTCGCTCCGCACACGCACGAGAAGAAACAACCTAGGTTTGCCTCGGAATCAGAGAAAACTTTCATTGTTAAAATGTTTCTGCCCCGTCAAACCTGCGGTTTTAGCTAGACAATGTGAGCGCTCACTTGAGTCTGAGGTGGCCTTCTTTGTTCGGCAAAAACTATCTTGTCTAAAGTGGCTAGTTTACAGTCTCATCTCTGCCAGGAGAAAATCTCTGGGATCTGCATTATCTCTTGATTTATTCACTCCAACAGGCCATAGCCGAGAAATTGAGCAAGGTCGACTCGTGAAGGCCGACCATTTCGTGACGCTGCACACGTTATACAGAAGCACTTTTGTTCAACCGCGCGGCACACGCTCCAGAAGAACGCCACCCACATTTTACGAAACTGCACACGCTGTACATTGGCTGCCACTCACTTTTGACGACGCGGCGCACGCTCTCCATAAAGCGATCCTCGCTCTACACGATGCGGTGCACGCTCAGCATGTAGCGCTTCTACTTTCTGCTCACTTTCTACTATGCGGGGTGCGCTAAAAAAGCGCTTCTCACGTTTCGAAACGCTGCGCGCGCTCCATTTAAAGCACTACTTGGGTTTTCACGAAGCTACACACGCTATACATTAAGCGCTGCTGCATTTCACGACCTTGCGCACGTTTCACATAAAGCGCTACTCGCATTCCACAAAGCTACACACGCTTTACGTTAAATGCTACTCACATTTTACGACGTGAAATGTGAGTAGCGTTTAACGTTTTCATTTCACGCTCCACACGAAGCTCCTTCCACCGACCCATGACGTTCTGGTGACTTAATCTTTCACGACGTCATGCGAACACTCTCTGGAGCCCTATATGTTCTCCATGACAAACCGATGACATTATCTGAAGCCCATCACTCTTTTCACGACATCCTGACGACTACCCTTGAAGCCCTGCCCACTTTGCATGACGTTCTGTCGACACTCTCTTACTCTACCTACTTTCCTCTACGCACTGCTGACGTCGTCTAAAGTCCTGCCCACATTTCACGACATACTGCTGACGACATCGGAAAGCAAACCCACTTTCCTCGATATCCTGCTGACGTCACCTTGGCCCCCATCTACTTTCCACAGTTTTCTCCTACTAGAGCCCTACCCACTCTGCACTACGTCCCGCGGACACCTTCTGAAGCCCTATACTTTTTTCACGATGACCTGCTGACGTCATCTGAAGACGCACCCATTTTTTCTGACGTTCTACATACCCCTTCTGCACTCCTGTGGGATGGATCTAGGCGTAACTCTTCCAAGCCACAAAAGGGTTCTACTACAGATTGTAAAAAAAAACTAGACTGACGAACGGACACCAATCTATTTCATGGAAGGATTTGGAACGATCACCAGCACGCATCATGTGGTACAATACCCACCGACAAACCTCGCAAAACAGCGGAACAGAAACGTTTTGTCGCGTTTTTCTCGCCCCTTCGTCATAACTCTGCCGAATATGGGCTTTAAGGGTAAGAAAGATATTGCTAGACTTGCCTCATCATGATCTACAAGATGGTTATAAAATCTTATTGATGACTTTAATTTTACCTTAATTATAGGTATGTTGTTATTTCCAGAACACGTTTTGACTCGTCAGAATGAATGTGCCGGCCGAACATCCTGACGAGTCAAGAAGTGTTATGAAAAGTGCAGCATACCTACAAATAAGGAACAGTTAAATCTATCAATAGAATTTGAGTACCATCTGGTAGATCTTGATGAGACGAATCTAGCGATATCTTTCATATTCCCGAAAAACAGCATCAGCCAGAGTTATGAAAAGGGGGCGGAAAAAACGCGAGAAAACGTTTTTTTTTTGCTGTTTTTGCGAAGTTCGAGGGTGGGTATTGTATAATACTTGCCTGCTTCTGGGGTCGTATGCATGAACTTTATAAATGGGGTTAGGCTAGCTTATCAATCGTTATCATCCCAAAAATTTATTGGAACCTAACCCCATTTTGAACGTTCATGCATATGGCCCCAGGTATGTTACTTGCAGGCTTTCGGTATATTACTTGCAGGCTTTCGGTATATTACTTGCACTCTTCAATAGTATATTACTTGCACGCTTCTCGCATGTTACTCGCACGTTTGTGGTATATTACTTGCACGCTTGAAATAGTAAATTACCTGCATGCTTTTGGTATGTTACTTGCATGCTTGTGGTATATTACTTGCATGGTCGAAATGGTATATTGCTCGCATGTTTATGGTAGGTTACTCACATCTTTGTAGTATATTACTCACATCATTGTGGTATATTACTAGCGAATTTATGGTAATTTACCTGAAGCCATCAGGTTACATACTATTATATTACGAGTAACTTGGTTTGAAACTTCTGAGAAATAAGCATATAAACAACCACCACAGGCCCGACCTCCGTCGCTCACCACCACGGGCCACACCCCTAACAGATTTCCGAACTGGATAGCGGATAAATGGATGGATGAATTTCGACCGCGTCGCGCTTTTCAGTCCATTGCCGTACTGTCTCCTTAGCCTTGCTCGCTCTCGCGCAGCGAATGCAAATGAAGAGAAATACAGGCCCGAGACAACCAAAGTTTCACCCTCAAAATATAGGCATCTTTAAGGAATCATAACTCTGTTCATAGGGGGTCTTGGGCATTTTCATACATAGATACCTTTGGGATCAGCATGTGACCCTCTCAAAGACCATAATAAAAATTGAAAAATAATTTTCTGGGTGTTCTGTGCCTTTAATTCGTTTCTTGCCGTTTCTTCGTATTTTCGGTAACACTTGGAGGCCATAGCATTGTTTAATGTGAAAAACTCGGGGACGAAAATCATCGTAAACACTGCCTTTGAGCCAACTAAACCTTGCTGCCTTGGTAATCTTTTACCAATTTTTGCTCTAATCTGGATGATGATAACAATCCCTACACTCATTTCCCACCCTCATATGTAGTTCATACACCTTCTAAAACAGGGAGGAGGCAAGGAGCCGTAACGGGATCTTTTTTATTCAGCGTTGCCGTTTAAAAGAAAATATTACGATACTCTTGAATTTCAAGAAAGCGTACGCCACACAAATAGTAAGGTTTCAAAACATTCGGAGTCGACTTCATACTCGAGGGTAAATTCCGATCATTTGATTCTGTTAACGCCTACCACTAGAGCTTCTAGCGCACCCATAGTTACAAGACGTGATCACAAGAGTTCAATGCGCTCACCCAACGATAAAATATGCCAATGAAGTTCGGGCGTACAAGTGTACACTGAAAAACGCGAAAGCTGTGCGTGACCCTAAATTGAGCACTGGTTTTCACTGCTCGCACCACCCAAAAAACATATCATGCATCATGTGCCCGCTTGTTTCCGGTCAGCTCGTTTCAAAACTATTAAGGCGGGCTCAATTTCAAAAAATGCCGGTTCTGTGAACCTGTCAGCGAAATATTACTTGCACACGTACCTGCAGTGTCGCATTAAAGTAAGGAGTACTAGCCTTATCGGTTAGAGAAAGGGGACGGCAGCCTTTCGTCACCCGTCTGAGCTCATCTTCAACACGAGCTTTAATCTGGAAATTAAGCTGTTTGAGAAATAAATCAGAGTACTATTGATCAGGTGCATTTTGGATCACGTAGTCTGGGCATGTAACTTCTGGGTGTATTGTGAAGCTAGAGCAAGACGATAGGGTCTATTGTCAGTGATATTCCGGCTTACTCATCTTCGTCCTAGCCGAGGGTCCGTCAGGAGTAGAAACGCAACGTCCTCCATAATACGTGGAGTTGTTTCCGACAATGGAGTATCAATCAAATTCGCATTAACGTAAAAATCCTCCCGCGCAATCCTTATCCTTGTTAGAAATCCCTCTTTTATCCCGTTGTCATATACAGCCCGTTTTTTTTTCGATTTGAGTGGCGATCACATTCGATATGAGTAAGCATTCATATTTCCTGTTCCTTTTTCTGATTTTGTTTCTCATCGAAAAAGCGTTTACTGTTTCGGCAATGACCTCCAACTCGGGTACCTGGATGAGACATATCAGCTCGTTCGATTCCTTCATCTTTGCGGTTTTGAACATCAGTCCAGATAGAGCGGGAGGGGGGGGGGGGGGTTCAATGGAAGATCAGTTGCAAGCAACACCCAAATACGGCATTGGCACGGAAATAATCCGTGATCAGATAGGAAAGGTATCGTTTGTTGTTAAGTTGCGAACTGATTACTAGTGATTTTGTGGACCGTCGCATAATAGGAGTGATCCAGAGAGGTAGGGAGCAATAGAGTGGGAGGCGTAGAGAACCGAGAATATGAAGGGGAATCATTACCAGAATGGAGTTCATCCATAACTAGGCGAGAATAAGGGACAGGGTCTGCAGTTTGAAACGTCACGCCACTCAACGCGAGCGAAGTGGTCCCGAGTGGAATTAGAGCCGCCAAAATCGGGACAGCTTCTCCCTCGGTGTGTAGAGAGCCCCTGTCCCAGAATAAGAGTAAATGCTGACTGCTTTTCAGTTACAAAAATAGCTTTGAAGTTAAAATCACGACACATATCTATTGATTATGCTCAGGTTCAAATTTCACCGATTTTTTCTGAAGAATTCCATCTTCTTGGGTGGGCGAAATGTGCCATAACTAGATCAAGAAGTAACTTTCTTTCCGAATTTGAATACATTTTCGGAATGAGGACGTCAAAACGAAGCGAGTGGTGTTTTCGAATTCTGAAAATAATCAGTCTCAAAGATTTCGACTCCTTCCAGGGTAAATAGGTCATAACTAGGTGAAGACCTGAATTTTTCTCGTCTGAATAAATCGTAGGAATCAGCGCGCCGAGGGGATTCGAATGTTTTTAGATGTTGAAAATGTCCACTTCAAACAAAAACGGCGTTTTTGACGCGATTTCACGTCGCCGACGCGCTTTGGAACACAAGTCATGGCCGGTATCTGGGGTAGCTTTTCAAAGTCGAAGTCATCGGGGTGACGCTAGGCAGGAACTGCCTCTAGATAGATTGTTTCTGTTCCGGAAGAGTTTGTATTGAGTGTGGTTGTGGACGCAGACATTTTGCAGCCAAGCGAAGGACAATGAGTGTGTCTGCAGGGGCGAGGAAACGGCTGAAAACATTAATTTTGACTCTCGCCACCTCCATAAATTGTTCTTGTTTACTTGGATATAACTCGTCTTTGATCTATTCGGTTTTGTAGTCAAACATTTACACCAATTTGGTATCTAGCTTGAGTTTTTATACACTCGATTGATTCTGTTAACCCTATATGCCTTGTTTGCAGGGTAAGACATATGTGCGCTCAAAATGAAAAGCTCTCGATGCTGATTCTAAATATGCCCCTAGCAACCAAAAGTGTCACTTTGAACAAAGTTATGACAAAGCTGCGCTTTTCGGCGGAAAAAAGCGCCGAAAACGCCGTTTTTCCCGAAGTCGCGGGCGGTATTGTAGAACATTTCTCAATAGGATAAGGAGTAAAAACTAGGATTCTGAAACAGTATTACGCCTTATTGTTAGAAAAGACGGTAGTATTAACGAGTGTGCATGCGATGGCTCAATCGGACTCGAAAAGCTAACTTTTCCTTTTTGTTGATGGCGGAATTCATAGTTTTATTATTAAAATTGCCACTATGGAAACTCCGAAAAATAAAGGCTGAAAACAGAAGTACACCCTCCATTTGAAGCACCCCTCTATTAGAAGTGCACCGAAAAGAGGCCCGAAAAATAGAAGTATGTACATGTACTTTTACAAGAGAAAATACAGTAGATGCTTGTACTAAAAATAGCAGAAAATGAACCTGAGGGTGTAAAAGCAGGAAAACGAAAGCCCACACTAGAGTAATGGTAGTGGTTGCTTGGCCTGCAGTCCACAAATCGAGAAGAGTCATGGATAATGTGTCCTTACTGTAACGATGGACTTGTTTAACTGCTAGTGAGGAATAAAAATAGAGGAAACGCTCCTGAAACTGGTGAGCAATCCCGAGTTTTTGTCCTTATTCATTTGAATTAGAAAGGCGTCCACAAAGTCGCTTCCCTCTCCATCCAGAACATGAATTCCTAGGGATATGTCTTCTTCCCTAAAGAAGTACGAGTTTTTGAACGACGCGAAACATATCCTCTATCTCGAAGTCAGATTTATTCTGTTTCTTCGTAAGCATGTGCGGGACGAGGGGAGAGACAGCAAGAAAGTTTGGAGAGAGGGAGACGCAGCATCGCGTGCACCCGCACGCCATCGATGAAAATAAATTTCGGGGATAGGTGCGCTTTGGTAAAATGATTTACAGCCAAACACTCAACAAAGGGGTGGCATATGCAGGGAACACATCTTCTCAGGTTAATGGTACCCTCTATAAAACGTCGTAATTCACATCATTCGAGACGCGAGCGGCGCGCGCGACGCCTGGGCCTCCGTCTGCCCTCCGCTCTCTTACTGTCTCTAACCTCCGCTCCGCACCAGCACGTGTAGGAACTATGTGAATTTCGCCGTTTTATAGCCTGTAAACATTGTCGCTGCCATGTGCGACAGTCATGACATTTAGCACAAATCGTGGCGGGACCAGCGTCGGAGCAATGGCACTGGCTCCTGTAGGAACAGCTGTCGCATGTCCATCACAGGTACATGTCGCGGAGGGCTGACATACTGCAAATGTACCTATGTCTGTCGTTGTCACTGTCGCTGTCGCTGTGAAGCGCACTGCGACAGCAACAGATTCAAAAGCAGTGTTCACGATAAATCTCGTTCTCGAAGTCTCGGTGTGAAACACTAAGTTGGCAGGTGCTGTAGAGGATAGGGTCGAAGAAAGCAACGAAAACTGGTCAGAAATAAATACAAACGGCTTTAAAAGCTCTCCCGGTCCGCCCCCCCCCAATCGGACGAGCTTGTGGCACCGCACACGTTTCGATGGCAGATTTCCAAGCAACTCTGCCGCAATTAGCATTATCGATTCGCGCAGATTTCGGGATTAGCGCGCGCTTGCCGAAATCAGCAGAGCCCATGATTCTCGTCCACTCCCTGAATTTAGAAACCGTTATTTTGACTTATTCTGGACGTTTTCCTTCCCTGTTTCTTCACTATTAGTTACCTCACGACCAAACAATCCCATTATTGGGTCGAACTCGAGTGCGATATTCATCGTGAGCACTGCCTTTAAAGGGCGGGAGGCGGTTGCTGTCGCTGTTCAGAGCGACGCGATCACATGTCGCAAAAGTATACCATTGGCCTTATCCTTTTGGAGTCTACGTTTTTCGGGGTTCCCTTAGTGGTGTGAATACTTCTGCGACATACAGTCGTGTCGCTGTGCACTGCGACAGCGACTGCCTGTAGCAGAACTCCCGCGCTTCAGGGGTATGGTATACTTTGTCGCTGTAATGAGCGACAGGCATGCAATTTAGCACAAATCGTGGCGGAACCCGCATTGGAGCAACGGTATCGGTCCTCATAGGAGATTTATCGCGTGTGTGTGTGTGGCAGCGACGCGTCGCGGAAAGCTGAATTACTGCAAATGTGCGAAAGCCTGTAGCTGCCACTGTCGCTGTGCAGCGCACCGCGACAGGTTCAAAGGGCGGGAGCTCCGGGACAGGCAGTGCCGCTGATGTGCAGGGCGACGCGACCTTGTGTAGCAAAACTGTACCATACCCCTTGAACCTCGAAGTACTAAACTGCTACTTTTGAATTTTGCTGTGACAGGTTACATTACCAAGGTGCGCGTCAAGTTTTGAAGCGGTGCATTTACTACTAAAATGATATAAAAGGGAGACTACCAGTTCATTTTGACCAAGTCTCAGCGTTTTTGGAATTTTTCTACACGCTGAGAACGATAGTACAAGTTTTTATAACAAGAAAGATTCGAGAAATGTCGATAGTTCAAAAATTTAGGGTGGGCACAAAAGAAATCTGCAAATGAAATCTGAGACTTTCCTAGTTCAAATTTGAACTCTAGCAACCACCAATCCATTGGACACCTCTATCCGCCAGAAATCTGAATCTGTTTTCAGATTCAAAAAAAAATTCAGTGTGAAGCAAGTTGATGGAAAGAGGGCGCTAAAAACGCGAAAAGGCAGCGCTGCATGCATTCCAAACAAAATCTAAAAGCGTTTTGTATGCCTCAGAACATTTTTTTCTGACATTGCGGAAAAGAGTTGAAATCGAGTTCGGTAACTGAAAATTTAGCACAATCTCTTTTATCATGAGAACTTCGGGAATATGTCATTGATGCTAAGCTTCGGCCTGTAGAAGCTGAACCCTCAAAAGAATAAGAAAGGAATCGCTAGCGCCACATTGAGATTGTAAGATCTGAAGTAAGCGAGGGAAATAGCTGCTACTTGGGGAGCGGAGGCAATGGATGTCATATCTCTTCATGCTTATTTGAGCGAATTGAGATTCCGCGTTTGGCAGGGTTGCTATGCACGGCTGCTGGACTGCAAAAGCAAAAACAACCCCTGAGGTCGGACTGAGCTTTCAATAGCAATCAGCAGAAAGGTAAAGCTAAGCATAAAGAGCATTATTCCATCTAAAGTGTGCCCGAATGAGAATGGCGGCCCACGCGGCCAGCGTGCTTGGCAGGCAGCCGTCGCATGTGCCGCCCTCGGACGAGTGTTGGATGTCAACGACGGCCGTCTCCTCTCCCCGGGCTTGCTGCCAGCAGGTGCCGGCCCCGTTCGTAGTCGATGGCAGTGGAGACTTTTCACATGCTCGTCCGAGAGCGGCGAATGCGACGGCCGACTGCCAAGCACGCCGGCCGCATGAGCCGCCATTCTCATCAGGACGCACCCTACCAAAAGTACATGAATTTGAGATAGTGTACCTTTTCCAAACTTGGCTTCTCAAAAATCTGATAATGTCATCTTGTGAGGTCAACATCTTATTTATTCCGCTACGAAGAAGTGGCAGGTTTGCTGTCCATTTGCTTACAAGTAAATCGTATATCATGAAGTTGTCGAACAGATTGTCGAGCTTCGATTTCAGTTTGAAAAACTCGATCTCTTCGGCCTGGAATGTGCAGATCTGCTTCATCGTCACAAAAGGAGAGAATTTAGGCAGAATTGAGTCAACAAACTGTTATTAATATCTTAGAATTACTTATATCGATAGATTAGAAAGAACTGGTGATGTAGGACATAAACAGTACCTTTTCAAAGCGATTGGTGAACAGGATTCTGTTGATTATATTGCCAATCATTAGATCGAACGTACGGGACGGGTTGATGGATAGCCTTCCTCCTTGCATTTGTCTTTCGATTTCCTCACATCTGAAAGGAAGGAGAACAAGGCTACAACTTATTCTCGAAGATGACAAGAACCCTTGCAACAGATAAGACAATTCAAAAACTAATCCGAATGATCTTACATAAGCAATCTTGTAGCATTGTTTCCTGCTACTCAGTCTATAAAGACAAAATGAGAACTCAACCTTAATGAAACACCTCACCATGAAGTTTAAAAGCGCTGTGCAGTGGGAGTCGATTACACATTGATCACGAATGACTGCCTTCGCGGAAAAGAAAGCCTTACTGCGATTTCTTCTCTTCATGAACGCATACCAGCGGGGAAAGGATGACTATCAAAGGAGATTTCGTGCCTCATAGCTGCGGTGCTGCTTACTATTTTACGGAGGCGGATAACTTCTTCTGGTTAACTCCTATTAATTCTACGAATAAAAGTCTTCGAATGTGGGAAGCTTTCCTCGCATGTGTTTGGATGCTAGGGTCTCTTGACCTAAAGACTATCCCAAACTGCGTGAAGAAATGAATGCTCACGATCGTGAGATGAGCGAAGATTTCAAATCATTAGCCCCGTTCTTGCCTTCATTCTCAACTTCTCTTTTTACTCATGTCAGCTCGCATACATCGGCTGCAAAAGACGGAAGTTACAAGCCTCGGACAACTCTTCCACCATGTTTCCTTAGCTCATTTTTCGAGGGGCCATAACTCCGTTCCCTGAAGGTCCTGTACGATTTCAGAGACATTATTGGAATCAGCATGGGGCCGTTTTCAAAACAGGTGGGGAAACAGAAAAACGATTTCCATCGTGAACACTGCCTCTAAAGGCATCGTACACGATGAAAAGCGAAATCCAGCTTTTGCGTTCAGTCGGACTAGTGGGTCATAATAATGTCACTCAGAAAGTTTAGAGTTCAAAATCGCCTCTGAATGGAGAATCGCTTACCTCAACTCTGGCAAACGGGGTAGCAGCAAGGGCGGTAGGTCCGCCTCTAATCCCACCCCTCCGAAGGTTCAGCAGCAAGTCTAGAGCGGCGGGCTTGCTGCCGTGAAAATTCTGATTGGTCAGCTGCGGAAGTGGGCGGAGACTGGGCGGAGACAGATATCCGCCCTTGGTGCTGCGAGCGAGCAAGCTTGGAGATGTCCGCCCTTTGACCTGCAGCGCGAGAATCGACGCAAACGCTCCACCCTCCTCGTCTGCTATTGGTCGAATTCAAATGCCGCTTTGCGCAATCGACCTGTCGACAGCATCGATCGGTCAGAATTCAACCAGACGGCTTCAGGCCACTTTTTTTCATTATTTTTTTCATTTTTCATGAATTTTTGCTGGATTTCTAACTATATGTGCCTCTCTTCATCTCTTCCGTAGTCAAGCGCTATAAAAACGTCAGGGCTACGCCATTTTGAACTCTCACGGTACTTCTCTTACGGTTTTCTGCTTTTTTTAGTGTCTTTTGAATTTTTTCTTGTGTGCACACTAGAAACATCAGTTGCATTTATATCGTGCACACGATTTACGGTTTACGATTTTCAGAAGTCTTTCTCAAAAAATCCGTTTGCAGCATGGAATATTTTTCACATCCTTGAATTTGTTTTCCCAGCTTGTAAACATTTTGAAGATATTTTGCCGCTAAAAAATTGAAATCTCACCCCCCTGATTTGCTGTTTTCGTCTCGTTGATCTCCTCATCCGGGTTCACATAAGTTTGAAATGTTTGGTGTTGCATAAGTAGGGTTTTATGGAGTGGGAAAGAATCAGTGCGAAAAATGTACATAAGAAATTGCATAAGAAATGAGGGGAAATCAAACCAGCCATGTTCGATTCGTATATCTACTGAAAACATTTCCCACTTATCGAAATTTTCATAATCTTTAGCCAATTATTTCGGAATTTCAAAAATGTTGTGAGTTGAAGTCTGTCTGAATGAGAGTGTCCGCCCAGGCGGTCGGCGTGCGTGTCAATTGGGAGTCGAGAGGGCATTTGTTGGACATGTGAATCGACTAACACGATATTACACGAAGAAGGAGTAATATTCCTGTCAGCTGCTTGCAGCCCCTGCAAGACTCTTCCAAAAAAGGCTACGTGACGACCGTTAAACACGCACGCCCACCGCTTGGGCGGATATTATCATTCGGGCAGACCTTACATGTACTAAATGTTGTTCAATGTTAAAATCCGTTTTCGTAACTTCTGGAGTTTTATCGTGTTACACCGCATTCCCATTTCTGTCTAAAAACTGCCGTGATTGCGAGCTTGTCGTCGACTATTTCCAGAATGCTTTCCTGCAGACTGATGCCGGCTGGAGAGGTGTTGGATGATGAGATAGTGGAGGATTGGCCACTTGCTGCACAAGTTCTCCGTTACTTGTGGAGCAACAAAAAACTGGAGGTCAGTTGTTGCATGCAAGCCAGACTCTCACATGAACATGATAAGTGGTTTTAGGTAAGAGAGAATGTTTTAGGTAAGAAGTCAGACAAAGTTAGTTACTGCTATTCAGATCTGATGTCCGTTTGTACTTGGAAAGAGATAGGGCGCTTGTCCCAATAAAGGTGAGTTTTATCTCAAATAACTTCTCAAGTAATTGGTTCTAGACTGTTCTATGTGATGTTTTTTCAGAAACGTGTGATCAACGATGTGGACGCGCCGCCGTCTTGCCTTGTCGTCGGGGGAGTCATCGGAAACCCGGCTTAGAGTCCTGTCGATCGAACGTCGAGCTCAGACCATTTTGGAAATGTGAGTTGTGATATTCAGTACGCAATTTGAATGTCTCAAGTTACTTACTCATAGCAGACCAGTCACATGCACAATGTGGTGAGTATTATACCCTAGGGGAACTTTCACAGGTTCGCCTCGAGTAACTTGCTTACCACATTGTGTATGTGACTTTTGTGCTATGAGTAAGTAACTTAAGACGATCAAGTTACTTACTGCTTACCACAAGTAGTTTTCCAAAATTTTCTGAGAGTTTTTTTTTGTATTTTTTGCGTTTTACATGCTTTTGACTTTTGTTTTTCTTGTTCTGCCCCGGTACTCTGCCTACGGTTCGATGAAGATGCTTTAAATTCAATTATCTCACTTTTTTATTCCAGTGTCATTCCATAGTCTCATATCTCTTTATCTGCTCATCATTCCCGAACCCGGTCATCTCTAAACCAATCTCATGGATATTGAAACTAACTTTTTAAGACTTTGTGAACCTTGTGGTCGTCATGCATGTATTCTGTTGTAGTGTTCTGAGATAGTCTATAGTCTTGATCGCGCTTGCCGCATCACGGTTTTCTTTTCGCATCTCAAACATTACGGCATCATGAAGTGCCTTCAAAGGCTTCTTGGTTAAACGTTAAACCTTTATTGTATAAGTAATTCCGAGAAATAAACTTGCATTTGTTAATACTTATAGTTTCTGTTATGTGTTGCTCCAGAATTCTTTAGTGGGCTCACTCAAAAGCCAGGTTGTAATGGAGCGATTTTGGATTTACGGCAAACTCAAAAGGCCGCTCTAATACAACTTAGTCTTGGGTGAGACCGCTAAAAAAGAATTTTTGATCAGTAGGGGTGTTGGAGAAATCCCTTGCAAGGGCGTATTAGGGCAGGATGAAGGGTGAATATGAAAATTTGCGGCAGTAAGGGCGTAGTGTCAGGATGGACGAGCGGCCCTAGCAAGGCCGGTCACCGCCCGTGCAAGGCTAGCCACCAGCCTTTCCCCTCGGGCTGAAGTGGCTGGTGTTCCCTGAAGTGTACTGCTTTAAACGGACGGAGCACAGACGGAGGCTCCGCCCCAAACACGCCCCTTTTCGACTATCAAGGGTGGGGCCCGAAACGTGAACCTGCCCTGCGCCCTCCTTCCTGCTGCCCCGTTTGCCAGAGAAAAGGGCTTCCTGGGTTTTGGGGGCCGGCCTTAGGATCGATCCGTTGTTACAAGGAACAAAACCCCGTGCTCGCTGTCGGCGATCGTGCGTTGACGCGTCGTAGGGCGCAATTCATACGCCACTCAATTTCACGTTCGGCATCGATCGAAAGCAACTGACAGCAATGGATGCAGCAGGCTAGTAACCCTTTTTGGTTTCGTTCAAGGAAAAATGATCGCTCGTCTGAATGGCGTCCTCGGTGAATTGCTTCCAACGCTGCGCCAAGGAACGAATCGTAAAAGTGTTCCTTGCGTTCTTCGCGCAACTATCGCAAGTCGATGTCAGCGGGAACTTCAAGTTTGTATTAGGCTTTTTTGAAATGGGTTTTTCTTGAATAGTTGACGTTTTTGAAGGGGCTTTTTGCCATATTCAGTCACTATAGGGATATAACAACACGAAAAAGTCAAAAACTCAGGTATGGTTTCGTCGTGTACGATGCCTTTAAAGGCAGTGTTCACGATTTTGTTCAATTTTTAGATTAGGTGCTACACCGATCAAATGCCCCCCGGTTACAACTAAGATGACGTAGAAATTGAGAAAAACGCACCAGAAGTACACGAAATCTTTTACTCTCACCGAGCCTCTTTACTCTCACTGGAACTGTTTGCTGTGACAATAAATCCTTTTGTAGGCCCGTCCTTTGCAATCCTCCTCTCTCTATTGCTCCGTTCTTTTTTTTGGACCCTAACTAATACTGTTTTGCATAAAACGCTCTTCCAATTTTGGTTGACCCCATTTTTCACCGGTGACAACCACTGTGAACATGTTCATCCAACGGGAGTTGATGTCATAGAATAGTGTCACTGAAATACGAAGTTTTAGTGCGTTTCTCGCCATTTCTTCGTAATTATTGGTAACACTTGGTGGCCAACGCATTGTTTTGAGTGAAAAACCCGGGGACGAAAATCATCGTGAACACTGCCTTTAAAGCGACGGGGACCGTTCTCGAATGAAAAAAAATTCGCACCCACCTGAATGTTTCATTCACCCTATAGCAAGCACATGGGAAAACCTGAAAGCAAATCTGGCAATGGGTCCCAGTTTCTCGCCATCTCAACCTATTTCTACCGTCACCATGCGCAAGGTAATCTGTAGTCTTCACGGGCTCCAAGACCGGCTGCGCTATAGAGCCAACATAGGCAATGCGACAATTTCTGCGCCAGTCAGAGCTTTACCCCAGATTCCTTTCCCCAACACTTTTTTCAAACAACAGGACCCCAACCTCGGCTCTGATATCACTTTTCGCATTTTCGCCGACGAGGTTTTCAAAGTTTTTGACCGCGCTCGCAAGCAGAAGATCTCGTCAAATCTTTCTCATGCTCAGGTCTGTGGTCTCAGAGAAATTCGGGAGTTGGTGGATTCTAAGGCTATACGCCTTTCCGTCAGCTATTAAGGAGGGGAATTCGTCATAATCCCTAACCAGCTGGACAAGGCTATAACGGAGCAACACCTGCAGGATATCTCTCTTTACCGTCCCTCCACTGCCAGAGAATTTCAAGCACAGTATCGTAGACTCAACAGGGAAAGGGATTAAAGTTGGAAAATCAGCAGATTTGAGCCCGTCTCTCATCACTCGCCTTAAAATTGACTCCCCAACTTGCCCTGTTTTGTACCTTATCGTAAAGACTCACAAGTTCTCAGCGGAGGAGGATCTGGCCACCATCAGCCCCATTTCCATAAAAGTAAGGCCCATCATCAGCTGCGTGGGTGGTCCCACTGATCGTATTGCCTGGTTCATCAACAACATTTTAAAACAACTACTAGACCACATTCCGGCTCACCTCCCAAACACCCGCGCATTCCTTGACCATCTCCGCAGCATTCAACCCGCAAACCCGTGCATAATGGAGTCTTTTGACGACACCGCCCTCTACACCAATGTCAGTAATGACCATGCTATGGAGGCCGTTTTCGAGCTTCTTACCCAACACCAAGGCTCCATTAACATGTTCGGGTTAACGATTGCGCAGCTTATGACACTTCTCCATGAGTGCCTTAAATGCAACATTTTCAGATGGTCAGGACAATACTTTAGTCAGGTCAGAGGGCTGGCCATGGGACAGCGCCTAGCTCCCACGCTTGCCATAGCATTTATGGGTAAAATCGAATTTCCGGTGCTGGCACGGCTTCCAATGCTATACTGTAAGTACATAGACGACTGCTTTGTCGTCTGCCCTACCCAGGAGGAAATGGACCAGTGTTTTGAACTCATCAACAATCAGTCGGAAAATGTTAAATTTACCCGGGAAAAACCGGCGGTAGACTGGCTTCCTTTCCTAAATGTCCAAATAAAATTTTCGGGGGGCATTTTCGCCACAAAATGGTATCGCAAACAAAGTAACAAAAACATAATCGTTCATTACCAATCAGCACACCCCTCACAAACAAAAAGGGCGGTTGTTTAAAATATGTATCGAACAGCGAAATGTGTCTGTACCGGAGAAAACGAGCAAAAAGAATCTGTTCAGATGGCGCAAGAAATTGCTGCTCTTAACGGATATCCCCCCAGTATGGTTCTGCGCAGATCCAGAGGCTCAGCCGCACGCCGCGAAGAGCAGGAATCAGCAGTTGATGGCGAAGTTCCCATAAAAATGCCCTTCATTTCGGATGAAGTGAGCAAATCTCTGCGAAAATGCCTACGCAAAGCCGATCTGCAAAGCTCTGTCGCCATTGCTGACATCCCTCCAAATAACCTCAAAAACCGCCTCATCCGAAACCGTCTATATGACCGCATTTGCACAACTCCCAATTGTGTGGTCCGCCCAACTGGTAGAGAGGGAGATTGCACTGCATGCGGTGTGGTCTACAGGATCTCGTGCCAGCTGTGCGGCGAGCAATATATTGGTGAGACTTCGCGGCCGCTCTGGGTTAGAATCAAAGAGCACTTAGACGGCAAGGATAAGCTGCGGGTATCAACAATTCTGGGGTGTCACCGTGTTAACGCCCACAACGGCGATAATTACCATGTCGAGGTCGAGATAATTGCGCGGGAAACCGATACCCCTGCCAGAAAAACCCTGGAGGCATTTTGGATCCAGGCGAGCGACCCAAAAATCAATCGGAAGGGGGAGTGCCTATATATACAATACCGCCCGCGACTTTGGGAAAAACGGCGTTTCCGGCGTTTTTTTTTTCGCCGGAAAACGCCGCTTTGTCATAACTTCGTTCAAAAAGGTCCGTTCTGGCTGTAAGGGGCATAATCAAAATCAGCATCAAGAGCTCTTCATGTTGAGCTCACACATGTCTTACCCTGCAAACAAGGCATATAGGGTTGACAGAATCAATCGAGTGTACGAAAACTGAAGCTAGATATCAAATTGAGGCAAATATTTGACTTATCGATCGTTCAGATCAATGACGAGTTATATAAATGTATGTTAGACCAATTTATGGAGGTGGAGAAAGTGAAAATTGATGATTTCTAGCCGTTTCGACGCCCTGGCAGACAGTCATCGGCCTTCGCCCAGGCTCGAAACGCCCGCGACCACAACCACGCTCAATAGAGATTCTTTTGAAACAGTTCCAAACTTCCTGGAGGCATTTCCCGCCTAGCGCCACCCCCGTGAGTTTGGCTTTGAAAAACGACCCTCGACCACAGACGTCCCGTTCTCGTCTCAAACCGGGCCAATCGACCTGAGACTCGACCTACAACTTTACTTTTTCATCCTCTTTCGAATTAGCACTTCGGCAGCCAAATCCGGAAAATTCGATTTCTCACCTTTCGAAGATGTGGTAAGACAGCGTTTTTCGGCCTGTTTGGCGCTCCGGCACACAGAGTTATCGTCCTTCGCTCGGGCTCAGAATGCCCGCGATCACAACGACGCTCAACATGGACTCTTTTAAAACAGTTACAACCTGTCAGGAGGCATTTCCCGCCTAGCGCCACCCCCGTGACTTTAGATTTTTCAAAAACTACCCCAAATCATTTCGATCCGTACGGGCTCCTGGAAACGCCTTATTTGTTTCTCAGCTAAAACCGCCCTCATCCCAAACTTGATTTTTTCGACTCTGTTTATCCGGCTCTGCGAAGCGGTGCGGTAACACATTTGGCATATAGAGCAGAATTTTGAGTTTCTTTGTTTTCAACTGGTTGTTTGTTTCAGGGAACACATTTAGGTCAATCTTGAGCGTGACGCCAATCTGAAATTGTTCATTTTAATTGATCCGATTTCAACGACTTTTTTCGTGGCTACGGCCCTTTTTCAGGCCATAATATTTCGGCACTTTCTGCAGGATTTTTTTCTTTTGCGAAAATGCTACTTGAAATACTTATTTTTGGCAACTTGATCGGATCTCAGCGTACCACTCAAATCAGGAATCAAATTTCTATCGCAAGAAGCCGCCGTAATCGTATTTCGATTATTATCAGCCCATATCAAACTTTGATTTTTGGAGACCACCTATAGCCGGCCAAGGCACTGAGACAGTGTTACGTCGGGAGAACGAGCGCCCTCGCTCCCAAACGGCACTGAACGAACGCTTACCAACGCCCCTCACTCGTGGAGTTTCAATTATCTTCCTTTGTTCGACATGGCGGCCCTTCTCGTCTCGCGGTAGAGACAGGGGTAGAGATGCAGAGCGCAGACAAGGAGAGCAGCAAACCGAGAGCTAGCCAGCATGTCGCCTCACTTATCGGTTCTTCATATCGACTCAGGCAAACTGGGGCGCCGACAACAGGTTGATAAGTTGTCATCTCATAAACCGCTCCCTGTTGACAAGTCAAATCGCGCATATTGTCTGCCTGAGACCTGCCCGTTGCCCAGCGACGTCCGCCCGTTGTCGGGGCTCACATCCTACAGGACTGTTTCATCTAGCTTAGGTACTACTTTACACCGACACGCGTCGCGGTCGGCACTCCGACACGCGTCGCGGTCGGCACTCCGAACACGCGTCGCGGTCGGCACACCGACACGCGTCGCGGCTGGCTCGCCCAGCCTCCACTGGGGTCACCACCGGATAGGCAGGACCTCCAGATGCTGGGCGGGGCCAATGTTCCGCAAACTTGGGTAATTGAACGGGCTGCGCTCTCATCACTCACAGCATGCCTGAAAAATGCGTCGTATACTTCCCTTTTATCTAGAGCGTTAGCTGTGCAACAGCTCGACATCGAACAGATCATAACTCGCCGCCGTAATTGCTGTGCAACAGCTCGACATCGACCAGAGCACAACTCGCGGCCACGGGCCCGCCGAATGTCGGCGCGTTGGCCAGCGGTGACTCATGGTGGGCGGATCAACCTGTTGTCGACGCCCCAGTTTGCCAGAGGAGGCACGGGAGTGTGAGCGGCGTAAGTTGAATCGTGCGGCCCGATTCGGGTTATTGGAGTCACACTCACACCCGTTCCGAAATTACCACCCACCTACAACTTCGCAACAATTCAGGGTCCCCTCTCCTTTCCAAATAAAAAAGGGCAAGTTGCCTATTAACGCGGCGGGTGTGAGTCTCATAGAATCCCCAATGCGGTATTGAATTTTGGATGGAAAAATGTCAAACATACGTAAGCTTCATCTGAAAACAGTTGAGGATCACTAAATACCCTTGAAGTGTATAAAAGTACTCGTAACATCAAATAGTACGCA
Source organism: Aplectana chamaeleonis (assembly GCA_029168955.1). Lineage (NCBI taxonomy): Eukaryota > Metazoa > Nematoda > Chromadorea > Rhabditida > Cosmocercidae > Aplectana > Aplectana chamaeleonis. The sequence goes on along the minus strand of JAPDOI010000042.1, from coordinate 1,983,231 downwards.
GCATTCTAACACATGCATCACTGTTATATATTGTATTTATGTGTGCTTGAGTCAAAATGCAGTTCCGCGCTCGAAATCAACTCCACTGTGTTCTGATGGGTGCGCTTGTCAAACGCGCTGTGATGTGAATGGCTGGCCGGCCGGCCGCCAGGCGAGAGGCGAGAGACGTCATACTTGTTGCGAAATCCTGCTGAAATGAGTTACCGGGGGTGAGACGGGGTTAAGATGCCCGTATCCCAGTTCGAAGCCTGACGAATCGATAAGTGATGCGACAGACTGGCTTGCTCTTGGTCTGTTGCTCTTCTTCTCTGCGCTGTGCAGCTCTGCATCTCTGCCACTGTCTCCACAGGGTTGCGAGAAGGGCCGGCCTGTTCGCAGTGGAGGGTGATAATTGAAACTCCACGAACCTTTCCGGAATGGGCTGGCGCAAAACTCATTCGAGAGAGGATCAAAAAGTAGTGTTGTATGCCGCGTCTCAGGTCGATTGATCCCGTTTGAGCCGAGAACGGGACGTTGGTGGTCGAGGGTCGTTTTTCGAAGCCAAAATCACGGGGGTGGCGCTAGGCGGGAAATGCCTCCAGAGAGATTTTAACTGTTTCAAAAGAATATATATTGAGCTTGGTTGTGATCGCGAGCATTTTGAGGCCGAGCGAAGTACGATGCTTGTGCCTGCTGGGGCGCCAAACGGGAAAAACGCTGGTTTAGTGCATCATAAAAGAAGTGAAAAATCAAGTTTTCCGGATTGGGCTAGCGCTGTGCTTATTTGAAAGAGGTTAGAAAAGTAATGTTGTAGGTCGAGTCTCAGGTCGATTGGTGAGGCGAGAACTGGACGTCGGTGGTCGAGGGTCGTTTTTCAAAGCCAAAATCACGGCAGTGGGGCAAGACGGGAAATGCCTCCAGGAAGTTTGGAACTGTTTCAAAAGAGTCTCCATTGAGCGTGGTTGTGGTCGCGGGCATTTTGAGCCTGGGCGAAGGCCGATGACTGTGTCAGCCGGGGCGTCGAAACGGCTAGAAATCATCAATTTTCACTTTCTCCACCTCCATAAATTGGTCTAACATACTTGTATATAACTCGTAATTGATCTGCACGGTCAAAACGAAGTCAAATATTTACACCAATTTGATATCTAGCTTCAGTTTTCGTACGCTCGATTGATTCTGTCAACCCTATATGCCTTGTTTGCAGGGTAAGACATGTGTGAGCTCAAAATGAAGAGCTCTTGATGCTGATTCTGAATATGCCTCTTACAGCCCGAACGGACCATTTTGAACGAAGTTATGAGAAAGCGGCGCTTTCCGGCGGAAAAAAACGCCGAAAACGCCGTTTTTCTCAAAGTCGCGGGCGGTATTGTAGCTGGAGAGCTCAAGCCCTACCTCAGACTCGCATTCTAACGTCGAGAGGTAGCGGTTTCGATCTGTGCTCCGCCATCCGCCAACCGTACTATGCTGCTGGTCCTCTAGCGAGTTTCCTGGCAAGGTGCGGTAACTTCCTAGTTTCTCTGTTATTGACCACGTTTTGAAAGAACTTCTCTCGAATCGCTCCAGCCGCGAAGCGGCTGGAGAGGTTTGGTTTTGCCCGGGACTTGTGATCACTTAGAATTCCTTAAAGTAGTTAATAAAACCTGTTAAACAAATTCCCCAGAGATTTCCATCGGGATATAGGTGAGAGGGTCCAGGAGGCACATGCTGACAAAATTTGAGCCAAATCGGTTCAAAACTGACAAAGTTAGATCGGCGAGTCCTCATCAAAAATTCTTGTTGTGCGCTGTTACTCGTTCCTGCTTCCTGCTTCGCGCTTCGTACTTCGCTCCTCCTCGTGCGTTACGCACCCTTAGTAGTGGCCACTGGCAATGGTCGCAGGCGATCAGTTGGGCAGGCAGGTAAGTTGGTATGTGAACAGATAAGCAGGCTGGTGAGTAGGTAGTCAATGAGTACTTACTGTTTAACATTAACTGCTTCACTTATTACTGCTTATCATATCATGTGATATTATCAGTTGGTAGATCAAATCGCTAAAACACGTTGTAGGCTGTACTTTTCGATGGGAAGGGACAAGGAAAGTGACTATCAAGTTTATTGTGGTGCGCGCGAAGCGCGCACCAGATTTGGTTTTGAATTGGCCACGCGCGCAACCCCTTCTTCGAAATCTCAGTTCAGAGTGAACGTAGGAATTAGAGCTAAATTGCATTAAAAAGAGCGCAAAAAGTTGATATATATGCCCGAAAATGGTTTACGACGGTTCACTGGTTTTCGAGTAAAAATTGAAAGACCGCGCGTTTTTGTTGTTAATCTCCTTTTTTTTTAGACGGCGTTCACGATCTTGCGGGTACACTTAAAATTGAGCTAGGGAGCTCATTTTTGGACAGGAGGCTGGAAATGTATGCAGGTCGCTCCTATTCCAATTTGAACTTGATACCTTAACTTTGAAGGGTACCTCAAAATCGTGGGTTTGTATACTAAATTAGCCGTGGAGCACGAAAACTGATTTTTTCTGCTACTGCTGTGGAGACCGGAGTGTGTGGGTGAATCTGCAGCCAATCAACACAGGTCGTCGGAGATAAGTACTGAACTTGCCCGAATCCGTACTCTTGACACGTCATCGATCGATAATCAACATTATCGATTTTCGCACTATTTGCAGAAAATGCGGCTAGGAGTGGTGATTGCTGATGGGATTGGTTTTCTAGGTTGGAGAATTTCGCTCATCAGTCATTATCGATAAATACCAATCAATAATATTGATTTTTTCGCCTGTTGCACAAAATGCCGCAATGATTTTTGATTGTTGATGGCTATAAGTCACTTGTTTGGGAAATTCTTCTCATCATGCAGGATCAAGTATTAAATTAGATTTTCTTCAATTATCGATATTATTGAGTTCTCACATAATGCACAAAATGCGGCAATGAGTGGTATTTTTCATGGTTTTGGGTCATACGTTTCAGAAATTGTACTCATACGACAATATCGTCGGTTACATGTTTCATCATTCCAAAATGGAAAACGTTGAGCAAAATTGAAGTTAGAAAGGGAACCTTCGGGAAAAATATGTGAAATTTCTGAAAATTTAGCTTCCTGGCAAAAGTAGCGATTTGGCAATGGTGGAAAAAGCTTCAAAAATATCTTGAAATATCTTAAAAAATGATTTGGCGTAAAATGGCCTGGAAATATAAAAAAGCTAGGAAATGAAGTGAAATAACCAAATATATGATTTGGTGGTCGATCAGTTCACAAGCTTCTCTGTTAAACTAAACAAAACGAAATCAAGCGCACAACCGGAACATTGGGCCATTTTTCAAAGATGTCATAAGGGAATCAGCATAGGTGAACTCCATTCCATATCGTGCTTGATTCCGTTTTGATAAGTTTAACAGAGAAGCTTGTGAAATGATCGACCACCAAATCGCATTTTTGGTTAATTTCACTTCATTTCCTAGCTTTTTTTATATTTCCAGGCCATTTTACGCCAAATCATTTTTTAAGATATTTCAAGATATTTTTGAAGCTTTTTCCTCCATTGCCAAATCGCTACTTTTGCCAGGAAGCTAAATTTTCAGAAATTACTTACTGTTTAACATTAACTGCTTCACTTATTACTGCTTATCGTATCATTTGATATTATCAGTTGGTAGATCAAATCGCTAAAACCCGTTGTAGGCTGTACTTTTCGATGGGAAGGGACAAGGAAAGAGACTATCAAGTTTATTACTTACTGTTTAACATTAACTACTTCACTTACTACTGCTTATCGTATCATGTGATATTATCAGTTGGTAGATCAAATCGCTAAAACCCGTTGTAGGCTGTACTTTTCGATGGGAAGGGACAAGGAAAGTGACTATCAAGTTTATTACTTACTGTTTAACATTAACTACTTCACTTACTACTGCTTATCATATCAAGTGATATTATCAGTTGGTAGATCAAATCGCTAAAACACGTTGTAGGCTGTACTTTTTCGTAGGGAAGGGAAAGGGGAAGTGACTAACAAGTTTGTTACTTTCTGATGACGTCATCAAAGTGCGTGGGGCATGTGATGACGTCATCAGGACGTCGTGCCAAGTGCATAGGGCATCTGATGACGTCATCAGGATGTCGTGTAAAGTACACACGGCATCTGATGACGTCATCAGGATGTCGAGGAAAGAGAGTCGTACGTCATTTGTAGCGTGCGCATCAAGTCAATCACTTACTGATTGTCATACCAATCCATGCTATTTGGAAAATATTGAAGATTTTTACAGATATTACTTCGTAATATCAATAAAAAGTGAACAATTCTATCAAAAGGGGTCTTCCAAGCGAAAGAGGTTTGGTTGGCGTCAGAAACGTTCCAACAAAAAGGGAACAATAGGCAAGTAGGATGAGGAGAGTCTACAAAAATTGAACAATATTTTCTGAGACTGATTTTCTTCGCCGAAACTTCTTAATAGCGGAAACAAACCGTTGTGGCATTTCACGAGGAAGAGCTCAATGGTTTTCAAGAATGGACTTCTATTCTTGACGAGATCATAAGAAAATACTCTTATTTCATGCTGCACTTTGAGTTCGCTTCTCGTAGCAGCTGGAGCTAGCCGTCTATGTAGGTAAGGTTGAAATCATTTTCTCTTCTAATTATAACTAATAGGTGCACATAACTATACATTTTTATCGTTACTCGCATAATCGGAGACTATTTGGAACCACAGAGTGCTTCCGTGTGAAACACCGCAACGGTTTGTTTTCGCTATTAAGAAGTTTCGGCGAAGAAAATCAGTCTCAGAAAATATTGTTCAATTTTTGTAGACTCTCCTCTTCCTACTTGCCTATTGTTCCCTTTTTGTTGGAACGTTTCTGACGCCAACCAAACCTCTTTCGCTTGGAAGACCCCTTTTTGATAGAATTTTAGTAAGGTTTAGTCGACATTTGGCCGAATAAGCACATTTCTGATTTGTTCCTTTCAGGCTCTGAAGACGGCGATCCCACCGAAACGTGCCTAAGCCAATAAAGCATCTACCAACCTCGTGGTCCAGTTGAACAAAACAACTGCTACTGATTACAATGCCGAGGTTCATGGAGAGTCGTACCTGGAAACCTGAAAGCGTTTGAACCCCTCTTCCGAACTTAGAGAAACCTTAGAGTCCATTGTCGAAAATCGAAAGGCTTCCTCTCTAAACCCTTATCAGGAACATCGCGATTAATTTATGTGACTTCGTAATCAATAAGTCGTTCAGGGCGTGTGCGGCGTAGGTACGGGCGGCGCTGCTTCCGCTGCACACGGTGGGTTTGATCCTCACGATCCCGGTTAACCAACAATTCAGATCTATCCATGGGGGATAAAAGCCGTTTGAAATCCCACTAACTACATAGTTGTTCAACGAATCTTCTAAAAAGGCCTTTAATCTGATAATGTGCGCATCGCGAGTCTCAAAATCAGAGAGTCGCGAGAGGGGCTAAGTAACTTCACTTATGAACTAATCATATATTTATCAGCGCGTATTACCCAGGAAATACCTCAACATCGCTAAAAATTGCGGGATGCTTTCAGTTTGACACTAAATATCACAGCAACAACAAGGCAAAAAAACACCAAAATCTTCGATTCTGATTTGTCTTTTCCTTAATTCTTTTGCTCTGCTAAAATTCGAAAATTATTCGAATTTTCGGAGAGTAGATTGAATTCGCGCCATATCGATTTTTCGGACAGTTGCGCAGGATCGCAAGCAATTCCTCGACTATGGGATGGTGAAAAGCAAATGCATGACTGTCAAAAAGCCGACTTTTTGGACGAGATTGCAGACATCCTATATTTTTCCAATAGTGCGTTGATGACTCACCAAACTCTGCTTGCGTTCTCAGACGGGCCCAAGAAGTTTCCCGGGCATCTCATCCACGCGACAATTTGGCACCGTAGTCATCGCTTGTAACAAGTAATAGTTCCCTACCTTTCAATGCTCAGATCAATTACATTGGGTGCCAAGAACATGAATACTAAGTAATAAAGGGCCATCTCAAGTTCTGGGTAGAGGGTGAGCGATTTTTGAGATGAGACGCCATGGAGTAGTCCAAGCAAGGAACTATAAATTCCATTCTATGGCTAACATTGCGTCGGATGGTATGGCCGATTTTGCAAAACCGACTCATCGGATAAAACGGATACAGGCCCAAACGATAATTTCGGATAACGGATCCTATCCGAAACGAAAATTATCGAGCGGATCGTCTATCGCATTTCCGATCGGATAAATTCGGATCCACCGGATAATTCGGATTAAAAAACGGACGAGAAAATTTTTCGGTGCTACCGAAGATTCAGCTCCGTGTATTCAAGCAAACACCATTCTGAAACCAAATGTAATCTTCACATATTATTTGTAGGAACAAGCAAATCACTGGTTTTGGGAAATTTCAAAGCAATAGTTGACATGAGCAGTTGGACCGGTACTAGCGACTGATATGGTTGCTTTGATCGTGCAGCGCATTTGAAGACACGCGTTCAGTCCACTATACCCTCTATAAAACTGACATACCCTCTATAAAACGTCGTAATTCACATCATTCGAGGCGCGAGCGGCGGGCGACGCCTCGGCCTCCGTCTGCCCTCCGCTCTCTCATTGTCTCTAGCCTTCGCTCCGCACCAGCACGCGTAGGAACCATGTGAATATCGCCGTTTTATAGCCCTTAACTTTCTCTCCGGAAGCAGTTCCGTCACTATCCGAGTCAGCTCCATAATAATCAGATTCGACCTCACTGCGCCCATACTTCCCAATGACTACATGTTGGTACAGCGAATTTTCCGAGGTTTGACATTTGGAAAGTAATGTAGCGCAGCGAATCCTGGGCAATTGAATGTTTGGGGCCGCATTCTTCGCGACGGGGTCGGCCGCGGCACGCCGCTACTCGCGCAGGATTTCCAACAGCGGAAACCAGAACATTCTCGTGGTAATCAAAATTAGGCGTAAGCAAAATGCTCTGGCCGTACACAGCACGAAGCATAGAAATATACGAGCACAAGCTTCAGAAATTATTTTGGCTGCTTTCTTCATTGTTCGCGTCCGGAAAGAAGCGGAGATATAACCTATGACAGGGCGACAAAGGGGTTGCCGAAAACTGGGTTCCGCCAAGCCGCGGTGACGTCATTACTCGGTGTTTCACCCTCCGTTAACTTTACAGCACTCGGAGTTTCCCTCCCCATTCAAAATAAGTGACGTAGAGGTTTGATATTTTATACAAAGTGGTTTTTTTCTAGGTGGGCTTGTTTGACAGATAAAGGACCACCTGAGATCGCGGCGGGTACAAGTGCTCATAGAGTCGTGACAAATGATGACACGTTCCGGTTCTCCGCTATTGGATGGAAACCTGGGGTTCTGACAAATACAAGTACAGGGAAACTCCAACCGGCTCTGATTCTCATGCTGGCACGACTCTTCACTCGTTACCTATCGAAATGCAAGGTACCATCTCAGTGGAAGACCAGCAAAACTGTGTTGTTTTATAAAAAGGGAGACGTTCGCGACATTGGCAACTATCGCCCTACCGGCCTGCTGTCTATTGTCTACAAGTTGTTCACTCGTGCCATTCTGAACAGGATCAACTGGACGCTGGACGAAGGACAGCCATACGAACGAGCAGGGTTTCAAAAAGGATTCAGCACGATTGATCGAGAGTACAAGTCTCCGCTTTGCCTCATGTTCATCGACTTGAAGAAGGCTTTCGCCTCCGTTGAAACAGAAGCGCTTCTTGCAGCACTGGGAAACCAGGGTAATGCTAGTCAATATGTTAATATACTTCGTGAGCTGTACAGCAACTTCACAAGCGCTATTTCACCATTCTACAGAGAGATCATCGTCGATGTGAAGAGAGGGATTCGTTAGGGTGATACCCTTTCACCGAAACTTTTCAGTGCCTCTCTTGCAAAAGTTATGCCCGAGTTGGAATGGCAGGATGTGAGAGTGAAAATCGACGGTTGTCAGCTAAACCATCTTCGTTCCGCCGACGACATTGTTCTCAGAACATCATCCATCAGGCAAGCCGAACGATTGCTGACCGACTTCGACAACGCGTGTGGAAAAGTCGGTCTCAGGATGAAGTTCACGGAAACGATGTTCCTAAAAAACGGATACGTTTATGATGCCCCATTCATGCCCAACGGAACGAACATTTCTGAATGTTGAAGCTACGTGTATCTGAGTCGCGACGTCAACATGAAGAACGATTTAGTACCGGAGTTAGGTGGGAGAAAACGAGCAGCTTGGGGAACTTTTAAAACCGTCGAGGAAATCGTGATGGAGACTGTTACGTCTGTAACGGACCCAGATCAGAAACAATGGCTTTATTGTGAATACAGCGAAATAGGTAAGATACGTGTAGGAGTCGTCGTGGCAGTCGTGGTGGCTGGTCAATGACGGCGACGGCTGGCAGGTGTGCAGGAGGCGGTGGTGGTGGCGTGTGCTGGACCGGCTGGCACGTAGTCGAGGTCGGCAGCAGGGGTGTGCGTAACTACGACTAACGACTAACAAAATGAAAAATATCTTCGTAAGCAATCCTAGCATTCGTTAGAAAATCATTAGTCATTCACATAGCGCTCCAACCCAAGGATTACATCAGGAATGGTACATATGTACAATACCCTCACTAATTTTCTCAAAAAAGCCGCAGAAGTCGCGAAATCGCGACTTTTGCGACTTTTCGTCATAACTCCGCCCCAAGTGCTCCATTTGAGCAATGAAGGACTAATTTCGAATCAGCATCGAGAGCTCTTTCTTTTGAGCTCTCGCATGTCTTACGGCCAAACAAGGCAAGGCAACACAATCAATCGAGTTGGCAAAGGGGAAATACAAGTATTTTCTGGTTATTTGACGTAATTCCTCGTCCACCTCAACAGTGTTAACGTGATAGACAACAGTTTGATAAACTGTCTCCTGCTGACCGACTTTTTCTGCGAAATCTCTGTTTTTTGACTTTTTAAACCCGAATATGTCACCATTTCTACAGCGACAAGCCTCCTCTTGCTTAGATTTACAGAGAGTAGCAATTTTTTTTCATCAACTGTGTCTGAATCCACCTATGATGGAGAACTTGGAGAAAATTTAGGACATGAAAAGTGGTTCGCAGCGACGTCAAATGAGCGAACTGACTGCAGCCCTTCCAAGAAGGCCCGTACTCCCTCTCAGGGGCTGGTAATATTTGCAGCTGCTCGCTGTACCTGATAAATAGTTTGAAAAACCATCTCAGATTTTTCGCCATCTATTCTTTTCAAACTCAAAATCGTGTAGTAATCTTCGATAACTTCTATCTGTTCTCCGATACCCACGATCAGCCGCTTCCCGAAATTCAGAATGCTGGTGGTAAGGACTTTCCAATGGTGTAATGTTTGCTTGTTTAAGTTGGGATAAATCCTTCGGTTTCTCAGATCTGAAGGAACAACTCTGCCAACGCGTAGCTAGATGCCTCCGAGGGCGCGGCCTGAAACGCCGCCCCATTCCATGTAGCGAGAATTTAAGGGTTTTAGCTACGATAGCTAAAACCCGCATATTCTTGTGTCGTTCGAACCACTGTTCTCTCTGACGCTAGACCCGTATATTCTCGCTATAATTTTGTAGCGAGAATCTACGGATTTCGCGACAGCCTGTGTTGAATTCAATCTCAAACCCGCGTTGGCTACGCGGAACGCAGGGATGCGGTTTGAACAGTCTTGGCACAGTCAACCCACGGAGAACTTGACACCCCGTGGGTGGTCGTGGAGGGTGACCCCGTGTCGCTCTCTGCAAGAGCTTGCAAGGGATAATTTTGGCCGCTGGTATGCTGCAGGCCGTGGGGAAGAAACGGCAATGCGCTCGATCGCAGCGGGGATCGTCTTTCTAGTACAGATCAAGACTGGGTGGGTCGATGGACCGTGTGCTGCAACGAGAATAAGCGTAGAATATGCGGGTGCTGTAGCGAGAATTCACGAAGAATATGCGGGCGCTGTAGCTAAAATTTCACCAACTGAGGCTAAACTTTCCGTAATTTACGTAAATTCTCGTGTCAAAATTAGACTAGATGCCTCCGAAACCATGGGCATCTCTGGTTTCCGTGTGAGGCATCTAGCTACGCGTTGGCGGAGAATTTATCGTTAGTCCCTCGCTTTGCGTCTCTGCGCCTCTGCCTCTTCGCGCCCTGCACACCCCCACTTTTGATGGCGTCGAAAGCGCACTGTCTTGCCTGTCTCGCTCAATGAGCGAAGTCCACGCAATATGGATCGATTTCCATGAGCAGAGTTTCACTCGTGTGACGATAGGAGCGCTTGTCAAATCAGCAACTACAGACAGGCTGAAAAGAAAGTCACTCCAAGGGGCTCCTTACCAAATATCAACGTCTGGAATTCAATGTAGAGAATTAAACTTTACGGATGGTCCCCAGATCATCGGCTCATTCCTACCGCAGCGTTCAATCACAACGCGGCGCGGTCGATTCCATGCGATGCTATACCACGCGGTAAGTTATTCATAGGCATTCATCAGCCACATAGTTGGAATCTGCTAGGCTTTCAAAGAATTATCTTTGAAATTTTTCTATATGCATGGCGACAAATGACATAGATTACTGAAACATCGCACAAAGTCCGTTTCAACATCAAGGTTGAGGCGCGCTCCATGTATATGCGAAACGTGAGCTCGCGGCTTGCTCGAACTTCTGCGTCCCAGTCTTTTTTATCATGGTTCTCATCTTCAGTAAATTAGTGCTGCTAAGCCACGTACTGTCGTTCTCGGGGTCAGATTCCTGTCCGCATTTGCGTACTACGGTTAATTCACCATGCGACATGTGATAATCGTGATGGGACCACTTGGGTCCCGGCACGCTTCGCCTTTCTTTTAGCACGATTATCACGTGTCGCATGATGCAACCGCCGTGGTCCGCGATTGCAGACCGGAATTTGACTCCGAGAGCGATAGTATTTCAAATCTATCACAAATCTACCGACATCGAGACTGCGCCTCACGCGGCTTGTCGCATACACGACGCTACCGCTCGCGCGGACTTTTCGGTCCAAGAAAAACCTTTTTTCATTTTTTTCGTATTCAGGCCTTAACCTATTGCTCACTCTAATCGCCGCGCTGCAGCGCAACGCAATGCGGCCGAATTTATGCAACAACGCTTTGCACGGTCAATCTTCTTCGTCGCGTTTTGGAATCGCTGTCTTTTGATTCGAATTTTCCACGCATCTGTTAATATCAAATCCGCGGCGCACGTGACGCGACCGCTCGCTCGGAATCGCGTGGATGACTACTGGCGTAATCACTTATTTTTTCGATTAAACAGCAAAACCGTGAATAGTTGGAGTACGTTCTTGAACAAAAAAAAATTTCAAATTCTCATCAAAATCAATCACGTCTTCACTACGTGGCTCATGATTGCCTATGAATAACTTACTGCGTGGTATGGCATCGCATGGCGTCGACCGCGCCGCGTTGTGACTCAACGCTGCGGTAGGAATGAGCCGATGATCTGGAGACCATCCGTAAAGTTCAATTCTTTACATTGAATTCGAGACGTTGATATTTAGTAACTAGCCCCTTGGAGTGACTTTCATTTCGGCCTGTTTGTAGTCGCTGATGAGCTAGGGACTATCCATCTCGTTGAATCCCCTTCTAGCCTATCCCTACCCGTTGATGACTCGGGAACCTCCCGTGTGATTACCTTCCCCTCACGTTTCTCTTCCTGTTCTTTCTACTCTCCTCTTGCTGATTCAACCCACGCTCTTATCGTCACCCGAGTGAAACTCTGTTCATGGAAATCGATCCATATTGCGTGGACTTCGCTCATTGAGCGAGACAGGCAAGGCAGTGCGCTTTCGACACCACCAAAAGAGGGGGTGTGCAGTAGAGTGTTGGAACAAATTTTTTTTTGAATATTCGAATAAACGAATAATTCGAATAATCCACTTCTTTGAATATTCGATTATTCGAATAAACGAATATTTCACTTCTTTGAATATTCGATTATTCGAATAACCCGAATAATTCACTTCTTTAAATATTCGAATTATTCGAATAAACGAATATTCGGGCAACACTCTAGTGTGCAGGGCGCGGAGAGGCAGAGACGCCAAGCGAGGAACTAACGATAAATTATTCCTTCAGATCTGAGAAACCGAAGGATTTATCCCAACTTAAAGGCAATGGTCGCGCTCAAATATGCTCGTCTTCTTTTCCTCTCTAAACCCTTTTCTGGGTATAGAGTAGTAGCACCTATAAGAAAAATCGCGAAAAAAAAACGCTGTTTTGGGCCAAATTCGAAGCCTGAACTTCCTTGTCTTTTGATGGTGGACGAGCCCACCCCACATCATCGGCATCGATGCTCTCCAATATCAAGAACATCAGCTGGCTTGAACTTGAACTTCAATCAATGAACTTTCGGATTTATGTACACATCTAGTCAAAAACATTGGTTGAAGTGCTTGCTTTCATTGTTCAACTGTTTTATTAGGTAAATTTGCATTTATTTCTTCCTCTGAGTGTCGATGATTTTTGCCTGCTTGGCATGAAACTGTGATCTTTCTGTGCACGTGTGCACGAACTGGAAATTTAGGGTGTTAATAACTCTTATTCTAGCCCGTTTTTCACCGCGCTACCTTCATAGTTTTTGAGCTGTTTTTGATCCGAGCTGATTTTTTAAGTTTTTTCGTTAAAGGCAGGGTTCGCGATAATAACGAGTTTTGAGCTCTCTTCATAAGAATGTAGATTTGGCCATCACAAAAGTGAAAGTAAGTGAAAAAACCAGGAAGTTCGCGGAAAAAACGCTCAAAAACAAAGTATAACGGCTAATTACCGGTGTCGGCCGGCCCCCTAATTAACGCGATTTTCATTAGTGCTTGCTTATCCGACATTTATTTTTCTGTTTAAGTAATCAGTAGTCTCCAGAAATGTCCAGAAATTACTTTAGAAGCAAAATAAAAGTTGACAAAACAGGCTTTTACCCAAATCTCGATAATTGGGGGCGGAAGGACACCAAGCCATAACTTTCTCCTGAGCGTTTTTTCTCCAATTTTTTACTTATTTTCACTTTTTTGATGGTCAGACCTACCATTCTACGGTGATAACACAACAGCCGATTTTATCGAGAACCCTGCCTTTAACGTTTTTCATCGTGACCACTGCCTTTAAACAGGCAGCCTCACTTCATCATTTTTTTCCTGTAAAGGTGCTTGTTTTCTCCTTTATCTTTCGCTGTGTTCGGTTATGTAGTTTTTTCACTTCAAAGTCTCGACAAGCGGCTAAATCCACGCCTGACATCCGGCGTCAATTATGGTGTTTTGCTTGCGCCACTGCAGACGACACATCATAAATGACGGCGACCTTCAAAATTGCGCTCTGCCGCATTGGGCCATTGTTATACCTCCAGTCTGCGACCGCGACAGGCTCGCTCATCTACGAATCGTGTCGGGACCCACACTTTGACCATAAAAAGAGCTGTCGCAGGAACACTGCATGCGCCGGTCGCGTCGCAGTATTGATGTATGGCACAGCACAACTGGCCCGTCAGGGGTCGCGCAGCGCGTGGTACGCAGTCGACGGTGAGAAATTGGCCGTTTTATGGCCTGTATACCTTGTCGCTGTAAAGAGCGACAGGCATGCAATCTAAGACAAATCGCGGCGAGACCCGCATCGGAGCGACCGCGACGGCTGTCATAGGAACAGATGCGTGTGGCTCACAGCGACGTGTCGCGGAGGGCTGACATACTGCAAATTTGCCATAGCCTGCCGCTACCACTGCCGCTGTCGCTGTGCAGTGCACTACGACAGCGACAGATTTAAAGGGCGGGAGGATGTCGCTGTCGCCGTGCAGAGCGACGCGACCGTGTGTCGCAAAAGTATACCATACCCCTCAGAGACTGCGACGTCGCTCAGATCTGCGACCGCGACAGGGCTGCGGCAGAGTACAACAATGGCCTTGTTATGGTGAAATCTATCGGAAAGCAATTTTTAACGTTGACGTATGTTCCTTAGAAGGTGCAAAAACGATGAAATCAGAAATTATAGGGTGAAATATGTGAAGGTGCAAATGTTGTGGGAAGATTATGTTCTGCTGATGATGATGGTGAATGATGATGAAAAAATTCTGCTTTCATCGTTTTCGCACCTTATAAAGAACATACCTCAACGTACCAGGTTGTTCAATAAGTCTTGTCGTTCGATAAGGGAGGGCGTTGCTACTAGCCCTTTTTTTTGTTTCGTTGGTACACTTTTCGTATGAACGTATGTGAAGTTTCATTTCAATCTGGCAATTCATTCTTTGTTTACAAGCCATTTAGTGTCGCTGTGCCCCACCAATGGAAAAAATTGAACATCGTGCAGTGATGAAATTCTTATTTGTGGAAAGTGTAGCAGCAAAAGAAAATCACGAACGAATGTCAAAATTGTATAATGATTGTTCGCCTACAACCAGAACAGTAGAAAGATGGGTTGCTGAATTTAAACGTGGTCGTACAAGCCTTGAAGACGATCCACGTGAAGGACGTCCAAAAAGCGTTTCAACACCAGAAATCAGCCAAAATACAGGACATAGTTTTGGAAGATCGTCGATTGACTGAGATAAATTTAGTAGAGGCTTTACACATCTCATTAGGCAGTAAGAGCCATATTTTGAGTAAAATTTTGGGTTTTAGAAAGCTGTGTGCACAATGGGTGCCGCATTCGCTAACAATGGAACAAAAACACATTTGAATGCGACTTTCTCAGCAACATTTGGAGCGTTTCGAAAAGGATAAAGTGGATTTTGTGCGTCGATTCATCACTATGGATGCGACTTGGGTCCATCACCATAATCCTGAATCAAAACAAGAGGCTAAAGAGTGGTGTGAACCTGGTTGTTCGGCTTCGAAACGAGTTCGTGTGCGGAAATCGGCCAAGAAGGTTAAAGCATCAGTTTTTTTTGGGATGCGAAAGAAATCTTGTTTGTGGATTACTTGCAAACTGGTAAAACAATTCTGAATATTATGGCAACCTTTCGGACCAGTTGAAGGGAAAAATTCGTGAAAAAACCCAGCACAGCAATGCGGCGAAGCGCAATTTTCTTCCATTGGGTCACCAACATCACGAAACTGTTCCGGTAGTGTACCGGAAACGCGCACGTTGAACGACCGATCGAACCCGCGCGGCCTACGATACGCCTCTGTGCTGGGTGGACAGACGATTGGTAAGACGAAATTCACACAGGCGGTTCTGCCATTGATTGACGTGCCTTGAAGGATAGAGGGGCTATATCCCACTTCCCAAATTTTTGCAGCTGACAAGCCTGCCAGCGGGGAAGCATGGAATTCATGCTTCAAGTATCAGCAATATTCAGCCGGCCCCTTGAATCTGTCGAGTCGGCGCCTTGAACCTGCCGGGTCGGCGCCTTACACTTGCCGAGACGGCGCCTTGAACCTGCCAAGTCGGCGCCTGATAGGCTACGACTCGGCAGGTTTGCGGGAGATTCGCGGTGAGTTTTCTCAGAGACGGGTTTGTATTTAAGGGCGGGGTTGCAGAAATTTTTCGATTTCCTTTGCTGAATTTTAGATGTTTTGACTCGTTTTTGACGCTTCCAACGGCGTAGGCGGCCTACTAGGAGCCATGAAGCTCTAGAAACGTAGTTATCTCAACAACTTCTTCGAGCGTGTCTGCTGTCTTTAAAATATGGCTCACACTGCGTAATGAGATGTGTAGAGCCTCTACTGAATCCCTCTCAATCAATCGACAATCTTCCATAACCATATCCTGTATTTTGGTTATGATTTCTGGGGTTGATGAGCTTTTTGGACGTCCTTCACGTGGATCGTCTTCAAGGCTTGTACGACCTCGTTTAAATTCAGCAACCCATCTTTCCATTGTTCTAATTGTAGGTGAACGATCATTATACAGTGCGTTCAGAAATGATAGACTCACCCTTGAAAACCAAGGTTTTCAAAACGCTTTACAGTTTGGCGACCCATACTGTTTACGATTGAATTCAGCAGTGCAAAAAACCTGCGCTCACTCAATTTTTTGAATACTCCACGATTTCGAACAATTTTAAAGTAAATTTTCGGTTTTTTCACCGTTCAGAAATGATAGGCTCACCCTGCCAAAACGAATATTTATTGAACAAAACGTGAACAAACAATAAAATCTAGTATGATATAGGTTCACCACCGTTAGCAATGACCTCAAAAATTCTTTTAGGCATAGAAAGGATCAAATTTGATATGACATTCTTATCAAGGTCGTCGAGAACAGCAGCTTTAAGCTCATCTACAGCGCCGTACTGCTTGTTGATCGCATAAACCTAGCCCTTGAATTATGCCCCAGATATTCTCCAAGGGATTGCAATCAGAGCTGCACGCAGGCCATTCCATCACACGAATTCGCTGCTGCTCCAACCTGGATTTTGTAGCCCTCGACACATGAACTGCAGCGTTATCTTGCTGGAAAGTGAAACGCTGACGTCGAATTCAAGTAAAGAACGTCAGTAGATGTGTTCTCAGAGTTTCGTGGTATTCCTCCGAGTTCATCCGACAGGAAGTGAAGGCCATCTAAAAAACACCTTCGCTGCAAAATGCTCCCCAACATATCAGCGAGCCGCCTCCAAAATTCCTCCTGCTAAAGATCAACGGATCCTTGCGGAGATCCCTCCAGTAATACATCGCTCCATCAGGACCATCAAGATTACATTTTTCTCGTCGGAGAAAATAACCTGAACAATTTTAAGCTCATTTTTCAAGTTATCTTGACTTACGGGAGATCGCCTTACCTTTGTCCAGTCGGTTGCCATGTTCTTTCTTGAAATTTCCAGTCGAAATTCTTTATAATTGGCGGACATTGACGGGGCCTTCTTCATAACTTGGCGGACGATGTTTTCCTCGCCGTTCAAGGTGTTCCAGACAGTTTTTTTAGAAACATCAAGCGATAATTCAGACCTGACTTTATTCAGCGACAGCGTGCTGTTGGAACATAGGCAACTGATCCTTCGGGTATCCTGAGTGGTGACCTTCTTAGGGAGTCCGGTAGACTTCGCTGCTCCATAAGAAGCCGGATCTCTACGAAAGTGCCCACCACAGTGTTGCTAAAGTCCGATTTGGGCCGCTATTCTTCGCTGACTCAGTCCAACAGAGGCGAGGGCATGAATCCGGGCTTGTTCAGAAGTAGTAAGAGCAGTACCACGTCCCATACTAGCAACAACGATGTACAATGTACCCACGTCAATTATATGTAATGGACTTGTAACGAGAAAATTTTTCGATGTAGGAAATTTGAATTTTTACGGGGTGAGCCTACCATTTCTGAACGGTGAAAAATCCGAAAATTCATCTTAAAATTGTTCAAAATCTTTCAGTATTCCTAAGATTGAAAATTCACAAGTTTTTTGCACTGCTGAATTCAATAGTAAGCAGTATGGATAGCCAAACTGTAAAGCGTTTCGAAAACCTCGGTTTTCAAGGGTGCGCCTATCATTTCTAAACGCACTGTACACTTTTAACATTCGTTCGTGAATTTCCTTTGGTGCTACACCATCCAAAAATAAGAATTTTATCACTGCACGATATTCAATGTTTTTCATTGGCGACACTAAATGGCTTGTAAACAAAGATTGAATTGACAGATTGAAATGAAACTTCATATAGTTCTTACGAAGAGTGCACCAACAATACAAAAAATTTTGGGCCAGTGGCAACGCCCTCTTCTGTCGAACGACAAAACTTATTGGACAACCTGGTATGTAGCATTCCACTTTAAACAAAGTTCTCCAACTATGAATATTTTGTGTGTCTAATGACCATGAATGTTTTGGAAAAGATACAACTCTTCATGCCTTCCTTCTTTTTCTATTCACAAGGGCTTTTTTTGGGTGCGCGAAGGATGGTACGCCGCGCGCGGCAAGGACACGCGATGCGTGTTGCGTAGCGGCGTACCACCGTCGATTCATCGTTGTATCGCGGAGTCAACAAAAATAATGGGACTGCATTCCAGCTTAGTAACCGTCTTTGGATGCTAGGGCATTCCATCTTCCTGAATATAACCCATGAGTATAGAATTCTTAGTAATCTCCTTTACAACTATTAATGATCGCGAAAGTTAGTTGGCAGGAGAAGTCATTCTCCAGTTATCCATAGATCTTGGTTATTTATGTACCTCATTTCTGTTAACATCTAGCACTCATCCTATCATTTGAGTGGTAGGCGAGTTTCCAAACATCTCGTTGGAGGGAAATGACCCAATCAACGCTTGGTGGTACGACGCGACACGCAACGCATACTTCCCGCCTCGCACGGCGTACCATCTGGCAGCCGCCCCTTTTTTCTACCTCAACTGTGCTTTTTTTCATACCGATTTTTAACGATTGACGATTATCGACTAACGACTAACGAGGGTTTTAGCCGGTTGAACGTCTAACGACTAACGAATCATAAATTTTTTTACGCACATCCCTGGTCGGCAGGCAGGTAGACGGCGAGTCGAGAATGCCCCAACAGCGCGGTGGCAGCGTTTATATTTATGTGCATCAACGCGGCCTTTGATTGGCGGATCAAGCCCCGCCCACTTAGTGATCGGTTTGCACTGAAAACCGATATGTGATCTTCATCACAACACCTCCCCTTTTAATTGATATACTACGGCACAAGGAAAACAACTCGAATCAACAGGTTAAAGCTCATACCGCTTAGGCTTGCGACGCTGTCGAGTTGACCATCGTAACATGGCCGGAGCGAAACCAACCAATTGTTTACTAGCTCGGCTTTTAACTCCTCCCTGGGTCGCGCGACTCGTGCTGGGCTGCGCATAGTCCAGATGAAGTGCGGCGGAGGTATGATTACTGGGGATGACCACAGTCTCAAGCTCTTGATCCTGCCCATCATGGCGTTCCTGTTCTAGAACTACTCCAGTGCTAACAGGATCAGCTTCAAACAAGTCCAAAAGTAGATCTTGTTAATATTCGTTATCATACTTATGGCTCAATATGCTTCTTCGCATTTGGTTCGCATGCCTGCGAACGGTTCTGCCTCCGGTGTCCACCTCAAACGTGGCTTTTCCAAGGCCTTTCACGACTGTCCCTTCAGTCCACTTGAAGTTCGAGGCTCCATTGCATTATTTCACTAGAACAGTGTCTCCAGCAGAAAAACCTCGATGCTTTGTATCATTTTTGTGCTCAAATTGCATCTCAGTCCTTTTCCTACGGTCAGTAGCACTTTCTGCTTATGCCTCTCCTTTCGACGGTCTCAACATACTCAGCCGCATTCTTAATTTTCTCCCAAGGAAGACTTCGGCAGGACATCTACCGTTCAAGGAAGCATTTGGCATAGTGCGATACGCTAACAGCACTGTGTCTAAGCATTCATTGCAAGAGCGAGCGAACGTACTCCCCTCCCCTTTTAGCTTCCTAATCCCTCTCTTCAGGATATCAACAAATCTTTCTGCCTGACAATTTGACTGAGGATGGTACGGCGCTGTTCTCACATGATTAACACCTCGCTCTTCGCACATCTGCCTGAACAGCTCTGATGTGAATTGTGTTCCATTATCGCTTACTAGCGTCTTTATGAGCGTCTCATAATGTGCGAAAAGCTCTTTTATCAGCTTTACCGTTGTGCCAGCTGTGATGATCTTCAATTCAAACTTCTCCGGCCAGCTACTCAAGACGCCAACCACGACCATATAGTACACTCCATCCATTCCGCCAGCGAAAGCAACATGAACTCGCTCTCAAGCATTTTCTGGTGTACTCCACGTGCTTAGAGGTACTTTAATGGGAGATTTTGAGTGTAGTTGGCAATCATCGCAACTTCTCACAATCTCTTCATAGTCTTCATCAATATTTGGCCAATAGACATAACTTCGCGCTAGTCCTTTCACCCTGACGAATCCAGGATGACCACAAAGCAGCTCTTTGAGAACGTCTTTTCTCAGCGTCTCTGGCACGACAACTCTATCTCTCACCATTACGCAGCTCTGCACCATCGATAACGATTCGCGTTCAGTGTGAAACTGATTTAATTCAGGTTTAAAAATTTTCGGTCATTTTCCAGTATCAACGAGAACTTTCAGCTTTCGCAACAGAAAATCCTTCTTAGTGTTCTCACGAATCATGTCAGCCGTCACGGACAATCTGCGTAGAGCATCTAAAAGCACTAGATTCAAGTCTCTCTCAACCGACGCGACAACACAGTCTTCCTCTACAAGAGGATGCCTTTGAATCAATCTCGATAATCCATCCGCTTGTCCGAACGAATCCGTCTTGATGTATTCGATTTCGAAATCGTAGCTTATCAGCATTGTTGCTCACGCATCAGACGGTTGGCGGAATGGACTGGTATGC
This sequence comes from Aplectana chamaeleonis, assembly GCA_029168955.1. Classification (NCBI taxonomy): domain Eukaryota; kingdom Metazoa; phylum Nematoda; class Chromadorea; order Rhabditida; family Cosmocercidae; genus Aplectana; species Aplectana chamaeleonis. The sequence continues at coordinate 1,962,942 of JAPDOI010000042.1, read as the reverse complement.
CCTTCTTTTTTCCAAATATGGCTAATAACGGCTTGTGGTCAGTACGGAGCATGAAACGTCACGATTATCTTTTTTTAGGATCATAGTGCGTCAGGTTCATGTCTGACACCAGCATTTTCTTCAATCTCTCGAACACTGTTTCATGTGTGTGTTTCCCTATCCATTTAACGTCTTTTTTGAGCAAAGCATCTAGTGGTCCACGCATCTCCTTAATATTCGGAATGAAGGACGAATAGTACATAACCATGCCTAGGAATGCGCGCAGGCTGTGCCACATTCTGTGGTGCCGGACGTTTTAGCGATAGCAGTCACCTACTCTGGATTTTCACGACATCCACTGCGGTCCACAACGAACTCACAGCGGATTTCTGGTTTTGCGAAAGAGCATTTTACAAGTCTTACTTGGAAACCGTATTAGTTCATTCGTTTGAATGAAGCATAAATGTTGTTTCTATCTCTTCAGGTGTTTTCAGACTACCAGAATATCGTCCAGGTAGCTGCTACCCCTTCCAGGCCTGAGATCCTTTTGTTCATGATGGTGTGAAAAATTCGTGGCGCTGTCTTGATATCAAAAGGTAACTTTTTGTATCGATATAGAACCTTCTGTGTATCAATTACCACCAAGCTTTGGGCCTCATCTGTCAGTTGCACTTGAAGGTAAGCATCCGAAAAATCAATTTGCGAGAAAATCGTTCCACCATTCACAGATGCAAGAATATCATACGGAATGAGGACAGGATACTCATATGCTTCCAAGGCGTTGTTCAAACCAGTTGAAAAATCAGCGCAGACCCTCATTTTCCATTCGTTTTACAGACGCAAACTATAGGGCCCATTCACTGCGAGTTATCGATTCGATAACACCCATTTCTTCTAGGTGCTCAATTTCCTTTCCAACTGTTTCAAGCCACAGGCCTTTTCATTCTGAAAACCGGCTTAGCGCCAAGTAACAGTTTTTTTGTGCAAGTGCCTGAACCCTCTTGAAACACACTTTCGAATTTCTGTTTCAAGTCATTCACCAAGTTGGCATCATCTGTAGTAATCACGTGAGCTACCATTTGTTCCATGTGATATGCCATTCCAGCGTTTTGTCTGATCCGATAGAGACCTACTAGGCTTTTATGGGGGGGGGGGTAAGAAAACAACATCCCTCACCAACGGCATCTTTCAGCTTGAACTGGTACTTAAGTTCACCGAAAACCTTCATGCGGTTACCACTAGCGTCCCTAACGACCAAGCTAGTATGGTTGAGTTTCGGCCTGCCCATCTTCTTCCACATGTCTGCATTTAACAATGTGGTATCTGAGCCAGTATCTAGTTGAAACTCTATTTTGTGCCCTTTTTGATTTGAACCCTGACGCATTGCCGAACCGCATTCACGTCAGCCTCAGCACTTCCTGCAAGAACTACTCTCCCACAGTGTTTCTTCTCAGGTTTCCTCGATCTGGATCTATCTCTGTATTACACCATCTTTTCACAATATTTTCGCTTGTGTTCTTTCTCTTTATCGTCCATCACTGGATGAGGGATCGCCGCCACGCTGCTTGGCGGGAAAAATTGCGCGCGGGAAAACGAAGGGAGAGTGGCTATTGATCGCGCAATTTTTCTCGCCAATCAGCGTCGCGGCGATCCCTCGTCCAGTGATTGACGATACATGAGTTACACTTCCATTGCTTACTTCGACACTCTGGACTAGTGTGACCATTTTTGCCGCAGTTCCAACATTCCGCTCAAACTTCTTACTCGGCTTGGACAACTCTGATCTGACCTCTCTAACATTTATTGGGTCCCCCTCAATGATTTTCGACGCCTTCAACAACGTCATAACTCGATCACACTCTTTGTATAACTCAAGAAGCGTTAGCCTCTTACGTTCATTTGCTTCCTTGTCCAGTAAGGCAAGCAATCGTGATCAAATTTCTCTATCCTTGTGAGATTTCAACACGTAATACCACAACAAGGTTTTCAACCCATCAGTATCAAGCTCACCGAAGCTGGCTTGCTCACACATATTGTTCACTCTACCAGTGTAGTCCATATTATCCTCACTGTCGTGTTTCTCGACTTTCAAGCACTGATATCTCAGAGTAAACAAAGATTTCCTGACATCAAACATGTCCCTGAGGGTTGATATCGTCTCACTGTAGTGTACCTGTGATGGCGTTTCGGGAACCATCTGCCTTTTGTACCATTCAAAAGCTTCATTATCCAACTTAGCAGTAACCTCATCCTCGCTTCTTCAGCAAGGGAGCACCATCTTTGACGCAGATATCTTCATGTCGATCGTACCAGCGAGAAAAACATCGATCGGTTCAGGATCGAAGACAAATACTGGGGTTCAATCATCAGTTCGGACATTAAAGTCGACGAACGGGTGCCACCTCATTTACTGGTTTCGCCTCACTTTTTGAAGCCATAACCTGTATCATTTACTGCACCATTTACATTTGTTTCTGTGCATTTTCCTCCATCAGCTTCATCTGCTGTGCGTTTTGTTCAATCAACTTTTGAAAGGTTTCCTGGTCCGTCTAGGGCGATTAATCAATAAATCTCAAGCCCGCTATACTCTTTTGCTCAAAACTCTGCTCCAGCGTCCTGAACACGAGCTATTTCGATATTTCGAGAAGCTCTTCTGGATCAAGTACAAGGAATTCAAACGTGCGATCCCTGAAATACTTCCATAAAATCAACCCCCAACGCTGGCCTCTGAGCTTATCTTCAGCTATTCAACCGCAGGGCGGGCACGTGGTCTTGTCTCGTCAGTAGTTCGTGAGTGTCCTGACTATTTGCAATGCCAACCCACGTTAGGTACGTGTAGCTTGACTTCGCCAATAGGCAAGACACCACAGTATCAATAGCTGTGATTAGCTGGTACTGCTGATTTTTTCTTTGCCACATAGTAAATGGCCAGCAAAAAATTCGGATCGACACCCAATGAAAAGCCAACAGTCCGAAGCCCTGATCGCCAATTGTTATGTCTGTGACGGACACAGATCAGTAACGATGGCTATAATGTGAATACAGCGAAATAGGTAGGATAGGTATAGGCGTCATCGTCGTAGTCGTTATGGCTGATCGATGATGGCGACGGCTGGCAGGTGTGCAAGAGGCGGTGCTGGTGGTGTTGGCTGGATCGGCTGGCAGGTAGTCGAGGTCGGCAGTCAGGTAGACGGCGAGTCGGTGATGTCGACTCGCCGTCTACCTGCCGATATGTGATCTACATCTAAACAGCGCTCCGCGTCACTCAGTGGGCAATCGAGTGGACGATGCTCGGAGTGTCACATTTCACGCAAGTGAGAAAAAGAGTTAGAAGTAAAGCCGAGCAACGCAGATGGTCAAAAATCAGGGACGCGGTCGAAAAGTCGGCAAAATCAGGTGGGCCGGAAACGTGATGCGTTTCGAGGAGAACCGTTGGACAAGAGCTCAACAGATTGGGTACCGCGGGACCTCAGGCGCACTACGGGCCGTCCTCCAGCGCGATGGTCGGATTTATCTACCAAGAGCCTTGACGAAAAGAGTGAGGGTTTTTGTGTTCCTAGAGCGAGTAGGATTCCCTGGCCAACCATGGCGCTCGATAGGGAAGAATGGAGACGTTACTGGCGTTCGCTCGACACCGTCGATGATCAACGGGAGGACGTGTTGTGATACAGGTGATACAAGTACAGGTGTAAAACATCCTTCCTGGATTCCTCTTTACGTTTTCACGAGAACACACGTATACCTGTTGCTGCAGCCAAGTCACGCAACAGCATTCTGCGTGACCTTGCTGGCACCGTCTGGGGCAGCACAAAGGAAGTTCTACATACAACGTATAGAGTCATGTTACTGCCTGTTTTGAAATATGGTGCCCCCATTTGAACCAGGCATCTGCCTGAAACGTCTTGGTGCAGACTGCAGCGAGCGCAGAATACTCTAATATCTCAGGCTCGTTACAGGATGCCACAGATCGATGCCTATCCACCATCTCCACCAGGAATCCGGCCTGCTCCCCGTCAAGCAGCACTGCTTGTTGCAGTCTCAGCAGTTCCTCATTGGCATCGTCAAGAACCCGACCCATCCCAACCGTTCCCTCCTATCATCCGGCCCCTAACCTCGCAACATACGCACACCGCTCTGCTGCCCTGTCTGCTGTTGACCCTCAACGTTGGGCTACCTCCGAGCTCTCGCGTAGATGACTGCAGATGGCTGAGCATACCCGTTTCGTGACAGAATACTTGCCTGCTGCTCAGCTCAATCCCATACATACATGGCTATGTGCCTGCTAGAGTCGATAATAGTGAAGCTTACCTGCCCAGGAGTACTCAAACCGTTCTAGCAGGTCTACGATGCGGTCATTCTACCTACGTCAAGGTCTACGAACACAGGATTGACCATTCAGTCCCCGGTAAATGTCCAGATTGTCAACGTATTGAACATGAATTATTGCATCTATTTTCATGTCCGGTCGAGCCATGTTTTGACTGCATCGCTGCTATTTTTCATCGCAGCGATTTTGCACCCGCTGCTGCAGAAATCTGGCAGCGATTTCGTTCAGAGTGCATGGCCTCACGGATGAACGAAGAAATTCAATCAACCAATGAAATTAATGGCTGTTAGCCGTCATTAACACGTTTCGACTCGTAAACGCTGATCTTGTCATGTGAAAGGGTCAATATTCACTAGAGGAAACGTGCCATTCGCTCCATCGCTGTCATCATGGCAGCGATGGAGCTCCTCCAGCAGCAAAGCAGTAAAACACAGGATTTCGTCGCCGCGACCCAACTATGTACGAAGTTTGCCACGAAGCATTCACAATCTGAGCGCCTTTCCATTTTGCGCGATGAAAAAGGAACAGTTGTTCCTCGCATGGCCACAGCGACTAGGTGCAGTCAAAACACGGCTGCAGACCTACAACCCTGTCTGCTCGTTTTATGGTACAAGCCGTGTGAGGCTGCCAACTTTCTGCGCCTCTGATGCGATGCTCTCTTACATATGACTGAGAAGAAGAATTGTAGTTGAAAGAACTCTCTGGATTTCGAAATTCCAATTTTGGCGCCGACATTGCGTCAATGTACACGTGCGCGCGTTAATCACAGACGCACATCATCGTCATTTGCGTCGTGCACGTCGACGGAAATTGATTTCAAATTTCGAACAAGGCGCAAGCAGTTGACAGTGGGTGAGGAACACGGATGTGCGTAATTACGACTAACGACTAACGAATTTAACGACTAACGGGCTTTTTGGGTTTTAAGTCTAACGAATAACGACTAACGAAATTAGAAATTTTTTCGTAAGCAATCTCAAAATTCGTTAGAAAATCAATATTCATTCACATCGCGCTTCAAACCAATGATTACTCCAGATCCAGAAATGATACATAGTTCTCTGCTGGTTTTTCGCGGTGGGTGGTACAAAATAACCATAGCCTTCAGTATTTATCAATTCTAGTGAAACTGCTTCGCAGTTCTGGAACCCCCACATTATTACCTCCACCCATTATTGCGAAAGGTCCCGTGCAGCGTTTGTGCGACTTCATGTCGGTCGCGCGAAATTATGGTGGTAGGGTCAGTGAACCAGTTCCGACACTGACCGGCTTCAGCGGAGATTTTTAAAGAGGGCACTATCAGAGAAGATAATATGGAGCGGTGCCTGCAGACCACAACTGCGCACCGACAGGAACTACATCCGATAATTGGATTGTGAAAGGCGCTTTCCTTCGATTTTCAGTCATAAATTCGAGATATGCGATTTCTACAAAGTGGTGCTGGGACCTATGAGTTGATTTTCATTTGGATTCTAATTTCTTGCGACTTTCCCCCCCCCCCTCTTATGGGGAGCAAGCTCGAAACGACGCGCGCGCTGAACTTGCGACGCCGGGAAAAGAACAACTATTGAAAAATTGGTGCAGTTCTCCGGGTTGTCACCATGGGATAGATCACCGTATACCATCACATAGCGCAGAACTGCAAATTTTGAAGTGAAAAAAGCGGAGAGCTCAAGGATTCCTCGGTTCCCCATATTGCTTCTTTTCTCACCTCACACGAAAAAAGGACAAAAATCGACAAGTACACTCGTGTATTAGGCTTTCATTCATACTCTGAATTATGTAGATGTAGGATTGCGGTTTAAACTAGATACCCTAAGGATTAATGGTTTGGGTGTTTAAGAGCCATGAATGTTTTGGAAAATTACATATTTAATGCCTTCCTTCTTTTTCTATTCATAAGGGCTTTTTCCTGCCTCAACTGTGCTTATTTTTAAAGCCTAGACTTCTAACGACTAACGATTAACGACTAACGACTAACGAGGGTTTCGGCCGGTTGAACGACTAACGACTAACGAATTACAAATTTTCTATTACGCACATCCCTGGTGAGGAATTACCTTTAGGGCGCGATTGTTGAATTGAGTGAAATGAACGCAATTCTATCCGGTTTTATCGGAATTTCATCAGAAATTATCCTATTTCAATCCGATCGATTATCCTTTTTTTACCGTTTCTCTACCCGATTATCCGGTTTTCTGATCGGATCCTTCGATTTTCACTCCCGGATATAAGATATTTCGGATTTCGTGTTTTTTTTTTCGTCTGATAGGATTTCGGGTCGATCCAAAATCGCCATTTTGACGTCGCATCGAATTTCGGATGATTATCCGATCGGATTATCCTACCCCATATCGGAAACCGACTCCGTTGGATGGAATGTATACAAGGTATCAATCGCAAACGAATGGTGAATGGTTTCCATCGCGTGCAATGCTTTCAACTTGAAAGCAATTTTCGGCGTGTTTGTAGCTAGTAGTTGTCTTCACTTATTCAAAACCCATTCAACGCAGAAGAATTGGTCGCTTTCTGTGAACAGGCACGTTGTTCGGAACGCACGAACTCACGTGAACTCGAACTCGAACATAATTCTCTGCTCCATGATGTTTCTACCCAGTCCAAAATTACGAAGGGTATGTAGAGCGAAACGCCTTTGTTCCAGCCAATGCTGATCATTCGAACCAAGTATCCCGAGCCCATCTACAATTGGAGCTGATGGTACAATTGATTTAGAAAGATCAAGAGCAGAAGTTACTTCGTGAAGCTTCGAATATGTAGGCAAGCCTTCTGTTTGCGAATAGCGCTCCCTTCTTCACCATTGCGTCGATTGAAGTGGAATAATCGCAAATTTGCACAACCGGTATAGGTCCGAACCAGAACGTGTGCACACTGCCATACTCCTGCAGTTTTCAAAAAAAAATAGAAACATTTCATTTTACAGCGGACAATCAGTAATTAAGAAGAACCTTTACGTAGTCGCGTATGGCATCAGCAAAGTCCTTCTTCTCTATAAATGCTTTATACAGCAACTGAGGGAGATTTCCGAAAATCGGCATTGGCACTGGCCCTACAACTTTCTTTCAAATTTTTTCACAGATGTTCGTCTAGAAAAAACAGTAAACGATGTATCATACCTGGAGGAAGCGACCATCCTGTGATGACTGTCCTCGCAATTAGATATGTGAGAATAGAGAGCACAATAATTAGGAGAATCATCTTAAAGGTCAGACGCTTGCCTTCTCTGCAATCCTTTGAGAAAATTTCTGCAGCTGACTGCTGAAGAAGGAGGAGCCCCTATCACAGTATCATAATCAGAAAAGAGTCAAAAGCAAACAAAGACAAGTCTCTCATAACAATGCTACCTTCGATTGTAGCACTCATCAATCACGTGGACGTGCCTTCAAAACGGGTTGACCGGAATCAACTATTTCCGCATGAAGGATTCTCCTGTCTGTATTGGAGCGACTAGAAACAAGCGGACGGCATCGCGGCTGACGAAGACCTTACATCGGTATTTTCGAAACTCACATAGAGATGGTCTGATAGGTTTGCCCGAACTGCCCCTTTAGCCATCATCAACTGCTCCACTGCCACCAAGTAGAATCACCAAGTAACAATGGAAGGTCATTTAGAGAAAGAGACAGTTCACAATACACCTTCTCTGAAAGGAGTTATATGTAAGCGTTTATTGGTAGGTTACCACACTTGATCATCATTATGCACACCTAAAGGCAAAGTCTAAGCTCAGGAGCAAGTTCCGATATTACAGTCCGCCTCCGTGAGTTGCAACCCTGCCAAGTGCGAGATCTCAACTCGTTCAAATAAGTGAGAAGCTGTAGAGAAAAAGTCGGCCCCGCCCACAATACTTCAAAACCCTGATCGCGTACACCGCCCGAAAAGGGAACCCAGAGCTATGCTTTTGCCTTTGAGCATCGCCACACAAACCAAAGTTTCCATTTGCAAAGATTTTGATTCCCTACGCGGCGCGAAGCGCTCGATTATTTTCCTAAGGTATTGGTGGTGGACCCGACTTTTTGTTTGTAGTTTCTCACTTATTTGAGCGAATTGAGATAAAGCGCTTGGCAAGGCGGACTATAATATAAAATTTTTCCCTGAGGTTGGACTGTGCCCTTAAAGGCAGTGTTCACGAAGAGAAAATTGCCCGTTTTTCAGCAAAAACGTAAGCTTTGAGTCCCTCTGACAAAAAAGAGAACAGAAGTACGATGAAGAACGTTAACGAAAAAACTACGAAAATCAGCTTAGGTGGAAAACAGCTGAAAAACTATGAAGGTAGCGCGGTGAGAAACGGGCTAGGATTAGAGTTTCTTAGGCCCAAAGATGTCAGTTCGTGCACAAGTGCACAGCGCCTCTCAAAAAGATCGCAGTCTCATGCCGAGCGGTGAAAAATCATCGAGATTCAGAGGAAGAAATAAATGAAAATTCACCCAATTAATACACTTGGACAATGAAAGCAATGTTTTTGACTAGATGAGTACATAAATATATTGAAATTCAATTTCAAGCCAGCTGATGTTCTTGATACTAGAGATCATCGATGCCGATGATGTGGAGTGGGCTCGTCCACCATCAAAAGACAAGAAAGTTCAGGGTTGAAATTTGGCCCGAAACAGCGGTTTTTTCGCAATTTTTTCTTATAGGTCCTACTACTCTAAACCCAGAAGAGGGTTTAGAGAGGAAAAGAAGACAAGCACATTTGATCGCGACCACTGCCTTTCAAGGCAGTGTTCACGATGAAAAAATTGCCCGTTTTTCAGCAAAAACGTAAGCTTTGAGTCCCTCTGAGGAAAAAGAGAACAGAAGTACGATGAAAAACGACCGGGGACTGGGTGAAAATCTCGTGAACCAGCCAATTCATTGGGCCACCCCGCCCACGTCCTACAACAGTTGTCGGCGTCCGTTTTACCGTAGGAACAGGCACTGAATTTTCTATTTTTTTATTGCGAAAGGTTTAACAACTCAGAATGTAGAATAGCCTCTCTTATTTTTAGAGAATTTTAGGTTCACGAAACAGAAAGCAAAGCCACTTACCTGAGGATTTTGAAGGGCAAAGTCATTTCACTGACGTCAGGTACGATGCGTTGTCTGCATTCTCCTAAACACGCAGTTAGGCACAAGCAAGTTTTTCGGGGACTTCGTTCTGCGGAGACTACCCTGTTTACCCCTACTTATAGTTAGTAGACTTAGCTACTCAAAAACATCGAAAACTAAAATACGGTTTATATCATGAACGCTACCTTTAACATACCTTGTTAAAACTGAGAATGGACTCCATAATCGTGTTCAACGCCCCATATTTTATCCCCTTGGACAACCACGGCAAGAATTTTTTTATCAGTTTCCAACGACGAAAAAACCAACAACTCAGAAAAATGAAAACAAGTTAGTTGCAATATAAATGTAAGTTACATTTATATTACATGTAACTTACGTTTGTATTACATGTCAGGTTATTTCTCCCTTCCAACATGGTTTCCGTGAGGGAAGTCCTTTGTGACGGCAACTATATAAGCGCTTAACAAGTGGACGACTCTTCTTGATGTTGGGAACAGTGTTGATGTTGTGTATTTTGATTTTGCTAAGGCTTTTGATAAGGTTCCTCATGACAAATTGTGGCAAAAACTCTCGATCGTTGGTAATCATCCGCGAATAGTTTCATGGGTACGTTCGTTCCTAACTGACAGGACGTTCTCGGTCTGTGTTGACTCTTCTCACTCAACTCCAAGGCCAGTCCTGAGTGGTGCACCACAAGACGGGGTACTGTCGCCCATCCTTTTCAACATATACACTCACGGAATCGCTTGTCACCCCCTGTGGCACCGGTTTCAGTGCATTTGCGGATGATATCAAGATCTATCGGGACGTTTCTCAACCGAAGAACTGTATCTTGCTACAACAGTCTATTGACATTGTTAGTACTTGGTCTCGCGATTGGAATCTCCCATTGGCAAAAGAAAAAACTAAGGCTCTCCACTTGGGTAATAGCAATGCTAACAGTAACTACATATGCTGTAAGTGGCTGTCAGATCCAAGAAGTTGACCAAATAACTGATTTAGGTTTCACTATTACTACAAGTCTGAGTTTTGATAAGCACTGTGAATCTATCTCGAATAAAGCAAATTTTGCTATGAATAATATTTTCAGGGGTTTGTCAACTTGCAATCCCTCTGTGCTTATCAGAGCTTACACCACGTATGTAAGGCCTCTACTCGAGTACGGTACCCCGGTATTCAACCCCGCCAAACTCAAGAACATTAATAGATTGGAAAAGATACAGAACAATTTAACTAGAAGAGTTCTTATCAGACAGCATGGCTTCAATTATGGGCAACTGCCCTCCACTGCTGACAGAAATGCACTCTTTAGCCTTGAGCCTTTGGCTCTCAGAAGGAAGAAGAATGATTTGTTCCTGTTCCATTATATCCTTTTCAATGGCAAGTTTGGTCTTAGGCCTGGGGATTTCGTGAGAACGAGAGATTCGGTAACCCGGGGGGGGGTCCGATTAAATTCCACCGTACCGTGTCAAATCTTGAATGTCGGCGCTGCTTTTTTACTAATAGAATTGTTCTCATTCGAAGATCTCAGTAGGAACGATACTATTCCTATAAACTTCGGCGCTCATAAGAACTTAGTGCACGTGAAACTGGCTTCCGGGGAGCAGCGGAGTGACCCTCCGTAGTGCTGGGTTGCTCGTTTCCCTGTGCTTTTCTACGGACTGATCCATCGTTGTTCTCGTTTCATTGGTTTACAGTATCTTTCCTTTGAATATTCCTTTCGAGGTTGATTGTTTGTTTTCCTGTTTTCTTTTTTCCACACGAGTGTAAACTTGTGTAAATAAATAAATAAATAAATAATATATATATATATATATATATATATATATATATATATATATATATATATATATAAATATATATATATATATATATATATATATATATATATATATATATATATCACATGTAACTCCTAATTATATTACTTATAAATTACATTAATACACATGTTACATGTGACTTATACTTAATATATATTCACCGTGAGTGGCCTTTCGCAAAGCATACGACACGCGACGCAGACAACGCGTCCGCACGCGGCCACACAAAGCTGGAAACGCTCTTCTAGGCCTTCTCTGCAAATGCGGGGTTAAGAACTTGGGTAATTAAACCAACAGCAAAGCCTGTTCTAATGCTGACCTCAAGATTGCATCGTATACTCCCTTGAAGGCAGTGTTCACGATAAAAATCGTTTTTCTGTTTTTCCTCCTATCTTGAAAACGGCCCCATACTGATTCCAATGATGTCTCTGAAATCGTACAAGACCTTCTGGGAACGGAGTTAGGGGTATGGTATACTTTTGCGACACACGGTCGCGTCGCTCTGCACAGCGACAGCGACCGCCTCCCGTCCTTTAAATCTGTCGCTGTCGCAGTGCACGGCACAGCGACAGCAACAGTGGTAGGGACAGGCTATGGCACAGTTGCAGTATGTCAGCCCTCCGCGACACGTCGCTGCGACCCACACGCGACATCTGTTCCTACGACGACCGTTGTCGTTGCTCCCGTGCGGGTCCCGCCACGATTTGTGTTAGATTGCATGCCTGTCGCTCATTACGGCGACAAAGTATGCCATAGGCCTTACGGTTCCTCAAAATATGAGCTAAGGAAACATGATGGACGAGTTGTCCGAGGCTCGTAACTTCCGTCTTTTGCCGCCGATGTATGCGAGCTGACCTGAGTAGAGAGAGAAGTTGAGAATGAAGGGAAGAACGGGGCTAATGATTGGAAATCATCGCTCATCTCACGATCTCGAGCATTCATTTGTTCACGTCGGTGGGCGTGTGATGCGCTTTTGGGGTTTTCCTTTGGGGTTTTCAATGCGCTCGAAGTTGCAACTTCGGGCTCTTTTGGGGCTCTTCCTGGCTCGTTTTCATGCGTTCTTTCGACGTCAACGTTACAGTGTGCCCTTCCACTACCCATTCCTGGTGGAAACTGAAACACATTTTTTATCGTGAACACTGCCTTTAAGAAATGTCTTCTTGACCGATTTGAGTTGTTTGGGAATTATCTCGGTCAAGTAAGTCACATGCAACATATCGCAGGAGCTCTATCGTCGATATGTTACATGTACAGTTTACCGCAAGGCTAAAAGGACATGGTGCGGTTGCGGTCGACACATTAAAACTACGGTGAAAACCTCCTAGCGCTTTGCCAGATTTCGTCAACGATCGACACCACAGCTGATTTTCTTTGTGAGTTAGAGGTTTTCTTCTTTTTTTGTACTTGTTTCTGCTTTATTTTTGTTTCTGACTCTTATAATAATGCGAAGAGGGGCTTTACTTAGTCTGCAAAGGGAGTTTGCCGTTTTTTATCAATTTTAAAGAAAGTTTTCAGAAAAAGAAACACTTCAAAGCCCGAGAAAACGGGTCAGGGTCTCTCTACACAGGGAGGGAGGAGCACGGACGAGATTTATTGCTGACGCGACGCGCGCGGCGGCAGTTCTATCCCCATTACTAGAGCGCGTTTGCCGAAGGCTCGCAAGTTTTCATGACATTTCATTTTTTGATTGATTCTTACATGACTTTTTCTTTATGTTCACTGGTTGTTCTTCTCATTACATTATCCTGCGCACTCATTTCAATGACTAGTACAGGTTTTCGGCGGCAGCGATCCCATCACTGCATCTAAAATGATGCTCGATTTAACTTAATATGTGTTACACTTTCGACGGCACGAGAACAAACAAAATGTATTGAAATGAGTGTGCAGAATAAGATAATGAGAGGAACAATCGGTGATCATGTAGAAAAAGTCATATGAGAATCAATCGAAACATGAAATGTCATGAAAAAAAACCACCTTTGGCAGACGCGCTCTAGTTATGAGGATAGAAATTCCGCCCCGCGCGTCGCGTCAGCAATAAATCTCGTCCGTGCTCCTCCCTCCGTGTGTAGAGAGAGCCTGACCCCGAGAAAACGGCTGACTCTCCTCTCTCTCTCTCACACACACACACACACACACACACACACACACACACACACACACACACACACACACACACACACGCACGCACACACACACACACACACACACACACACACACACACACACACACACACACACACACACACACACACACACACACACACACACACACACGCACGCACGCACACACACACACACACACAAAGAAAAGCCGCTATTTTCAATATTTTAAGAGTCAGAAACAAAAGTAAAGCAGAAACAAACAAGAACAAATAACAAAAAACGTAACTCACCCAAAGATTCAGTTGTGCTGTCGGTCGACGACGAAATCTGGCCAAGTGCTAAGTCTTCACCGTAGTTTGAGTGTGTAGACCGCAATCGCATAATGTCCTTCTAACATTGCGGCAAAGTGTAACTTAAATGGCCTGAGATAGGTCGCAAGTAACTTACATAGGCCTAAATATGTTACAAGTAACTCGTTTACGGCCTTTATTGTTACAAGTAACTTGCTTTAATTTTCTTGAGAAGGGCTCCAGTGGGAGTCCAGAGGTCGAAAAAATCCCGGCTTCAGCAGTACAGAGGAGGGTTATTCGTACAGAGGAGGGTTATTCAGGGCGCTAAACATGAATACTCAGGCACTTGGGGAGCACGGCCGCAGCACCATTGGCTGCCGAGCCGCGCCTCCGATCAGCGCATCGATGTGGAAAGGTGCGCGGATAGGCGTCCTCCGATGAAATCTGTCGATCCGTGGTCCCTGAGCGGTCCGAAACTTGTCCATAAGCGGCTCAAAAACTGTCCATGTCCATTTTCGGCATTTCCGGATTCGCACAGGGGACCCGGGGACATCCCACAAGAATCACCCCTGTTGAGGTCCCCATGGAGGGAGGTGGGGTAACCCCACCGCCACGATCAGCAGTGGGGTGCACCCCACTGTGGACCATGGGGAGATGGCCCCACAATTGGGTACCAACCCCCTCCCCGAGCCGTGGGGAGCCCTCTTCCCTCGGCGACAAAAATTATCCTCCGGTAACCGCTGGATCTTCTGGAAAGTGACTCGAGGCCACCTTCCAGGTCCGGCTCCGAAGAACCGACTGAGGCACACGGTGAGATGAGGAACCTTTTATACCAGCAACACTGTTAATACTTTTGTCTAAACATGTCGATGTTTCTGAGCAATTGCGTAGAGGCGCGAATTGCTGTAACTGCCGATGTGCGTAGGCGCGTCGCGGTCGAGAACGGGCGCGGATGGCCGAATGACTCTCTCAAAGTTGGGGGATGGCCGTTTCGGCCTCAAAAGTGTGGCGGGCCGTCCCCCCGCGTGCCTAAGTACGATACTATACCTTTTCAGTTTCTAGGCTATGTTGTTGGGTTACGGTACGGCAAAGCCTCTTTCACATTTGCCCAACCGACGTCGGACGACTCGTTATCGAATGTGTAATATCTGTCTACCCTAACCTACCCATCTTATCTATCTTAACTTATCAAATTTGATAACGAGTTGTCCGACGTCGGCCGGCAAACTATGAAAGCGGCCCTACTGCAGCCTATCGCAGTTTTTGACCCAGACACGTCGTTTCTCAAAGAAAGCTCCACCCATTGTGAACTTGCAGCTCGTCGACATATTGGGTTATGAGTATGCGTTCATTAGGCGACCTACTTCTAAACAAATGTTAGGGAATTAATAATCCTTTGGCCATGAGTAGTATTACCCGTAAATTATTTTTACCGTAACCTGGACTGCGTCGGTCAAGTCGAGTCTTCATTATTTGCCCCATCCATTGCGTGATTGTTGTCTAATGAACTTTGCTGGTGCTTAACTACCTTTGACTGTTCTTCTTTTCCTAGACGCCAACCCATATGAAGGTTTACTGAGGTGGTTGACCTTCTTTTTTGATTCATGTGTACCACTCTTCTGATTGGAACCACACCTCTATAGAACTCACCAGTTCATTGTTTCTCTGCACTATGTTTGAAAAAATCGAGAGCGAATGAATCAGAGGTAAGTCCGGGGACCCAGGTGGGAAAAGAAAAAGTTTCTTGTGGTAACCGTTCCATAGTGACGAGGGGACGTTGCATCCAAGGTGGGGCTATCGGAGGAACATCCGCTGTCGATGAGGAGGGGAGTTCCTAGGACGAAAAGGGACGTCCACTTCCATGAGGAGGAAGATTTCAAGGGGATTGGGAAGGTCCGTTTCCATGCGGTGAGGAGTTATTTAAGGAGATGGGGAATATCATCCGAGAAGAGTGAGGACACCAGGGCTGGCCTATCGACCAGAGCTGGGTCCCAAAGGAGAAGGAAGACATGAACTCCCGCTCAAAACCGGCGAGCCTCTCGGCTCCCAGTGATATCAAGAACTTCACCCGAACCTGGCAAGCCTGGCCGGCTGAACTTCGAGAAAACCGGCTGTCCACTTTTATACGCTGTATTGGGATGCGGTTCTTGTTTGCGTGCTCCTTGCTCGGTGTATTCTTAATTGTTGTCCTCCCCAGGCTGTACCGTGATTCCTAACAGTTGTACGGTTGACCCTCCAGTTTTTAAGATCTTTATCGTAGTTCCCGACTGGTGATGAGTGACCTTTTCTAGTTTCCGTATTTTTTCTCAAACGTTTCTTCGCATCAATCCCTGTCACTATCCTTTAGTTATTCGGCGTTCCTTTTAGCTTATATGTGGCTTACACAAGGCCTTTAAGGCACAGTAAACCCTCAGATATGAATTTTGAGATTTTCATGTAAATGTGTAGAAGACCCCTCCTGTATAACTCGTGCCAAATTCGAGATCTCAATTCTTCCAAATAAGCGAGATATAAGCGACCACCACAGGCCAGACCCCCTTCCAGATTTTCGACCTCGATAACGGCTGGATGGATGGATGAATTCTAACAAATCGCCGTTCTTCCGCCAATTACCGGACTGTCTCCTTGTCCTGGCTTTCGCCCACGCAACGATTGCGAATGAAGAGAAATACAGGTCTGAGACAACTCGTCCACCAATTTTTCATCCTGAAAATCTAGGCATCTTTGAAGAGCTACAACTCTCTTCAAAGGGGGTTTAGGAAGATATCAGAGATACCACTGTGATCAGCGTGTGACTCTCTCCAAGATAGGCATGAAATCTGAAAATTAGTTTTTTGGGTGTCCTGTGGCTTTTAGTGGAAGAAGATCGGTTAGTGTGAAATCAATCTAATCTTCTCACGAGTTGTAGTGCTTCTCGTGTTTTGTAGAAAGTCAAGAGTAAATAATAAGTAAAAATAAGCGAAGTTGTCGATCGGTCATACCGCAACGGTTCACAGCAATGGAGAAAGGCGATTGTGCATTTTCACTAAGCATACTATAGATTGCGCCAAGATCGACTGCAAAGTTGTTTTTTCTTGAATTGTGGAGAAAAAATACCGAAAGCTGGTAAGTTTTTCCCAGCACCACACATTATCAATACAGTTAACGGAATCAGGTGCAAAATTGCTTCCGATGTACGCGAAGAATTTTGAGTTGTTTCGAATTAAATTGAGTCTCTACTTGGTATAGTTAAAGGCAATGTTCACGATAAATTTCGTCCTCGAGTTTTCTTCGAAAAGCAATGGTGGTCGCCCTCAGAAGCAGAACAGTGTTGGAAAACGGACTCCTGAGCCTTCCTAGAGGCAAAAAAAGGTTTTGAAGATTACCTTAGTGGGTAAGGCCGGCCTCCTTGGGTCTAGTTGTTGTCGTCACACCGACCCGTCCTATCACTGCTACGCTTTCACCTGCGATCATTGGTGGTTTTTCATTGAAAGAGACATCAGAGTTGAGAATTTGTTGTCGAAAACATCCGTGAAATCTTCGTCAGGCGCAAATATGTGCAATCCATTGCTTAATTCAATTAAAACCACTGCTGATGGTCGCAGGTCAACGCGTGGCAGTGATCTCAGACACTCGTGGCGTCCAACGGGTGGTTGACACGTCACCCTTGTGGCTTACCGGTCGCTGGGTGGTTTGACTGCAAGGGGCGGATCGACTGTCTGTCGACCGTTATGTGTCCGATCGACTGTCTGTCGACCGAGGTCCACAGACAGTCGACCACCCATCGACCGGTAGCATGGGATGACGTCACTTCGTCGTTTTCTCACCTTTGTGCGCGTATTGACGTGCAAAACTTCTGACCCCGTACCAGCTGCACCGCCAACTGTTCGGCGCCGAATTTTTCGTTTCGGTTGTCCTCGTGATTCTGAGGGATTAATTTCCCATTTCTTCCACGTCCGTTTTGAAATTTTTAAGTTTTCAATTCCTTTCTATATCCTGACTAGTTATTAAAACATAAAGCTTTTCTTTCGTTTATTAATTCGGTAAAGAATTTCTCCATTTTCGTTGATTTGTTGTTTGGAAGAAATTTCCGATTCTTTCCATGACCTTTTGGAATTTTTGGAGTTTCCGAATCTTGCCTTATACTGACTCGAATTCGAAACGGAAAGTTTTTTTTATTTCTTGATTCGGAGTCTGAAATTTAATTTTGGTTGATTTTTTGATGGAAAATTTCCGATTTTTTGCACTTCCTCTTTCAATTTTGGAGTTTCCGATTCTTTCCATATCCCAACTCGATATCGGAACGGGAATTTTTTTTTTCATTTCTTGATTCGTCTTTCCAATCTTCACATTTTGGTTGATTTCTTGAGAGTAAAGGAAAATTTCCGATTCCTTCCGCGTCCTTTTTGAAATTTTCGAATTTTCGATTGCTTTCTGTATCCTGACTCGCTATTAAAACATGACGATTTTTTTCCTTTCTTGATTCAGCGTTGAATTCCTCATTTTTGTTGATTTGTTGTTTTTGGAAAAATTTTCAGATGTCCGATTCTTTTTTATGATCATTTAAAGTTCGGAGTTTCCCATTCTTTCCTTATACTGACTCGAAATCGCAACGGAAAGTTCTTTCCTTTCTTGATTCGTCTTTCCAATCATAACAGTTTGGTCGAAATCTTGCTCATGAAGAAGAATTTCCTTCCATCTCCTTTTTGAATTTCTGAGTTTCAGATTCTTTCCATATCCCGACTCGATATCGAAACAAAAACTTTTTTCGTGTCTTGATTTGGCCTCGAAATTCTAATTTTGGTTGATTTCTGGATCTTGAAATAAACTTTCCGATTTCTTCCATGTCCTCTCTGATTGCTGGGATTCTCTGTCTCTTTCCACATCCTGACTCGATACAAAAGCAGACAATTTTTCCTTTTTTTATTCGGCGTCAGATTCTTCTTTTTGGTTGATTTTCTGAAGAAAAAAATCGATTTTTTATTGTCTTTTTACAATTCCGGAGTTTTTGTTTTATTGCGTGGAAAAATGAGTTACATGGCTTTTGTTTCTGATTTTTCATTTTGCGTTGCATTCTCATTTTTCCTGAAGGCTTTTGATTACAGGTGAGACCCATTTGGAAAAACAACAGCAAATAAATAAACTGATTGAAAACTATTCAAAACATAAGGGATCTAATTCAGACCTCTTGCTGGGAAGGGTCTTGTGCGCCCGCCTTCTCGCCGTTTGCCAATCATGGCAGCCTCGGCATACGGTGTACCGCGCACGCCGCGGCGGCGACCACGCAACATCGATACCGAGCAGGCCGATTGAGTGATCGACGGAGATCATGCAGAACAACTCACTATTGGCACACACACCTTAACTCCTTTTTGAGCAAAAACACTGGGGTATCTTCGTACTGACCTAAAACATTGAAGGATCATTCAAAGTGTGAAACCTTCGAGTGGGTAATATTCCGCCCTTCAGAGGCAATGTTTGAAATAAACAAAAGTTTGAATGAAAGAGCATAATAGTAAGTGATCTAAAAGGTTATCAACATTTATTATGTTTGAGACGCGACATAATCCAATATTCAATTGCTCAATTCAAATCAGAAATGCTCTCACCCAGGGGATTCAACCCCTTGAAAAAAATCAAAGATTTTCTCACACCCCCGTCAGAAATCCTCTTTAAAATCATCGGGTTATCCTTGTTGAGAATGGGCGGAGGCGCGTCAGACCTGATCGAATGGAGAGATTCAAAAGATGGTTGGAACGGATTACATCGTGAATAAGCTCCGAACAACGATAAATATCCATGTCAAGATCATTTCGAACATCGGTATGGATAAAGCTTAGCTTTGGGTCTGAATTGCCCTGCACAAATAACAAAGCGCCTTAATTTCGATACGTGTGAAGGCATTACAAAGATTCCCTAGTGTTTTTGCTCAAAACGGAGTTTAGATGTATGTGTCGGAAGCAGGCATGAGCAAAAAACTTTGAAACCGAAAAAACCGAAAAACGAAAAATTTTCGGTTCTGAATTCGAAAAATTCCAAAAAAACCGAAAAAAATTGTCTTTTAAAGCGTCTTATTTTCGTAATTTTATGTCTTCGATGGAAAAAAACAAGGCAACGTTATCCAAAAGCTTCGAATAATGGCAGAATCATGTTTTCTTAGTAAAACAAAAGCATACACAATCAACGTATCAATGTGAGCAATTTTACCCTTGTTGCAGTGTTGAATCCTGACAAAATTGCAGCGCAGAACACCCTCTAAAAGTCTTATTGTGAACTTTTTGTTCAAAACTGCGGTAGTTCTCTGAACAATCATGTCCACGTTTTTTCGAGTTTTTCACCAAAACCCTGGGCTCAAATGTCGTCCCTAACTTTATGAAAAAAACCTAATTCGTAGAAGTTGAAAATCGTGGGCAAGTCACAGATCAAAACGGAACAAACGTTGCACAGAGACGAACATCAAGTGATCTCGTCGAGGTCAGCACTGACTAGTAGCTCAGTCTCTCGGCGCTATTGGACGTTAATGGCCGCGACGCAACCACACGCATTGAGTCGTGGTGTCTACACAGGGGTTAGGTTTAACCAATTTTGCTGGACGGAACTATACATGATGCCGCTCGCCCTAAAATGTTTTCATTTGCAGTTTTTTTGGTATGGATCGATAGAGGGAGCAGAAAAATTTAGCTTGGCTCCCGCTTAAAAACTATGGGCCCCCAAAGAGCAATTCTCGACGTCTTTTTCATGACAATCTTAAACGAAAACGAAATTCCTGACCTTGAAGCAGTGTTCACATTATATTTCACTTTTGATGTCTCAACCGTTTACGGAAGGTCTGGTGCCCTATACAGCAAGGCATGCTTGAAGAGAACGAAAAAAACCTTGTTTTTGTGCTAAAAGAGGGCCACTTTAGCTTGCGTTGACTTCTGAGCGTGGAGGAATCGATCGCTTCCAAGGATGTTACCTAAAGGGACATTAGGCGTTTCGGTGACCTCAGAACGCCTGTTTGCATCCGTTATTTTGCCGCTCCTGGCTTTCTACGGTTCTTTCGACACTGGGAGCCCAGGATCCTTCTCGCCTATCATTTCACTGTGGAAAGTCAACGAGGATGATCATCGTGAACGCTGCCTTTAGGGGGTCATTTTCAAGCAGGAGGTGTCGGCTTGAAAACGTCTTTTACCCAGGCCTTGAGACCCTCTACCAAAAGAACGTGTGGGCAAGTTGCTGAGTTCCATATATGGGCTCTATCAACTTCAGCGCACCCACATTATCGTCATTTTTGCATTGCCTGAAGACATGCAGGCGGCTTACTTTGTTGTCGTGTGCGGAAGAAATTTCTTAATCCAATTCTCTACTTTTCATTAATTTTGAAGAAAATCAATAATCGATCGATCTTTGAGAATCGTTGGTAAAATGTGCACAGATCGATGGTAAACCTCCAGACGCATTTATGCTCCAAGTTTTACGCCTGTGCGTTATCAGGTAAACGAAAAAAGTGGCGCCAATTCAGCTATCTTGGACTTCGACCAGAGCAAAAAATGGATTTCGGCAATTTGTCTTTGCGTTTTTTTTTTTCAATAATGGGTCCAAGGACTTCAGCTATGACACGTTTTCAAGCAGACACCCTCTTCTTCAAAATGACCCCATTGGCGCAGTTCTTAACGGTCACATGGGGGAACGAGAAACATTTACCGAAGCCGTCTCAATGACGAGCTCTACTGTGAAAAATCGCGGGCCCTTTATGCTCCCGCTCACCATTGTTTGCAAAAACCATTCTGCACTCCAAAACTTCGTGCAGTACGAACGAGAGGTCTGGTGAGAAGAACAGACCACTCAGGAAGATTAGCGACGGGCATATTTGGGCTTGGCAAGACTAGAAATTTTGTCACCATATCTAAAGCGCACCCTGTGGTAGTAAGTGAATGAAGTGTATGTGAATAAAGGGGTGTAATTGCTTCTCCCTTTCTTTGTTTGATTGTTTTTCATTCATATTTTTCTCGTTAGTGGTCACAGTATATGACAGTCAACTCGTAACATCAAATAATCAGAAGAAATATTCAAAAATTTGAAAAAAACATTTTGAAATTTTGAAAATTTCGCTCTTTGAGTATATTCGAAAAGCGATGTTCGAGAATTTAGGCCGTTTTGATCAAGTACACTTTATCTGCCACAAGTTTCCGGGATATTTAGATGATCAACGAATTCATGAGTCTCCGGCCATTTTTTCACATTTGGCGATTGTGTATTCTTCGCTTGCCCCAGTCTTTCATATAATTACCATGGAAGTGGTGCGCTTATTGAAGCTAAATCATGAATTTCAAGAGTGGTATGTACTTTACAGAAAACAGTCGCTACGCGTCTATTATCTCAGACAAAAAGGAGCTCGACGCCCAGACCAATTCGCATGTTTTTCCCGAGACACGCGTTAAGCACGTGCTCGCCCTTCTGACACGAGCGCGTGCCTATAGCGGAGATAGGGGCGAGATCGTGTCTACCACGTGGAAGGCACACATCAAGAAAGGAGCTCGACGCCCACCACGTTCCGCCCACTTTCCGCAAGGCACGCGTTAGGCACGTGGTCGCGCAATGCACTTTTCAAGGCCAAAGGCTGAAGAGAGTGTGCTTGCGTCGGAAGCGCAGACGAATAGGGCAAGCAGCAGTGCCTCTCTCTGGATCCTCTTTATCGACCGAGCAGTGATCGTGTTGGTAACTGCTGTGTTTTTGATCTTTCATTGCTTTCATTCTCTACTCCAACTTCACTCTGTTCTTCTTTTTTGCGTCCCTTCTATACTTGTTATCCGACGATAATTCTTCGGATAATGGATCGATTCGGATAATGCCGATTTAAATTTTTCCGGATATTGGTTCGACTCAGATAATGCTTCCACTATTTCCACTATTTCCACTACGAGTTTCCACTATTTGAAGGATCGGAATGTTCTGTAAAAAGGTCTCATCTGAAGATTTGTAATCAACAGACATGAACATTTTACACTTGTTTCCGAAGGAAAAAAATTCTCCTCGAATTACCCTAAAAATTCAAAATGAGTGGGTTTTTCTTGACACTGTTTTCGTATGAAACAGATTTTCGAATTTATCCCCTAATGGTTGTATTCGTCTAAAAAAATTTTTGTATTTGCCGTATACTAAAAAAGGCCTAAACAAGTGTTTTTTTAATCTGATCTGGTCTGATTTTTTTTTGAATTTGGGACTTTTTCGTTTTAAAAATTCCTGATGAATAAGCACTCCCGACTTCTCAGGCTCGATTTTCCGAAGAGATGTTTTTTTCTTGGAAATAGACGATGTTTTGATAATCCTAGATGAATAAGTTTTTTTCATGATTTTCCAGATACAGTTTTTTTTTCGGACTATCCATTTTTCGAATTTAGGAAAGCGTCTCAATTTTATAAAGAAAAGTTTTTTTCCAAATTTCAAATAATTTTCTCCGGCTTGAATACTGGTTTTTTTGAGGAATTCCGAGGTGGCCTACAAGTTTTCTGAGCTTTTACTGTTTATAGCCTTGAAAGAAGTGGGTGAAGTAGCTTTATCTGAAGAATTGTAATTACTGAACATTTTGGACAATTAACGCCAGTTTCCGAAACATTTGAATTTTCTCCTCAAATTACGCTACGTTACGATAATTTAAAGTGAGTGTGTGTTTTTCTTAATACTCATGTTCTTTTATGGTAGTATAATAACCTTTGTATACCCTAATGCTTGTGTTTTTCGAAGTCTCTTGTTCATTTTTTGTTTGAAAAATTGGTTTTTTGTATTTATCGTAATTTGGGACAATCCTGAAAGAAAGTTTTTTTTTCAAATTTCACAACTGATTTTTGTTTGATTTCCTGCTTTTTTTGTGTTACCAAAATCGTAGTTGAATATGCATTTTTGATTCTCCAGATTCATTTTGGATGTTTTTATCTTCTGAAAACGGACTTCGTTCTGAAGGTTCTAGCTGAATAGGTTTTTATTTTCCAGGTCCAGTTTTGCCGAATTTCTACGTCTGAAAAGGTCCGAAACTCGTGAATATTTTTTCAACATCCGAGTATTTTTCTCCGAATAAATGGTGATTTCATTCGGAAATGTTGGGTTTCCTAGCAGTTTGTCGGTGTTTTTATTTATTGGATCTTTGGAAAGTTTGGGTAATGTAGCTTTATTCGAAAAATTGTAATCACATGACATGGACTTCCGACACTAGTTTTCGAAATAAATCTTTCAAAAAATCAAAATGAGTGTTTTCCTTAATGCTCATGTCTTTGTATGAGAATGTTTTTCGTAAACAAAATTGATATTGTATTCCATAGTGATAGTATTTGTCTGAACCATCTTTCCAAAGGAGTGCTTTTTGTAATTTTCATAAAATGTTGCAGTCCTTAATGATTTTTGATTTTCAAGTGTTTTTTATTTCATGTATTTTTGCGTTTTTCGTTGTTTTGCGTCTAATCATGGGCAATCGACGCTAGTTTTCGAAATACATGGTTTTTTCTCGTCTAATCACACTTCCTTACGCAGGATTTCGAATGAATGTGGTTTTTATGTCTCGCTGCTTAGAAGGATTTAAAGAAAACCTCTTAAGATTCCCAAAGAATGCCTTTTCGAATTATGGGGTTGAATTGTTTTGGGAATCAATGATATTTTCTCGATTGATTTTTTCACTATGACCTCGTAGAAATACGACCTCAGGCGGTTCTCTTCCCGAGCCGCAGCGAATAGGAATCGGAGCCGCCTGACTGTTCGGCTCGTTCTCCCAATCTCCGGGCTGCTGCTGTTGCTGTTCGGGCCAATCGGAATAGCCCGGACAGCAACAGCAGTGGCCCGTAAAGCTAACAGCAGTGGCCCGGACAGCAACAGGAGCCGTCTCGCAGATTGGAAAAACGAGCCGAACTGTCAGGCGGCTCGGGGCCGATAATCGCCTGAGAAGTGTGTGCTTCTTTCCTAAGCTTTCGGACTTTTGAATGTTTTTTGGGAGATACGGCGTTTTGAAAGCTTCGAATGAGTATCTTATCTTTCTTTTTGGGCCAACAAGGGTCCAGACTTTCAGGTAACTGGACTGTATCAAACATTGCACACAGCTTTTTCTAACAGCTCTTCTAGCTTCCGAAATAATAATACATAAAAATATGTAAGGCGCCATAAAGGGGGGGGGAGGGGGCGAACGCTATTGTGGGAGGGCGCGAGGCCTGGGCGCGTTCTATTATCACATTTAGTCTTTCTTGTTAATTCTTCGCCCGAAAGGAGGCAAATCGGTATTTTTCGAATTTTTCTAATGAATTGATACTGAAAAATGACTTCATGAATTAAGCAAAAGCCAAAATAATGATTACAATCTTCAATTCATACTCAATTACGTTAAATTAAAATTTTTCTTTTGGTGAGGAATTTTCTCTTAGACCAACAACTCTTTCGATTTGACAAAGGGAGAGAAACTCTGACGTTTGGCTAAGTTTGGGGTAATTAAAAAAATTAGGCGTAGACATTTTGACCGGAAGCCTTCGTAATCCAGTTAATCACACATGTTTAAATTGCAAGGTACAGAAAAAAATTTATTTGCTTGCAATTTTCTGACCGTTAGCATTCATCGAGTTTCATCCGCCCGCAAACTTCATCCCAGTGCCCAAAATTCACGACTAACGCCCCCGTTTGGATGGGCGTCGGGCTGTTTTTCTTTTCAATTTTTGCATATTCCAGCCCGCCAAATTTTTTTTCTGGATGAATTTTAGTTGGGCTAGTGGTGAACTGCCGGAAATTTAATAAAATCAGCCTACTGCCGACTTTTTTCAGGATGATTTATTATCGGACTGTTTTTTATACAGTTCCAATTTTTTTTTGATTCTAGCTGGATTCTTTGAATGAAAAACAATCGGTGCGAATTTTTTTCTGAAGGGGGGGTCGCTATAATTTACCATATTTTTGGGCGCGAACCGACTTTCGAGGGGTGGTCGTAAGTATTTTGCGGCCTTTGCCAACGGGCTGCTGGACCCTGGCTGGACGTCTGGAAGCAAAGCCGGGTGAAATGGTCAACATGCATCAGGCAGTCGAGACAGCGTGCATTGTAGGTGATTTTGTTGGCTCACCTCGATTCTTTCTACCCCTTTATTCTGGAATTTTAGAGCCTATGTTCGCATGTACAGAGAAGGTCTCAACAACCTGCTGCCGCGCATCGTGAGTTTTCGAAGTAGTAAAAAGCGGAGAACAGAAAAAATCAGTATAACTTGAAATTCTAGAAAAAGAGGAGCTTCGACGAGTCCGTGCTTGATGAGCCGAATGAAGGTGGTCAACAATGATATTTGTTTTTGACATTTGCTTTTGTACTTGTTTTTGGCTGATTTCGTTGATACTCTGATATTTGTTGTTTTTTATACACCTCATTAATGGAATCTCCAATCGGTTACTGTTTTTTTTCTACGGTGCTACGTGTTATGGAGAATCTCGTTATTGTGCATTTATGACAATTTTTGTGCAATTATTTGTTTTTCCACATTATGAATGAAATCTGTAGAAATAATTTTACTGGCAGGCGTAGGCAGCAGTACAGTGGACCTAGAACACTAAAAAGTTTCTTAGCGGCCGTAGTTTAAACAAAATAAAAGAAAAAAATTAAAAATAAATAAAATTTAAGTGGGGGCATGTCCATAGGCATAATTAAGTGGGCGGGGCTCGTAGTAGGCTGGGTGGTCTTCTATATTGGTGGGCTCGACGCCCAGTCGATAAAATTCGAAGGGGCTCGTCGCCCAGGCTCATCAGAATCAGCGACTTGTCTTAAGAGCGGCTTGTTGCCCAGGCGCGAAGCAGCTGCTCTCCCGCTACAGTCACTACCTCGCCCGCAATAGCCACTACCGCGGGCGACAAAACTTCGAATTTCGGGCTCCACGCCCACTATCCCGCTGGCGACGCCGGCTTTTCGGCGGGGCGTGGAGCGGGTGTTTGTATGAGATTGGTTTCTATGGTATGTACAAAAATCAGGCACTGGGCGACCAACAGGACAAGCTAGTCTACTAGACATCGCTGCTGAAAAGAGCAATCGGGTGAGCCTTGTAAGCCAAATGAATTCATTCAGTCTAGACCGACATTGCAATAATTTCTGAAATTTGCAGGAAAAACGTTTCCAGATACAGTTTCCAAGACGACTACGCTTCTCTGATGGCTTCATACGAACGCTCTTCTAAGATCTCGTCTTCCTTGAGGCTTGTATATTTTCACTCACGAAATATATCTCGAAAGCGGCGTTTTTCCCTCGAAATTTCTCCCGGTTGGGAAGCTTTGAACGAAATTAGCCGAAAATTTTGAAAAATCGACTAATAAAATCTCAGATTCGTGATCAACGCCCCAAAAAAACCCTTGGGAGATTTTTAAGTGGAATCTGGAACATTTTCTAAAACGCTTCCAGAGCCCTCTAATCTGTATAAATATTCGCCCAACCGAAAAACCTAAACGCTGTAAGCCTGAACAAGGTATGGAAAATGCGCCTTCACCTAAATTTTGCTCAGGGGGGTAGCTTTGGACGCTGAACACATTTATGAGGCCCGTTTCCAAACTTTCGAAAGAATAATTCCCTTCTTGGAAGGTACAAAAAGCACAAAAAACGACCCTTTTAGGCTTATGACTTCTTGGAACCGGCAGCTCGGGCGGAATACTGCGCAGTTTTACTATTGACCCACTAGAGATACTAACGATAGTAGTCGTTTTGGCAGATGTGTTTACCACTCTAAACACTTCCCTTGTTAGCAAATTTTAAAATGTGTGCTGAGTGTGGGTGTGGGTGGTGTGGGTGGTGTGGGTGTGGGTGGTGTGGGTGGTGTGGGTGTGGGTGGTGTGGGTGTGGGTGGTGTGGGTGTGGGTGGTGTGGGTGTGGGTGTGGGTGGTGTGGGTGTGGGTGTGGGTGGTGCAGGTGTGGGTGGTGTGGGTGTGGGTGGTGTGGGTGTGGGTGTGGGTGGTGTGGGTGTGGGTGGTGTGGGTGTGGGTGGTGTGGGTGTGGGTGGTGTGGGTGTGGGTGGTGTGGGTGTGGGTGGTGTGGGTGTGGGTGGTGTGGGTGTGGGTGGTGTGGGTGTGGGTGGTGTGGGTGTGGGTGGTGTGGGTGTGGGTGGTGTGGGTGTGGGTGGTGTGGGTGTGGGTGGTGTGGGTGTGGGTGGTGGTGTGGGTGTGGGTGTGGGTGTGGGTGGTGTTGGTGTGGGTGTGGGTGTGGGTGTGTGGGTGGTGTGGGTGTGGGAGTGGGTGGTGTGGGTGGTGTGGGTGTGAGTGTGGGTGTGGGTGGTGTGGGTGTGGGTGTGGAAGTAGGTGTGGGTGTGGGTGCGATTGTGAAGACATCACTATGATCAGCGTGGAATCTTCCCCCAAGATGAGCAGAAAAACGAAAAATCGATGTCGGGGTTAGAGTGTGCCCTTAAGGTCCAATGAATAGATATTTGCATATATGTGAATAAACATGTAGCATTTCTGATAAAGTAAGTCAGTCGATCAAAAAATAACCTGGAAAAAGTTTTCGAAGTTTTTGGCTTATTTCATTACAGCACCACAAATGGACTGAACTGAGGCATTGATAAAGCAGTAACATATTTTTGCCGGTACAATGTGCACGTTAGGTCTTACTCTTGTTATTTCGTTTTTTGGAAACTATTCGGTAATATCGTTCATCATCCGTCATAATGTTGTCTTGTTATCTCATATTTAGGTATTGACAGTCGTTATTTGAGATCAGGAGTTCTTATCCTACCCTCATTCTAAATTGTTAAAATGTTGATCAATGATTAGGATAAAATTTAGTCACTGTAAGTGTTTTACCAGCATTTGAAAGATTTTCACCGCAACGCGGCGGATTTGAGGAGCCAGCGGCATTCATCATCGAGGTCTACAGGTGTCCAACTGCCGGTCGACAGGTATCCATCTACCGGTGGACAAGCATCTAAGAAACGGTTGATGGGTGTCCAATAAACGGTCGACAGGTATCCAACTACCGGTGAACAGGTATCCATCTACCGGTCGACAGGTATGCCATAAACGGTCGACAGGTATCTAACTACCGGTCGACAGGTATCCAACTATCGGTCGACAGGTGTCCAACTAACGGTCGACTGGTGTCCAACTACCGGTCGTCGGGTGGTCGACGGACAACTCAAGGGGAGCGACGGACAACTTGAGGGGGGTGACAGACAACTCTAGGGGAGCCGTCCCGCCCCTTTTCAGCGGTCGTGGGGAAGCACGCTGTGAGGTGATTGCTTGTCGACCACCCGTTGGACGCCACGAGTGTCTGAGATAGAGACGTGTCGGTATCGATGACAAAAACTGAACCCGATGAGGCCGGACTTGCCCACTAGAATACTTCTTCAAAGCCGTTTTTTGCCTCTGAGAATGCGTTTAGATCCGTTTTATCAGCACTGATCTGCTCATGAAGGCTACCACAATTGTTTTTCATTAAAAAATCGAGGACGAAGTTTATCGCGAACAGTGCATTCAAATACGAACAAAATTTTCCAAAGATTTTTCGCAATTTTCTTCTCCGTTATCGTTCGTTCCAAAATTTGTCCAACGAATATTTTTGTTCAATTTGGATCGTTCTAGATCTAATTTTTAGATTTTGTTAAACCTCGTTCGATTTTCAGGACGCTTCTCGAACTTTGAATTACGCCGTTTCGTTATTCCTCGAGCCGAGTTGTCGTGGGCGTGACCGAACAACTCTGAGAGAATTGGCCGCAGTAGTACCGCAGCCGTGCCGCAGTCCTCAATCGTTCCGCAATCGTACCGCAATGACGATGCAGTGGGCTCGCACTTGTGTCAAATACCGCAATAGCGCCGCAATGATTGCGGTACTACTGCGGAGCTACTCTCGCCGCATCTTCATATCTCGCTTCAAAATTGACGAAATGAGTTTTTGAGGTAGTTTGCGTGTTCCCCTCAGCGAGGCGAACGCAATGTTATATGTAAAGAGTTTTTCGACTCCGGTATCCTCTTGAAAATGTGTATTTCCTTCTAAGATCCACATCGACCACAGGTCAAAACATGAAATATTTTTGCTATCATGATCGTCTGACCAATTCATAATGAGAGATTTTGTGGTGCAAATATAAAGTTTTCGAAGCACTTCTAAAGTTGAATCTATTATTTTGTAACACTGCCGTATGGGACTTAATTAAAGCAATTTAGAAATTACTCCGAAATTGAAATCGGACCACTTTGAAGCAAGTTATGGTGATGCTGCGCTGTGTGATCGCCAAAAACGCTACAAAACGCTTTTTCTGAAAATGGAAATGCGCGGCACTACATGGGGCCAAGGCTGTTGATCACAGCGGGGCACTGCTGTGCAATTCAAATGATCCATGGATCCCGAAGTGCGCCCACAAGTACGCCGCGAAGCGGTGCATCCAATATGCGCTCCTTGTATCCAATATGACCCCCTAAGGATAACCGGGACGCGTGCCCAGCCCTGCCCGGCGCCACCAATGATGGACGTTTACCTACTTTAAAATGTGGGCGCAAAGATGTCGCGTCAAGAAGTACACTCTCCCAGTCGTTTAAGGACAGCGCTTTTTAATCGTTCTGGGCGACGATCAGGTCCGTTTCTTCAAACCCCACGAGTTTTGGTCTTTTGCACCTTTATCGAGCACGCGTCGCTGAATGCAATTCCGCCCTACTACAGTTATTAGAAGAATTCAACCTGACATAGGACGCGAATCATGGTTTTGAAAATGAAGATGGTGTCAGTGATTGTGCTAAGAACTTTTTACTCAAGTTGAAAACTGAGATGCGGACAAGTAACGAATGGCTTACGCTACTTGTTTGGAGTTGTTTGTGGCTTCTCCTCTATTTGAATGTTGTTTTATACTTATTCTTTCTTGAGATATATTGGTGACTACTTGCCCGTCACCCCTTTGTTTACACATTAGTTGACCATGAAATAAACCACCGCAAGCAATTAATGTTTGACTTATATAAGTGATTCTATAGTTGTGCGTGCCTAGATAAGTTGTTTTTATATTGTTGAATGCATTTTAATCAGTTTTTAACTTCAGGAAAAGTTCTGAGTGGAAGCCGCAACTCGGTTGAACTTCAATGGCCAAGTTTTTGTGGTTGTGGTCTGAGAGTTGAATACAAACAAATTCTCGGTGTTATACTAAAAATCTGTCGGAAATGCAAGCAGGAAAATTGTGCCGAAAAATAGGAGTTTGCCCTCTCTCAGAAGTACACCAAAAAAAGGGTTTGGGAATCAGAAGTACACCCTCTACTTGGAGTACACCTCTATTTGAAGTACATTTAAAAGTGAGGCCTGAGAAATAGAAGTGCATGTATCCTCTAAAAGAGAAAATCTGGTATATTAAGCAGGTGTTGCGAGCGAAAGGTTTACTCTTTCTAGATAGCTGCTTCCCTAAGTTCCCTTCTTAAGATTGAATATTCACTCCTTTAGATGATAACAAGTATATTCACTCTCTGGTCTCTTACCAAAGATTTTCTCACTTCGAGACGACACACATTGATTAGCTAAAGCCTGCCGAATGAGACTATCCGCCCACGCGGCCAGCTTGCACGGCGAGCAACCGTCACCAAGACATTTTTCAGACGACTCAGACATTCGCCGTTGTCTACAGGACGTCGATCCGCCCATAACGAGTCACCGCTGGGAAACAGGCAGCTCTACGCGGGCCATCCCGGTGTGCTGTTGAGCAGGTGACGACGGGCTGTTAAACAGCCAATCGACCAGCAATCCCGCCGAAAGCCACAAATCGATGCAGACCGAGTTGTTGTTTACAGGACGATAAATCGGGATGTCTACGGCAGTGCAGGTCGATGGGCGGTTCTACAGAACATTCGCGAGGACGGGTGTTGGTAGCGTTCATCAATCAATGTACCACGAAGATTGTGCCGTCAGAGTTATCATTTTTG
The DNA here is from genome assembly GCA_029168955.1 of Aplectana chamaeleonis. NCBI lineage: Eukaryota > Metazoa > Nematoda > Chromadorea > Rhabditida > Cosmocercidae > Aplectana > Aplectana chamaeleonis. Next base: position 1,931,497 of record JAPDOI010000042.1, on the reverse strand, counting down.
GTTATGTTAGATTCGCGATTCGTTTTTTTTATAATACTGTAGACTTCTATAGTAATTCTTCTCATTTTTTGATTATGTGAGATCTGTGATTCGTTTTTTAATAACGTCTTTCCGTGGAAGGGGTGTTGGTGTCCTGCTGAGAGGTGGACCTGGCGGAGTTCCCCGTGGTGGACTCGAAAGATTCCGTGGTTTACGTAGCTTTCAGCAACCGTCTTCGTAGGCAGATTTCGGTTTTTCCGTCCGTTTATTTGTGTCATTTGCGTCGTCGTTTTAAAGGCAGTGGTCACGATGAAAAACGTTATCGAAAAAACTACAAAAATCAGCCCAGATCAAAAACAGCTCAAAAACTATGAAGGTAGCGCGGTGAAAAACGGGCAAGAATTAGAGTTATTAAGACCCTAAACTTCCAGTTCGTGCACACGTGCACAGAAAGATCACAGTCTCATGCCAAGCAGTCGAAAATCATCGACCCTCAGAGGAAGAAATAAATGCAAGTTTACCTAATAAAACAGTTGAACAACGAAAGCGAGCACTTCAGTCAATGTTTTTGACTAGATGTGTGCATAAATTCGAAGGTTCATTGATTGAAATTCAATTTCAAGCTAGCTGATGTTCTTGATACTAGAGATCATCGATGCCGATGATGTGGGGTGGGCTCGTCCACCATCAAAAGACAAGGAAGTTCAGGCTTCAAATTTGGCCCAGAACAGCGTTTTTTTTTCGCGATTTTTTCTTATAGGTTCTTCTACTCCATACCCAGAAAAGGGTTCAGAGAGGAAAAGAAGACGAGCATGTTTGAGTGCGACCACTGCCTTTAAGATGTTTGAGAGGAATCTATAATCATTCGGTGGTGTTTATTTACCCTGATTCCCATCCATGTTGTCTTATTTACCCTGATTCCCATCCATGTTGCCTTATTTACCCTGATTCCCATCCATGTTGTGTCAATTCTCGAGGAGAGGTAAATGTAGCTAGAAGAAAAAAATGTAAATTCAAAAAAATAAGCGTAGTTAGCCGATATCACCTTTTCTGATTAACAAGGGAAGCCATTTTAGCGTAGTCTGGAATGAGCGAAATGGAGTTCATTGCTGCGTGCTCAGAAAAATCGCCGCATTCAATGCGTGTTGAATATGTATCCAACTCGAGTGACCACACCCATTGAAAAGGTGTATTGCAGGGACACGTGCTCCAAACAGCTCCACGTGCTGCAAAACTTTACCGGAGGAGCACGTGTTGCAAAATTTATTCGCAGGAGCACATGCTGCAAGCTAGTCCAGTGTTATCGTAGCAGGCCGGTCGGCCGACATGCAAGTCGGCCAGCTCGCCGAGCACCATCTGGGGCCGCGAGTGGTTGGACGAGGTCTCCAGCGGCTGGGCGAGCAAAGCACCGCAAATTCGGGTAATTGGACCAGCGAGGCTGCCGCTTTTACGGAGTATTCGAATTTCGAATATCATTCGGGAGTCCGTTTTCGAAATATTCGCATATTATTTGAAAACAAAAATTTTCGAAATTTGAATTTGAATGATTCGAAATTCCAGAAATCATTCAAATAAGTTCCGAATATAACAATTCGGTCTGAGGTATACCAAATAGCTAACCTGGAAAAAGTTGGGACAGGAAGAAACATTTTAGTTTTTATGGTCCACCTACCGTTCCGAGATAGAAACTTTTCATGATCTGCGATTAGGCCTGAGTCACTCACAGCTTTAAAGGAATCGTTCCCGATGAAAACCAAACATGGGTTTTTGACGTTTTCGTGTTGTTATGTTTATAGTGACTAAAGATTGCGAAAAGCCCCTCAAAAACGTGAACTCTTCAAGAAAAACCCATTTCAAGAAAGCACAAAACAAATTTGAAGTTCCCGCCGATATCAACTTGGGATAGTTACGCGAAGAACGCAGGGAACAGTTATACGATTCGTTATTTGGCGCAGCGTTGGAAACAATTCACCGAGGACGCCATTCAGACGAGCGACCATTTTTTCTCGAACGAAAAGAAAAAGGGTTACTAACCTGCTGCGTCCATTGCTGTCAGCTGCTTTCGTTCGACGTCAAACGTGACATCGGGTGGCGTGTGCATTGCGCCCTACGATGCGTCAACGCTCGATCGCCGGCAGCGACCACGGAGTTTTGTTCCTTGTAACAACGAATCGACCCCAAGGCCGGCCCCCCAAACCCAGGAAGCCCTTTTGAGGTAAGCAACTCTTCCTTCAGAGGCGATTTCGAAACTCCAAGCGTTCTGAGTGACATTGTTATGGCCCACTACTCCGACTGAACGCAAAAGTTGGAATTCGGTTTTTATCGTGTACGATGCCTTTAAAGGCAGCATACACGCTCGTAAACGTATTTGAGATTACTACGGAAATAGAACTGTATGACTCAGAGCAAAACGCCTATGCATTTTGAAGCGTCAAAAACGACCCACAATGCCGTTATAGGAAGAGGAAGTTTGGCCCCGTCCGTATTTTCACGCCCCCGTATTCGCCCTTTTCCTCCAACGCAAGGTTGTTGGGTTATATTCACGGTCGGTACTATTGGTGGATTGCCTGACAAGTGAACCACACAAGTCACTGACGGCGTAGAAGATCGAGCAACCCTGCGTTGGAGGAAAAGGACAAATACGGGGAGTGTGAAAATACGGGCGGGGCCAAACTTGCTACTCCTGTAACGGCATTGTGAATTGTTTTTGACGCTTCAAAATGCATAGGCGTTGTGTTCTGAGCCATACCATTCTATTTCCGTTTTAATCTCAAATACGTTTTCGAGCGTATATGCTGCCTTTAACTACAATAGCGAGTATACCTTGACCGAATCGAATGATTCGAATATTCATTCGACTGGAAAATTCGACTCTGAAAGATCGAATATTCGAAAGGTGTCAATTTTCAATTAATTCGAAAAACCGAATATTCGAAAATTGTGAATTCCCGAATGATTCGAAAACCGAATATTCGAAAAGTTCAATATTCGAAGAGTTCAAATTTTTGAATTATTCGAGAAGTTCGAATTTCGAATTATTCGAAAAGCCGAGTTTCCAAAAAAAAGAAATTGTAAAGGTATAGCAACGGGGGCATCCTCGCAAGGTACTCCATTTTGCTCATTCCGGACTACGCTAAAATGGCTTTTCCATCAAGTTGTATATAACGACTGTGACTAAGCAGTAGAGTGTTGTCCGCATAAGGACGTCATTATTAAAATAATTTAACGTCGGCATGGATCCTAATGAAACTTCGCGTTTACTATTGAAGGTTGGCGCAAACTCGGGGCCATATGCTATACCGTAGGTGCACCGAAATTGCGCCAACCTCCGAAGAGGAACGCAAAGTCTCATTAGGATCCACGCCGATGTAAGTTTTTCGCTAGAAAATTTGGTTGAGAGGGTCCAATGTTTCTGTTCCTGTTAGATTAGAACCGAAATAGAGAAAATTGAGCCTCATTATCAAGTTTCTTAGAGAGATAAACCCCCTTTCGATTGGTGACGTCATAAGGCGGCTGATGCTTCACTGGGATAGTAATATCAGGTCTACCGGATGTTGATAGGATGTGAACGAGGAATCGGTGATGGAGACCCTCTTCCGATGGGTTGTCTACAGCAAAAGCGTTTCCGCGGATAGGTTGTCTACGGCACCATGAAGGGGGGCGACGGGCAGTTCTCGAGGGGCGATCCCTGCCCTTTTTGGTTGTCTACAGGGAGCATTGCGTGAGGTGACAACTAATCCGTGTCCTGTAGACAACTGCGAACGTCTGAGCGAGCTGACCCACGACTGAGATACAGCTGATTGGAATATTGTTCCCTATTCGTCTGATATTCGTGGTAGTCAATTCACAAATCCAAAAAAAAACCTTCAAGGCGGCCGGTCAACACGGCCGCTTGGGCGGGCAGTCTCTTTCGGATAGACCTGATTTACTCTGTGGAAGTGATAAAAAGGTCATCTATTCTACTGTGACAAAAAACTGAGTGTAATCGTTCCATATCAAAAGTGTATAGACTTTCAAAATAGCAACAAGATTTCCGGGGAAGAGATATGTAGGGGCAAATAGCTGCATGTAGTAGCATGTAGCTGTGCTTTCTCGTGAAGTATAGCGCCTACGCAACTGCGCAGCACGTATTCTTGGTTTGAGCAGCCGATTTTTTTGGCGTCCAGTGTGTGGATAATGCCACTGAATTGAACCTATGGGTCACGGAAGATATATTATTCAGTAAAGATTGTGTAAGAATTACGGTTGTAGCCATTAATGACTTAGTGATAGCAGAAATGGATCATAAACAACATTATAGGCTCAGCAGCAGCGCCAAAGCTGTGACGGAGCACTATTGCGGAACGATTGCGGGGCGATTGCGGCAAGGCCTTGACAGCCCGCAATCGCCCCGCAGTCGTACCGCGATCGTGCCTCAGCGGCTCCGGTCTGGGCCGCTGCGGCACGATTGCCGGGCGATTTCGGCCACTCAGCCCAGAGAATGCGCCCGCTTGAATAAGTTACCCCATGCACGGGACCGGGGAATATGAAGCGTTTCTCGCTCACATGAGTCCGGGCGGAGCAAACAGTGCAGCGATAGGTCATGGCAAAGTAAAACTTTGATTGGGAGACTTCGACTTGATAAACTAGAAAAGAATCATTTCGACCAACTTGAAAGAAGGGAGAAGGGCTATATTCTCTGGTTCCGAACCAACTTTATTCTGTTCCCTCGCGCGCTTGTGCGGAGCGAGGGTAGAGACAGCGAGAAAGTGTGGCGAGAGGGAGACGCAGGGTAGGCGCGAAGACGCACGCGATGAACGGAAATGAATTTCTTTCGAAAACAGAGTGCACGTCTCCAATTCGAATGCTCGCAACTTGAGTCGGAATCGAACACTTGTGGAAAACTTTTCTCTGAGAGTTGTAATTAAAGCGTCGAGTCCAGTCTCGAAACAAGATCCGTAATTTCGAAGGTTTCAGAAAAAATTCAGAATCTCGAACGAATTTCGAAACAAATCCAAATTTGCGAGTGATTTTCGACACTAATCAAATTTCGATCCGTTTCGAAATTCGTTCGTTTGAATTTTTTCGAGCAAATTTTTTTCATCGATTTTTTTTTCGGTTTCCGTTCGTTCAAAAGTTTTTCCAAGGATTTTTTTCTTTTTGTTCGTTACGAACGAAAATTTTCAATTTTCATTCGTTCAGCCCTTTTTTTTTCGAAGTTGTACGACTATAGATAATACTTAGCTCGTCAGCCATGATATTCCGGAATTTCGAGTTAACCACAGACTTTTCTCCGGCGTTCTGTATATTACCCAACGCCTCTCCTTATAGTTGAGTTTTGCTGTAAATATCACCTCTTCATTAAAGATGTCATGAAGACTGTGCCTCTTGTCTATAAAATAGATTACTTGGGAGGGTTTCTCCACTTTAGAAATAGTCCACCAACCCAGGAAAAGGCTATTGTGTGATCTTTCATTAAAGACACCCTAGGCGTGACTGGCTCGCTTCCAAGTTGGCCATTAATCGATCAGGGAAACCAGCTGGTAATTTTAGCTAGGTCATCGCTGTGTTTTTTATTATGTATCTGAGTCGCTTCTGCTTGCACAACACTACTAAAGACATATTTCTCGTTGACTGTGTTGGGTGGGTGGGGAAAACTTACCGTTTGGTCACGTTTTCCTTTTTCAGGTGCTATGGACTGTATAACAAGCGGATTAACGGGTAGTGGGTGGGGGTCAGGCGTAGCAATGCAATGGGAGCGGTCGTTGGAGAGTGCGGCCCCCTCCCAGAGGATGGCTCGTCACTGCGGCCCCCCTCCGCGAACAAGAGGTCAAATTTTTCAAATGCATTTTCTACTTTCTTTTTTTCGATTTTTTTTTTGAATGTATAAAAATTTATTATCATTCTCCTTGTTTGATGGCTCGTTCTCGGTTCAATCAAGGGCTACGGTTCTCAAACTCGGGCTGTGAGTAGTACTAGTGAAAAGCCTCAAAACAAACCCCATATGGACAGGATCCATGGAAAAAAAGTTTTTTCTCATAGCTGAGAACTCCGGAAGAGATTTTAGGCATTTTTTACGCAAAAAATGACACCTTGATCTGGTCCTTCTTGGCTAATGTGGGGTGGCGCGTTGCTCTCCACAAAAAGTTGTACTGGAAAATGTCTAGCAGTCCCTTCCAGGAGGGTTTACCGAAAATTTTCCTCAATGGGATAGTAGCGGTTTAAGGGGTCCAAATCCCATTGAGCGAATTTAGGTATCTCAGGGGCTCGTTGAGGAGCTAGGGGTCTCAAACTCGGGCTGTGAGTGGTACTAGTTAAAAGCTCAAAAATAAACCCCATATGGACAGCGTCTGAGAATTTTTTTCTCTTATTTTTACTACTACAAATCCGAAGAGAAAAACCGAGAAAAAAATTTTTTAGTACCAAAAAAAGTCTCAAAATGTTGCAAAAGTTCTAAAAATCATTTCTTTGTAGATGGGAAAACGATATTTTCTTTGACCCTCATCACCTCTGGGCTCTGATTACCTGAGAACAATTTTTTTTGGTATCGGAGAAGTAGGTCCCAGAAAATTGCAAATGTTTCAAAAACCATTTCTGTTCAAGTAAGAAACGACTTTTTTCCGACCTTGACCACCTCCGGTACATATATGGATCTCATCATGGGAGTGTGAAGCATCTTCACACCAAACTTATGAGGTTTCGCGAGGAGCCAGACAATGAGGTGAAATACGCAAACTTTCACGAAGAATCGCAGTAGCGAATCATTTCATAAACAAATTTTAAAGGGTTTTTAGAGGTGAGCATATTGCCCACTTTATGAATAGCTAGCTCACACGCGGTATTGGCTTTCTGATACAAACAACGATGGATCGTTCCATTTTTTCGTTTTTTTTTGAAAAAAAATTCGTTTGCTGAATGTACTCACAGTGGAAACAAAATGACTACAGAAACATTGGAAAAACTCTTGTCTGAGGATACGTGATTTCTCCTGTTTGCACTCTTGTTGTTGCAATTTATCCATATTGCATCACTTCAAAATTTAAAAAATCACATGTAAAGTACATAGCCATTTAAACTCAACTACAATTTTTTGAAGGAAATTTTTAGTCGTATGTTCACATGTCGCGGGCCAAAAATGAAAAAAATAGAAAATCGAAATGAAGCCGAATCCAAGCCCGAAGTTCTAAAAAGGAATATGGGAAACAGAACATTCTTCTGAGCGGAGCAGATGATTTTTACTCGCACACGACAACATCCTGCGCACCCCTCCCCCTTGCGCGGTCTGCCAAACTGCGCCCCCCCCCTCTCTTCCCAAACTGGGATCATCCCAATGTACGCTTGATCCCTGTGGGGGTAAGAGGCTAGCACAAGCAATCAACCAGCCAGCAACCGACCCGCATGCGGGCCGCACTTTAGTTGTTTGTGCGCGGGCTACCAGCTGGCCGCCCCATAGTAGCTGCCCGAATGCCGAGTGTCCGCTCGTTGGCTGCTCATGGGCACGGCACTCATATGCCCGCGACAAATGCGGGTGGTCGAATGCACAGCACATAGATTTTGGACGCATGGGTTGTATAAGGGTGATTTTGATAAAGACAGTTTTAGGTTCTAGAAAAACTAATTACGCGCATAAAAGAATAAAGAGTGGTTCGTGCAAAAAGGGCAGAAAACGAAATGACACCAGAAAAAAAACGTGGCGTTTCTGGGGGCGTAGACATGGGTTATGTACGCATGTACATGGTATCTTCCCACTAATCTTTCTGATTCGGAGGTCCCCTCAGATATTTGTGTTCATCTAGAAAACTTTAGACTGTACTAGTAACTCAGTCGTTATCGTGGAGTTTATTGAAACCAGAAACGCACATAACACATATACATAAAGCCTAGCTTGCTCGTATGGGTGGAGCAAGTAGCAGAGCGGTCGTTCATGGCGGAATATAACCGTGATAAGGGGATTTTGACATGATAGAAACGAGAAGCCTTACTTCGACCGGCTCAAAATGATGGAGCTAGGCAATACATGTAACAATGATGTTCGCTGAGCAGAGAAAGCGAGAATAAACTCTTTCCGTGAACTCGGAAGATTCTCGGCTCCGAGCTGCACCGAACAAGGATCGGAGCCGTCAGACAACTCGGCTCATTATTCCCATCTCCGGGGCACTGATGTTGCTGTCCGGGCTCCTCCAGTTCAACTCGAAGCCGAAAAAAAGGAGCCGGGACTGCAACAGCAGTGGCCCCGAGATAAGAATAATGAACAAAGTTGTCCGGCGGCTTCGACTCCTGCTCAGGGTCGAGAATCGTCAGAGAAGATTCAACGACATTAGTCAGAGAAGATTCAACGACATTAGGATTGACTGATCACCACACGGTATGGAAACGCTTTTCTGACCACTCCAACAACTGATTTGGCCTTCATCGTCGGCAACTGAGAAGAATCCGCGTCAAGTCCAAAGCGTAGTAAGATATTGCCGATTATCTAGAATTATGGAAAGCGTCGATCATAATTGGAGAGACCTTCGAAAAATGCTGAAGCTATATTACGCCTAAGGCCTGGTTTTGACTGCATCGCTGCTGTTTTTCATCGCAGCGATTTTGCACCCGCTGCTGCAGCGATGTAGCAGCGGCAGCGATTCTGTTCATAGGGCATAGGCTCACGGATGATAGCAGAAATTCAATCAATCAGTGAAATTAATGGCTGGTATTCATCAATAAAGCGTTTAGACTCGAAAACACTGATCTTGTCATGTAAAAGGGTCAATGTTCACTAGACGAAACGTGTCATTCGCTGGCGATTGCTCCATCGCTGCCATTTTGGCCGCGATGGAGCGACGGACAGCGACCATTGAGAATAGCTCTTCAAGCAGCGATGCAGTAAAACATAGGATTTCGTCGCCGCGACCCAGCGATGTAGGACGTTTGCCACGAAGCGATCACTATTGGAGCGGCTTTCCTTTACGCGCGATGAAAAAGGAACAGTTGTCCCTCGCATGGCCGCAGCGACCACCTGCAGTCAAAACAATGCTTAAGACTCTCATGCAGTTTCATTTTCGAATAAGGCAGACGAGAAGGAAGGTAGACGAATTCCGGAAATTTTCTTCTCCTTCTTCTTCTGCAGCCTCAAAGTGGTTTTTGTCATAGGTTGAGGAACTGGTCGGCCTTCACAGGATTCGTCCAGAGGTCCATTGTTATTAAGGAGGTAGGTCTCTTCGGGCACATGAACAAGTGCGCCGTGTCGTGTCCGGGAGCACCACAATCCGGGCTTGCGTCTGGTCGGCTGTTGTCGATCTTGTTGGCGTAAGACATTAGCAGAAAAGAGTGACCACAGCGCAGCGAGGCGAGAGCACATCTGGCTCGCCTGCCGAGTTGAGACTCGGACTCGCAAACCCTAGGCGGGACTGCTTCTAAAATAGGGTTCACAGCCGCCTTCTCCAGATATCCTCGAACAAACTGGGTGTGCTCCTCCCGAAGAAGACGAAGCCTTTCCATGTTGGAGTCGGCCCATCTCTGCACATCAACTTTACGACGAGCATCTGCGAACGGCGTCCTAATCGACCTCTCTCTAATGGGTTTCATAATTCTCTTTGCCGGATGATTCGGCTGTCAGCTCTCCTGAGGAAAATTCCTAGAAATCTTCTGTAAACATGGGAGTAAGGAACTCACAATATACAATTCCGCTCTAGCAAGAGATTCACCGAGACAAGCTCGTTTCCCGATCCCAAACGGGATTACATATTGTTCCAGCTTCTGTCCATTCATGAAGCGATCTGGATCAAACTGAAAACGCATGAAGGTGATTGAGTTGACAAAGAAATTAAGGTATCTTTTAGTGTTACTGTAGAATGATAGCGCCGACTGATGCTGTATAGAGCAAGTATATTAAGGCACTGTGCGAGTGTGACTCAATTTTACCCACCGTCGCACTTGGCTCAGCTCTGATAGCTGAGCGCCTAGTAGACTAGTCTGCATGACTCGCATTTGGGTTCATCATCTAATCTTGCAAATTCAGGTCCGAAGAAGGTGCTAAGCACCGAAACGTCACCAGAAGAAGGTAGTTTTTCAGAAGTTCGCAAACTTTTCCAGAGTTTTGGTCAACATTTTGATTTTTCTCCCTTTTTGCAGCCTAACAGCACATTAAATCTCTTAAGGTATCTTTGTTGTAAGGTAATATTATCAGCGCTATATAGTTGAGCTACCGTTCGATAGATAATCTTGAAAGAATGAAATCGCTATGAAAAATTTTCTATTGAGAGTCCCATACTAAACGATTTACATTCATCTGAGAGCTCTTTAAATAAGATTCCGGATTTATTGTTATGCTATTCATTTAAATTGAGACGTAGTAGAGTTCATGTGTATAAGAATATATATCGAGTATGGACAATGAAATAAATGTCATACACACTATATTAATAGCAAACCCATTGTTCAGATTAGATGAGATCAGTCATTTTTTCAGCTGCCGCTGAAGGGAATTCCAGAAAGGAAAACTTTTTTTTTCAGCAAAGCTACGAAGCCAAGGAGACTTTTCACATACATACTACCACTGTATTTGCCTCAGTGAGACAAACACAAAAATTTCCTCGGAAATATTTTTGTGAGTTTCGTGGTGTCGGCTTCTTCCGGTTTACTCATTACATTAAGTCCCCCCCCCCATTTGATCAGGATGGGGTGTTTTCGATGATCGAAAGTCCACCAGTGAGCTAAGGGCATTGTTGCACTTCCTTGTCGCTGCAGCGACAGGTTTTGCCAGCGATCTTTCATTGTGTCGGGACCAGTACCTGCACTATGGCAGGGTCGGCCGCGGGAACAGTTCGCATGCGCCCGTCGCGGCGACGGGTCGCTGAAGGGTGTTATAGTTTTTAGAGGCGTAACCCTGGTGTACTCCGTTGCCGTGGCGACAGCCCGTCGCTGAGTCCCGATTATTTCCCAGAAAAGCTCGTTTTTTTTTGTTTCCTCTCACTCTTTTTTGATAATTCTAATGAGGAAGCTGCAACAAATGATCAATTACAGTGCGGTTGGCTGCCAAGGTTAAAAAGGCGGCGACCGCCGTTTTTGTGCGGCGTTCAATTCAGGAACGGTTTACCGCGTTTAACGACAACCCCGGTTGATTCTGTTTCTGTGACACTTTTGAGGCAGCCGTGCGATTCTGCCAAAGAAGTATGAAGAAATTTCGAAAAGTTTGAATTTTTTTTTCGAGAAGTTGAACTGAAAGGGTGACGAGTCTTCAGAAACTCATAAACATTTCCAAAACAACGGCTTATGATCAAAGAAAATTGTAAGTGATACAAAACATGCAGTATACCGTGTATAAAACATTTTGTCAGAAAACTGTGAGCTAGAAATGAAAATACTCTGGATGAAAATTACATTACAGCACTGCAGAGCCCGATTGAAATCATTTTCGGCTCAGACAGGTTTATGCTGGTTAAAATGATATAATGATGATTCAAATAATTTATATGCACAACCGCGATGACACCGAAAAATTTTCTGGTTAAACGAGCATTTTTGAAAAAACTCCAAAAACTAGTGTTTTTTTTGGAACTTCAATGCCTATTCAAATACCCCAACAACTTTACTTCTTTGTTTTAATTGATGCTTTCTTTAGAGCTTGGTATGTGACACCACCAGTGAGTTATCTGGTCATTTTTGATTGCAGATTTCCAAATTATCCTTTACTCAACATTGTTCCGCGAGACGTGATCAGTTTTTATGAGGTCCTCAAGTGTATTGCTCCTCTAAAAAAGATATTCCGAAAAACTTAGCTATGAAAAAGTCCATGTGGGCATCAGTAAGAAATAGCAGAATATAAGCAACACGAAAACGAGAAAACTTGATTTCTTTTGAAATTTCCCATTTTTCGTTTTTTTTTTGTTGTGTTTCAGCACTTATTCAAAAGCCCCAATGTGCAATGCAGCGATAATAACTCTACTCTCTGAAGAGAGCACACATTTCTGCATTATGAGTTAGTTTGAGACGAAATTATAGTAAAATGAGTGAGAAATTTGCTTTCAAAAAGTGCTTCACGCTCACTTTAGTGGTATTTCTTTCATATCCAGGTTAATGTGGATTTATGAGAAGAAATTCGTTATGATACTCCAGCAAAAGTCTATTCGCGTTTCAGTTAACATTTCTGAAACTCATGTAGAAGTTTTCATAAAAAAGGATTCAACTACGGTTTTGCAACAAAAATAATGATACCAAAAGTTCAATATTTGCACCGACGTCAAACAATTTGTATTCGAACTTTACCAACGCGCTTGTCACATATAATAGAGAGAAAGGGTTGCGATTGAACCTCACAGTGTGGACGAGAATACCTTAGTGGTCATGAAAAAACAGGAACCAAACTCAGCTGATCATGCTTAAAACTATTTTCCTCAGAGTATATTGATCCCAAATCAGACCATATCGTGATAATAAAGCGAAACGCTCACATACAGAATAGTAATGAGCCAAGCCTCTAAATAGGCAACAAAGAAAATCTCAAGAACGGATGCGAAAATATTAGATTTTTTCGTTGATGGAATTCTGAGCTTAGGGTCCGATCTGGGCTCACTATTGACAAATGACTGTCGTTAGTGTGAAATTGACGAAATCAGTGCTCGCTCACAAAAACACCCAAATAACATTCATATTCATAGAAAAAACTCATACGCCAAATTTGTTCGAAATGTGATTTGGAGAGGGAAGATAAGCGCAGAAAACGACCAACGTTTTCATAGAAAACAAAATTTGAAAAAATATGAATACGCTGATCCAGCAACGATTCTTTCTCGCTAGTGTACAGATGCGAATATGTAGGTTGTGGCAAATATCATAGCTCTTCCAAATGTGCCCTAGCTTCCTGCTGGCATCGATATGCCCTCGTCCGGGTAATCGCGGACTTCACACCTCCAGTTGGACATGTCAGGGCACTACAACCCGATGCCAGGAGGAATCTAGGGCACATTCAGGGGAGCTATGATATTTGCCACAACCCACATACTAGCATCTGTGCATTAGCGTGAAAGAATCGTTGCTGGATTAGCGGATTCATACTTATTCAAATTTTGTTTTCCATGATAGCTCAGAAATCCATCAACGAAAAAATCAAATATTTTCGCATCCATGTTTGAGACTTTCTTTGTCGCCTATTCAGAGGCTTGGCTCATTACTATTGTGTGTGTGAGCGTTTCGCTTATTTATCACGATATGGACTGATTTGGGATCAATATACTCTGAGGAAAATAGTTTTAAGCATGATCAGCTGAGTTTGGTTCGTTTTTTTTCATGACCACTAAGGTATTCTCGTCCACACTGTGAGGTTCAATCGCTAGCATTTTTCTCTTTTAAATGTGACAAGCGCGTTGGTAAAGCTCGAATACAAATTGTTTGACGTCGGTGCAAATATTGAACTTTTAGTATCATTATTTTTTTGTGAAACCGGAGTTGAATCGTTTTCTATGAAAACTTCTACATGAGTTTCAGAAATGTTAACTGAAACGCGAATAGACTTTTGCTGGAGTATCATAACCAATTTCTTCTCGTAAATCCACATTAACCTAGATATGAAAGAAATACCACTAAAAGAAGCGCGGAGCACTTTTTGAAAACAAATTTTCCACTCATTTTTCAATAATTCCGTCTGGAAGTAACTTATAATGTAGAAATGTGTGCTCTCGTTAGAGAGTAGAGTTATCGTCGCTGCATTGCACAGTGGAGCTTTTTAATAAGTGCTGAAACACAACAAAAAAAAGGAAAAATGCGAAACTTTAAAAAAAAATCAATTTTTCTCGTTTTCGTGTTGCTTATATTCTGCTGCTTCTTACTGATGCCCACATGGGCTTTTTCATAGCTGAGTTTTTCGGAATATCTTTTTTAGAGAAGCAATTCACTTGAGGACCTCATAAAAACTGGTCACGTCTCGCGGAACAATGTTGAGTAAATGATAATTTGGAAATCTGCAATCAAAAATGACCAGATAACACACTGGTGGTGTCACATACCAAGCTCTAAAGAAAGCATCAATTAAATTAAAGAAGTAAAATTGTTCGGGAATTTAAATAGGCATTGAATAAGCGAAAAAAACACTAGTTTTCGGAATTTGTTCAAAAGTGCCTGTTCAACCAGCCAATTTTTCGGTATCATTGCGGTTGTGCATATAAATCATTTGAATCATCATTATAACATTTCATCCAGCATAGGCCTGTCTGAGCCGAAAAATGATTTCAATCGGGCTCTGCAGTGCTGTATTGTAATTTTCATCCAGAGTATTTTCATTTCTAGCTCACAGTTTTCTGACAAAATATTTTATACACGGGATACTGCATGTTTTGTATAAATTACAATTTTCTTTGACCATAAAGGGGTCTGCAGAGTTGCAGAGACCGGCTAGTGGTCGCCGAGCGTCAGCCTTGATGCGGCGATAGAAATGTTTCGAAACATTATCGACGCGGCGTCGGTTGCCTTTCGCTGGCAGTGATGTAGGGCCGTCGCGGCGTCAATACACTCTGCGGTGCCTCCTCGTCGCCCTTCACGCCGCGTCGGTCGCCATCGTCGTCGAATGTAATCGATATTGCATCACCCAGTGCTGTTCGTCGCTGCGAGCAACGCCGCTACTTCAACTCTGCGGACCCCTTAAGCCATTGTTTTGAAAATGTTTATTGAGTTTCTGAAGACTCGTCATCCTTTCAGTTCAATTTCTCGAAAAAAACTCAAACTTTCCGAAATTTCTTCAAACTTCTTCGGCAGAATCGCAGGGCTGCCTCGAAAATTTCACAGAAACAGAACCAACCGGGGAAGTCGTTAAACGCTGTAAACCGTTCCTGAATTGGACGCCGCACAAAAACGCCGCCGCCGCCTTTTTACCCTTGGCAGCCGGCCGCACTGTATGTTCGTAGTCACATAAATAGCATTTTATTCACCGCTTCACCTACTTCCAGGCCGTTCAGTGCACTTTACATAATTTTTTTTCACATGGGCTCTGGGCCAAATTGCCCCGAGCTGGGGCAGAATGGACACCAGAATTCGGGAGTGGTTCTTGTTGCGTTCAATGCTCTCAAAGCCCGGACAGAAGGTAAACTTTATGTATTTCAGAGGCCAAGACACCTATCGAAAAACAACAGAAGCCTTTAAGGGGAATTTTCTCTCAACTACACTACCGCTCGCAGGATTTGGTCCGAAAGTGAGCAAAGTCGGGTTTTCGCGTCTTTTACTTTCAGCAAAACTATAGAGATATTCATGATCCTGGCGTTGAGGGCTATCTAATGGTTTAGCCATTGTCAGGGTTTCGTTGAGAACCTTGGAAGTTTCGCAATCAATCTGCTCCTCACACATTCCTGGGTTTGAGGCGCCGTCGGAATTCGGGTGCATTCGATGCAAGTAGTGGTCGGAGGGCCGCCGATTTTGCGATTCATTCGGCGCGTCTCGATTTCGGCGACGCCGTCGGCCACCAACGGGACGGCGATCTGGATGTTCTTCAGTTGCATCAACATGATGCAATTCAATTCACGCCAACTTTTCATGCATTGCTCGCATTTTTCAGATCTCGCTTTCACTATTAATGTCTGATTAATGTTTCTGTTTCGTTATTTGTTTTAATGTCTCGCCATCCAATTCAGAAAGTGTTTCGTCATTAAATTCCGAACGTTAATAAGAAAAGACAAAGCTTCCAAATGAGAAAATGCTCACTTCGAAGTTTTGTCTTTCTCTCACTAGTGGTCTGTATTGCTCCATTTGACCTACCTCCACTTTCTTAGCTCTCAGCATTCAACTCAAAATGCGAAATTGTTCGTTCGTAATTTTTGAGCAACACAAATTATGGTGGTTTCGTTACAGATATTTTGCATCCTTGTCTTCCCTCTGTCGACTTTATTCCCATCACTATTCGGCTTGTCACCTGCTTTATCGTTCAACCACTTGAAGGTAAGTCATCTTTTGGCTTAGATTTTTTCTTTGTATTCTTATGTGTGTTTCATTTCAGAGTTTTTCCTGGACTGGATAGGGTACGATCACGACGATCTTCTAGGAAAACCGTGGGGATCGGAACCATCGAGGTCAGTTTTAATGTAGGTTATCCAAATTTTTATTATGGAAAGTTGTTTCTTTTGCAGCATCATTTAAAAAAGCCCTGTATGGATCCCGAGCAACAAACGTCAAGAGATGTCTCACGAACGCCGATGCTTGATTTCTGCTTGGAGCAGGTTTTGGAGACCATTTTGTTTGTATCCCAGCACTAGATGTTCTTTATAGTTTTTATATGATTAACATATAGTATGCCGTAGATTATATTGCATTATGACGACGATTCCCTTTTTTTACTCCCATCACAGCCCAATTCGGCGTAGTCCCTATTGCTAGGATTTTACTTTGATATAGTTAGTAACCAATCTGTTGGAAGCGCTCGCCATATCATTACATCATACTATCCATCTGTCCATAGATTTTCTTCAATTCTACACGGATCTCATTTGTACCCCTTACTAGGAGCGGGCACTACAATCTTGGTCATAACTTTTGCGTCTTCATTGAAGAAAAAACGCAAAAGAGCGTTGGTTTTTCGCCCTTCTTTCATAACTCTGTTCAGGATGGTTCATTTGGGGATCTAAAAAGGTACTGGGAATCGGCAGTATACGTTTTTTTCTTCTGGGATGGCACTTGGCTCACTCTTCAACAAGATATATAGGCAAAATAGGAAAAATTAGACATGAGACAATCAACTCGAAACACTTATGGAATTCGATTTCGCAATTAACGCATGTATGAGCAAAGGTTTCGGTTGTCACGCTTACATGCTCTGTAAAAAGTATGCCAAATAACTTGCTCGAACAGAGCTCTCGATCCTGATTCCAAATATCTTTTAAGATTCCCAAAGTGACCATGATGAACAGAGTTATGACAGTAGGGCAAAAAAAAAACGCTTTTTTTTGCGTTTTTTTTTCTTAGAAAACGCAAAAATTATGACCAGTACTGTAGTTGGTCTATCGAAAGTGCAGCGAATACAGCCCTGATAGGCCAACATCGAGAAAATGTGCGAACGATACACTCCCCGCAAGAGCTAAATCAGTACACTTCATTTGAAATTGATTTTTATTGTGGTTGAGACCTATGTGAGGCTTGGGATAGTTCGATTATCACATGCTACGACTAATGCTGCGCAACATCACATGTGAAGATTGTCTTATGATCACGGTTTCCTAGTACGGTTCTTATCATTCTGAGTCCTTGGGGAAAATTATGAAGCTCTAATGAATAGATGAATTAAGAGATTTTTTAATACAAATGTCTGTTCTCATTTTGGGAACAATAAGTGGATGTTGAACGTGAACTGTGCATAAAATGTATAGTTAGGTCCGTGGCTTGCTTCCCAAGAAAAAAAAACATCTAAATCTAAACCGCGGCTGGCGCGGGCAATTCAAATCTCACCGGCGACTGGCTGGTAATTACAGATTCAAATGTTTTTTCTTGAGGAAACAAGCCGCGGATCTAACCATAGTTGAATCTGTGAGTGGTAGACGGTGTCAGCAGGGTCATCCCGTTTATTGTAGCGTTGCTGGTGGCGTTATGCGCGCAGGGGCCACGGCGGTATGCGAACCGTGGCCACGGCGTTGGCTGCAACGGTCTTGACGGCGCTACCCATGCGGAGGTCTCTCCGTTCGCTGTGGCGTTGGTGGCGGCGCTGCGCGAGCGATTATTCGCCAACGGAGTGACCAACGGCGTGGTCATCGAATTCTGTGTGAGTCTCTATATATCGTAGATAAAGGGAAACGCAGACAGGAACTTTAGCGCCCCACCCGCCACCTTACCGTAATTGCAAACCTAGCTGATTGCGAAACTTGTATAGTTCTTAACGTAACCACCACAAAGCCTTAACCTTTGGGTAGCCCTTGACCCCAGGATGAAGAAAGTAACCCTAGTTTCGCTCAAAGTTGGGTTTGAAGCGAGTTATACAAAAAAGGCGCAAAAACCCGACCTCGCTCGCTTTCTGACCAAATCCTAAGAGCGGTATTGTAGAAGAGGCAACTGTTTGAGACGAGAATAGATTTCGTCTTTTCATGGGGAACCAAAGCGACCGCGATCGTTTGCAACATCAATGTCGAAAAACGGCTAAAACGAGCAAAAAACATATCATTGCGGCCATAATATTTTAAAGTAATATGCCCGCTGCGCTCACTTCCTCAACAGCTTGCGAGGAATGGAGCCGGGCGGGCAGTCGTTTTTCCACCCTTGCTGTTGTCATGGGCCTAGAACCTTTCGATTCCCGATGAAAACTTAAAGCCTGTTTTTATTGCGAATATTGTTTTGAAAGGCACAGTCCGACCCCGGGGACGAAATCTGAGATTTCCGTATAATTGTGAAGCATAACACCTGCCAAGTTTATAATTGTGAAGCATAACACCTGCCAACCTTTATAACACCTGCCAAGTCCGAGCTCTCAACTCTTCCGAATGAACGAGATATAGGAGGAAGCCATCCTAGTGCGCCCACATCAGGTTTGGCACGCCCCTTTTACGAATTTCGAGCTCAACAGTGGCGAGACGAGCGATGGTTTTCCGATCAATGGCCCGGTTCTCCCCTTCATTGTCGGCTTCTCTCGTCACCCACTCGGACATCGGCTGCAAATGACGGGAGTTACAAGCCTCGGACAACTCGTCCATTACGCTTTTGCCGCTCAATTCTACACGATCCTCGAGGGGCCATAACTCCGTTACCAGGGGATTTTGTACAATTACAGAGACATCTTTGGTATCAGCGTGAGTCCGTCTTCAAGATGAGCAGAAAAACAGGGGAAGGTTTCTTTGGTTGGACTGTACCTTTAATGTAAAAAGTAGCTTCATGACACCTACCTTTTTCGCGTTTCGAAATATAGCAGCATCTGACATAACGAGCGACACTTGTACATTAATGGAGGTGCCTTTTGGTATCATATACTTTCCAATAGGTGTGTCCTCCTTGGCTCTTCTCGACAGATTCATGGGAAATATTGCCGCACATCGATGTGCTTCCTAAAAATCACATCTAATACAGGTTTCCAGGTCTCAGTAACATCAGACACGGCCTGCTGCCAGCGCTTTTGGCAAAAATGACAGTTCACTCCTGAATTTCCATGTACAAGACTCTGTCTTTTCATTTTGGTAGTATTGGATATTTTTGGGGATCATATAATGTTCCATGAAAGTGGCATCAGCGAGCATGCAGATTATTAAGATGCTTATACAAAAAAATTGGAGGGAGTCAAAAATTGCATTACTTTCAGCTCCGATCAACAGTAATGCGCACGTTTGCTAACTCTCCTGCCCAAGAGCTACCGTAACGCGGAGATAAGGCATCTTTTATAGTCCTCTCCGCAAGCGCGGCACGCCTGTGACACACGGAAAGTGCGATTGACTATAAAAGTTCTCACCGCGCGGGACGCGCGTGCCGCCCATCCAGCACCGCCAAAATCGCCATAGCGGTTTCACCATTTGAATCTTCATAGTGCCATAGCCTCTCGAAAACTGTTCCATGGTCTAAGAAGACGTTTTCCCAATCGATCATCTAACATGAGGAGCAGAAGCGCCACAACGGGCTCCGACACACCGGTAAAATCTTGAAACCCTACATTCTTTATTCCGAAAGATTCTTGAGTTCAAAAGCATGTATTGAAAGCTTATTTTAAAAGAATTTTTGACAACGGAAAGGCAAAAATGATTAATAAGCTCAAGAAGTTTAGGAGCCTAAACCAATTTGGATGTCCAGTTTACCTGCATTTGTGCATTACACAGACGTGAAAAAGGGAAGCTGAATGATCCGGGATTTTCAAACGAGTTTTTCTCCAAAATTTGAGTGTTATGGGTGGCCTCTTTGCGATATATCACAACCTGTTAGGCCTAATAGCGCAAAACAGTGAAAATTGAATACGGTTTTGTTTTCGTGTACGATCCTTCAACCGGCACCACTCTGGCGGTGTCGCCGAAGATTTCATAGTTGTTTCCCGCGCGTGTCGCGCGGTGAAAGTTTTATAGTTCACCTCTCATCCCGCGCGTCACGCTCGTTCCGCGCTTACGGTGACGACTATGAAAGATGCTCAAGGAATCTGATATGTACACCTTACCATGACAATCCTCAGTTTGCGAAGAGGTAATTCGCTGCGACTCATCTTCTCTTGCAAAAGCTACAGGCGCTATTTTGTACTATCTGAATGCAGATGACGACTCACCGTCAGTACTACGTTAAAGTATGGAGTGTTTCCTCTATCGGAAAGTGAAAGAGGTCGACTGGAAGCCGTGACACCACGCAGCTCACTCTCTACCTTCGACTTTACCTGTGTAAAAACTGAAAATTCCGGAGCAATTATACATCTCTTGAACAATATGTACACTATTCTCATCTGGTTTGTCTGAACTCAAAGATCACGGACCTCAGGATTCATTAGCAAGTAAGCGATGGCCCAAGTCAACGTCGTAGCTGTGGTTTCCTGCCCTGCTGACCATAGATCTAGCAGTGTATGGCACAGAGACTCTTCTCTTAAAAGGCGGAGTTCAGCGGATAAGCCCAGAATAACAGTTAAGAAAAAATGTATGAGAGATTCTTGAGAGAAAACACTTGCGAATAGAGTTCAAAGCTGAACTGATGGGCCTATGAAATGACTCACGTAAAACTTGTTCGTTGCCCTAAGTGCTTCTCCTTTTCGATCTGAGCGAGAAACGCGTCCACGAAGTCTGTTCCTTCCCCTTCCAAGATGTGAGTTCCTTGTGCAACATCATTCATCCTAACAAAAGCCTCAATTCGAAAACAGCAGTCATGGTGGGAGCATACAGCACTGAGGGAAAAATCCAAAGTTGCCTAACTCAACGCAAAAAAAAAACTAGGTGTGTAGTTCCAGCAGACTGCGCTTGTATGGAAGGGGTTATCCTACCCGAGTTCGAATATTCCGCTCAGGAGTGGAACATTTGAACTGGGATAACCCTTTCTTCCTTTTTTTTTTCGAATAACCCTTTCCACAAAACCGCAGCATGTACTAAAGCTTTAAAGGCAGTGTTCACGATGAATATCGCACTCGAGTTCAACCCAAAAAGGAGATTGTTTGGTCGTGTGGTGACTAATAGTGAAGAAACAGTGAAGAAACACGTCCAGAATAAGCGATAATGACGGTTTCTAACGTTCAGGGCGTGGACGAGAATCATGGGCGCTGCTGATTTCCGCAAGCGCGCGCTAATCGCGAAATGTGCGCGAATCGATCAAGCTGGACGCGGCAGAGTTGCTTGGCAAGTCGCCATCGAAAACGTGGGCAGCGCCACAAGCTCGTCCGAATGGGGAGGGTCCAGGGTAGGTAGGCGCACCGGGATAACTTTCAAAGCCGTTTTCGTTAATTGCTGGCCCGTTTCTGCGGGTTTTTTTTTCGACCCTTCCCTCTCCAACATCTGCCAACTTAGTGTTTCACACTGAAACCTCGAGAACGAGTTTTATCGTGAATAATGCCTTTGAGATTCAAGTTTTTCTTGCTACGTTTGAATGTGGCTACTACTCCGGAAAAGCATAAAATTGCAGGATTGAAAATTACGGGTGCAAGAATGGGATCAATATCTGCGATGCTGATCCAACCCCTCCTTAGGCCGGCGGCTTTGTGAATGCCGCCCTAGGGGTGTGCCTAACTACGATTTACGATTTGCGAGTTACGGAGTTTTTCAGGACCGCAGTTACTCTTAACGACATTTGGACCAAGAATCGTAATTCATCACGCTACATAAGGTAGACATGAAAAACAGGCGCAGCATAGGATACAGCAGAAAAGCAAAGTGACAAATTATCACGCAAGAAGAATAGCAGAAGCTTTGCGTTCGAAAGAAGGAAAAGAACGGGGTACATGCTTTGCGTTTGAAAGAAGGAAAAGAACGGGGTACATTATCAAGATTTGATTTCAAGCGTGTTTCAAACGAGGTAATGGTACAGTTTACCACAATGTTAAAAGGACATGGTGCGGTTGCGGCCACACACTAAAACTACGGTGGAAGACGCTGGATTTCAGTATCGATCGACAGTTTAGCTGACTTTCTGGGCGAATTACGGTTTTTATTTTTTTCTTGTTTGCTTCGGCATTATTTTTGTTTCTGACACATATATTACGAATAGGGACTTTTCTTAGTGTGCGTGAGGAATTTGCCGTTTTTTTTTTCGATTTCAAAACAGAATTTCGGAAAAAACACTTCGAAGCCCTAACAAACGGCTAATTTCCCTCAAGCACTAGAAATAGCCCTTACTAGCAATATTTAAACGGTCAGAAACAAAAATAATGCCGAAACAAACAAGAAAAAAAGAAAAACCGTAACTTACCCAGAAATTCAGCTGTGCCGTCGATCGCTAATTAAATCTGGCGTCTTCTAACGTAGTTTTAGTGTAAATTTTACTTCTACACTAGTGACGGTTCTACGTGGATGTAAAGTTAACCTCCACTTTTTCGCATTGATGCGAAGAAACAGTCCCTGAAAAGATGTGGGAACTGGGGTCTAAGGGTGGGCTTATTAAAGAATCGACGTAAGTAATGAAAGAGGTATAGTTCTGCGAAGCGGGTCATAGTCTCTGGAGTTTTGTGCAATGACGTGCCCGAAAATAGTGCCGCCACTGAAGCGCGCGGCGGCATGCAGCGCTTCTCAGGAATTTCGGATGAAGCTACATGCGAATAAAGCACTCTAAACATGTTACCTGCGATTTATCTCCATAGCTTTAAATTACATGTGATCTTTAACAAAGCAATTGTGTTGCGCGGTGCGAGTTGACCTACACGTGACATTAAGTACTAACGTGTAACTTAAATGTGTTATTTTATTGCACATGTAACTTAACTCGGGGCGGGTTGTTTCCTAGGGAAGTATAAGACGCACTCTCGAGGGAGGACTTACAAGGGAAAATTTTCCACTTCGAAAATAACATGGAGTTTTGAAAAACGGTCTTTTGAGGGTTGTACAGGAGTTAAAAAGAAACAATTTGAGATTTCAAAATTTCACTCAGTCCTCACGGGTAGATCAAAAACGATCAAAAAAAGAAAGAGACCAGAACGTCAGATTGGGGGGGAGAACAAATGTGAGCTATACAGTGGCCTTGAAATCATCTGAAAAGGTTCTCCTAAAAGTTTGAAGATGAAATCTAGCTAGGTTCCCGAGTTATGACTTGTTCATTGATCCCCTGAACAATGTTCGTTGCATTCAAACCACCGATCACTGCAATGTGATAGCTACCAGCACACCGTGGCTCAGTCGGTTAGGCGTTGGATTACGAAGCAACTGAAGGATGGTTCGAATACTGTGGGATCACTACTGCATTATGGCTGGTAGTAATAACATTTCTGTGTTCACCTCACTTGTTTTGAGTTTCAACAGTGTCTCTTGTTTTTTATACCTCTTTTTTATATCGCAAAGGTAACGTGATACGTGACGTGGAGAACGGTTCTCATCAATGTTAGAAACTATGGAAATTCCGAGGTTTCGACAATTGCTAGAATATCAAGAATACCCTTACCCTTCTGCCCCACATATGTTACAGAAAACCGTCCTTAATTCGGAGAAACACTTTAGGGGACTTATTTTGATATATGACGCTGGAAAAAAGTTCGGACAAAATGAAACCTCGTGGACTTGTTCCTTGATCAATGATCAATCTTTTTAGAAATAATTGTTGTAAACAGAAGTGGGTTTATCTAATCTACAAAATCCATTGAAGCAACCTAATACTTTAACGCATGGCTCGAAGACTCAGGAAAAGTGTTTCGTTATCAATTCCAAAATTTTCAGTAGAACAGAACCTTTTGAAAACGCTTTTTACAAGAAGACTACTTTTAGTCAGCCTAGCCATTCTGGATTAAATGTTGTTTTCTGGAGCCATTTTGGACGTAGAATCCAAGTGTGCTCTTCGCAGCTTCTCGAAAAAAAAAGAAACCACTCTGGAGAAAAATCAAGGCATTTTTCCAAGCCTAGCGGCAAGACAAGGGTACCACCCGTCAGGGAATTTTTAGGTGGTTTGGAAAAAATCTTCGGATTCGGCTCAAAACTTGTATGTAGGGGTAATCTAGGGTACTGAACACGAATTTAGAGGTCGTTTGTCAAAATTCTGAGGTCTACTGTAGCTTACGGTAGTTGTCATGACATAGAGGGCCTAAACCTACCTTAATAATTTGAAAATTGACAAGTGAACATCAAATTCGTATTCAGCACCCCGAATAACCCCCGTTCAGAAATTTTGAGTCAAATCAGAGACTTTGACCCAACTACCGTATACCCACCGCAATCTACCGTAATCTGTCGAAAATCGATAAACTGACCTCAGATTCGTCATGAGCACTTCAAATAATCTCCGAGAGCAAAGTTTGGGTCATAAATTTTTTTTCGACCTTTGGAGCCCAAGAGGTAAGAAGCTCAAAGCCATTTTTAGGGGTTCAGAGGTCGAAATTTTTTGTTGCCCAAACTCCGCCCTATGGGACAATTTGGGGCGCTGAACACGGATCTGAGATCCGTTTCCTGTTTTTAGGGGCTTTCGTCAGGTTAGGGTGCATTGAATGGCATTTTACCTACCGTAACCCATTGTTTTGTTGGTTTTTGATCTACCCGTGAGGACTGAGTGAAATTTTAAAATTTTAAATAGTTTATTTTTACGCCCTCTACAACTTTCAAAAGAGCGTTTTTTTGAAACTCCATTTTATGTTCGAAGGTGTCCCTTGTTAGATGTCGGCAGCATCGTCGGTTCGAGAACCCAAGTCTGAGGTACTTCGCCCCGCATCCCGCCAAGGTCAGGCGGGCGTAGTCCAGCTGGACAACGGGGGGGGGGGGGACGTGAGAATTTTTGAATGTTAGCGTTTTTTTGGGGTAACGTAAAAATGCTGGTCCAAAACTGAAAAAAAATCGGGGTGTTTCCAGTCGCGTTTCTTTTTCAAAGAGGAAAACAGGTCCTGGAACGAGTAAATCGGACGCGGTTGTCTCATATATTGTAACATCAACAAAAAGATCAAAGAGAATAAAAGCACAGCACCACAACAGTACATGTGAGGAAAGTATCATTATATAACGATGCAATCGACATCTTTTAGGCAGTATTCAATTTTTCAAAAGCAACCCTGAGTTCCCAAAATACTATTTCCATCCTAAGCCTATCCTTTACAAACTACGGTAGAATCGCCCGAGAACTCCGCAACTTAAGGTGTTTAGGAGCAATATTCCAAATCGCACTGCCGCGAGCTGTCGAAAAATACCTCACTCCACAGCAAACCGATTTATGTACGCAGAGGAAACCGCAAACCACCGCTAGTGACACCCTACATCCACCCGCACTTGCACCCCTTCTGGTTGAACAACACTAGTTGGGAATCGAACTGTATCGAACCTGTGAAGGTTTACGCACCCACACAAGCGTTCCACCCGCCCGGAGGTCTGGATGCAAACCTAGTTGGAGGTTTCTTGAAATTGCCGACTTCTGCCGGTGTCTGCTATTTGATAGTTCTATCAGTAATTGTTCCTACAGAAACTCCATCAAAATGCGTCGATTTTTGATAGCGTATCTTGTGAGGCGATCTGTGTCACAATTCTGATTACTTCTTTCTCTATACAGATGTTGTTGCTCTATAGAGAAGAGCAAGTCAAACTACACACCCTGAGGATAATCAGCCGGATAGGGAGTGCAGTATTTTTTAAAAATTTAGAATGAAAAAATACTTTTTCTGATAACTTAGACCGCAAAAACTGTTAGAATTTTTAAAGGAACCTGGAGGGACGTAAAAATTTTGGACATTTTCCAAAATGTTAAATCTCCTAAAGGTCAGATGGAGCTTTCTCGAGGTTCTGGACGACGGTCTGCCTGAACCTGCATACCGCCTAGAGGCCCCGCCTAGCCGCTGGCGGCCCCAGGTATGCTAGGCGAGCATGCAGATAGTCAGTGTGCTGACCGCGTCGCGTGTCGGTGCCGCCCATGTCGCGCGTCGGTGTCAGGTAACATGCAGCGACGGTGCAAGTTACTCGCGATGTTGTGTATTATTAGCACAACTTACGTGATACGTTAATCAAAAATTTGGTCACGTTACACGTAACTTCGCTTAAAGTAACTTGTGAACTTAAAGTAAGTTGCGGGAAACCATCATGCAACTTGCGTTAAAGTCCCAGTTCAGAAATTCCTGTGTTGCGGCGACGCTAGGTAGATCCTTCTGCATTGCATGCTGCCGCTCCTTTCAGCAGCAATACTCTAAACAAATTATACCAGGACGAACGTAAAGTTCATGTGTATGAGAATATACATCAAGTACGGACAATGAAATAATTGCCATTTTATAATTACATTGGACCCAATCTTCAGATTACTCTCAGTAAGTTGATCAAAAGAGGGAGATTAATCGGGAGTTTAAAAGAGCGTACGCAAAAAAACAACATCCGATTATTTTGTATTATTTTGAGCAGGTAGGCCCACGAGGTTGTAAAATATAGCCAGGTCACATGAAAAAATACTCAAATTTCCGAGAAAAACTCTCTCACATATCCTCAAAGCATTCGAAAATCCGCCCCTTACGCCCCCTGGAATGTAGATTAGCTAAAAATTTAGGACTGAGAATCCCTCATTTTGAGCGTTTTGAATCGTTTCCACCTGTCCTGGCGCTTCTGCCACTCGTGCTAAATGATGCTGCGAGTGACAGAAACGGCAATGGAGTTTCACCTGTATTGTACATTCGTTGTCCTCGTGTGCAACCCACTTGCAACAATACACAAGTCACGACAGGACCCTTTCAGGACGTGGAAATAGCGGAAATAGAAAGCTAGCGCGCGCACGTTCAGTGGGACGCTCTTCTGAGAGTGGACCTACTCGCGCAGTCGAGCTCCACGCTCCAAAAGCCATTGTGCACGGAACAGTAGTAATCTGTGTAGAGGGGGGGGGGCACTATTTATATTTTGCCAGCTAATGGCTTGAAACTGGGCAAATGACGTTAGCAGCCGGGGGAAAAACTCGAACTGCCAGAGCAAACAATGAAGTTCTTTGCCAAGACACTAGCTTTCTTAGTCCAGATCTTAATCAATAGCTCTTTCGACAGTATCGACCAGGGGTGTGCGTTAATGGAAAATTTTATTTTCGTTAAGCGTTAATCGTCAATTTTCAGAAAAAAAAATCGCGTTGACCCGTTAATGCGTTAACACGTTAAATTTGGATTTCATTAAAATTTCAAAAACATTACCCGACCACAGCGAAAATCGATAAACCACCATAGATCCCAAAATATCATAAAATAGACACTCAGATGACATCAGCAGGATATTGTGGAAAATAGTTAAGCAGAGTCCACGATGAATTTCGTCTTCAGTTTTTCGCCTTAAAGGCAGTGTCCACGATAAAAACCATGTCTGTTTTTTTTTGGTGGAGATCGGCAGCTACGGGGCCTAGCGCAACCATAACGTTGAAAAAACTGAGAAAAATGAGCTCGGGACGGTCCCCTGCGGCCCGAAAGTTAGACACCCGTCAGCTCGTCACCCCCAGATGCACTTTCCACGCCCAACGACGTGAACAAATAATTGCTTGAGATTGTGAGATGAGCGATGATTTCCGATCTATAGCCCCGTTCTTCCTTTTATTAGCAACTTCTCTCTTTACTCAGGTTAGCTCGCACACATCGGCTGCCAAAAGACGGAAGTTGTAAGCCTCGGACAACTCGTCCACCATGTTTCCTTAGCTCAATTTTTGAGGGACCATAACTCCGTTCCCAGAAGGTCTTGTACGATTCCAAAAACATCATTGGAATGAGCATGGGACCGTCTTCAAGATAGGCGGAAGAGCAAAAAAAAACGATTCTTATCGTGAACACTGCCTTTGAAGGCAGTGTTTACTATGGTTTTCATTTCCAAGTTTTTCACATAAAACAATGCGTTGGCCTCCAAGTGTTACCAAAATTACGAAGAAACGGCGAGAAATACATTCAAACGTCGTACTTTAGTGACATTACTCTCTGGCCTGGACTAGTTGTCCGATTGGATGAACATGCTCCCGATGGTTGGGACCGGTGAAAAATGGGATCAGTCGAAAATGAAAAAATATTTTATGCAAAACAGTATCAGTTAGGGTCCAAAGGAAGGGACGGAGCAACAGAAAGCAGAGAATGACAAAGGACGGTCCACAAAATATTTCATCGTCACAACGAATAGTTCCTGTGAGAGTAAAGAGGCTGGGTGAGAGTAAAGGATTTGGGACCCTTCTGGTCGGTTTTTCTCACTTTCTCCGTCATTTTAGTTCTACCCGGGGGTCAATTGATCGATTTTGCGAATAATCTCAAAATTTAAGATTATCGTGAAACCTGCCTTCAAAGGAAGTGGTCGCGATCTATGCTTGTCTTCTTTACCTCTCTGAACCCTTTTCTGGGTTTAAAGAAGTAGGACCAATGAGAGAAAATCGCGAAAAAAACCGCTGTTTCGGGCCAAATTTGGAGCCTCAACTTTCTTGTCTTTTGATGGTGGACGAGCCCACTCCACATCATCGGCAGCGATGGTCTCCGAAATCAAGACGATCAGTTGGCTTGGAATTGAATTTCAATCAATGAACATTATCTTTGGACTCGTCAAGGCAAATACATTGACTGAAGTGCTTGCTTTCATTGGTCAACTCTTTTTATTACGTAAATTTGCACTTATTTCTTCCTCTGAATGTCGACGATTTTGACTTCTCAGCATGAGACTGCGATCTTTTTGGGCGGCGCTATGCACGTGTGCACGGACTAGCATTTTTTGGAGCCCTAGAAACTCTAATCCTAGACCGTTTTTCATCGCGCTACCTTCATAGTTTTTCAGCTGTTTTCTATCTAAGCTGATTTTTATAGTTTTTTAGACAACGTTTTTTATCGCGACCACTGCCTTTAAGGCGTCATGTGGAGCTTTTGTTGCGTCATAGAAACAGGGTAGCACTCTGTGTGGAGTGTGCGTCGCGTGGTGCGCCTCCTGCGAAGCATGGGCCGCGTGATGGAAACTTAGTGGCACCTTATGAAGAACGTGCGCCGCGTCGTGAAATGCGCGCAGCGCTTGATGTGCAGAGTGCCTCGTGTAAGGAGAAATAAGCACATTACGTAGAGCATTTATTGCATTGTGCGATATTAGTGAACAGGATGCAGCGGGAAGTGGGTAGCTCTCCAGAAAGAAGGTACGAAACGTCTTCGCAAGTGGTGCGTTATACTGTCCGGGGTACGTAGACTGGTATATTTCTAAAACGGGCTCAGGAACTATAATCTACGGCATTCGATGCACTTCAGATCGCTTTCGTATGTGTGCACACTTTACGAAGGTTTATCCCCTTTCTCGGTTTAGTCCATAGCGCGTTCCATCAATTTTTGAACATTTACTTACCAATGAGAAGCGGTCCGTAGAAGATAACTCTGCATCAATTTACAGGCAGCACACTCTTAACCGGTTGAACGGGAGCGGTTGTGCTGCAATGAGTTTCATGCGCACTGATTTCCGACCAACCGCTTCTCACTTATAAGTAGATAAGCAACTTTTGAAGGATTGCACTGTATGTCTTCAAGAGTCCAAAAACGCGGAAGGCAGTCTTTAGGTCTATGCCAGAATAGATGAAGGTGACGAAAAATATGCGTCCACCGTTTATATGTATGCAAAGATGATTTGACAATTTTCACCGTAGGCGGAAATTGGGCGAACCCCCCCCCGCGAGCCTGTCACTATAATCATATGTCACTCGATGCAGTGATGATATGCTCAGAAGTATCACCAACCCGGCCCCAACCCTCATTTGATACCACACTCGACTGAAGGGATGCAGACCTCACATTTCCTTTTAGGAACACAATTTCGCAGTCCGATATTGAGTAGAAATAACAAAAATAGATAAACAATGGAATAGGGAACATTGAGGTCAGCGATATATTTCACAAGCCGACGCAACTTTCACGGCCCTAGTTTTGAAATTTGCCATTGAAGCAGATCAATCAGTGTTATAATTCCACTGCAGTTGCGAGCCAAAATTAACGTAAATTTAGATCCTTAATGTCCCCGAAAAAAAAAACGCGTTAACCCGTTAATGCGTTAATACGTTAACGTTATAACGCACAGCCCTGGTATCGACCATTTGTCGTTCAGCGCCCACTGGTTTGGGATCAGAGAAAGCAAACTGTAAGGTGGCACAATACAACTCGACTTGGCTAGACTCCCATCCCCTCATTATTCAAGCGTTCTCACTTGAAAGGCCGTCGCATGTTGAGCAGTTGCTCGATAGGTATCTTCTATGGGCAGATTGCAAGCAAAAGGTTAGTTATTAGATACTCAGAAATTCAGGCGCTGATCACTAGCTACTGAGAATTCCGGACTCTAAGCAAGTGTTCTGTAGCAACTGGCTCACGCTTTCACTGTGCACGAGAAAGTCTTTCAGCCTGGGCGAAGAATATGAGAGTAGAAACATACACCAGACCCCCCCACTAGTCGCTGGGCTAACGGACGCGACTTACTGTCGCAAGGAACATACCGCAGGCCTCGATCATTACGTCGACCATAGCGCCAGCTTTCTACTAATGGTCATACGACCCCCGTGACGTAGTTATCTCAACAACTTTAACTGTCTGCCGCCTTTAAATACCACTTGTTCGCCCGATCAATGACGAAATTTACCAAGGCGTCAGAATCGGCCGCATGCTGGGCGTGTCGACCGCAACCGCACCGCTGCCTTTTCCCGATGTCCCGGACTATAACTATAAAACGCAGTGTAAACGAGGCGCAAATAAAATACCCATACCCAGTTTCCGAGCATTCTATTGGCTGTATATGCGATTAGCAGATTAGAGAGTTGACCCTCGCAAGCAAGATTTCTAATAGAGCTTTGAAGCCGTTTTTTTTATTCGAAGCAGCACACTTGTTTATCTCCCAAACATGAAATCGTCCTTCGGTCTCGGCAACGCTTGGGGCTGGGTTGAAATTATCCTTGCAGATTGTTGACAAACATGTTCATTGGTAGATAGAGCAGACCTTTTCTTCACTTGAGTTTCAAGAAATTCCATAAGCTCGTATTGTGGCCTGAGAAGCGTATCCAGTCTGCGCCGCAGCGGTGGAAAACTGACTGTCCATTCGTTGATGAGCAAATCGTACGGTTTGAAGCTGTCGAACAAATTGTCCAGCTTGCTTTTCAGTAAGAAGAACGTCTCTTCCTCGTCCTGAAAGGTGTATCAAAATGACTCCCGTGGACAATATGTTACCGAAGGGTTTATGGAAACAGCAGAAAATTAGGTGACGAAAGTCACAGTCCGCCGCCCCGTTGAGTTACACCACGTTAGTTAATGTGTTTTCTTTGTTTCCTCCATTACTTCTACATACCTAAGTAATATAATGAAAACTTTAGGCGTAATAATGTTGCGTACATGCAAGAGATAATCAACCATTTCTACGTTTCCAGTGTTCTTTTCCGCAGAAATTCGCAAAAAAATAAACGTTTATCACATCAATCGGGCGTTTGGGTGAGCCTCGACGGACATGCCATAGTCAACGGTATCAGCTATAAATGCTGATTGCAGCTCGCGCTTATCTTGGATCCGACCCTTAACCTTGGAGTATGCTGAAGAAAGTTCGCAGCAGCACTACCGCCCTCTTCGAGGCGGTGGACTGTGCGATACGGGAAATAATACCTAAAAAATAAAATTTATCGCCATGCTGAGTCGTCTGCGGCTCCTTCCAGCTCCACCCTATCAATTCTCTGTCACTACCACTCTATGTGAACGGTCAAAATGAACACAGAACAAAATCTGAAGCTAAAAACAAAACAAAGAATAAAAAAACTCGATTAATGACGGCAACAAAACATTCAGAGATTCGGAGCAAATAGTATAGGAGCAGCTCAGTCAATGACGGACGACTGTTCCCGAATAGAGGAGACTACCGTTGTGGATCCAAGATGTTCAA
Source organism: Aplectana chamaeleonis (assembly GCA_029168955.1). Classification (NCBI taxonomy): domain Eukaryota; kingdom Metazoa; phylum Nematoda; class Chromadorea; order Rhabditida; family Cosmocercidae; genus Aplectana; species Aplectana chamaeleonis. The sequence goes on along the minus strand of JAPDOI010000042.1, from coordinate 1,899,677 downwards.
CCTACGCGTGGTGGATCTGTGGAGTCAACGTATGGAGGCTCATCAAACGAACATCAATCACTCCATGTGGAGTTTTTCGTATTGGGAGTGTAGATGGCTGGCTGGTACACTCCTCTGTATCCTACTTCTACGAGCTGGCGTCGAGAGGAATCCGGGACCGCGCAGCAAGGCACCACGATATCCCTGCTGTCACTGCGGGCTATCTGCCCAACATGCAAGCATTCAATGTGGTGGTTGCCTTGGCTGGGTGCACCTCAAATGTTCGGGATTGTTCAGCTATGATGACTACACTCATGCTTACTGTTGAATGCCTTGCTCTGTAAATCCTCCTAGGGTTCCTCAACACTGTCTAAGCATTTATCAACTCAACATAAATGGCCTGCGTGCCAAACTTGCTGAACTCACACTGTATGTAGGTCGCACTCAACCTGATGTCATTCTCCTGCAGGAGACCAAGCTTAGCGCATCTTCCCCCTCCCTCCCCCTTCTCCCCGGTTATTTATCCTATCATATTCCACGTACTTCCCATGGCGGTGGTGTTTCAACATTTGTAAAATCATCCATCCCTTCTCACATTATTGCTCTTCCCGATGATGATGTTGTTGAATGTCTTGGAGTTCACATTGCATTACAAAGTGGCCCCCTTGATATTGTCAATGTCTATATACCCCCCCCACCACATCCTGTCCCAAAGCGTTTGACCCCACAAATTACTTACATGATGTCCATGCTGCCTTGTCATCAAGTTCGGTTGTATTAGCTGGTGATTTTAATGCTCATTCTCCTTCGTGGTTTTCTCCTCTAGAGCCTGATAATAGAGGTGAACTCATTGAGCCTTTCGCTGATGATTGTGATCTTGTTCCCATCAATGAGGATTTTCCCACTCGTCTTCCAGCGGTGGGCAGACCCTCCTCACCCGACATCACGTTTGTATCATATTCGCTAGCTATTTCCTGTAACTGGCCTACTGATGTGGCGCTGGCCAGTGATCATCTTACCATTAATACGTCATTGGATCTGTCACTTAATAGTTTGCTTGCTCCGTTCTCTGGCTCTCGCTGTAAGTCCTATTCTAATTATCGTAAGGCTAACTGGGACCTATTCAAAGAGGTGTTGCTCAGCCAGGTGGCCAGCTACCCGTGGAACGGCTCAGTCTACGACAAGGAGAAGTTCATTGTCGTGTAAACGTGTAAAGACTTTCCACCCAAACGTGCCCAGTGAAGTGCTTGAACTGATCACTATGAGAGATGACAAGCGAAGATCGGACCCCAATGATCCAACGATACAACAGCTGTCGGAAAACATCACAGCACTGCTAAATCAACACAAGCAGCACGGCTGAAAAAAGAGCTCACCGAGTCGATCGATTTTACCGTGGATGCCAAAAAAAGCCTGGACCACCTTGAAGCGGCTTTCAGGCAAAAAGATGAGTGCTGATCGCAACATGCTCGAGTTTCCGTTTGGAAGATTCGAGCACGGATACAAGGCTGCTTGTCTGCTCGGCAAACTATTTGCATCTGCGTCATCGCCCCGGGATAAGCAACACAGACGAACAATGCGAGCAATCAGGAAACTCAGTCGACTAGATGTCTCTGCTATCTCTCCTTCCGCCATCGACAAGGTCATCAAATCGGTGAAAAATTCGCGGGCTGAGGGTCCCGACGGGATTTCAGCTGTTCATCTCAAACAGATTCCTGATCCCTATTACGAACTGCTCTCTGATCTTATTCATTCGTCATTCAGTTCTGGTGTTATTCCGGCCCGCTGGAAACAAGCTGTCGTCATCCCCATTGCCAAGCCAGGCAAACCGCCGGATAAGGCTGCCTCCCACCGCCCCATTTCCCTTCTCTCCCCCCTCGCCAAGCTTGCGGAAAAACTCTTCAATCCGCTCCTCCAAAACGCGTTGCAGCACAACACTCACCAGCATGGTTTCAAGAAGGAGCATTCGACCATCACTGCCCCGACATCAATCACCGAGCATATCATTGCTGGATTCAATCGCAATACTCCGGCTGGTAGAAGCCTCGTCGTTGCTATTGATCTCACGGCTGCGTTTGATAGCGTCAGTATCCCGCTTCTATCGAAATCCATACTGGAATCGGATATGCCCTGTTGGTCTAAAAGATGGATTAATAGCTTTGTCAAGAACCGGTCCATTCGTGTAAAGTTCGACGGACATCTGTCGTCTTCGGTCCCTTTGAAAGCCGATGTCCCGCAAGGCAGGGTGTTATCCCCGAGCCTTTTTTCGCTGTTTCTGTCTGATATTCCTGGGCCACCAACTGGTATTCATCTGTACCTGTACGCCGATGACATCACAATCGTTTGCACAGACTCAGTTACCGATCGAACCACTGCTGCCATGAATGGCTACTTACGGACCCTGGCAGTGTATCTTAAGTCAAAGTCGCTGACTGTCTCTGCCTCCAAATCAAGTGCTACACTATGTAAAACAGCTACTATTGAACATCGACTACATCCCAAAGTCGTCTGGGATGGTCACGAGCTGCCACTATCTAAGCATCCTCGACTATTAGGAGTTTTCCTGGACCCCTCTCTACGATTCCATGAGAACACGCTTATACGAGCTGCCACTCCCTAGAGCCATGGTTCAGCCGGTCTTGGAATATGGCGCCCCTATTTGGACCCGACATCTCTCTGAATCCTCTTGGAGCAAGTTGCAGAGAGCACAGAATACTGCCCTCAGGCTTATTACTGGATGTCACAAGTCGACGCCTATTCCGCATCTTCATCAAGAAACCGGCCTACTCCCTGTAAAACAGCACTGCTTACTCCAGTCTCAGCAGTTTCTCATAAGTATTGTCAAGAGCCCGACCCATCCAAACTACCATCTCCTGTCGTCCGGCCCCCAATCAAGAAACATACGCACGCCGCTCAATGCTTCCCGGTCTGCTGTCGATCAACAACGCTGGGCTACATCCGAGCTCTCCCGCAGAAGACTACAGACGGCTGAGCATACGCGCTTTGTGGCAGAGTACCTGTCTGATGCTCAGCCCAATTCAATTTATGGCGGCGTACCCCCACGAGTCGACGACAGCGAAGCCGATCAACCGAGACGCACCCGAACAATCCTCGCTGGTCTGCGATGCGGTCACTCCACTTATCTAAAGGCCTACGCTCATCGGATTGATCAGTCAGTCCCTGATAGATGCCCTGATTGTGAATGTGCTGGACATGATTCATTGCATCTATTTTCATGTCCGGCCAGACCTACAATGTTAGCTGCTCGAGATCTATGGTACAAACCGTGTGAAGTGGCTAGCTTCCTACGCCTTTGATGCGATGCTCTGTTCATGGCTGACAAGAAGAGAAGAAGACTACCGTTGTCCTTCAACAACTTAGGACTGAACAGCAACGAAGCAACAAGGATTCCTTGGTGTTAAATGATTCAGCTGCACGTGAGATTTCACTACAATTGTGGCAACGAGCGGCTGAACGGATAAGACAAGAACACTACCAGAGTGTGATCCTAGGACATAGCCTGCCGCCGCTTACAGGTATCCGGGCTAGGAATCAAGGTGTGTGAAGTCGCTTGACTTAACCACAAAGCAATTGGTTTATAAATCTCATGAGAATACCTTGTCGAATCGATCCGTGAACAGAAGGCGATTGATAATGTTTCCAACTAGAAGATCGAAAGTGTGGCTGGGATCAATTGAAACACGACCATTGACCATCTGCTTCTCCAATTCTTCGCACCTGGAAACAATAATCTTTTTTAGAGAATCGACCCTGCAACACTCCGGCAAGAGATAGAATAGAAATGGTATTCGAAACAAGCTCGTGTCGGTTTCTGGTGAGTCGTCAGACCTAACTAGAGCTTGCTTCACATTGCCGGTGGGCTTTTATAAAGCCATGTGTTGATAATTGTAGGTACGGGACACAGCATTGATAATCCGTTTTCCGAATTCCTTAAATGCATCAGAGATTTACAGGAGATTTCCAAACGTGGGCGTTTCTATAGCTTTGCCAATAGAAAACGTGTACACGAATGACAATTTTTAGGGCGTTCAAAAAATTGTCTCCGGTTGAGGTTTAGAACGTTTTTCTAGGCGTTGTTTTGGGTGCCAATTACGTACGTGAGGTCTATTTGTCAACATTTTAAAAGTTCTGCCTGAATTGAGGCGAAGCTTGAAAATTGGGGAATTGGTGGCAAAAGGCGACTTTGGACGATTTCGAGAATCCTACGATCGAATCGCCTCAAAACGGGTACATACAGGGGCTATTCGGGCTGCCTAACACGAATCTGCAACCCATTTATCGAGTTTCGATAAATTACGGTGAGTTACGGTGGGTATACGGTAGAGTATGTCAACGAATATTCGGAAAACGAATACTCGGCCGAATAAACGAATAATCGAATATTCGAAAAATTCGATTATTCGGAGAAGTCATTTTTTCGAATAATTCGTTTATTCGAATATTCGTAGAAGTCGATTTTTCAAATAATTTGTTTACTCAAATATTAGAACGGCCCAGTACTCGAATATTCGGCCGAATAAACGAATACTTCCAAAAAAAATAGGAAGCAGAGTCTCCGGCACATGTCCATTTTTGCGGTCCAGAGGTGACTGTCTCCAACCAAACTTGGTGCTATCTTAGTGGTGGAGGGCCACTATGGCTGGATGCACTTGGCCCCGCCCATTTTACCGTGCCGCACTAAATTTTAGCATCACCCAGGGTTTCCCTCCTCCGCCAAAATCAGGATTGCAGCACGGAAAAATGGGCGTGGCCAGGTGCGACACAACAGTGCCCCCCCTCGCTTAGATAGCACCCCAAACTGATAAGAAATTCGGATATTGTTGATATATATTTTAGAAAATCCAGAGACTTTAATCGTATCGTTTAACAACTACTCATAGACAGTGGCAAATGTTAGTTTGAATACTCTTATGATATAATGTGAAATGTTTTTTTCGTTGAGGTACATTAACATGGCTTTGATCCATATAATACCATACAAAAAAGGTCAAGAGAGTTGGTAGTGCGGCGAACAGGGGTTCGATTATGCGTATGTGCTTCTTATTCGAATACTCGCAATTTTGGCCGAATATTCGAATTATTCGTATTCGAATCATCCGAATAATTCGATTATTCGGGGAAGTCAATTTTTCGAATAATTCGTTTATTCGAATATTCGAAAGAGTCAATTTTTCAAATAATTCGTTCATTCGAATATTCAAAAATTTTTATTCGTTTGATATACTCTAGTATACGGTAGCTTAGACGGAGTCTCAGATTTGACTCAAAATTTCACTGTGGGTGTTATTTGCGACGCTGGACACGAATTCGAGGTCGATTTTTCCGTTTTCGAAATTTTAAGGTAAGTAACGCCAGTTGAAAGGCATTTTGACTACCGTAACCTACCGTAACCCTGAGTCAGGCGAGGAGTAGACCCCAGATTCGGGTTCAGCGCCCTAAATAACCCCCAGATGCAAGTTTCGAGCCGAACCCGAAAAAAAAAATTCTCAACACCCCAAAAATTCCCTGATGGGTGGTACCCTTACCTTTATTTTAAAGCAATTAAAACGGAATTTCCGCAGCCATTTAGGGAATTTCAACCACGGATTATTTATGTGCTGGCACAGACCAACAGCCACGACAACATGGTTTTCCGTATCTCCACGGGCAGTTTAAAGCAGTCCCTGGTAAGGCATCTTCTAGTGTGCGATCGCAGTGCGATGCGATCGTGCGCATGGAGATGCGACCAACGCGTCACCGTGCAATGCGCAGCGATGCGATCGAGGCACGATCGAAACAAGCAATGCGGTGGTAATTCGCCCACATTAGCAAGCACTGTACGAAATCCCATAAGACAAGATAAGACTGTATCTTTGATAAGGCAGCAAAATTTACTGTGTTTCTTAACGTGAGAGAGACAGCGGGAGAGTGCGGGGGTGGAAAGAGAAAAGCAGCGTACGCGCGCACACGCACGCGATGCACTCGAGTAAATTGCGCTTCGAATAGGAGGGTATCAACAAGGGCACAAAATTGAAGCGTGAGCACACGGATAAGTAAACTAGGATAGTCGACATTCACGGCTCATTACAGTTCGAACCGAGGGATGCCTTTCGCGATAAGCTAAGTCGAAACTATCCATGATAAACCAGTATGCTAGAATTGACGTCGCCGCTTGTATAGCGATGTATTCTCTATTTAAGCGCTAAATTGATCGCATCAGCAGCGTGCGCATGCATGCACACAATCTGTAAAAACGAAATTGCCATTACTCATCGATCGTGCTTGTGCGCGTGATGCTGCTCCCTCCGTCTCCCGCCCACACTCTCGCCTTCTCTGACCTCCATTCTGCACCCGCACGCGGAGGAACAATGGGAATTTCGTTAATACAGCCTAACAATGGGAGTTTCGTTAATACAGCCTAAGTATTTGCTTCCTCGCCTCTCCTACATTCTCTCGCTGTAATTTCATTGGTTCCATGCGCGCTAGCAAAGGAACAAACTAGATTTCGCTCCGAGATAGAACGTATGTATAACCCTGACATATAATCGTGCATGCTCGTCCTAACATTTCTTTTACGCAAATCGAAAACGCTTGCTAAGTCCGGGGGGGGGGGGCCACTTGGAGCATTGTCCCGGATACGAGGTGCTTTTACGGCTTTCCATAAGACAACAGCGTATTACGGTAGTTACAATTTTATTGTGCCTATTGTAACCTACCGAAATGATTTCTCTCGCTAATTTTTTAATGAGAAAACAGTAAGGATTTATTTTCATGATTAGGACGTAGCAAAATTTTCCCGCCACTTTACTTCGCAAATTTTTTTTAACTTTCAGCATTGATCTTTTGGGCAAGTGTGCTATACGTATCATCGAAAGCACGAATTATTTTCTATTCAACGCTTCTTTCAACTTCTAGAAAAACTCCATGCTTCTCTCGACTTATATGCCAAAATTCAATGGAAAACTTTAGTACTGAGCATCACTGAATTTGAGTGACTCTATCTGCTTCCAATCGAACCACTGAATCTGCCGAACTTGATAGCACATTTGAGTCCACTGAGGCCTAGATAATAGCGGTCGCGGTAAATCTTGACGGAGCGTGATTATTATTTTGTTGCGAATTTTGGGAATTCTCATCTTCGGTTTCTGCTCTACAAAACAGGATTCAGCAGCGAAAGTTTGATGTTATTAAATATTAACAAGCCCCCACCCGATAATGTTCAATTTTTCATTGATTGAATGTTGAAATTAATAACAAAAAGGCAATTCAATTTACATGTTGTTGACAGCCAGCGTAGCACCTACGCACAATTTTTTTAAGAAATTTGGATCTCGCTCTACTGAGAATTCACGCAATTTTTATCATCTGGACCACAAAAGATCCTAATGCCCTATGAACTTTGACAAGTTTCGTGTGTTGTTAAGAAATTAGTATAACGGTTCAAATACGCTCAACCGGTACCTTCAATTCTGGTCAAATTTCGGCTTGGAATTCGAAAAACCACGTTATATTTAAAAGAATTCTGCATAGAAAAAGGATTGCGAATTCGAGCGATATATTACACTTGACCAGAAAGCAGTGCCGGAAATTTTTCTTACTTCGAAAAGCCTCCAGGGAATCGGGAACTGCCTATTTCTGAATATTTTCAATGAGTCGCTACGCATTCGATGGGTGGCAAAAATGACACACTGCATCATGGAACTCACGTGATGTCCAATTCATACATAATTCTCTCCTCCATTATGTTTCTTCCAAGACCAAAATTGCGCAACGTGTGGAGAGAAAACCGGCGTTGCTCTTCCCAAAAAGAATCTCTCGACGCAAGAAGTCCTTTCCCGTCTGTATACGATATTTGTGGGGATCGAACTTGTTTCCGAATTGAGTTTAAGATTCAAAGTATTCTACTTACCTCGAGAAAATTCAAAACCATACGGCAAAGCTCTGTTGATGAAAGATGCCCCATTCTTGATCATAGCCTCTGCTGCATTCTCATAGTCGCAAATTTGAACTGTAGCGACAGGGCCGAACCAGAACGTGTGCACACTACCATAATCCTAAAGTGCACGAAAACAAGCATATATTTCTGAAAATTTGGCTTCCTGGCAAAAGTAACGATTTGGCAATATCATTTAGAAGCCAAAAAAGTTTAAAAAATATCATGAAATATCTTAAAAATGATTTGGCGTAAAATAGCCTGAAATAGTAAAAAAGCTAGGAACAGAAGTGAATAAACTAAAAATACGATTCGGCAGTCAATAATAAACTATAGTCTACAGCAATGGAAGTAGGACCTGGTGAGGTTGCGGATTCTTCTTAACATACTGTAGCCTGATAGTGTTATTACTCATTTTTTCGAAATAACTAAAATTGATCGGTGAGTTTCGGCTGCCGCTCTCACATTTCACCTGTTTTCATTGCTTCCACAGATGTAGTCGTATCGGTGAACACACAGACTCACCGATCTATCACAGCTGTTTCGGAAAAATGCGTGATACCACTAACAAACTACCGTATGTTAGGACGAGTCCGCAACCTCACCAGGTCCTACTAACATTGCTGTAGACTATAACTAGCGATAAGCAAAGACAGAGGGAGCAGATTTCACAAGCTTCTCTGTTAAACTTATATAAGCGAAATCAAGCGCGATATGAATTGGAGCGTTGCGTTCACCTATGCTAATTCCCTTTTTACAACTTTCAAGAATTTCTTAAAGGCACTGTTCGCAATGATAATCGCTTTTCTTTTTTGGCCTATCTTGAAACCTGTCCAATTCTGATTCCAATGATGCTACTGGAATCGTACAAGACTTTCTGGGAATGGAGTTATGGTCCCTCAAAAATTGAGCTAGGGGAGCATGGTGGACGAGTTGTCCGAGGCTTCTAACTTCCGTCTTTTGCAGCCCGTGTATGCAAGCTGACCCGAGTAAAGAGAGAAGTTGAGATTGAAGGGAAGAACGGGGCTTTTGATCGAAAACCATCGCTCAACTCACGATTTCGAGTGTTCCTTTGTTCACGTCGAGGGGCCGAAAGGGGCGGGACTTGCCCACAGCGGCGGGGTTTGCCCACTTTTCTAAGCCATTTTGCGGCTACTGGGTAGCTTTTCGTCCCGTTTCTTCGACGCAGTTCTGCTTCTGAGAGCCACGAGAAGCGTTTGTCATGAAAAATTCAAGGATGAAGTTTATCGCGAACAGTGCCTTTAATGTTTCCGTTGCGCGCTTGATTTCGTTTTGATAAGTTTAACGGAGAACCTTGTAGAATCTGCTCCCTCTGTCTTTACTTATCGCTAATTAGTTATTATTGACCGCCAAATCGTATTTTTAGTCATTTCACTTCATTTCCTAGCTTTTTTACTACTTCAGGCTAGTTTACGCCAAATCATTTTAAGAATTTCATATTTTTGAAACTTTTTTTTACTTCTAAATGATATTGAAAAATCGTTTGATTTTGCCAGGAAGCTAAATTTTCAGAACTGTAACATGTTTTTCATGAAGGATCCTTTTCTGACTTCAATTTTGCTCCACGATTTCCATTTTGGAATGATGAAACATCTGAGACAGACGATGTTGTTATATGAGTACAATTTTTGAAACTGATGACCCACAACCATGAAAATACCACTATTTGCCGCATTTTGTGCAACATGTGAAAAATCGATATTATTGATCATTATTATTCGATTTTACATGATGAGAAGAATTTCCCAAACAAGTGACTTACTAGGGCATGCCTTACATTTCCGGTGAAATTTTATGCAACCATGAGTTGATAGTTGTGGGTATGGCACACAGCATTGATAATCCGTTTTCCAAATCCCCTAAATGGCTCGGAGATTTACAGGAGATAAGTTACAAGCCTAAAAAGGTTTTTTTGTGCTCTTTGCACCTTCCAAAAAGCGCATTAGTCTTCTGAAAATCCGAAAACGGATCTCGTAAATGTGTTCAGCGCCCAAAACTACCCCCCTGAGCAAAGCTTGGGTGGAGGCACATTTTCCATACTTTTTCCAGAATGACAGCGATTTGGACTTGTACGGATTTTCAAATAAGCGTTTATTTCTACCGATTAGAGGGCTCTGTAAGGGTGTTAGAAAAATGTTCCAGATTTGACTTAAAATTCTCCCAGGAAGGGGAAGGTTTTTTGGTCCGCTGATGACGAATCTGTGGCTTATTAGTCGATTTTCCAAAGTTTTCGGCTAATTTCGTAAGAAGGTTCCCAACCGCGGAAATTTCGAGGGAAAAAAACCACTTTCGAGATTTCCGGATTTCTAAAAAACAGATGAGTCTCAAAATCAATCTCGAGGGGTTATTTGGAGTGCTTAACACGAATCTGAAGTCCGTTTATCGATTTTTGCAAATTAAAGTAGATTACGGTGGGTATACGGTAGCTCGGTCAATGTCTTAGATTTCACTCACAATTTCACTGTGAGTGTTATTTGGGACGCTGAACACGAATTTGAGGTCCATTTTTCGATGTTCGAAATTTTAAGGTAAGTAACGCCAGTTAAAAGGCATTTCGCCCACCATAACCTACCGTAACCCTAAGTCAGGCGAGGAGTAGACCCCAGATTCGGGTTCAGCGCCCTAAATAACCCCCGATGCGAGTTTTGAGCCGAATCCGAAGAAATTCTTCTCGACACCCCGAAAATTCCCTGATGCCCCCCTTACCTTTTTTTTCAATGAAAATGCCTTTTTTTGAGTCCCCGCAGCCATTTAGGGAATTTCAAGCACGGATTATTTATGTACAGTTACGTCCGTGGCCTGGGTCATCAAGAAAAAAACGTTTAAATTGAAACCGCGGCTGGAGCGGCGGTTAAATTCCCAGAGACTGAGATTTAAACCGCCACGCCAGCCGCGGTTTGAATTTACACGTTTTTTTTTCTTGAGGAAACAGGCCGCGGATATAACCATACTATCACAGACCTACAGCAACGACAACATGGTTTTCCAAATCTCCACGGGAATTTTAAAGCAGCCGTAGTTAAAGCCACCAACAATCAACAATCATTGCGGCATTTTGTGCAACAGGCGAAAAAATCGATATTATTGATTGGTATTTATCGATAATGACTGATGAGCAAAATTGCCCGACTGAGAAAACCAATCCCATCAATAATCAGCACTCCTCGCCGCATTTTGTGCAAAAAACCGCGAAAATCGATAATATTCATTATCGATCGATGACGGGTCGTGAGTACGAATTTTTACAAACTCAGTACTTACCTCCGACGACCTGTGTTAGTTGGCTGCAGATCCACCCACACACCCTGGTCTCCACAGCTTTAGCAAGTCCTAGCAGTTTTCGTGCTCCACGGCTAATTTAGTATGTAAACCCACGATTTTGAGGTACCCTTCAAAGATAAGATAGCAACTTCAAATTAAAATAGGAGCGAACTTCATCCATTTCCAGATTCATGTCCAAAAATGAGCTCCCTAGCTCAAATTTAGGTGTACCAACAAGATCGTGTACGCCGTCTGAAAAAAAAGAAAAGGAGATTAACAACAAAAAACTAGCGGTCTTTCACTTTTTTCTTGAAAACCAGTAAACCATTCCAAACCATTTTTGAGTCGCACACCAACTTTTTGCGCTCTTCTTCTTAATACAGTTTAGAGCTAATTTCTACGTTCACTCCGAAGTGAGATTTCGAAAAAGGGTTTGCGCGCGTGGCCGATTCAAAACCAAATCTGGTTCACCACAATTCCTTCTCTTAAAGACAGCGCTCGTGATGAATATCGCACTCGAGTTCGACCCAAAAAATGAGATTCTTCGGTCGTGAGGTCACTAATAGTGAAGAAACAGCAAAGAAAAACTTTAAGAATAAGCCAAAATAACGGTTCCTAACGTTCAGGGCGTGGACGAGAATCATGGGCCATGCTGATTTCCGCAAGCGCGCGCTAATTGCGAAATCTGCTCGAATCGATCAGGCTGCACGCGGCAGAGTTGCTAGGCAATTCGCCATCGAAACGTGTGCGGCGCCACAAGCTCGTCCGAATGAGGGGGGGGGGGATAGGGATAGGTGTGCGCACTGGGATAACTTTCAATTCCGTTTTTATCGAATTCTGGCCCGTTTTCGCTGCTTTCTTCGACCCTATTCTCTCCAACATCTGCAAATAGGTGTTTCGCAGTGAAACCTCGAAAACGAGATTTATCGTGCACAGTGCCTTTAAAAAAAGACCTGGAGGTAGTGTCACCTTTACAAAATCCATCATTGATTCAGCAAAGTCTTTCTTCTCTATCAACATTTTCCGTCCCAGCTGATGCATGTTCCCGATGAAAGGTAAGGGGAAAGGACCTGAAATGGCGCAAAGATTTTCCGGCAGAAATTGGGTGCACAAAGTTTCTTAAAGTACCTGGTGGGAGCGATTTACGAACTATCCATAGCTTCAGGAAGCAAAAGCAGAAAATCCCAAACATCATCGCATAAAGAATCATTCTGAATACGTAGGCTGGTTAGACTGATCCGGAATGGGTTGACAATCAAGGACTGGTTGAAAAGTGAGCGCAAATGGATGAGCCGAAATAGTAATCACGGTTCGTACAAAACGTATTTTGCAATGACAGAATCGTTCTGTCCCAATCAGGGATGTGCGGATTTTTTTTTGGACAACAGAAAACACTAAATCCGGTTCGACAAAAAACAGAAAAAATTAGCCAAAAATGGACAGAAAACAGATTTTCTTCAACAATTAATAGGGAGTGTTCGACGTACCCCACATGAAACCTTCTCCAAGACCAAACTTTACAGACAATTTTAGCCGACTGCCTCTGCAATGAACAAAGTCCAATTATGTTTACACAAGGTGCTGAGTTGATCGCAAAACGCTTGGCTCCGGGCGAGATTGAACCAGTATATTCCCTTTCCGGGGGAGCGCCTTATCGCACTGCACCACCGAAGCACCAGCGCCGCTCTCACTCAACTGCTCGGTTAATCTTCACCAAAGCAATCATCCTTTCACCCGCATAACTTGATGAAACAGGTATACCGTCAGAGGCTATCTAACAGTCGCAGACCTGTCAAGATGATGCCCTAGTTAAGTCTTACACAATTTTTGGATGGTTTCCTTGTTCTTTTTTTTTCAACGAAAAAATATCCAAAAAGTCGAATTAGGCGAAAATTCAACCGTTTGATAGATTTCACTGTTAATAATGACCGAAACCTGAAATAAAGCGCTCGTCAGGGGGCTAGTAATACCTATGACAGTATTGGTGAATATGAGACGACCAGATGCAAACATGAAAATTGATCGGCTGTTGCTTGAGGCCAATTGCACTCCTCAATGTCAGCGAGTCACTAGCGTAGCGCACAGGTGGGACGTTGGAGTGTAAACGACCCGACGTTTCGCTCTCTCCACGGTGGGAGCGTCATTTTTGCCGCCACTGTGACTTTATAAGCCGCATCAAAACCCCATCACCAATTCCTCTTTTCATCTTAAAGGCAGTGTTCGCGATCAGAAAATTTTGGGGTTTCCTGCATAATCCTGTGCTTTGGCCCCATCTAATAACAGCGTTGAGGCTGTCGGCAGCTGGACACCCCTCTCCGACACTGGCGGCGGTCTCCTAAGGGAGTCGGCTGGGAGTCCCAGCCTCATCATAGGACTCCTGTTTGCCTCATGCAGGAGTCCTATCTGCCTCCTGTAGGAGACCGAACCTTGCACGGTAGTTGAACAAAATCTCATTTTGGAGTGAATTTCAAATAACTTGTGCAAGAATGAAGCCAAACCCGCCTAGTTTTTGTTTTGCTCAAACTTGAAGCATGATGTTCATGCTTCCCGCTGACAAACTTGTCAGTAGCAAAGATTACTTACTATTAGGGATAAAGCCCCAATAGCGACCCTCCTTCACCTAACATGAAGGAGGGAATTCGATTCTACAGAGCACCCAATCAATCAATGACGGGTGCGCCTGTGTGAACCTGCAACGGCCAAATCGGCTCTCCACCCTACGCACAGGCGCTTCGGAGGCAGCGCGGGTTTGATCAATCGTTCAACGTGTGTGGTCCCGGTCAACCACCGGAGCTGTTTTGTGGTTTAGGTGACCCAATCGAAGCGATGCGACACGATGTCCTGTGGGAGACCGCTTCGCTCTAGTTCGGTCATCCATAGTGCGAAACAGCTCATGTAAGTGACCTGGATCGTCTTTTTCTCCCGTGGGAGACCGCTGCCAGTGTCGGAGCTGCAGAAATGTACAACCGTCAAATCCGATGTGTCCGCAGCTACGGCTCACGTGCACCATATTATACGCGCATTTTCCAAATACGAAATCAGTGAATAGGAATTGTTTTCGAGGATTTTTAGCCCAGGACTTTTTTTTTCACAACGAGTCATTATGAATTACTCTTGTGTCAACGTATTAGGGAGAAAATGATTAGATTATAACACATCTAGCCTTGTAGTAAGCAAAGTGAGTTTTTTTTTCATCTTGAAGCGTTCAGTAGAGAAATTTGAGGCGCAGAACCAAACCATGTAATCCAATTTCCATACCTTGAAAATATTATGGTGAATCGTCTTATATATTGAAGTACCATTCTTCAATGGGGGCCAATCGTAGAAGCCCGAATTTGACTGCGAATCAGGAGGAATCCGAATTGGTCAAGGGAGATCCAAAGGCATGCGAGGAAAACCCCGGGTGTGACTAATGTTTCACCCTAGCGATTCCGGGAGGTGTGATTCAGGAAAAATCCAAATTGGACGGTGAGGCTTTGTAATAAAGGTTATAAACACTGAATAAAAACCAACGTCCCTCCAGCTTTTCTATTCATCTAGCCTTAAAGCATAATCGATGTCATATTTTTGGTGTTTCGCCGTTTCTTCAACTCTTCTATCGTCTTGTATCTTCTGCTTGGTATAAATATAAGGGTAAGAAATAGTGATTCCATGAAAAATTATTGATAGATATTTCGATTATTCCCTGGCAATCAGGATTTGATCACCCTAACCAGCACTGAAACTCCTAAAAACACCATTTTTCTTCGTAACCAAGCAGATGAAACAAAAAACAATAGAAGAGAAAGCAGGAAAAACGAGGAAAACACAAAAAAAAGAGAAACACCGACGATCATTACCCTGGCACAATTAAAAATTTTTGCGCGTGAATGGCGCGTTTCGTCGGTGCCTGCAGACACTGCGCTCTAGTCGACGGTTGTACGTTTCTGCAGGGGTGTCTATTCGGAAACACCCCAGCGGTGGAGGAAGAACCGCGAAAAAGTGGGAGGAAGTGGGTTAAATTCGAGTGCTGCTGTCGACCCAGTGCTGCGCCATGTTACGTAAAGATACTTCTAGTCGCCCTCGCGCGGCGCGGCTGGCGCGGCGTGATGTGATGGAGCGCGCTTGTCACATACACACACCGCTAGTCGCATGGTGATGAAACAAACAGAGGAGTGAGGAACAAGTTAAACGGTTATGTTTCTCGTCAGAATTTGTGCCAGACTGTTTAGGTTCTACGAACGCAAACGAACCAGCTCAATTGTTGAGCCTCGATTTGAACTGAAAACTGCCTACATGTAGGTATTTCTTCCATAAATAAGGGTCAACCATTGCTACCAATCGTAACTTGTCCTCGTATCGGAAACAATGCTGCTCATGAACACCGTGCAATGTGTTTCGATAGTCAAAAATAAGAATGTCTTGAAACTAGAGATGAAAAAATTTAAACAATTGCGAACTGATTTAGTATGAACTGAATCCTCATAACTAATAGATACAGAAGGCACAATCTTTTTTATTCACATCCCATTCGATTCGGCGCACGTGCGTCAAGTCTATCCACAGGTAATTGAACCAACTGAGCACGATGCAACTTTCGTCTGCGAGCCTCTCGTGTTGGAGCATTCTTAGATGTTTCAAAGAAACGAACATGTGTCTCATTTATATTAATTCACCCCTAGAGGGAAAGCAAAAAAAATCGATCATAGCTGGCCACTAGTTTGAAGTAACCGCAATGGTCTATTGGCTCACTATTATTTGAAATCACGTCTATGCACTATTTCGCGCGCGTACTGTATCTGGTCCCGACGCGTTCTGTGATGGTGCGGGAAGCTACATCCAGAAGGGTGGTCAACGAGTCAAGGCGAGCCGAAAGGATGTCCTCCACTGTTCGTGCTTTCTCAACGTGGAAAATAAGAATGATGGAACGGTTGAGGCGAAAGGGTGTTTCGGGCATGTCGGGCACGATTTGGAGCCAGCCCTACTCAATCTTTCTTCACAGCAACAGCAATACCTGCGAATGCTTCTTGTAAGCATAGGCATGCCGTTAAGACCTATGGCGACCTAGTTCAGCAGGACAGTACTGTAGACGTTTGCGATTTCGACTTGGAAGCCGACGAGCTGGAAAGTGATTCTCCTGAGCCGGAACCACAGCAACTAGAGGAAGTGAATTTGCCCGTAGAGGACAGGGTTGAGCAGGCCATTGTGGTGATTTTTGTGGCGGCTACGACCCCCACCCCAAACTTCAATTTTTTCCCCAAAAAATCCCATAATTTTACGACCCCCTCAGGGGACCCCTGGGACCAAATTTTTTGAAGCTAAATTTAGTGTCAAAATTTTGAAGAGAAGCGAAAGTTGTTGTAATACTTTTTAGGGTCCAGTTTGGTCGCGGCTGACGTGTGGACGCGAAAGGGTCGTGTATCAAAAAATTTCACGCCCGCCCCAAATTTTCAATTTTTTTTCTAAAATTTTACGACCCCCCGTTGTGGCCGGTCACAACGCTGCTCAACCCTGGTAGAGGAGGAGACAACTGAAGCTCAAATTAACAGAGAACTGGGTTATCAAAAATTGCATTCCATAGCAATCGTAAGTCTCACACTGCTCAAATCCCTCAAAAAACGGCCTGAATGAAATGTTTCAGAAGTACTCAGTAATCGAAATGGTGGCAGAGTGGTTGGCAAAGGCGGGTACGAATGAAGCGCTTGAAAAATTAGACAAGATTTTGGAACAGATAAATGCAACCGCAGCCTTGGCGCAATCAGCGGATGTGGGTACAGTTGTAGTGCCACGTCCAGAGTTGGCAAAAGACGGCGCGAAACCCCATATACAAAAGGTTGCTTTGCTGACGGTAGGTACACATGCCAGGTGGTTGAGTAAAATACGTTCCCTTAAAAGTGTTTCACATACATGATTTAGCGTGGAAACTGATGAAACATAAGCCAAGGACTGATATTGACGATCTGCATGCTTTAGTTCGAGATATGAGACAGAGCCCGCTACACGATGAAGCTGGACCGTCCCATGCTTCATGAACCAACTTTCTCATGAATGAATGTGTCGTTAATTACTGATTTGTTGTAAGCCTATATAATATATTTTGATACATTTAGAAGCTTATTTGAAAACATCATTAAACACGTGTTGAGGAAAGAAGAGTAAATCCGTGAGATTCCCTGTGAATGAGCAAGTTGTCATCATTAACGAAATAGTCAGGTGCTGTTAGTTCAGCAGTTGTTGGCGTGGTCGCTTTCCACTACATTTGAAAATTATCTCTAATAATGGATCCGATATCGGCATTGGGGCTAAATAATGTATCCTAGAAATACGGTATGCGATATGAATCAAAGCTCTGCCAGCATTGGCCTCACCACTATGCGATTAGCGGTGTGCATGTGTGGGTGGTGTGACAAGCACGCTCCATCATACCTCGCCGCGCTAGCCGCGCGACGGCGATTAGAAGTATCTTTGCGTAACATGCTAGGAACTTTAATTCTAGCCCGTTTTTCACCGCGCTACCTTGTTGTCGAACCACGAGGAATAACCGTCTGAGGAAAAAAAACATTCGACGACAAGCCAATGTACGCTGAAAACCGCGCGTTCGTTATTCGTCGACTGGGAGCATGCTGTTTTCCTTCACCATTTTATAAGAACTGAATGGCCACCCGCCGTAACAGCCAGCTCCGAATGCGGCTGCGTCGCGGTCGCGCGAATTCCCAGTGGAGCGCGCTATCCCCACCGGAGAGATTCTAACGAGTTGCGGCCACGGAAAGATTGCTGTGGCTATTTTTGAAATTATCATTCTATTTTTGTCGAAAAAAGAACGCAAGTCGCCATATTGAACACTTTCATTGGGGCTGAGCGAATTGAATCCTTGACTCGTCATTGCGGGTACTCCAAATATGATTAATTCCCACCCAAAGCAGAGCTTAATTGTGTTGTTTTAATTGTTTTTTTTTGCATAGGATTAGTGTCCAAATCATGATGATGATGGTGTGAGTGTGAAAATATACAAGAAGTTGGCTTAGGAAAACTTATAGATGGGTCGGAAACCGAGTACCGAAGATACTATCGGGCAATTAGTTTTCTTATGTGCAAGGGGGTGTGTATACAAGTCTGTTGGTACCTGCTCGTTGGTGCCCCTGCTTCTACTGAACCCAGCAGACGTCTGAGTATACACAGAGAACGTTCGAGCGATATAGCGTGCACAACTATATCGCGAAAGTATCCCGCACATTGCATAAAGGTGTCGCCGTCTGGCACACTAAGGCCTCTGGTCCATAACACCTTAGGATCCGTACCTAGGGAGTTCATGGAGTCTTTGGCCACAAGCCACAATTTCGCCACCCTGAATTGCCGGTCGTTGTCGAGTGATAGCCAACAATCTGCGTTGTCCAATCTGAGCTACTTCCATGCACCGTTTGCTGCTTTGCAGGAAACTCGCCTCAAGGATAGACCAGTCATCAACGTCGGAGATTTGCTCTGAACTTCCCAGAAACGAAGTTGCCACCTCTAGAAAAGTGCCTACAAATTTAGTGGGAAAGTGTTCTGGACGAGTTGTCCGAGGCTTGAAATTCCTGTCATACGTAATCTTTGAGCTGAATGAAAGGGGTGTGAAGAGACGCTCAAGGAAAGGTGATGGCAAAAATATTGATTAGAATTCATCGCGCGACTGACCTATACTGATCTCGTAAAATCGTCAAAGGGCTTTAAAAAAAGCTTTCTGATAAGGGTTTGTAGAGTAGCTTCTTCCTGTGTCTCGCTCATTGAAAAGAATTAGGGTTCTACGCTCAGCAGGTGTTGCACAGAAGGATTTTAGTATGAAGTTATATGGGAAACAAAATTAATCTTTGAAGGTATATTATGGATTGGAGCAGCATAAACGCACGTGAACACTGTTGACTCTTATGCGCCCTACATGTCCACTAAACGATCTATTCCCCCAATATCAGAAAGCGAATTGAAGCAGACGTGGCCAGTCCAATGCGGTCTACACCACGATGATTTAGATAACCATTATCTGGATGTTGTAGCTATAGTCCTGTGTATCAATAATCGCTGTCCAAAACTTCCTAAAAGCCTCAGAGGTTTACAAATGATTCTCAAAAGCGTGTCTGTTCATAACTTTGCAAAGAGAATGGGACACACGAACGACAAATTATAGGATATTGGAGAAAATTGTCTCGGGTTCAGCTAAAACTTTTTTCTAAGAGTTGTATTGGGTGCCGATTACAAATCTTAGGGTCATTAGTAGATTTTCCAAAATTTCGGCTGATTCGGTCCGAAACTTCGAAATGGGGCGAAATGTCCTGGCCAAACGCGACTTTTGTAGATTTCGAGAAAGCTACGATGAAATCGCCTTAAAACGCATTTGAAGGGGTTGTTTGCTCTGCATAACTTACACTCGACAAATTCATTTTCGCGTTCACAACCCCAAGTGAGCCTCACAGAAAATCATTCTACCGTTTTGGAAAGGGGGAGTCGCGTAAAGTCATCCGTTGCCAACTGAATTTACTTTCACCCTAACTTTGTCCAATATAGTTCCAAGATAGTTATTTCGGGCGCTGAAGACGAATTTAGGGTCCGCTTTGAGATTTCAGTAAGACTAAGGTGCATTTCAGGAGGTGCAGCAGCTTCCACAATGACCGCCTTGATCTTATAAGCCCCGGCGTAGAGGTAAATCTGCGAGCGAGCGAGCAATGATGAAGGGTGGGGAGCACTACACAGTTTGACCGCGGACGCGACCGCACTGCGTAGCGCTCCCCATCCTTCATCACTGCTCGCTCGCAGATTTGCCACTAAGCCGAGGCCTTATAACTCCTTAAAACGAGCAGCTCGCGTCGAGTCAACAGATAATGTTACCGTAGAGGACCAAGATATATTAATAATACAACTAATTTTCACGGATGCTTTTATTTTAACGCTTTACACACTTCTCTCTTCCGTACAACTTCTAATCAACCACGAGCTTCCGAATGGTAACGAGTGGTAACCAAGAAAACCCGGTTAGCTGATGATGCCAGGTCTGAATTATAAGGAGTGAGAGAGGATAGCCCAGTCATGCTGCCGAGATGTCGTACGTTCACGCCGTGGCAGTGTGGAGGAAAGAAGATCACCTCTATGCAAACCGACGTCACCCCCTCCGCGAAGAGGGTTTTTGTCATGGGAGAGGTGCTGGCCGGCCGCAGCTCTCCTTCAGATTCTCCTGCAAAGGGCCGGCGTGGAGAGGAATCCTGGACCCGCTCAGAAGTACCTATGCGCCACGTGCGGCAAGGATGTTACCAGGAGACATACCAGCGTCCAGTGCTTCGGATGCCAAAGGTGGGTGCATCTCTCCTGTTCGGGTCTCAGTTCTGTGAGGCATTATAACTCTGCTTTTCGCTGTGTTTTATGCTCTTCACCTACCAACTCTGATTCCTCTTCCTCAAATCGCCCCCTTTCCATTGTACATATCAATCTCAACGGCCTTCGTACTAAACTTTCTGAGCTCTCTCTCTTCGCACGTACTTACCATCCAGACGTGATCATGGTTCAAGAAACCAAGCTCTCTCCATTCCCTACCTATCCTCATCCTAATATCCCGGGCTACACTGCCTTCCATGCTCCAAGGTCAGCTCTTGGCGGAGGAGTTTCAACCTTTGTTTTATCCTCTCTCCCCTCCCACCTCATACCAAACACCCCCAAGGATGGTACTCTGGAGTACCTTCCAATCCACCTCCCTCTTAAAACACCCCTTTCTCTTTTCAACATATATATTCCCCCTACGACCTCATGCCCCTCCTCCTACAATCCCATTCCTCTTCTCAAACAACTCAACGATTATTCCCTCTCATCATCAGTTGTTTTCGCGGGCGACTTTAATGCCCACACCTTCTGCTCGTCCCTTGGTTCTGATACTAGAGGAGAAGAAGTCGAAGGATGGGCTGAGGAGTGCGACCTGGTCATCTTAAACGATGATCAGCCCACTCGTCTCCCTGCCAACGGCCGATCTTCTAGCCCAGACATAACTCTTATCTCGTCCAACCTTTCCAACGCTTGCTCATGGTCTACCTCAACAACATTGTCTAGTGATCATGTTCCCGTCTTTGTGCACATCGATCTCTCAAATTCTCTTGCTCCTTATTCTGGTGTTCGTCAACGTTCTTATCTCAATTTAGGCCAAGCAGACTGGTGCCTGTTCAGTGAGGTTGCGCTACGCCTAGCGGCTGATTACCCGTGGAATGGCAATGTGCACCAGAAGGAGCATCACTTATCTGATGCAATTCGCAGGGCCATGAAGGCGGCTATCCCTGTTGGCCGAGTTAAGACGTTCTATCCAAACGTCACCAGAGAAATTCTTCAGAAAATCAGGACTAGAGATGCCAGAAGAGCAGTTGACCATCTAGACCCTGTCGTCGCTCAGCTGGATGGTGAGATCAGAAAAGATCTCGACCAGCACAAGAAAGAACAGTGGGAAAAATTCACAGAACAGTTGAATTTCAAGACGGACAGTGGAGCTACTTGGAAGGTGCTTCGGAAACTATCGGGAAAGAGCTCGCCAGCCACCATCTCCACTATTGAGTTCGGTAATAACGTTTTCAAGTCAGGAAAGGAAGCCGCCTACTCTCTCGGTAAAAGTTTCTTTGTCACGAGTACAAGGCGAAGTCCGCAAAATAGAGTGACAGTAAGAGAGCTGTGCCGCCTCCCGCTCATGAGCACGGCCGATTCGTTCACTGTGGCGCAAGTAGAGAAGATTATAAAGGACATGCGGAACTCCAAAGCTGTCGGTCCGGACGGCATTTGCCCTGCTGTACTGAAGAAACTCCGGACTGAGATCCTTCCGCTCATCGTTGATATGATTAACACTTCGTTTAGCTCTTGCACTATTCCGCGAAACTGGAAGACAGCCAACGTCATCCCGTTGCCCAAGCCTGGCAAACCTCAGTCATCAGTAAAGGGATATCGTCCCATTAGCTTGATGTCACCTTTCGCCAAGGTGGCCGAAAAGCTCATTGTCAAGGATCTAGCGGAGCACAACGAGAAGCAGTTGTTTCAACATGGGTTCAGAAGGCTACATTCCATAACTACGGCGTTGCTAGAAATTACCAGCTATGCTATCGACGAGTTCAACTTTAACAAGCCATTGAGAACTGTAGCTGTTGCGTTGGATCTCACCAAGGCATTTGATACGGTTAACCTTGGAGTCCTGTCAAGCAACATTCTGGAGTCGTCAATACCATCTTGGCAGAAGCGCTGGATATCGGCCTTTATTAAAGGTCGGCGGGCAAGAGTCATGTTTCAGAACCATGTCTCCAACAGTATTCCTATCGCAGCTGGAGTCCCTCAGGGCGGAGTTCTATCGCCAGCCCTCTTCAATCTGTACCTCGGAGATATGCCTGAGCCTCCACAGGACATCAAGGTCGTCGCGTATGCCGATGACATAACAATCATGTGTCGAGATCGGGACTTACAGGTGGCCGCCAATAAGATCAACGAGTACCTGATCACACTAAAGAGCTTTTTCGACCGCAAGATGCTAAGTATCTCTGCAGCCAAGTCGTCAGTGTCCGTTCTCACGACGGACCCATCCGAGCACAGCGCTCATCCGGATGTCGTGTGGGATGGAGACCGTTTGCCTGCTGCTCGCTTTCCAAAGCTGCTCGGTCTTGTGCTCGATCCGTCACTCAAGTTTCATAAGAATACCGAGCAGAAGCAGGCAGTCGTTAAAGCTAAGCTCAACGTTCTCAGGGCCCTGAGCGGCACTTCGTGGGGTAGCAGCAAGGAGACTATACTCACAACGTATAAGGCAATTCTGCAGCCCGCCCTGGAGTACGCCGCACCGGTTTGGCAGCATCTCGTCTCAGAATCCTCCTGGACAAAGATGCAACGAGTACAAAATGCTGCTCTCCGTATCGCCACCGGATGTGCAAGGAGTTCCCCAATCGAGCACCTGCATGCTGAGACCCGTCTCTTACCAGTGAAGGAGCACTGTCAGCTCCAGGCCCAGCAATTCCGCATTAACATTATAAAGCAACCAAATCACCCGTCGTGGAGAGTGCTAAACCCCGTGAGAGAGAGAAGTATAAGAAAGCCATTCGCCGATGCTCCAAACAAAGTCAATTTGCAAAGATGGCACGACTCACAGCAAGAACGACTCCGTCTTTTGCGCGAGGAGCACACCAAGTTCGTACGGTGTCATCTTGTGAAGGTGGCCATAAATCCTATACTAGGAGATATACCGCCCCCCGTCTGCACCTCAGAGTCTCAACTCGGAAGAAGGGCGAGATGCACGCTCGCATCATTACGCTGTGGTCACTCTACAATGCTAATGTCTTATGTCAGCAAGATTGACAGCAGCAAATCTGATGTGTGCCCGGACTGCGGTATCGTCGGCCATGATACGGCACATTTATTCAACTGTCCGGAGAGACCTACCACGCTGACACCAATGGACCTATGGACGAATCCACTACTGGTCGCCCAGTTCCTCCGCCTATGACAAAACCCTCTATGTGGCTGCAAAGAAGAAGAAGAAGAAGCCCAGTCATAATAGCTGAAATCCCAGCCAACTTTCCCGCGATGCATCGACTGCCATTGTCATGCTGAACGTAGCAACAAAGACATCGGTTTTAGTGTGATCACATTTTGTCTTCCATTACCCTGCGTTCCAAATGGCATGTACACACCGTCTTTGCGCAACAAATTGCTTGCATCAAAGCAAATATCCTAAAACTTTTAAGCATCGTAAAAAAAATTGTGCACACCTGCGCTGTTTCTCGACGGAAACTGTGTTGAAGGCAGTGTGCTCAGAGATGGGCGACCGCAGCGCGTGATAGACGCGAATATGTCACTGGATGGATAGGAATTTCGGGCATCTAAAATTACGAATGTGTTTTCATTGGATTGCTTTCAACGTGGAAGACAAATAAGGTTAACGTACAGGATAGAGCAGCTCGACTGGCGAGTGAAGAATGCATAATTTACCTAAAATTTAAGGTAGTGAGGAAAAAACCTACAGAGGCAGGACAGTTTTTGCACGAAAAATCAAAAAAAGCCAAGATGCTGGCCGATTCAGGACGGAACAAAACTTCACAGATGCAGCAAATTGCGGAAGAGAAACCCGAAATCCTTGAATACCAGAAAAAAAGGTACACCGTGGAACAAAGTTGATCGCAAATTGACTTTCGACAGAATAAATTTCAATGCTTTCCTCGCTGAAAAGAGGTATATATAATCTATCGCCCGAAGTTATACTAGTAGAGAGGCAAGAGGCATTCTACGTATTCCAGACCGCCATTACAGCTATGAGGGCTCCAAAAAATCCCATTGTAGATGAGAGACGTTTTCGTATTTTTATCATATGGTTTCGCTAAGAAAGAAAACATCCTCAAGCAGTACCAAAAAGAAACTCCTTTCGATAATGGGGCTGGAAACGGTGCCGGCCTTCAATTTTCAGCCATCGATAAGAGACCAGAATTTTTGTAAATTGTCACGTAGGTGTGAAACGTTCACAAAACTTTCCCGAGTGGTTGGAACCTCCAAATTGGCGAAATTTTTACGTATGTGCGGGAATTTTCTTCAAAGCCCCCTCGTTCTTGGAACGAAAAAGAAGAATATCAAACTTCATCAGAATAGCATTAGAGCTTGCGATGTAAACGTTTTACCGTTCTTTGAAAAGCCGAGTAAAACCGGCTCCACAGAGGAATGAATGAATGCTTTCAAAAGATTGGATGCTTAACAGCTCTGAACCAATGCTTGGAACAATAGATCATAAAAAACAAGCAGTCTGTACACGCGATCACCAACACGATAGGAAAGAATAGCAATGGAAATATTTATAAAGAAAAGGGATGAAACTGATGATGGATTAATAAAGAAAATGATTAAAAAGCCATTACGGCCCTCGCCGCCATCACGAAGCGGGCGTCACGCGCGTGCCACGCTTGCGTTGAGTAGTATGAATAGCGCCTTTCTAAAAGCGTCACGCGCTTGCGGAGACTATGAATACTCCAGCGGCGAAGCAATGGCGGGGCGGGATAGAAGCGCCTTTGCTTTTCCAAACAGGCGAATCCTGTACACGCCAGTGACGTGCGCGCTGCACGGGCGTGGCGTCAGACAATTCATACTTCAACGCCACGCCTGCGCGTGCCGCGCTGGCGTTGAGGAGTATGAATAGCGCCTCATCATGCCAGCCAAGCTGTTGTTTTTAAGGAAACCCAATGGTCCACTTCCCAGATAGCATGATAATAGTTGCAACGCGGCTTCCTAGAGGTAAGATACAAACTATTTGGTCCAAAACCGTAGTTCATGGATAAGGAAGAGGTAGAGCAGAAATTAAGTAATGGAGCAGTTGTGGTTGAATACCTGCGATGAAGCTTTGAACACTGGGTTTCAGATGTTGTCTTTGTCACAGCTTTTACCCTCTAATCCGCTCATCTAGTCCTGTTTAGTCATAACTAAAACGAAAGGCCTACTCTGCGAGGATAGGGCTCTCTACACACATAGGGAGGAGTAGCCCCGTTTTTGCAGTTCGACACGTCACGCTACTCAATTCAGATTACTTGAGATCTGATCCGCACTGCGATTTCGTAAGATGTGATTCTTGTAATTACGCTCATCTAGAAAACCTGGCTTTGTGTTAAAAGTGTTGCCTCTTTCACGGTGTGTTGGCCGACCTCGGATGACTCGTTATCAAATGTGATAAGCTAAGATAGATAAGATGGATAGGGTAGGGTAGATAGATGTTTCACATTCGATAAGGAGTCGTCCGACCAGGGTCAAGCGGGGTTGCGAAATTTCGCAATGGGGGGTCGCAAGAACTTTAGCCCGAAAATTAAGTTCAGGGGAGGACCGCCAATTTTCCGGATCAAAATTGAAAATTTGATGAAGATATCCCAAAAATATTTTTGGTCACCAAAAGGGAAGATCGTAGCATTGCTCAGGTTTTACCCGCTTGAGCCCGACTTTTGAACGACAGTTTTTTCTGCGTCTGACAGTTTAAGTAATCAAATATACACTGCCCACAAATCGCGCCTCGGTGGGGGTCGCTCCAATCCCGAAAAATTACGCAACGGCCCGCTTGACCCTGCGTCCGACGTCGGTCGGGCCACTATGAAAGAGGCCCTAAGCCCTTGTCCTAACTTTACCTTTGCGAGCTCAACCTCCCCCCCCCCCAAACTTTTATTTTTCCTCTGAAATTTTCCAAAATTTTTGCGACCCCTCGTTGCGCCGAGTCGCAACTCTGCTCAACTCAGATGCTAGCCCATAGGCGCGATTTCTAGCATGTCTTCTTTTGACCTAGCCTTTCCATTTCTTCAGTTCGGAGACTAAGCGTAAAGAAAAGGTCTATTCGGGATTGTATAGGGCTATTTCAAACTCGCTTTTGATAGCTATTTTGACATGGCTGCTCCGATTAACCTATGTACATTCTTCCAATTTCCAAGATAAACCTCAGGACTGCCTTGATATTGAATCCCTTCAGAACCCTAATTCGAAATGCCCGGCAAAAAATCTCGAATCTGATAGGTTTAGGGTAAGTTTGTCATCGAATGTGCACTGAATTTCTCTCATGGATTTAAATAAGTAGGAAAAATAGCTGAATATCGAATACAAAGAGGTTTCCTGAACTCGTGAC
The DNA here is from genome assembly GCA_029168955.1 of Aplectana chamaeleonis. Lineage (NCBI taxonomy): Eukaryota > Metazoa > Nematoda > Chromadorea > Rhabditida > Cosmocercidae > Aplectana > Aplectana chamaeleonis. Next base: position 1,872,894 of record JAPDOI010000042.1, on the reverse strand, counting down.
CTATCCAAATTAGCAGAAGGAGTTTCAGACTTAATCTAAAACGGATTAATAAAAAATGTTATGTTAGATGTTTCGAGTTCAAACAGACCTCTCCGCAGATCAGAGAGATCTTTCCGCAAATCTGTGGATTGGTCATCTCTATATCAGGGGAGCACAAAGCAAAAATAGACTTTAGTGGCACGGATGAACAGGCAACCCAATACAATAACAGTAAATATAGTACAATAAGTGGGGGCTATGACAGGAAGTGATATAGACTTTCAAAAAATATATTTTCGCGCGCGGGGGAAACTCGTCCGAGACATGTCGCGCGCGACGCTAAGGCTGATCGTGCGCGGCGACGTATGCTGCCAACTCCCTCTTTCCGATGAGCCATTCCTCAAATCGAAAGGTCCAGCTTCTGAATGAGTACCCGAAAAAAGATCTTGCGAATAAAATTTTGTTTTGTCACTTGAAATCGGGAAATGTTTGAAAGATAGTGTTTCTTGAGAAGAACCATATCATTGACTTCGTTCATTAAATTTGTCGAGCATGGCGGCTGGTGTTTTATTGACAGCAGCTCCAATGTGGGCGTTCTGAGTACTCGATTTCTTTTTCAGTTTCTGCATATTCATGGGTAAAGTACTCAGAACTTTTGAAACAAGGTGTTAACACGCAATCCGCTAGTAACGGATTGTCCCCGTACCGAATGCGAAGCAAGCAGAAGCTAACACACGAAGCAAGCAGAAGCTAACGCCAAGCAAGCAGAACCTTATGTTAGGTAGGGGAACGAGTGGAACCATGCACCAAAGCGAGCGGAAGCAAACGCGAAGCAAGTAGAAGCTAACGCTGAGCAAGCAGAAGCTAACGCCAAGCAAGCAGAACCTTACCTTAGGTAGGGGATCGAGTAGAACCATGCACCAAAGCGAGCGGAAGCAAACGCGAAGCAAGTAGAAGCTAACGCTGAGCAAGAAGAATCTTACATTAGGCAGGGGAACGAGTGGAACCATGCACCGAAGCGAGCGGAAGCAAACGCGAAGCAAGTTGAAACTAACACTGAGCGAGCGGAAGTTAACGGAAAGTAAGCAGAAGCTAACGCTAAACAAGCGGAGGTTAATACCAAGCAAGCGGAACCATACGATAGGCGGAAGGGGTTGAATGAGAACCACGCGCCAAGGCATGCGGAATCATGAGCGAAGAGAGCGGAGTCTCACCTTATGCAGATGTAGCGAGGGAAACCTCATGGTGCGTCCATCGAAAAGAGGATAGTTGAAATACATGGTGCTAGCAGCGCATAAAAAATACGATGATTAGTATTTCGACTACCAACGCTTTTCGAATTCGAATACCACGGAACCGCTACCTTATACTGTCTATGAGTCAAATTCTACCTTGACCATAACCACAGATACATGAAGATAAATGAAGTTCGCCTTTTACCCACTCTATGAATCATGTAACAACATCGATTTCCCATATGTTTATCTCAGAAAACTCGCAATAACAACTGTCATACTGGGTTGTCCGAGACTTGTAACTTCCGTCCTTCGCAGCCGATGTATGCGAGCTGACCTGAGTAAAGAGAGAGGTTGAGAATGAAGGGAAGAACGGGGCTATTGATCGGAAACCATCGCTCATCTCTCAATCTCGAGCATTCATTTGTTCACGAGGGTGGGCGTGGAAAGTGCATCTGGGTGTGACGGGCTAACGGGTGTCCAACTTTGGGGCCGTAGGGGACCGTTCCGAGCTCATTTTTCTTAGTTTTTTCAACGTTAGGGTTGCGCTAGGCCCTGCAGCTGCCGATCTCCACCAAAAAATCAGACACGGTTTTTATCGTGGACACTGCCTTTAAGGTAGCTGAGTCGAACGCAGAACTCAGATATCAGACAGGACTCGAGGCTTTAACGAAATTTGAATTAGGGAGTTTCGCGTTGCTTTAACGTACGGAAAAACTATTCACGGACCTGAGTAATCAATTGCATTCTTTTAGCCGGTTAAAAACGTTCTTTGAAGACAAATTTTTAGGTGTGTTACAATCGATTGTATCACACCTAAAAATGGGTATTCAAAGACCGTTTTCAACCGGTTGAAAGATTGAAATTGATTACTTAGATCCGTGGCCAGGTTTTCCGCACGTTGTAGCAACGCGAAACTCCGTTATTCAAATTTCGTTAAATACTCGTAAATATTTCACAGCTGTCGATTTTTTCATGGACCCCTTCCTAAGTAGCGCTGTTCGGCTTTAAGCTGCGTCCATGAAATTTCGAGTGCGTTTTTATCTAAACCGAAAAATCTAACCCGCCAATGACTTGATGTGGTTTAGATGCCCGACACCGCACCTATTTGCCCACAGGGCACTAATGAATGTTTAGCCATTGAACAAACATTTGGTGTCATTGTCGCAGGAGAGTTGTTTTTCTCTGCTTCCGTGGAAAACATTCATTCATTGCATTATTAGGTCTTGATGTAGTCTTGATCTAAGAAATTCGTTCACTATAAAAATTTACGAAGTGAGGATCTCCCCCCCCCTGTCGTAGCCATCACTTTTTCCCAGGGGGCGGGCTAAGCAAATCGCTTGATTCGGTTGAGGGGTCGGACCAATGTAGGGTTGTATCACACCTCGCGCCGTAGCCTGACACGAGCCTGCATTGCACGTTTCCGAGCGAGAGTGTTACCATCACACCACCGACGCCACGGTCCGCAGTCCTCAGCTATTCACACATAAACTGTGTAGGCACAGCAACAATCAGTCGATAATGGGTATGATCTGGTAAGCACAAATCGGCATTAAATCCATTTAAAGGCACAGTCCAAGCTCGTCGGCAAAATTTGATGTTATGGTCCAGCCGGTGCGTGTAGCAACCCTGCAAAACGCTGATTCTCAACTCCTCCGAATAGGCGAACAAAATCGAGCTACCATTCCTTCCGCCTCCCCCCCCCCCGAGAATCAGAATTCGCTCCACCCACTTCAGGGGTTTCGGTCTCAATAGGGACAAGACGCGTCATGGATTTGATCAAAATATAGGTTCTTCCATTTGCTATCGGTTTATTTTTACAGTGTGGTCTGCTCCAGTGCGATGGCTGCGAGCGACGAGGGAAATCAGGACCGAGACAACTCGTCCACGAAATTCTCACCATTCAAATTTACAATCTTTGAGGGGCCATAACTCCGTCCGTAGTGGGTTCTGAGCGAATCTAGAAACAATAATGTGATCAGCGCGGAATTCTCTCTAAACTGAGCAGAAAAACTGAATAACAGTTCTGAGTTCGGATTGTGCCTTTGAAGGCAGTTTTCGCGATGACCTTCGTTCCCGAGTGTTGCACTCAAAACAATACGTTGGCATCCAAGTCTTATCGAAATTACGGAGAAACGGTGAGAAACGCATCAAAACGTCGTATTTCAGTGACACTATTCTTTAACATGGACCAGCCGTCCAGCGGGCTCCGCCCGCCTGACGGCTGGTCCATGTTAAAGAATAGTGTCACTGCCCCGGGAGGAAATCATCAAGTTGTCTCTGCATACATAGAATCGGCTCAGGAATAATTTTGCCCCAATATTTTTTGTTGTAGACATAAAGGTTGCCTGCCGCACATGTTGACACATGGAAAGGCGGACAGCGGCAAATTATAGCGAGAAAAGCAATAAATCTGGTTCAGTTGTGCAAGCACACAAAATCAATCCGAAGTGCGGAAAATCCTGTAAATTACCGTTCTCGAGCTCGTTTCGAAGACATTCTTCTTTCTGTGGCGTCCTGCGCATTGCTACGTTGTACCGCACACTTTCTACGGCGTCCAGAGCACTCCTCCTGAGGTCGCGCACACTTTCTACAGGCGCACTCCTACATGGGTCCCGCACACTTTCTATGGCGTTCGGCGCCCTCTTACATGGGTCCCGCACACTTTCTATGGTGTCCGGCGCACTCTGGCATGGGTCCCGCACACTTTTTATGGCTACCGGCGCACTCCTGAATGGATTCCGTACACTTTCTATGGCCTCCGGCGCATTCTCACATGGGTCCCGCACAATTTCTATGGCGTACGGTGCACTCTTGCATGGGTCCCGTACAACTTCTTCGGCGTTGGGCGCACTGCCGCTGGTGTCCCGCTCGTTTTCTTCGACGTCCCGTTCGGTTCTTCTGGGCGTAAACCTTGTAAAACACAAAAGTCTGAAATTACAGAGTGCACACCGTAAACTGACGGATGGACGGATGGACGGACGGACGGACGGACGGACGGACGGACGGACGGACGGACGGATGGACGGACGGACGGATGGACGGACGGACGGATGGACGGACGGACGGACGGACGGACGGATGGACGGACGGACGGACGGACGGACGGACAGACAGATGGACGGACAGACGGACGGATGGACAGACAGACAGATGGACGGACAGACAGACGGACGGACAGACAGACGGACGGACGGACAGACAGACAGATGGACGGACGGACGGACGGATGAACAGACGGAACGACGGATGGACGGAACGACAGACGGATGAACGAACAGACGGACAGACGGACGGACGGACGGACGAACAGATGGACGGACAGACGGACAGACGGACGGACGGACGGACGGACGGACGGACGGACGGACGGACGGACGGACGAACACCACTCTCCTTCATTACTATGGAATTCCCAGTTGTCCGATTGGATGAACATGTTCACGGTGGTTGTCACCGGTGAAAAAAGGGGTTAATCTAAAATGGAAGAATATTTCAGGCAAAGCAGAATTATTTAGGGTCCGAAGGAGAGAACGGAGCAACAGAAAGAGAATAATTGCAAAAGACGGGACCACAAAAGATTTCAGTGTCATAACGAACAGTTCCAATGAGAAAAAAAAGGTGGGGTAAGAGTGAAGGATTTGGTGTGCTTCTGGGACGTTTTTTCTCAACTTCTTCCTCATTTCAGTTCTACCCGGTGACCAAACAATCGATTTAGCGATTAATATCAAAATCGAAGATTATCGTGAACACTGCCTTTAAGCTGAAGCCTTGGAAGATGTGATTTTGATGTTTTTGAAATTTTTAAAGCTTGACATCTGAGTTTTGTGTTCAACTCGCCTGTTTTGCTATATGTTATGCTATATCAGGCCAAAAAAGGGCATTAAACATTCTGAAAACATCAACATCAGAGAGGGAAAAATGAAAAGGAAACCGCACGACTGCTAATGAACGAAGCAAAAAAAGACGAATCGATGAGCAGGCATTGCTTTAGAGCCGAGTCGCACCTGCAAGATAACGTGTCAACTTCGTGCAAAGCTGCTGGAACGGTTCGGCAACTCCCATAGGCTGCTTGCACGGTGCCTTACGTGCCTAAGGCTGATTGCACGGAACCGAAGCTGGTTCGCACCCTACCGATCCACGATAAGGAGGCTTGCACGGAACGAAGTGTCAGTGAGCTGGTTAACACCGTACAATAAGCTGCTGGAACGCTTCGAAAACCCCCAGTGAGGCTGCTTGCTCGGTGCTTCCTGGGTCGTCTACACTGAGAAAGCTCGTTTGCACCATACCAAGACGCGAATAACGTGTTTGCACCGAACGAAGTGGCTTTTAGCGTGTTAACAACCTGTTTCAAAAGTTCTGAGTAATTCTAACCACTGCTGATCTTGCTGCGAGCGGACTATACCTGATCCAAATGAAATTTATTTCGAACATCCGGCTTTTCGACAATGGTCGGATGTAGAACTTTTCCGCATGTACGATTTATTGACTATTTTCAGGCTTCGAATTTTTCGAATATCTGACTTGTCGACTATAGTCCGATTTTGAATTTGTTCGAGTACCCGTCTTTCCGACTATACTTGGATTTCGAATTTTATTTTCAGAAATATCCTACTTTTTGGATATAATCGGACCTCATTCCTTTTCGAATATTCGACTTTTTGATTAAAAATTCGACTTCACTATCCGACTGAGACAGTCGGATACTCATTCGATTATTTGATTAAGAACACGCATTTTGCGGAACACCCATAGGGTGGTAGTTTAGCCTTCGCGTGTGCCCCGGACATGGATAAGCGTACTCCAAAAGTTTTGGTCGAGAAATAGCCCACCAAACTCCGCAGTGGCTGGCAACTGATGGGCCATTTTTTGGCCGAATCTCTCAGAGTGATACTGTGCTTATCTGGACCAAATTCCGGTCCGCAATTGCGTCTCGACACGCTTTGCGGCCGCACGCTGCCGAGTCAGAACAGCTTCCAGCGCCGCAGCCGCCGATCTGCTGACTCTAGGTGGGTTTTGGAAACTGGAAATCAAGAAAAATTGGAGAAAGTTGTATAAAAAAGCCACATCGAGTCGGCTTTGGCACTGGAAACCCGACTGACTCGAGAGCGAGCGGCCGCAAAGGGCCTCGAGACGCAATTGCGGACCGGAATTTGGCCCAGATAAGCACAGTAGCGACCAAAGCCAAACGAATTACTGTGCTCCTCTGGGCCGAATCCCGATCCGCAATTGCGTCTCGACACGCTTTGCGGCCGCGCGCTTCCGAGTTGGAAGAGTTTCCAGCGCCGCAGCCGTCGATCTGGGGTGCGTTCCAAGAATGTTCCCATGATACCGAGGGAGGGCAAATAGCCTTTCCATGGCCGACCTTGTTTCCCATGGCCACGAATTTTAACTGATAATTGCTTCCACGTCGCCGTGTATACGTTTCCATGGAAAACTTTAGCCGTGGGAATGTTCTTGGAACGCACCCCTGGTGACTCTAGATGGGTTCTGGAAACTGGAAACTTCGAAAAATTGGAGAAAACAGTGTAAAAAAGCCACATCGAGTCGGCTTCCGCGCTGGAAACTCGACTGACTCGAGCGCGTGCTGCCGCAAAGTAAGGCGAGACGCAATTGCGGACCAGAAATTGGCCCAACAAAGCACAGTAAATGTCTAACGGGCTCTCTGATGTTACATAGAAGGACTAAAGAAATAGAAAATTTTCGGGAAGCGATTCAGAATTTCATCAGAAAGTCGTAATTCTTCCTTGTCGCTCTTCAATATAGTTACTTAGGTCCGTGGCTTGTTTCCTCAAGAAAAAATACTTGAATCTAAACCGCGGCTGGCGCTGGCTGTTTAAATCTCACCTGGAGCAGCCCGTGACCGCAAATGAACACAGGCAAACACCCCCCTACCTCGTGTTGACTCGAATGAAAAATTTTGATCGGGTGATCAACCGCTTGAGTCGGCGCAACGGCGGATGATTTCCCACGCTTTTCGGCCTCTGTGATGGGATCATGAGAAACAAGGGCGTAAGTTTTGATACAGGTTTAATGCCACCTGCTTTAGTGATGGAGCAGTAAGGTTGAGACTCCCTGCTTGCTTCGTGGTGCTAGCGCAAGCGCGCGAGAGTGAGCAGGCGAGAGCGCGCGATAAGGAGCGTCCGTGAGCGGCTCGCGAATCGTGTGCCCACGATGACCATCGATTTTGCGTAATCGCACGCTCTCGCCACGTATGGACGGAGCCTTAGCATACCCGATGACGAGGTGATCAAGAAGGTCATAGAGGTTTTAGGTGACGAAGAGCTTGGTCGGAAGTTCAACTCTGGTCAGTGCAAATCCAAACATATCCCTAAATGAAGAGTGGTTGTGAGCAGTGTAGCCTCCCACGTGTTAAGCTTGTCAGCATAATCAGGAAATTAATTATACGTCTCCGATGGACATACGCAACGGTAAGCTGAGAGTTTGTCCACTGCTGGAAAGAACTAGATGACCACCATGAACAGAAATAACCTCGGGTCCTGCCTGCGCATTACGCATTGGACGCATCCGGTCGGTAAGGCTTCTTGCTTCACATCAGCGGGTTGTGTCGTACCAACTCTAAGCAATTTTCACCACTGTTACTCCAGATCGCGACCTCGATTCACAAGTATAGTCAATTTTGCGTTACCTGAATCTGTGCGTACCACTTAATCATTTCTCTAAAAACTCTCCCTCAGTAGATACCACTCTATAGCATATGAGCATATGAAAATCCGTAGTTTTTCCTCATAGCCCAAAAATCATGCGATGCACAGATAACTCAAAGTTGGCAATAATATTCAATTGACCACGCGGTTTTATGCTTTATTTGTATGAAGTATGGAGGAATTTCAGTTGTAACGGTATGCAGAAGTCTTTCCTGCTCTACACATACTTACTCAACGTCGGCATGGATCCGGAAGAGACTTCGCGTTCACTGTTGAAGGTTGGCGCAAATTCGGTGCCATATGCTATAACATAGGTGCACCAAATTTGCGCCAGCCTTCAATGGGGAACGCAAAGTCTCTCCAAGATCCATGCCGGTCATACTTAATATTTGATTGCCCGTTGTCAGCCGGCGGTAGTCTCAGCGGCGGGCACACGTCTCTGGTTGTTTCGAGGCACACGTTCGTTTTGGTTGCTTTGCGGAGCTGCCATCTTCCATCTCGTTCGGTTTTGCGCGATCTGTAACTAGTTTGTGTTAGGTGTGTTCAGATGTTTGAAGGCATCGCTCCATCTTGTTGGGGGACGACCAAGTGTTCGCTTGATGTCTCGCGGGTACCAGAGGGTTACGCGATTCGTCCAGCTGTCATCGGTTCTCCTTATAACGTGACCGGCCCATCGATGTTTTGCGGCTGCCATGTAAGCTACAGCGTCCCGAATTCCTGAATGTTGGTGGAGGTCGGTGCTGCGGAGGTGCAGGCTTCTTTGCTCTCGACGGCTCGTCCCCAACAGCGTCCGTTCGAGGGCTCGTTGCGTCCATGTCATCAGAATTGCAGAAGACTTGTTGGAAGCCCAGGTTTCAGCTCCATAGCACAGGGCGGAGAGGACGGTGGAGTCAAAAAGATGCGCACGGATTTTTTTGTCGGAGACAAGGTGAGCTGCTTCCCTTATGTTGGACATCACAGCCCATGCAGCGCTTCTTCTTCGGCTGACTTCGGCCCTCAAATCGTTGTCCATGGTCATGAGGCGCCCGAGGTAGACGTAGTTTTCCGTATCAGGAAGGAAAACTCCGTTCACTGTAATCGGTGCTGGGTCTGCCCATCTGTTCCTCATGACTTCTGTCTTGCTGCGATTCATCGTCAACCCGATTCTGCGGCCAGCTGCGTTCAGTTCATCCACCATCTGTTGAAGTTCGTTTTGACTGTTGCTGACCAGAACGATGTCATCGGCGAAGCGGAGGTTTGAGAGTTTCCTGCCGTCTATGGGAACACCCCTGTCGTTCCAATCTCGATCAATCACGGCGTGATGGAGAGCAGCAGTGAACAGCTTTTGTGAGATGGTGTCACCTTGGCGGACTCCTCTCCCAATCGGCACCGTCAGCTCTTTGTGGAACATCTTGATCTTTGTAGATGTGCCCATGTTGCACTCCTCCAGCATGTTGATGTAGATCGGGTCCACGCCGGCGCGGAAAAGAGCGTTCCAAACTGCGTTCAGTTCGACACTGTCAAATGCTTTGACATAATCGATGAAGCACATTAGGGGCGGTTGCTTGTACTCTCGTGTCTTTTCAATTAGTTGAGTTTACGTGTGGATGTGATCCATACAGCAGTATCCGCACCGAAAACCGGCCTGTTCTACGAGCTGGTTTTTCAGCGCGTCACCAGAGTTGGTGTTCGCAAAAGTCCTTCTAGAACAAAGACTCCCTACCCCAAGCTCCACCACGATAAGGTACCAGCTGGACTTTGGAGAGGGCTCTACACATGGCGCTACGAAAACTGATAGGATCCCTATAAATACCACGCAACTACCGAAGGAATGGCCATCGTTGGGTTTTCTCGCCCAAACATGATTCAAAGGCAGTGTTGATTTATCATAGCATCCAGTTAGCTGTTATTTGATGAGACGTCCAGGATGTTTGAAGGATAATTTTGAAATCCTGCTTATTTCCCGTGATCAAAATGGATGCTTAAGGTCCCACATACACGTGTGTCTAGGCTTGACCCTCATTATGACGAAAATCAGCAAGAGCCTAAGAGAAAAAAACAAAAAAAAAACTTAAAACCGGCCATCAGTAGGATCACTACGCCCGTTCATGTAGTTTCTCCTTCCTCGAGTAACAGGACTTTTTCATGAGCACTGACTGTTTTGAAGAAAACGAGTTATAGGCTTGGGATAGATGAAGCCAGACGTGTATGAACAAAGTTATGAATTTGGCAACTGTTATAGTCAAAAAATTGCCCCATTTCAGTGGTTCCCGTCAGACTCTCAGTTTTGAAGACACAGTTGTCACAAAGACCAAACCCATCAGACTCTCCACCAGTAAAAAAAAAGTCAAAACTTTTAAGGGAAGGCCCTGCCTCTGATGAAGCGGTTGACTAAATGCGCAAAAGCTCGGGATTTCGTCTTCAACAAAGCACATGCACTTGCTTATGTACAACTCTCACGAGTTCACCTGCGTACAGAACGCGGGCGATTGCGTACTGATCGCGCATACTTGCGTTCCGACCGCGCAGACTGGCAAATAGATCTCAACGAGCAGTTTGCTTGCGTACTGAAGTCACGCGATTGCGTACTGAACGTGAACACTTGCGTATCGACAGCGCAGACTGACAAGCCAATCTCACCGAACAGTTAGCTTGCGTACTGAACGCGGGCAATAGCGTACTGAACCCGCGCACTTGCGTTCCGACCGCGCAGACTGACAAACCGACCTCGCCCACCAGTATACCTCCGTGCTAAACGCGGGCGATTGCGTATTGAAAGCGAACACTTGCGTACCGACCACGCAGACCGACAGACCGACCTCAACGAGCAGTTTGCTTGCGTACTGAAGTCACGCGATTGCGTACTGAACGTGAACACTTGCGTATCGACAGCGCAGACTGACAAACCAATCTCACCGAACAGTTAGCTTGCGTACTGAACGCGGGCATTAGCGTGCGGAACGCGCACACTTGTGTTCCTACCGCGCAGACTGACAAACCGACCTCACCCGCCAGTTCACCTTCGTATTGAACGCGGACGGTTGCGTTTTCAATTCAATTCATTTCAATAGCTTTATCTGGCAACAAAGAAACATACAAAATGTACAGGCCATAAAACGGCCAATGTCTCACCGTCGACTGCGTACCACGCGCTGCTCGACCGCACGTGCGTCGGAAGCAGACGAGTTTTGGCCGCCGCACGACAAGTTCCGGCCGCCGCGCGGCGGCCGAAACGTCGCGCGGCGGCCAAAACTCGTCGCGCGGCGGCCAATACCCGTCTGCTTCCGACGCGCGTGCGGTCGCGCAGCTCGTGGTACGCCTTCGACGGTGAGACATTGGCCGTTTTATGGCCTGTATGTGAGATCGGTTTAAAGGCATCGTACGCGCAAAGAACCGTATCTCATTTTTTCATGTTTTTGCGCAGGCAATTCTCTGACATACAGAATAAGAGTGGAAACGCTCCACAAAACCATCGACTTTTTCGAAAAAACTCATCTTGAAATGTCTCGAATTATTCACTTCCCACCCCTTCGTCGATTTCGGTGTGTCTGGTGCAATACGTCTGAAGTTTTTTTCGCAAACGTCGGATGTGTTTTTTGCTTCAAACTTATTAGGTGGGTGAATTCCTGTTGCCTCTTGTTCACTGGAACTTATTCTGAAAAATAAAGTATCCATTGGGCAAGTTGGGATTTTAGAATTTCCCGAATTAAAAATTTCAAATGCTGAATCATCCGCGCATGTGGTGGCGCTTCTGTTCCTTGTGCTAGATGGTTGGTGAAAATTGGTGGCGGATCGTCATTTTGAACCACTCCAACTTCAGAACCTCATGTTTTTGACGCGCAAAACTTCACCAACGTGGTCCGCCGGGCTCAATCATGAAATCGAGCCTGAAAAATGGAAATTGGTTTTCAGCGCGAACGATGCCTTTAAACAAGACAGCCTGGACAAAATTGTAGGCAAAGAAAACACTCGTACGAATAAGAGCACCCTGAATTTAAAGCTTTAGCAGAAAGCACGGCCAGCCATCGACCCAATGCAATGACCTGAGGTTGAAATGGGATAGCCTGCTTTTGAAAATTGGAAAATGCGCGGCCTCAACGATCTCTGAAGGTAATTTGTTCCAAATTGGGATGACTCTAAATGCAAAGAAATGCAGCACGTTGGACTTCGACGTAAATCTACGTGCGAGCTGAAAAGCGTGCTGGCGGGAGCGAGTACAGCGGCTGGTGAACACTAAAACACTCAAATGGGATGTCGCAAAGACCGTTAACGATTTTATACAGTTGACCGCAATGTTAAAAGGACATGGTGCGGTTGCGTATTGCACTAAAACTACGGTAGAATCTGGCGCTTTGCCAGATTTCTTCATCGATCGGCGCCACAGCTGGTATTCTCGTGAGCAGAGAGACGACGGTTGGCGCCGATCGATGACGAAATCTGGCAAAGTGCCAGATTCTACCGTAGCTTTAGTGCGAGCCCGCAACCGCACCATGTCCTTTTAACATTTCGGTCAACTGTAACATAAGTGTAAATCGAACTCGGTTCGCCGATATCGTAGGGTTTCGATCCCCAACATTTCAAGCCTTGTCGTATAGTCTGGTACTTCTCGCGTAGGAAATACTTTGACAAAAACGCGTTTTGAGTACCGCCTTTGCACGTCTTCAACTACTTCATCATCTTCGACAGAAGATGGTGACCAGACCTGCGTACAGTATTTCAAGAGCGGTCTGCAGTAGACAATGTATGTTGTCCTGTAATGTTCGAGACACGGGTGTTGCAGAGATCTCAGGATGCAATTTGCTACACGAGAAGCTTTCTTAGAGATTTCCTTGCAATGGGGTTCCCACTTAAGGTCGGTGCTAATAAGCACACCAAGATCACTGACAGTCTCGCGTACGGGAAGCGCAACGAAGCTGGTATTGGAAGCGAACACTTGCGTACCGACCGCGCAGACCGACAAACCGATCTCTCCAACCAGTTTGCGTACTGAACACGGGCAATCGCGAACTGAACGCGTACACTTGCGTACCGACTGCACAGACTGACAAGCCGACCTCACATACCAGTTCACCTCCGTACTGAACGCGAGCGATTGCGTATTGAAAACGAACACTTGCGTACCGACCGCGCCGACCGACAAATCAATCTCACCCACAAGTTTACCTCCGTACTGAACGCGGGCGATTGCTTACTGAACGCGAACACTTGCGTACCGACCGCGCAGACTGACAAATCGATCTCACCGACCAGTTTTTTTGCGTACTGAACGCGGGCGATCGCGTTCTAAACGCGCACACCTGCGTTCTGACCGCGCAGACTGACAAGCCGACCTCACCCACCAGTTCACCTCCGTACTGAACGCGAGCGATTGCGTATTGAAAGCGAACACTTGCGTACCGACCGCGCAGACCGACAAACCGATCTCCCCAACCAGTTTGCGTACTGAACACGGGCAATCGCGTACTGAACGCGCACACTTGCGTACCGACTGCACAGACTGACAAGCCGACCTCACATACCAGTTCACCTCCGTACTGAACGCGAGCGATTGCGTATTGAAAACGAACACTTGCGTACCGACCGCGCCGACCGACAAATCAATCTCACCCACAAGTTTACCTCCGTACTGAACGCGGGCGATTGCGTACTGAACGCGAACACTTGCGTACCGACCGCGCAGACTGACAAATCGATCTCACCCACCAGTTCACCTCCGTACTGAACGCGAGCGATTGCGTATTGAAAACGAACACTTGCGTACCGACCGCGCCGACCGACAAATCAATCTCACCCACAAGTTTACCTCCGTACTGAACGCGGGCGATTGCTTACTGAACGCGAACACTTGCGTACCGACCGCGCAGACTGACAAATCGATCTCACCGACCAGTTTTTTTTGCGTACTGAACGCGGGCGATCGCGTTCTAAACGCGCACACCTGCGTTCTGACCGCGCAGACTGACAAGCCGACCTCACCCACCAGTTCACCTCCGTACTGAACGCGAGCGATTGCGTATTGAAAACGAACACTTGCGTACCGACCGCGCCGACCGACAAATCAATCTCACCCACAAGTTTACCTCCGTACTGAACGCGGGCGATTGCGTACTGAACGCGAACACTTGCGTACCGACCGCGCAGACTGACAAATCGATCTCACCCACCAGTTCACCTCCGTACTGAACGCGAGCGATTGCGTATTGAAAACGAACACTTGCGTCCCGACCGCGCCGACCGACAAATCAATCTCACCCACAAGTTTACCACCGTACTGAACGCGGGCGATTGTTTACTGAACGCGAACACTTGCGTACCGACCGCGCAGACTGACAAATCGATCTCACCGACCAGTTTTTTTTTGCGTACTGAATGCGGGCGATCGCGTTCCTAAACGCGCACACCTGCGTTCCTGACCGCGCAGACTGACAAGCCGACCTCACCCACCAGTTCACCTCCGTACTGAACGCGAGCGATTGCGTATTGAAAACGAACACTTGCGTACCGACCGCGCAGACCGACAAACCGATCTCCCCAACCAGTTTTTTTTGCGTACTGAACGCGGGCGATCGCGTTCTAAACGCGCACACCTGCGTTCTGACCGCGCAGACTGACAAGCCGACCTCACCCACCAGTTCACCTCCGTACTGAACGCGAGCGATTGCGTATTGAAAACGAACACTTGCGTACCGACCGCGCAGACCGACAAATCAATCTCACCCACAAGTTTACCTCCGTACTAAACGCGGGCGATTGCGTACTGAACGCGAACACTTGCGTACCGACCGCGCAGACTGACAAATCGATCTCACCGACCAGTGTTTTTTTGCGTACTGGACGCGGGCGATCGCGTTCTAAACGCGCACACCTGCGTTCTGGCCGCGCCGACCGACAAATCAATCTCACCCACAAGTTTACCTCCGTACTGAACGCGGGCGATTGCGTACTGAACGCGAACACTTGCGTAACGACCGCGCAGACTGAAAAACTAATCTCACCGACCAGTTAGCTTGCGTACTAAACGCGTGCGATCGCGTTTTAAACGCGCACACCTGCGTTCTGACCGCGCAGACTGACAAGCCGACCTCACCCACCAGTTCACCTCCGTACTGAACGCGAGCGATTGCGTATTGAAAACGAACACTTGCGTACCGACCGCGCCGACCGACAAATCAATCTCACCCACAAGTTTACCTCCGTACTGAACGCGGGCGATTGCGTTTTGAACGCGAACACTTGCGTACCGACCGCACAGACTGACAAATCGATTTCACCGACCAGTTTGCTTGCGCACTGAAGGCGCGATTGCGTACTGAACGCGAACACTTGTGTACCGACTGCGCAGACTGACAAACCAATCTCACCGACCAGTTAGCTTGCGTACTGAGCGCGGGCGATTGCGTACTGAACGCGAACACTTGCGTACCGACCGCGCAGACCGACAAACCGATCTCAACGAGCAGCTTGCTCGGGTACTGAACGCGGGCGATTGCGTACTGAACGCGATCACTTTCGTACCGACCGCACAGACTGACAAATCGATCTCACCGACCAGTTTGCTTGCGTACTGAAGGCGCGATTGCGTACTGAACGCGAACACTTGCGTACCGACCGCGCAGACTGACAAACCAATCTCACCGACCAGTTAGCTTGCGTACTGAGCGCGGGCGATTGCGTACTGAACGCGAACACTTGCGTACCGACCGCGCAGACCGACAAACCGATCTCAATGAGCAGCTTGCTCGGGTACTGAACGCGGGCGATTGCGTACTGAACGCGAACACTTGCGTACCGACCGCATAGACTGTGAAATCGATCTTATCGACCAGTTTGTTTGCGCACTGAACGCGGGCGAATGCGTACTGAAAGCGAGCGGTTGCGTATCGACAGCGCAAACTGACAGAACGACCTCACCGACCAGTTTTCTTGCGTACTAAGCGCGGGCGATTGCGTACTGAACGCGAACACTTGCGTACCGGCCGCACAGACTGACAAATCGATCTCACCGACCAGTTTGCCTCTATACCGGATGCGGACAATTGCGTACTGAACGCGAGCAATTGCGTATCGACAGCGCAAACTGACAAAACGACCTCAACGAGCAGCTTGCTCGGGTACTGAACGCGGGCGATCGCGTACTGAACGCGAACACTTGCGTACCGACCGCACAGACTGACAAATCGATCTCACCGACCAGGTTGCTTGCGTACTGAAGGCGCGAGTGCGTACTGAACGCGAACACTTGCGTACCGACCGCGCAGACCGACAAACCGATCTCAACAATCAGTTTGCCTCCATACCGAATGCGGACATTTGCGTACTGAACGCGATCACTTGCGTACCGACCGCATAGACTGTTAAATCGATTTCACCGACCAGTTTGTTTGCGCACTGAACGCGGGCGAACGCGTACTGAAAGCGAGCAATTGCGTATTGACAGCGCAAACTGACAGAACGACCTCACCGACCAGTTTTCTTGCGTACCGAACGCGGGTGGTTGCGTACCGAACGCGAGCACCTGCGCACTGCCTGCGTGCGCTCAAGTGCAGACCGCAGCGAAAAGTTATTTCTCGTACTAACCGCGCGCAAAGATAAATGTGCACGGTCAGTACGCCTCTACTTAATCCTGCGAGCGGTTGGTACGGAGCTCAGGCGTATCGACCACGTGCACTATTTCGTTTGCGCGGTCAGTACGTAAATGTGGGCGTTCGGTACGAAACGCAGTTTTCGCCCGCGGTCAGTACGATAGTGGCACGCGGTCGGTACGGAACGCGATTTTTCGCTCGCGGTCGGTCCACTCCATTGTCTGAGGTAGCTTTTCTCCCCTCACCTAGACTGCTACGCTCCATACGTACCAGTGCAGTGCTGACAGGAGTTTACACGCGCGTTCAATGCGTTTCAAGCTGTTTCAGTCGAGCGAGGTATCAATCAGTAAGTATCCGAAACACTTGCGAATTTCATCAACAGCACCCGCCGGGATACTTCTGGCCTCTGATGTTACTGTGAGCCGGAGATCCAAGCCCCCTCATACCTAATATTCATGTTTCAGTAGGCACATGCATAGTGAAACTCTGCATGGTTTTTGTTTTTGGTGAATGCCGCACGTATAGATGTGTCATAGGTCGTGTATTGGCAAAACATCGGAAGCATTCATATAAAAAAGCCGAGGATGAGTCGACGAGTCGCTGCACATTCCAGACACATTCCGTCGGTGTACACCGTCGTATAGTTGCGCGAGCGAAATTCACATATGTTTTGCTCGAGCTCTAGCTTTTCCAGAAGAACTCATTCAGAAACTGAAAAACAGAAAACCTGGTAATTATTTGCCTCTTGGCCTCCCTCTGAGTCAACGCATGTCGTGGTTTACTTGATTTGCATCCATTATCTATATAGGAGCTTCATTGAGCGTACCGCAACAAACTGGAAGCACTGCATTAACCACGATGAACTTCCAGAATAATACTTAGGCCGCTCGGTTGTTGATCAATGAAGAGCTGAAGGTCAAGCAGTACAATGCCCACATCGACTTTTCGTTACTCGCGACCATTTCTAGCTAACTCTGTCTTCTACCCTTCCCTATCCACTCGCCTAGTTAATCTCCCCCGACTGAGACTCTTGGTAGGCACGGACATTCTGGTGTCAGCAAGCGCGGACTACTTGGACGTCAAGAACTCGGAAGAAGTATCGCACGCAGATAGTTAGCGGGCAGCACACTCTTGAAAACTATTCCTAATGCTTACAGAATACCAAATCTGACGGCGAACAAGCTCGTCTGTTCGATGCGGCCAGAGCGATCAGATACGAATGCTACATATTTACTTAGGCAAGGAGCGTCGGAAAAGACTGCGAGCTTTTTGCGTGCGAGATTCGGCAACTAGAACTTAGCGCGTTTACATATCATTTCTACGCGCAAGCACGAAAATCAAGCTAAACTGGCTGCAATTCGAGTTGCTTCGCAAGACCTGTTCTAGAGTTTGGTCGCAGCGCTACGCAATCACGTTTTAGCGTCCCATATCGATCACGTCGTGTCGCTTCGCCTTCAGAGTCTATCGCGCTTTGTGAAAGAGCCACGAATAGTTGTCGCCTAGCGATCAAACCCTCCGCTTGGCAGTGGGGCGCGGCGCGGCGATTGCGGTGCTATCACCAATGGAATCTGGATGAATTTGACCTTGTTTGAATGCTGTGTCTTGTAAGTCTGCACTATATACTCAGGCAATTGTGCGGACTTATCGCGAGGCACCATAGGAACGAATGCCATCAGCGATCAGACCGCTTTTTTTGTGCGCTGTCAGCTTGAAGTGGACTCGCGGCCGGTAAGCCAGGACAAAAATAGGACCGACTATTTTTGTCCTGGAAACTTGATTAAATCTGATTACAAGTTATTATACAACAAGGCGGAGCCTAGGAGCAAAAACACCCATCTCCGAGCGTTACATCCTCTATTTGGTAGAGACAGAGGCTGTTCTCGTTAGGGCAACTTAGGAGATACTCCGTGTACTCAAGCTTCGGTAATTGAACCCGCGAAAAATTCGTTCTACCACAGTGCATCGTAGTCTACGCGGGTTTCACCGTCCAGAACGCGGTCAGTCCGGCATGTGTGGCTTTGCGTGATCAACCGCTCAGGCAGTGGGACGGACTTATCGCGACGTCGAATAGGAACGAACGCTGGATCGAAGATGATCAGCCCTCTGTTTTTGGGCACGGTCAACTCTAAATGGGCCCGCGATCATCTCTGAATGTGCTCGCGATCAGTACGCCTGGACAAAGAAAAGGTAGTTATTAATTATAATACAACTAAGCGGAGCCTAGGACCAAAATTAAGCACCTGCGGGCGTTACGTCCTCTATCTGGTAGGGACAGGGTGTACTCACGCTAGTGATGCAACCGAAGACATACTAGATGTACCTCAAACTTGGGCAATCTCGTTTCACCACACAGGACAGATCTCGTTTTATTGCACAGGACAGTGCATCGTAGTCGATGCGGGTCCGTCGCGGTCAGTCCGATATGTGCCGTTGCTCGAGTTCGGCCGGAATACGATGCTGGTCGTTCGCCTAGTTACATTGCTGTACGCGATAGAAACGATTTATGGAAGCGGTAAGTTCTACATACCTTGAGCTGCGCGCTATAAGTCCGCACTTCCGTCGGACACACAGCGCGACGATATCGAGCAACAGAAACTTGTACGCGATCAGTTCTACTTGGATTTGCGCTCGGGATAGAAACAGTTCCTGAGCGAGGTACAAAAATACAACCAAATTAATACAAAATAAAATACAAAAATTACAATAGAACTACATAGTAGCCGATTTCTTCGCGCGATATGCCCGCAACGTTGCCTGAGTATTTCTCTTATCCTTATGAATTGAGTCTCGAACATTTGAATTGTATGATTGAGTATTCTTCAGAGTATTTTCTCTTTTTTCTCCAATTTTCCAGGAACCCAGACATTGATTGTTCTGCGAATCATTGCTTTAGATGTTCGAACCCCAATTTCGCTTATAGTTTCTGCCTAGTTGTAACTATAGTATTACGAGTGATCTGTTTGATGTACTTATTTGATTTAGTTGCTCACGATAAGTCCTACTTCTGTTTGTGCATACCGACCGCGGGTAGCGAGCTTTAAGCTAACCGTGCACGGAAAGGAGCGGGCTGATCACCATTCACTCCATGGTTTCCGTTTCCGATTTAGTCTGACGCATGGACCAGGCGGCTGACAGTGCGGGGTGGGCGGCCTCACTGGAGAATGGGATTTCGATTCGCGCGGGATGATCTACCGTTGCTGTCACGTCCATTCATCAGACTAGAATTATTACGCGAACTCTACATTCAATCCTGAGTAACGTCGCTACACAGGTTTGTTCACTTGTCCGAGAAGCCATGGTCTTTTCCACGATGCCCGAGGAGCCATGTTCTTTTCCACGGTATCATCTTCAGATGCACCCTCGTTACTTATTTTTAGAGTCGTCGAAGTATTGTTCGTCAGTTCGGTATAATTGATGGAAGACGTAAACACGCAGAAAGGGAGGCCGTAAGGCGCCATTCATACTCCTCAGCGCCCGCGCGGCACAAGCGACGTTGGATTATGAGTATTTTCTACCCGCGTCACGCGCTTGCGAAGACTGTCAGTACTACAGGGGTGGCTAATGGCGGAGTGATTAAAGAGGGCCCTAACTTTGCCGAACAAGCAAAATTTGTGCACGCATTCACCATCATGCCAGCAGAAGATAGTACTGAAATCAATTGTGGTGAAATGGAAAGAAATTGAAGATGGATTAGATGAAAATGAAGAAAAAGTGGCTACGATAGTGGGCGCCATGGCGAAGCGGGTGTAACGCGCGCGCCGCTCCGTCAATGAGTAGTATGAATAGCGCCTGAGGGGACAAAGACTGAGCGTCACAAGCATAGACTCAACGAGACGTTGACTGCGGGAGAATACACTTAACCAACAATCTATTTAGAATCAACTATATTTGAATGGCGATAAAATCAAATTTTCATCACAGAAGCACGTGTTGTAAAATTTGATTGCAGGAGTACGTGCTGCAAGGTATCCCAGCGCCATAGCAGCAGCCCACAGGCATGCGACTCGACCAGCTCGCCGAGCACCATCTAGAGCCTTCAGCGGCTGGGTCGACCAAAAACCGCAAACTTGTCTATTTAAACCAGCGACGATGCGAGTCCCTCCTCAGTATGTTAGCCTCTTTCGGAAAATCGTTTCGTCATCAAGTTCAATGCGTATTATGCACGCATCAAACGTTTTATCTGTTGGGGCACGTGCTGTAATTTGAAGCACAATAGGAGTACGCGCTCCCCTAGCAGCAGGTTCCCTGACTGTGTTCGAAACCTTCGAGTTGAATGCATAGTCGACACGCATTGAATGCGGCGATTGTCTTAGTACGTTGGCAGGATATGCTGCCGTTAGCAGTAGCTCCTGCTCACAACGAGGAATAGTCTTCGATGTTTGCCCTGGAGTACTAACGCTATTGTGCAGACGTACTACCACCCGACTGTCTGAAGTAGTAGTCTGTTGTTTTCTGATACGCATACTCCTAGTCGGTGCTCTACACATTGCAACCGAATCTTTCATTTCGGGTTTCCCATCCATTGATTCGAGATTCTAAACATTCGGGATTCCGTTCACCGAAAACACGTCAAAATCCGATTGATACAATACACGATTTTCTGAGAGTACAATGAAATTTCAATAGTTAAAGGCACTGTTCGCGATAAAAATCGCTTTTCTGTTTTTTGCCTATCTTGAAAACGGTCCCATTCTGATTCCAATGATGCTCCTGGAATCGTACAAGATCTTCTGGGAATGGAGTTATGGTCCTTCAAAAATTGAGCTAGGGAAAATGGTGGACGAAATCTCCGAGGCTTGTAACTTCCGTCTTTTGCAGCCAATGCATGCGAGCTGACCTGAGTAAAAAGAGAAGTTGAGAATGAAGAGAAGAACGGGGCTTTTTGATCAAAAACCATCGCTCAACTCACGATTTCGAGTGTTCCTTTGTTCACGTCGAGGGGCGGAAAGGGGCGGGACTTGCCCACAGCGGCGGGGTTTGCCCACTTTTCTAAGCCGTTTTGCGGCTCCTGGGTAGCTTTTCGTCTCGTTTTTTCGACGCTGTTCTGCTTCTGAGAGCCACAAAAAGCGTTTGTCATGAAAAATTCGAGGATGAAGTTTATCGCGAACAGTGCCTTTAAGAATCAGAATCTGCAACAAAACGGGCTCCTATCTGGCTCGGGCCTTCGTGTCGCGATTAAAGGAAAATCCGTCGGAACCGGTCAATCGAAATCAGTCCAAATCCGAATAACCAAAAATAGAATGAAATTAAGAAGAACAAAAGTTTGATTCACTGAAGTTTTTAGGTTCATTTTCCGTCACTCGTTTGGTCTTTGTATTCAAATGACTGGAATCATTCAGCTTACTAGGGTACCTCGCAAGGCCGTCCCCACCATTTCAAAGATGGTGAATGCTTTCTGGCCAATTCTGACTCGCTGTCTCCAAATCTGACATCGGATTCTGCTACGAACACCGCTGAACGAAAATATAAGCGTTTCTGAAGCTTTGCGATTAGGTACTCGTCAGCCGATTTTTGGGGCGTTCAGAAAAAATTTCTCGGATTTGGCTCAAAACTTTCAACTGTAGGTTATTTGGGGCGCTGAACCCGAATCTGAGGTCTAATCCTAATCAGAGTAAGGGTTACTGCAGGTTACGGTAGTCATAATGCCTTTCAACTGGCGTTATCTACCTCAATATTTCGAAAATCGAAAATTGGACCTTAAATTCGTGTTCGGCGTCCCAAATAACACCCACAGAGAAATTTTGAAAAAAAAATCTTTGAAAAAAAAATTTTAAATCTGAGACTCTGACTGAGCTACCGTGTACCCACCGTAACCTATCGTAATCTATCGAAAGTCGATAAACGGGTTGCATATTCGTGCTCAGCACTCCAGAAAACCCATACAGAAAAATTTTGGGCCTTACCTAACGACCCATTCCGGAAATCGTCAAAACTCGCGATCTTCCGTCAAATTTTTCGCATCATGGGAAGCTTTGAACGAATCAAGTCGAAAACTTCGAAAAATCAAGAAATTGACCCCAGATGCGTGGTCAGCGCCCCAAATAACCCACCTGGAAGAATTTTGGGTAAAATCTGGTACATTTCCTTGAAACGCTTTAAGAGCTCTAATTGGTATAAATAAACGTCCAACCTAAAATTCGTGAAGTCAAAACGCTATCAGTCTGCGCAGAAATCGGAGAATGTGCCTCCACCCAAACTTTGCTCAGGGGGTAGTTCTGGGCGCTGAACACATTTATAAGTGCCGCTTCCGTATTTTCCGAAGACTAATGCGCGTTTTTGATGAAAAAGAACGCTTAACAAACAATTAGAGGCTTCTAGCCTTCTACTAAATCTGTAACTCATGGATCCACAGCTCATTCTTCTTAAAATTAAGGGACCAACTTAGAATTCAAGCTGAGAACGTAAATAATTCTTCATTGAACTTCTTAGCCGAATTCAGCAGAGAACTACAAACGTCATGTTCAGCTCAGCTGAAGAAAATCTGAACTTTGACTAGCTATAACTTTTTTCGCAGATGTCTGTAGCAAAATCTGAGTTCAAATTCGAAGAGAACGTGCCAGAGTTGACTAGCAAACATTCATCAGCTGTCTGAACAGGGGGAACATCATACAAGGTTGCCTAGTTAGGTCGGACCAATTGAATAGATTTTCAACGATATCCGTTTTCTGAGTGGCTCAGAATTCAAAGTTTTCGGCACAGACCCAATTTATTGTCGGTACCTGACTACCGTCTTGAATGCTAATTTCCATGCAAGAAAGGTCCTCAACAAAAAGGAAATGAAAGATAGAATCGATTACTCATTGGAAACATAATAGCCTGTCAAGGTCCATTCCTCAAACTCAGGCACCTGTAGTTGTGTTAGTTGACCGCTGTCCTCTGCGTATTTCTCTGGGATAATCAAGAGCCAGCGTGACCACGCTGCTCACCCAGAACTGCTTTGCCCCTGGAACCGCTCACACACGCAATGAACTCGATTTTAAAGGCACAGGACACCCAAAAAATTATTTTTCAGATTTTATGCTGATCTTGGAGAGGGTCACACGCTGATAACAATGGTGTCTCTTAGAAAATTTAGTGGACGTGTTGTCTCGGGTCTGTATTTCTCTCCATTCGCAGTCGCTGCTCGAAAGCGAACCAGAATGAGGAGACAAGCCGGCAATGGAGGGAAGGACGACTATTCGGTTGACATTCATCCACCCATCTAACCGGTATTGAGTTCGAAATTCAGGAAGGGGGTCGGGCCTGTGGTGGTCGCTTATATCTCGCTTATTTGGAAGACTTGAGATCTCGCACTTGGCATGTATTATATACACTACCGCTCGTAGGATTTGGTCATGAAGCGAGCGAGGTCGGGTTTTCGCGTCTTTTTTGTATAACTTGCTTCAAAGTCAAATTTGAGCGAAACGAAAGAGATATCTCTGAAAGTCGGGCTCCGCAAAAAAGGTTAGGGATTTGGCATTGTTCTTAAATGTCGTGAAATTGTTTTATTGGATCTGGCTTTCAACTTGATTTCTTGAATGTCGTGAAATTATTGACTCGATTTGGCTGATGATGGTATTTGTAGACATCGTAATCATCAAAATATAGTGAGATTGTTGTTAGTGGATTTGGCACGCGCTCTATAAATTATCAGAGTCAAATCACGCGTCAGAAGGAGTTTTGAGTCGAGCGTGATTTGGATCAAATCAGAACAAGGATAAGTCCATGAACAAAAACCTTTTCATACAATGTGAACCGTGAAAGCGTTAAGGACACAAAGACTATCATGAGAAATACTTCTGACACATGATTTGACTCTGATAATTGATAGAGCGCGTGCCAAATCCACTTGCAGCAATCTCACTATACTTTAATGATTACGATGTCTACAAATACCATCATCAGCCGAATCAAGTCAATATTTCACTACATTTAAGAACAATGCCAAATCCCTAACCTTTTTTGCGGAGCCCAACTTTCAGAAAATTCACAGCTTTTCCCGAGGGTTTCCCTTCTACAATATCGTCAACCTCTAGAGGGATGAGCCGCGATCAGGGATGTGCGGCAAACGATTTTGAAAAATCGGCAAACGGAAATCGACAAATTCTGTCCACAAATGACCGGCGACCGGCAATCGACAAACGGCAAAATAAGAAAATCTCGTACAAAAACGATGCAAATGTTCTAAAAGTAGCAGTAAAAATACCTTTCCCATGCACAAATCGTATTTCGATAGCCAAATAAGAAATGGTTCCTGAATAGTGTATGGCAGACTGTCCTTGAACCTCGGCATTTTGCTCTAGTTCAATAACACCACGAGGTTTTTCAATAATACCACAAGAAATTTAACCTCTTACTTTGGTACAATACCTGATATAAAAAGCAGCATCGGAATGGGCATTCTATTGAACACTGGTAATGGGAATGTTGTGGTGAAAGGATAGTAATTTTTCGAGGTTCTCTAATATCAACCCTTTTCGGAATATGTAGTAGTCATGCAATTGCTTCGTGTTTCAAATTTATAGCACGAAATTCAGAGTAACGCGCAATCCAATTCAAAGGCATCGTACGCGCTGAAAACCACACCGTTTTCTGAGTTTGAATCATTGGTTGGGCCCGCCTGAGAACGTGGGTAGAGTTTCTCGGATCACCTACGCATCATTCGGAAGATAAGGGTGATCAAATGCCTAGAATTCCACCAAAAGAGGCCGGCCTTCTGACAGCCATGTGGCATAAAATGAAAAAGAAAGAAGCTTCTCAACAAGCTATATCGCGTAAATGAGTGGAAGTTGATGTATCATTTGTTGATGAGCTACCTTATTTTCTCATTTGAGGCCACATGGCTGTCGGAAGGCCAACCTCTTTTAGTGGAATTTGAGGCATTCGATCTCCCATATCTTCCCAATGATGCGTCGGTGACCCGAAAAACTCTACCCACGTTCTCAAACGGGCCCAGCCAATGATTCAAGCTCAAAAAACGGTGAATGATTTTCAGCGCGTACGATGCCTTTAAGGGGATGAGCATTCGAAAGTAGTTTGAAAAAAAGGAAGAGGTCAGTGTGTCCCTACTTGACTTGATTATTTTTTAACGAGCGTGGCAGCCCTTCTCTTGCGGAAATCGCCGCTGCAACTCCGCAATAAAGCCATACCGGCTTCGCGAAAGGTACCAGAGCGGCTCTGCGAAAGTGCCGCTGCGGCACCGCGATGGGTGGCTGCGTCTTTACAAAAATAGGACCAACTGAGAGTAACTCATATGAAATTAATCGTGAGCCATACTACAACTGGGCGGGGCCTACGAACAGAAGTGTGCACCTACGGTTGTTAGGTCCTTTATCTGATTGCGAAACTTTCTCAGGGTTCGCTGCGTACTCGTTTCGTGTCTCACGGTGTGTTTACTGTTTAACCGGAGTTTAGATAAAAGATAATCACGTGAAAAAATACAACTAAAACGCACGTTTCCGAACAGTCTTGGAAACGTTGCTGAGAAACGGCTAAATATTCGGCATCTCTCCACAGTCTTGGAAACGTTGCTGAGAAACGGCTAAATATTCGGCATCTCTCCACCTGCGACCTTTGAAATTTCTTCTGAACTGCGCGCTAATAACTCAAATACATTGAATGGGGTAATTTTTCAAGCTTTCCATCAATACGACTCCTAAAAAACCGCGGTTTGCTCAAACCACCTCCTTCCCAAACTGTAGGCTACCCCTTATTCCGAAAACCGTCGACTCCGTCAATCCAGTTTATAGTCAGGCAGCGAATTTAACCGAAACGAATGTTCCCCACAACGTTTACATCCTCTTAACTCAGAACACCAACTTTCAACTTGGTAGCATGTTTCTCAGCGTAATTGTGAGCATAATAGGAGATGGCAAAGTGCATAACCCCACAAACTGCCAGTGAAGTCCAACGTCCTCCACACGACGCTTTGAAAAATGTCTGAAAGAAATTAAGGTCTGAACCCTTTGTGCCCTCTCCTGAAAACGTTTAGGGTGTTATTTCTTGTCCAGATGAACTCTACATTTATTGATCAAGCCTCAGCAAGGAGA
Source organism: Aplectana chamaeleonis (assembly GCA_029168955.1). Lineage (NCBI taxonomy): Eukaryota > Metazoa > Nematoda > Chromadorea > Rhabditida > Cosmocercidae > Aplectana > Aplectana chamaeleonis. The sequence goes on along the minus strand of JAPDOI010000042.1, from coordinate 1,846,423 downwards.
ATGTGGTGAATTCGGTACTCTTCGAGACAAGAGGACCAGGGGTGTGCGTAATTACGGTTTACGATTTACGGTGTTTTTTGGTCTCGTAATTACGGTTTACGATTTACGACATTTTGGACAGTAAAACGTAATTTTTCGTAAATAAAGATACATGCAATGGAAGTAAATCGCAAGACACCTCCAATTGACTTGCTCTAATCCCACCTTGCATATACTAATGTACTTGGTCAGGAGATGGGATCAGCCCTGTCGTGTGACTGCAGCACGGTCTTTTTGCCAGTCTTTGATGTGATTCTAGCATTATAAAACGGGATACACGGTCAGAGTTGGAGGCGCTGGAGAACAGATTCGTATACTCACTAGCTGCCGCCTACGACGCAATGCAGTCTAAGAGCACTCTTCACAAGGAACTTCGTTCTCGCGTTTTTTATGAAGATCAACTGTCCTGCATTGTATAACTAGATCAGCGTTAGAACATCGAGCTAGGCAGTCTAATCGATCCAAAATTTGTTTGATATAGCCTGGCCCCGTCTTCTTAGTAGATTGCGCCTGCTCAGAGTCTACAAAAATCAACAAGAGGAGCGTTCGTTTTTTACCCCAAACGTTCGAAGCTCAAAATCGTTTTCTCCAGTTAATTTCTCTTCGTTTGCAGCAAACTGACCCTCAGAAAAGGCGTGAGCGCAAGTTCAAACGCTCATCTTCGCCCTTTTTTCTGAAACGTTTATCTCTCACAAATGCGAGAGCTTGATGGGGAGCTTTGACTATATTTCTTAACTATGGTGACCAAACTACACTAATCGGCAAAATTTAGCAAGGGTCTTCTATGCTCACGTTGCCTTTACCAATCTACACTATCGTCACCATGAAGCTACGATTCTGCATGTGATTCAGTGGGTATAGGAAAAAATAACTTGGGCTGGGCGACCGATACTGTGCTCTAGATAAAATAAATTACAATAGAGTTTCCACGAATAGGACTGATACTTTGCGATCCCTGCCGAAGGTTGGCGCAAGCCCGGTGTCATATTGTTTAACGTAGGTGCACTGGGGTTGAGCCAACCTTCAGCAAAGAGCTCGAAGTAAATATCAAAGCTATTCTTACCGACTTGATCGGTGTTGCGGTATTGTTAACAAATGGGAGAAGTCCTAAAATTCGGCTGTTGAGAATCACTCAAATACAGTCATTTTGGCTCGTTTTACGCTTCAACCGCGTTAGTGTTTCGGGAGAGGCATTACGAGTATAATTGTGTCCCTGCTGCCCAGCAGATACGCGGACAGCTGAATCGGACATCCGGATTTCTCGAGATCTGGGAAGAAGCTGTGGAATGAGTGACAAGGGAAAGCGAAGAAATACGGGTAAGATGGTTCTATTAGGGATATGGTATACTTCTACGAGACACGGTCGCGTCGCTCTGCACAGCGACAGCGACCGCCTGTCCCGGAGCTCCCGCCCTTTATACCTGTCGCATTCGCAGTGCGCTGAACAGCGGCAGCGACAGGTTTCGGCACATTTGCGGTATGTCAGATCTCCGCGACACGGCTCACGCGCGATAACTCTTCGTACGACAACCGATGTCGCTGCTCCGATGCTGGTCCCACCGCGGTTTGTGCTAGATTTCATGCTTCTCACTGATGACAGCGACAAACTATAGCACATCCCTTAAACGTGGTTAGCTGTCAAATAATGAACGCACCCTAATATGTACTGAGTACGTGAAACGGTGGACAGTAGGTAGTTTCTCTTGTCTCACCATAGTAATAATATTTTTTATGGTTATAGTTATTATTCGCTGTTTACGATTTACGACTTACGGTTTACGATTTACGGTGGTTTTGTCGTAATTACGTTTTACGATTTACGAAATTTGAAATTTCATTTACGCACACCCCTGAAGAGGACCCACACGAGCATGACACTACAATACTAGCAATTGCTTTGACATGACCGCACGGTAGATAACATCAACTGGATTGAAGTTTTGAAGTACGTATAGCCTGTCTCCATACTTTCGAGCCGGTCGCTGCAAGGCTTATGGGATTTACCATGCGCGTCCTAATCGCGGCGTTTGTTATCTATTGCGCACTTTTTTGCCGAATTTTGTCGAAAAGCGAGAGGAAAAATGGCAAACGACAATCGACAAAAATCGTCCAAAAACGGCCGGCAAACTGCGATCGCCGCACATCCCTGGCCGCGATGCTGTTATGATAGCTTTATTATAAAAGTCAAGTTGATGTTTTTGAGGAAACATAGTGGTAGAAATGGAGAAAGAACCGCTCTGCTGCTATGATAGCAAGGTGATATGTAGCTGCATCGCGGCTTCCCAGAGATAGGATACAAGGCATATACTTTCTGGATTTAAAAGTCGAAAAAATTGAGAAATGAGATTCAAAATGACACATTTGCACAGGATCAGTCGCTATAGCCACATTTCACCGGTTCTTGCGGATGTCGCTCGTCTGTGCCGGCCCAGACGTCTGACTCGGAGGCATAACTTGCATACGGTGCCCCAGACATTAAACTGAGTCCCTGCTTACGTCCCAATATGTCCTGCACACCCCTACTGCGGTCCTGCGCACGTCCGACGATGTCCTGCACATCCCTACGGCGGTCCTGCACACGTACCATGATGTCCTGCACACTCCTACTGCGGTCCTGCTCACGTCCCATGATGTCCTGCACACTCCTACTGAGGTCCTGCACACATTCCATGACATCCTGCACACCCCTACTGCGGACCTGCACACGTCCCATGATGTCCTGCACACTCTTACCGAGGTCCTGCACACGCCCCATGATGTCCTGCACTTTCCTACTGAGGTCCTGCACACATTCCATGACATCCTGCACACCCCTACTGCGGACCTGCACACGTCCCATGATGTCCTACACGCTCCTACTGCGGTCCTGCACACGTCCCATGATGTCCTGCACTTTCCTACTGAGGTCCTGCACACATCGCATGACATCTTGCACACCCCTACTGCGGACCTGCACACATTCCATGACATCCTGCACACCCCTACTGCGGACCTGCACACGCCCCATGATGTCCTGCACTTTCCTACTGAGGTCCTGCACACATTCCATGACATCCTGCACACCCCTACTGCGGACCTGCACACGTACCATGATGTCCTACACGCTCCTACTGGGGTTCTTCACAAGTTCCTTGATGTCCTGCACACTCCTACCGAGGTCCTGTACACATTCCATGATGTCCTGCACACTCCTACCAAGGTCCTGCACACATTCCATGACATCTTGCACACCCCTACTGCGATCCTGCACACTCCTACTGAGATCCTGCACACGTCCGATGATGTCCTGCACGCTCCTACTGGGGCCTGCACAGGTCCCATGATGTCCTGTCTCCCTCTATAGGGATTCTGCACATGTTTCATAATGTCCTGCACACTCCTACTGAGGTCCTACACACATTCTACGGCGTCGTGCACACCCCTACTGAGGTCATGCTGTAGTTCCATGACGTCTTGCATACTCCTGTTGCGGTCCCGCATAGTTAACTGACACTTCAGCACTCCCTACGACGCCTTCTTATCGATGATGCGCATGGTACGAACACGCGCCTCGCTCAGAAACATCCCTCCCGCACTACCGTCCTCTTCCGATTCGGACGTTTAGATTACACCACACTAGAGAGCAAGGTGTTTATATGGAGTCTCTAAGAAAACGATAACTGATAACGAAAAAACCCGTCATTTTTATGAACTAGTATTGAGACGCCGGTTTCTATGTTTGAACCGCCTGTAAGTGGTCCAGGAGTAAAAATGGTGAGTTCTGCTGGTTATTTTTGGCATCCTCATGCCCGATTGCCTCTGGTCACCAAGTTTCAAGCAATTTGGTCCATGCCGTCCAAAAAAATGAAATGTGACGGACGGAGGCGGTGGCGGAGAAAATTTTTGCGTCATTCGAGGCGCCATATCTTTTGAGAGCGGTGACTGATCGCAATGAAACTTGGCTCAGATACGTATATTGATTAGACCCTTCCAATGATGTACAACTTACTTTTCTGGTGACAGTATGAATAGGTAATCTCGGTAAAGGGCATGCGCGCGGTAAGAGATCAAAGCCAAATCTGGTGGGCGCTTCGCGCTTACCACAATTCATGATCCTGGCGTTGAGGGCTATCCAATGGTGGAACCACTGTCGGAATTCCATTTAGAACCGTGGAAATTTCGATCAACCAGCTCTTTACATACGGTAGACACAGCGAAACGCAGACGGAGACGGTAGCGCCCCATCCGCCACGGTACCGTAATCACAAATCTGGCTGAGAGCGAAACTACTATAGTTCGCAACAAAACCACCACAAAGGTTAAACCAATGGGTAGCCCTCAACGCCAGGGTCATGAATATCTTCCTAGTTTCGCTCAAAGTTGACTTTGAAGCGTGTTATACAAAAAAGACGAAAAAGACGCGAAAACCCGACCTCGCTCGCTTTCTGACCAAATCCTACGAGCGGTATTGTACGATTGGTCTACTGCACAATTAAATGTAAATCACAAAATTCATGTCTGAGGGTTTACTGTGCCTTTAATGTCGTAACTTTGGAAAAGAATGTTCCTTCTGGGTGTAGCTGGACTACCAATGTTAAGAACAACTTGCAATACTGGCGGGCAAACAACATTCAGCACCTTATTGCTCTTTACTCATTCAGAACAAAATTCAGTTCCAAAACTCACCGAATAGACTGGCCATGGAGCGCGTCGGCCCATTGCGCCGATTAGCTGGGGGGCGCGGGGTCTCTAAACTGTCAAGCAATTACCGATGAGCGATATCTCAGAAAAAAACTAATCGGTCTAACAAATCAATTTTCAAACGTCAGCTTTCCGGCGATTGAGTGTGCGTGCGACCTGTGCGCATGCGCACCCCCAATTAATTATAGCTTACCGTCACAAAAATGACTTAGAAACTATTTCAGCAGAGAAATCTTCCACCAACATGACAAATCTGCGCGAGCAATCCTCTTTGGGTAAGCAACGGGCCTTTTGTAATGCGTGCTGAAAATCGTGAAAACGACTCATTCTGTATAGTGTCAATTTAGTCGCTGACGTTGCCTCCGTCTGGGAAATGTTTTATATTTTTTGTTTAGACACGCTCAAAGAGACACGCTTATCATGGTTCTTCTTACACGCATATTTCTCTAGTTTCGGATTGGTTTTGAACCCAGTGATTGCGAAACATTTTGTGAGTTTCAGTTGCTAAGTCTTGGGCGAAATGTGTCATAGCCTTCTAAATCACAATACAGAAGGTTGGCAGAATTCATGTGTCACCTTCGAGTACATATAAGAGACTTTTCCGGGAGTTTTCATCATGAAATGTGTCGCCTGAATGTTTTACTACATTGATATTTGGTTGTACGTAAACCGTCATCTGATAGGAATAGGTTGGATTGGGACAGCGAACCAGTGACCACGCGTTTTTGCAGCGAGGCGCAGTCAAAAACTACTCATTATAATGTCTGCCTTGGGTTTGCAGTTAAGATGACCTCGCGAGGGACGGCGAGCAATTTCAATTGCGCTCAGCCCATCTCTGTTTCGGTCACCATCGAACTGGTTCCTTTCCTCGATATATTTGCTTTCTTCCTGTTGCTCATACCTATCTTTTCACCGGTTCATTGATTTCCTCGAGAAGTTGCACAAAGGCCATTCATTGGATAAACTGGCATATTTCGGAATAAGTTTCAAACCAACTACATGCTTCATTTGTACGCTGCTCTTAGATAGATTCACAAGTTTCTGGAAGTGTTGCTTGTGCCTGCCTTTGATGGCAGTTTCATACGTGTTGTGCCTGTTGACACACCAAAATATATTCTCAGATTCTATGCGTAATCTGGAGAGTATCACGCGTTGATCGCAACAGTATCTCTGAAATCGTTTTAACCAGACAAGCGTGGTTATGGCTCATTAGATCATATGATTTGAGGGCGGAAAACAAACCAGAAGGGGAGTGAAAATTGAAGACGGGGGTGAGGATCATTCGTGTACCTAGGATAACGGCTGCCGCATCACGCAACAGGACGATAATCGTGCAGGGACCTCTTGGTTCCGGCACAATTCACAATTCTCCCTAGAATTCGGCCCCGAAAATCATTCGTCTACCTAGGCAGCTGTTGAGTTCGAAAATCAAGAAAAGAGTTACCACGTGGTAATGAATGAGGGTCGGTCCCGTGGTGGCCGCTTATATCTCGCTTTCTTGCAGAAGTTGAGATCTCGCACTTGGCACACATTACACAGTGGGAGTCTACTACACAAATACATGAAAATCTCAAAATTTGTGTCCGAGAGTGCTGTGTGCCTTCAAACACTGTTCCCAAATATCTTCGTCCTCTGAGCCGTTCTTCTTTCCTTTGGGTGGACGTTTGGTCCTTTGAACGAAGTTTTTCGTGAGCAGTGCTTTTGATGGCATTGTTTGCGCGGAGCGCAACATATGCTTCCTTCTCCTCAGCTTTATGATTGGAATAAGTCAACAATTTTTCACGGTTTGAGACCGGTATATTATTCACATAATCCCGTGATAACTATTCCGTGGTCTGAAAAGGTGCAGCCCCTCGGTTGGTGTCGATTGATAGCGCTATAGATCGATGGTTCATTTCATTTCTGACTTTTACTTGAGTGCCCCCGCCCAGTTAAGGATAGTCCCTGCTATTCATCTACCGTGACCCATCGTAGTCGCCATATTTCTGTTCAGCATGCTTAAATAACCCTACTGGATGAAATTTGGGCAAAGAAGACAAATTCGAATCTCTGGGGTCTAAGTAAGCTTTTTAGCTTTTTGGGTACAGACATATGTATGAAGCTACGAGCTTAAAAGACTACTTGGACCCCAGAAATTTGAAAGTTTCTTCTTTGCCCAAATTTTGTCTAGTGGGGTTATTTTGGGGAGGGGGGGGGGTAGGAGCCGAACAGGAATATGGTGCCCGTTTTCGGTTTTCTGCAGCCGGGTTCATCAATGTGTGCTGTTTGGTAGGGGTAAAAGCGTTTTGATGATTACCCCGCGAGAGCCTATGGTAATTTACTAGAGCAGTGTCTCAGCTGCCCCAACCTCTCAGCTGGGTATGCCAAGGGCGCTGTAGGTTAGCGATCTTCCGCTTTTGCAGGGTAACCATTAAACGTGACGACGCCTTTACCCCAACCCAGCACTGCTGCATTGTTAAATCCGGCCCCTGGACGACTACGATGCGTTACTGTAGATGAATAGCACACTTTAAACGTACCTTGATATACCGTAGCCGCCCAAAATCGGCAAAGGAAATTTATATTCGCTTTCACCATCCCAAATAAGCTCCTTGGACGAAGATTTGATGAAGAGGAAAGATGTAGATTTCTTGGGGTATCCACCGGTATGGGATTGTAACTTTGTGAAATATAGGTTTCGGCTAGAGTCACTTATACTTTTTACTATTAGTAGCAACGGTATCTTGGTTGCCACTTGTTTTTGCTCACCTTCGAAATGGTTCTATGCGTAAGAACATTGAAAAGTAAGGCTATTACCACCGTTGCGAACTTGCTACTCTGCCAACGCGTAGCTAGATGCCTCCGAGTGAGCGACATGTTACGCCTCCTCGTTCCATTTAGCGAGGATTTCCGGGTTTCAGCTACGATAGCTAAAACTCGTATCTTGTTGTGTCGACGGTACAAGGGTGCAAATTCTACTCATACTCATACAAAACTATCGGAACGGGACCAGCTCCTGCTACTTATGACGTCATCGCCCGGTCAGCGGCTGAGGGTGGAAACGCCACCGCAGTCCCCGTCCGGTTGGATTAGCAGCCTCGGCCGCTGTCCGATCACTCTCAGGGCGGCTGCGGTGCCACCGTCAGAGATAGAGAGACGCAGGATTGTTTGTTTTTTGAGTGATAAGAGTGATAACGTACGGGTCACGTGATCAGTGCCTATAGAATGCGGCTCGTTTCGTGTAGATGGGCAGTTGGCATTTCGAGGTCACTCCTCAGATATTCGTGGGGAAGTTCCCAAGAACGACAGCAGAACTTTCCTCGAAACAACTGGGGAACTTCCCCTGAATTGGGGGGAGGCGAAGGGGACGACTAGACAGCAGAGTAATAGGGGAAGTTCCCACAGCAGGAGTTCTCTTGTTCTCCCGACTGCAGGTCTTCCCGCGACTTTCCGACTGCAGATCTTACCATTGTTCAATGATTGAACAAAAATCAGCTTGCTAGGACTCGCTGTTTTCGACAGTCTCCTGTTCCTGAAAAACTGCGATCAGTCCAAAAATATTCACCTCTGATTATAGAGAAGCTCATTAGCTCCTCTGAAAACCAGACAGAGATGCCTTACGTAGTCCTCGAGTGGCAGATCTACCATCTAAACTTGCGAAGTGAGACCACCTAGCGACTAGCCCGTCTGCGTCACCGTATACGCTGCGGCTTTGTTTTCGCGTTCATCATGTTCGGGGGGAGGTCATGGGAACAACCGTGAAGCGAACTTTCCTTGTTCTCCCCCCGAGTTGACTGTTTCGAACGCCCCCCTCCGGGGGGACGTCTCGCTCCTTTCCCCCCGACTGAGTGATAACGACCGAAACAGGTCTATTGTCCTCGGGAACTTCCCCCCAAATGTGTGAGTCCTGAGAGGTGACTTTGTGTCACTCTCATGAGGACGATTTTGGCGGCCAAGAAGATCCCGTGTGGCACGCGGTGAGGAAGGCTCCCTGAATGCGGACCATGCCGGGATGGTAGCCCTGTAGTGGCCTGTGACAGGATTAACCTCCCTGCCCACAAGCCATGAAAAGTACCCGATCTCCTTGAGAGGCCTCATCCTTTTGAGAAGAGGGGGAAATAAAGACCAATTAGCAAATGAGAAAAATCTGAGAATCGTCCGGACAGCAACCGCGGTCCCAACCGGATATCGCTGCGAGCGGGCGCGCGGCTGCTGTCGCCCGACTAGATGGCTAATTTTCGCTCGGAGCGGAGTGACAGGGTCGCTCGAGTTGCTCTCCGGTCCCGCTCCGAGCGATGGTTAGTTTGAGTACACGTTGGCAGAATGCAACAAACGCACAATCAGACGGTGGCGAGTACCCGAATGCTTTTTAGATAGATTTTCATGCCTTTTTTCAGGGGAGAATGAAAAGCTTTGGGAGCTTTATCGCTACATTTCCGTTCTTCCTGCGCCTACCGGCGCAGGGCCTGTGAACAACAAAATGTATTTGGCGCGTACTCTGCTCACTAAATTGAAGATTTTGGCAAATATACATGGTATGGGAAGGATTCTGATGGATTTACAATTGTCAGAAACCATATAAAGCGTTTTTTATGGGAAATCTTTGCATGTTATCAAATGAATGATGAGCCTCCGGGGTTTTTCTTTTGTCTTTCCAGTCGGGACGCTTCCTTTAAAAGCAGCAGACACGCTCCAAAAAGTTGTTGAGATAACTGCGCTACTTGGAACGTATGGCCCCTACTGAAACGCTCATGCCGATGGAAGCGTCAAAAACGAGTGAAAACTTCTAAATTTAAATTGTAAATTCTCGTCAACCACGCCCATGAGCTTCCAACCCCGCCCCCTCAATGTACGAATACGGTCACTTCGGCTGGTTTATGAAGCTTCCAACGAGGTGAGCGTTCTAGTACGGGCTGTAAGAGTCTATCGGCTTCGCTGTTCCAACCGTTTTATCCTTAAAGGCATCGTACACGATAAAAACCATATTTGGGTTTTTGATGTTTTCGTGTTGTACTATCCCTATAGTGACTAACGGTAGCAAAACGCCCCCTCAAAAACGTCAACTTTTTGAGAAAAACCCATTTTTAGAAAGTTCATAGCAAATTTGAATTTCGCGCCGGCATCAACTTGTGATAGTTGCGCAGAGAATGCAAGGAACAGTCTTACGCTTCGTTCCTTGGCGCAGCGTTGGAAGCAATTCATCTAGGATGCCGCTCAACTACGACTTCAGCGAAATTAAAATGGGCTACCCACCTGCTGCGTCCAGCGCTGCCGGCTGCTTTCGATCGATGCCGAATTCGAAATCGACTGGCGTGTGTATTGCGCCCTACGACGCGTCAAGGCACGCCCGCCGTCGGCAACCCAAGAGTTTTGTTCCTTGTAACAACAGATCGACCCCAAGGCCGGCCCCCAAACCCAGGAAGCCATTTTGAGGTAAGCGAATCTCCACTCAGAGACGGTTTTGTAACTCCAAACTTTCTGAGTGACATTGTCATGGCCCACTAGTCCGAATGAACGCATAAACCCAAATTCGGTTTTCATCGTGGACGATGCCTTTAACATTAGCTATTTCAACCGCTGGTAAAACTCGTCCAATTTTACCCCATAACAAAAACAGCCGTTATTCCTGTATTTACATGCAGTTTTCGGCGGTTTTCGCTAGTTTCCCATACTACTAGCTTCAAACCTTCGATTTATGACATAAAATCGATACCATTTTTCAGCGTGTCTGCTGCTTTAAAAGCCCGCCGCCGTATCTCAGTTCTATCAAAAAACGGGAAACTACAAGTATCATGTTGACCCGCCCCCATTAACACAAAAATCTTATAAAAAAATTAAAGTTAAACCTGGCCCTGAAAAGCAGCTCAACGACTCTGCTGCGTATTGTAAATGCTGCTGAGGTCTGTCCAAATGAAACTGTCGGCCCACGCGGTCGGCGGCGGTATCGAGCGACCGTAGCCAAGGCATTTTTTGGGCGAACTTTCCCACGGCTGGAGACCGCTGACTGGGATATCATTCAGTGTTCGTCCAACATTCCTTCTAATCGATTCACATGTTCAAGAATCGCGTTTGCGACGCCTACTTGATGCGCACGCCGAACTCTTGGGCGGACAGTCCCATTCGGATCGACTTTACTAGACATCGCTACACACGCCATTTTTTTCCGTCTGTGAATCTCTTGGTTCTTCTTCATTGAAGGGCCGACCGGGTTCTTTGACTTTTGAGGATATTGGCCATTTGCTCTCTACAGTTTTTCGTTCATCGGGAAAAATTATATCCCATATTTGGCAAGGTTATTACAGGCGGTGCCCCAAAATTATCTATGAGACTGAATTTGCCTCTAGAGGCAGTGTTCTCACTTAAAGGCAGTGGTCACGATGAAAAACGTTATCGAAAAAACTACAAAAATCAGCTTAGATCAAAAACAGCTGAAAAACTATGAAGGTAGAGCGGTGAAAAACGGGCTAGAATTAGAGTTTCTAGGGCCCAAAGAAGCTGTTCCGTGCACACGTGCACAGAAAGATCACAGTCTCATGCCAAGCAGTCGAAAATCATCGACACCCAAAGGAAGAAATAAATGCAAAATTACCTAATAAAACAGTTGAACAATGAAAGCACTTCAGTCAATGTTTTTAAATAGATGTGTACATAAATCCGAAGGTTCATTGATTGAAATTCAATTTCAAGCCAGCTGATGTTCTTGATACTAGAGATCATCGATGCCCATGATGTGGGGTGGGCTCGTCCACCATCAAAAGACAAGGAAGTTCAGGCTTCGAATTTGGCCCAAAACAGCGTTTTTTTTTTGCGATTTTTTCTTAGAGGTTCTATTACTCTATACCCAGAAAAGGGTTTAGAGAAGAAAAGAAGACGAGCATATTTGAGCGCTACCACTGCCTTTAAAGGCACAGTCCAACCTCCGAATCGTTTTTCTGTTTTTCTGCCTATCTTAAAGAGGGTCTCACACTTATTCCAATGATGTCTTTGAAATCGTAAAAGACCCCCTAAGAACGAAGTTATGGCCCCTCAAATATTGTGCTACGGAAGGATGGTGGACGAGTTGTCCGAGGCTCGTAACTTCCGTCATTTGCTACCGATGTATGCGAACCGACCTTAATAAAGAAAGAGGCTGGGAATGAAGGGAAGAACGAGGCTACTGGTCGGGAACCATCGCTCCTCTCGCCGCTGTTGAGCTTGAAAGATCGTAAGAGGGGCGTGCCAAAGTGGCTTCCTGTCATGGGCGCCCCAGGGTGGCTTCCCCCTATATATCGCTTATTCGGAGGAATTGAGAGCTCGCATTTGGCAGGGGCTATATAGGGTGGGTGGGCTTCGAAATTATGTGGAAATCTCAGATTTCGTCCCTGAGCTTGGACTGTGCCTTTAAAGGCAAGGTCCACTATGAAAAAGACTTTTGAGCTCTCTTTATGAGAATCTAGATTCGATCATCACAAAAGTAAGAATATGTGAAAAAACCCAGAAATTTGCGGAAAAAAACGCTCAAAAACAAGGTATAGCGGCTAATTACCGGTTTCGGCCGGCCAATTAAGGTGATTTTCATTAATGCTTGCCTATACGCCTTTTATTCCGCTGTGAAAGTAGTCAGAAGTGTTCAGAAATGTTAAGAAATTTCTTTGAAAGTAAATTGAAAGGTGACAAAACAGGCCTTTATAGATATCTCGATAATTGGGGGCGGGCGGACACCAAGCAATAACTTATTCCTGAGAGTTCTTTCTACAACTTTTCACTTGTTTTCCCATTTTGTGTTGGGCAGATCTATTTTTTCATGAGGATAGCACATCAACCGTTTTTATTGCGAACACTGTCTTAATTTCACTCTCGAGCTTGTCATAGAATACGCAAGGTTAGATATGGACTCTGACTCACATGCTTGGAACCGTTTTTTTTTGTCATTGTAGGCTCGTTTTCTGTCAGTAACCCATCAGGCTGCATAATGTAACCAGCCAGTTCCACTAAAAATAATTTCCATTGAAAGGAAGTCAATACAAGCACAAACGGAAATATCGTAGGTCCTCATAATTCAAGAACAAATACGAATTACCGATTTTTCACGCCTTTTGTGTGAAGTTCAAGAAAGTCTAGGCTCGATCCGGTTCATGCTACGTACCTCGCTGTGCGATCCTCGGCGTATTTGTACTGCCTCCCATTAACGTATAACTGGCGATTAAGGATTTCCAGATTTTATGGATAGGGTGGAGGTCTGAAAAACAGGTACGCTAGTCCAAACTGGATGGCAAGGCACTGGTAAGTTGGTTAAATCAAATGGTTTCTCTCACTACCTTGCATGGATATATTTTGAAGAAGGTTACTTCAGGAGTGTAGCAGGTGTAGCTGCCGAAGACGTTTTGAAATTCCTCTGACTAGGGCCTGCTTCTACTTTCAGTGAGGTTTTACTAAACCGTATTCCGATAGATTCAAGTGTTTGTACGCCAGGTCATAATCAATCCGTGCTCAAAACTATCTGATTGCCTCAAAGAATCCCAGATAAGTTGTTTTCCTAGATTCGTAAAGAAAAAAGCGTACCTAAAAGGCAATTCCTACTCAGGCCATTCTCGGCCCCGAGCCACACTTAACATTAATTGGAGCCGCCTGACAGTGCGGCCCGATCTCCGGGCCACTGCTGTTGCTGTTCGGGCCAACTGGATGAGCCTGGACAGCAACAGCAGTGGCCGGGAAATCAAAGCAGCGGCCCGCACAGCAACAGTAGCCAACCAGTAGATCGGGAAAACGAGCAGAACGATCAGGCGGCTCGGGGCCATCGGAGTAGGTTGTTCAGCGAAACTGCTCGCGATTAGGCTTGAAATGTTTTTGGGGGTTGTTCTGGGTGCTGATTACGAACCTAAGGTTCACTTGTTGATTTCTTCCTATGATAAGTGCTGATTTGGTATAAAGCTTCCCATCGTGGGAATTTTTGAGGCCCAAAGGCGACTTCTGACGATTTCCGAAAGGTTACGATAGATTCAGCCCATATTTTTTCTCTGGGGCTATTTGCTCCTCGTAACACGGATCTAAAGTCCGCCTGTCGATTTTTGACAAGTCACGGTAGTTTGGGGCCTATTCATATTCCTCGAGTGCGTGATGATTTTTCCGACATTTTTCGCCATTCAACCATTCAGCTAAAAAAAAGCGCTTAATTCATTCAATAATCTGTTGTTATCAAAATCTAAGGTTTTGACTTGTTGACATCCAGGAGGCGATGTGCAGGCATGAGGCGTTCTGAGGATCTCAGTACGCTTGTTTGCAACCGTTCTTTTACCATTCCGAGCTCGTTTCTGTCGTTTTTTCTTTGATGCAGGGAGCCTAGGTGTCTCATCGCCTATCTTTTCACTGCGAAAATTCACAGATAATCATCATTGTCAACGATGCCTCTGAGAAAACGCAGCTCAAGGGTTTTGAGCATCTGGAATCCTGCGAGCACGAGGCTCTGATAAAAAATGAAGTTCTCGGAATATGTTTATGTTTATATCAATCCACCTGGATATGTTAAACCATCTGGGGTTGCGCCCCGCGTTCGACTTCCATTCAAAAACATAAAGGCTTTTAAATGTGTATTGGGCATATACAATGGCTTGCGCGGGCCAGACGATGTTGAAGTCGGTGTTCTTATCCGTCTGGTACCAATTTACCGACCCCAGATAATTAGAAAGCTTTGTTGGCCTTGGCCGAGGATCGATCACTCGACCATGTGCGTGACAGTGGCGCCTCGTGTCACTGCCCTACAGGTCCCGCTAACTTTATAAAACCAAAATTGTCGGAAATTCATCTCAGTTGAATATCCATGCTCGCATGAAATACCAAATTATGGAGCTAATCTATCACTGCGTTCTATCACTGCGTGCCAGACCTTTTTACCAGAATAGGATAAATTTCGCCTACCATTTCTAAACCGAAATCGAGACGAAATTCAGTCACGAATTAAAAAAAGACACAAATTCATAGCTGCGCGATGTAGCGTGCGCATCTTTCGCACAATGCTCGCCAAGGAAACCATCCGAAAGACCTCGCGAACGAAGAAAAAACGTTGTACCTTTGAAATGAGGTCGTCCGGCGAGTGGAATGGTCTTCTGCAGATGCAGCGAGCGAGATCGACAACTTCTCCTCTCATTGCGGTTGCCAATTGTCCGTTCTTCGTTCGCTCCAGAACTTTTAAAAGTCAAATACTTTCAGAATAGAACTTGCATTACTTATGCGAAACCGTTCAAGGTCAAGGGGTTGAAGTCAAAATGTATGCAGACGATGTCAACTTGTATAACGTCATTTCTGATTCAGAGGATTCCGTCAACTTTGAGAATCCCATAGATTTGTTAGTGAGTTGGACTAAAAAGTGGCGGTTGCCGACTACAATTATGCAGCTGAAATTTCACCTACGCTCAGCTGTTACTTCGTACTCAGTTAATGGCGCAACTATTTCTGATGTGAATTCCGTGAAAGGCCTTGGTCTTCATAATGACAAACTTTATTTCGCTGAGCAGATCAAAGTGCGGTGTAAGCAAGCGCAATTGCGGACTTTCGACATTTTCAGAGGGCTTTGCAGCAGGAGTAAGGCCGTTCTCTTCAGGGCATATGTCGTATGCCCTAAAGAGGACGGTCTCAATCTTGCTGCAGAAGCCGCTTGTAGAAGGCAGTGTTACGATATTCACTCCTTCTTTGAAGAGAGACATTCATACCATTCAAAAATTTCAAAGCAATTTTACCCGTAAGCTTCAAAAACGTATAAGTAGATTTTTGTACAAAAAGTACCAAGGGCTCAATAAGGAACATATATGTACTGTGCTTCTCTGGGCCAAATTCCGGTCCGCAATTGCGTCTCGACACGCTTTGCGGCCGCGCGCATTCGAGTCGGACGAGTTTCCAGCGTAGCAGCCGCGGACCTGTTGACTTTAGGTGGGTTTCAGAAACTGAAAAGTAAACAAAATCGGAGAAAACTGTATAAAAAGCCATATCGAGTCGGCGTCGGAAACTCGACTGACTCGATCGCGTGCGGCTGCAAAGCGTGTCGAGACGCAATTGCGGATCGGAATCCGGCCCAGATAAGCACAGTACTTGAATATGCTTTCGCTTAAATTCCAGCGTAGAGTATCTGGCATATGCAAGATTCATAACCAGCCCTCCAACCATAAAATGCTGAACATGAAGCGTCTCTTCACTATAAAGTACTCCCAAACTAGAGAAAACTCGTTTAAAATCGATTTCTTTGGAAAGTACCAGTTCGTAGAGTACACGTACTAAGTTCGGTCTGATGAATGAACGGAGCTGCGACGGTAGATCGCCGCGCGCGAATCGAAACCCCGTTAGCCAGTGATGCCGCCGACACCGCACGGCCAGCCGCCTGGTCTATGCGTCACACTAAATCGATTACGAAAACCACATGCCTACTTCTTCGAATACAGACCTTGCAGGACATACTGCGACGTCACAAAAAACACGCATCAAGGGCTGAAATTGAGTCAATTCAAAGTACGTGCTAAAAATATTTTGTGGAATTTTGAATCCTAGCTGTTAAAAAGGGACCGCTGCTCATGGTTCGACTAAATGTTATGACTAAATGTTGCAGCGTTTCATGGTGTTTGATTCTGTTTATGATTGTTTGTTTTCTCACAACTGCCTACCGCAAATGTTATAAACTTGTAACCATATAATTATTGGTGAAGCTTCCGACTTCTATTGTTTTTTTTTTGTTTTTAAAAAATTGTCTACGATTTTTTTGCGGAAAACTCTTTGGAGAAAAAAAGCTTCTCTTTCAGCAACCTGCTAACAGCCTCAATATCATCCATCCAACACAATCCACATCGGAACCAATGATGCCCACTTTTGTTTTTTTTTCGGGCTTACGGTTCTTTGTTTTTTTTTTGGTCACAAATTTAATATTAGAAAAAGGCGCGTTTAGCGTCTTTGGTACCGTAGAAGTCCGAAAGGGGGACTTTCAGAGTGGCGTCGTCGTGGCGACACTCGCTGTCGCGGGGTGTGTAGGAACGATGGAGAGTGCTACGCAGCAGAAACCTTGCCGCGCGACGGCAGCGAAGATGGAGCTTTCAGAGTGGGCGAGGTGAGAAAGCACCGCGGCGAGCTGGTTGCGACTATCGTTACGTCGTGCGAAGGAGGACATCTTTCATAGTCCTCACCGCAAGCGTGGGTCGAGCAGAAAGCAACAATAAAATCTCCGACGGTACCGCCATGGCGGTGCTGGTTAAAGTTGGGCCTTAACTGTGACATGCACAGAAATTCCTGTCTTACGTTTGCGTATACGGTTGGATGATCCTAGAAAAAATATATATGGTAGAGGGGCTCAAAGTGTGAATCAAATGGGGTAAAATCGCCATGGTGGTTTGGGCGGCGCCGCTATGGCGGTGCTGGATGTGCGGCACGGGCGTGCCGCGCGGTGAAAAGTTTCCTAGTACACCGCTTGTGCGGCGCTTGCCGTGAGGACTATAAAAGATGCCGGAATGACTTTGACCATTTTTATCTCTCGCGTCGCGAAGCGCTGATCCTGAGACATCCCAAGACCTGGATTTTAGTCTCGAATGAGGTTACCCCTTTCAGGTCACTGTGACTCCTGCAGGGGTGTGCGGCAAAGGAATTTAAAATTTCGGAAAACGGCAAATGGCAAAATCTGTTTTGAGCTATAATACACCAGCGTTTGTTAAGTGGTGTGGTATTCCATCCAACATCTGCCAACTACTATGTACCTGACGTTTCACTAGCCTTTACAGGAAGGAAAAATCCTATTTATCAAAAGCTACTTGAAAGCCTCATGTGATCAGAAGACGCCATTAGCGCAGTTGTGTATGTGGTTTGTATAGGAGTCACCATCAAGTTCAACAAGATCGTTAGCTCATCCCTCGCCGAAGATGGTTTTTTCTTTCAATTCCTCCCTACTAATTGAAGTTTCCGTACAAGTAAATGCTAGAGATCCAAGGGATGGGCGCCTTTTTGAGCTGTGCAAAGTGTGTTGAACCCGCAGAGGATTCACTCTGAAGAAGCTTGCGGCCAGCGCGACCCACCCTAGTCGATCCGGGGACGTGCAGCAATCCGTAAGCAAGCTTCCTGCGGTAGGTGCCGACCCAAAGACTGTAGCCAATACCGGTACCACGGTACCACATTCAGGTGCGTATAGATGGATGAATAAGCGATGATTGGTCGAAATTTATGGCGAAAGACAATCCACACCGTGAGCAGCAGCGCGTGGTTTAGATCGTGAGCGCAGTCACTCACAATTTTTACTGTTTGTAGCAAGTAGTAGGCTCAAGGTTCTTAGAATTACGCCTGAATCGTTTCCTATGTGAGGCTACAGGATAGGAGTGAGGCTAGTCTAGCTGAGTGCAGTGCTCACGATACAAGCAGCATTCGAATTCGCTCAGTAAATCGAGAGTTCCGAAGGGCATGTTGGTCGAATACACAGAATGAGAGGCACCTAGGGACAGTTCGACGGATGCATGCAACGCGCGCGACGGAAAGCCGCTGCGCTCACGTAGTCGCTGAAACGCCGCGTACAAAGCGTTTAGCCAGCCAGACTGCTCTTGGACTCTTCCCTTTCTGTGTATTCAGCCTACAAGCCGGCACAAGGCCCATTTTAACAACGATGTCGGCTAAAACGAGCGATAAAGCGCTCTATGTAATCCCAAAACTCGAATAAGGTGTGCCGGCCCCACCCACTCCCCTTGTGACTACCGATGAAGTGGGTGGGGTGATCACACCACATTCGAGCTTCGGAGTCGTAATTGTATTTGGTTGCTTGTTTTGAGCCGATTTTCGACACTGCTGTTGCAATGGGCCTCGGACTTTTCGATTTCATGCGAAAAGTTAAAGGCGGTTTTAATCGTTGCCTTTCAAGATTTTTCAATTTTTCATCTTTACACCATTTTCTACCAAACTCAGCTATGACAAGGAGTCAGCCCCTTGTTCCAGGTAATGATCTTGAAATTGAAAATATTAATCAAAAATTATTACGATCAGCCCACCACCGATTTACACGAGTTCCCGACTGGTTCAGATGTTTTAAATAGGTTGTCTTTACGCTACAACTTTGATACCACTTGGTTTAGTATTCTTGGAACTTAAAGGTGGCGTTTTTTGGCATTTTTGGCATTCCTAAGGGATTAAGAAATTGATGACTAAAGAAGACATGTGGAGGCACCCGAACAACTTAGAACTTGAAGGAACACTTCTGATTACCTAGTCAAAATATTTCCATCAGTTACCGACTTGAAGTGTATAATTACCCATTACATGAGCTGGAACTAGTCAAAATGATTATTTGTTCCAGCTTCAAATCGCTGGCCAACACAGAAACTGCGTTGAGGGCTAACCCTATTGTTTTGATTTTTTTTTGCCGAAAATTTTCCGTTTTGAGCGAAAATTTCGGCAAACGGCAACGGCAAACCCCAAAAATGGCCTGCAAACGGCAATTGCCGCACACCCATGGACTCATGGCTAACTACATTACCAATCATTCTTAATTTTCCACTTTTTTCTGTATTTTCTTCAGAAAAAGAGAAAAAGACAGGCCGAAGTATTCAGAAAACAGAAATCAGAAAACATAAAGTTCCGCTCGTGTGCACCGATGTTTCCCCACATGGATCAATGTAAAGAACAATCCTCGACCGCCTGCGAAAAGTTCTGATAAGATCGTTTGACTCCATAGGGCTATCTATCCTGATCTGCGTCAATGATATTTCTCTGTGAAAGAGCATACTGCGACACACCTTCTGATACATGTGATTTCCTCAAAGATTTTCCATCAGCGTTCATTATCGACTGCACACTTTTGTTGTATGGAATCTAGTCTAGATGGCTTGTTTTAGTAACTGTTTGTGTCTTGAGGATCGCATATGTATGTAGAGGAGTCAATGTTTACTTCTCAGTTGGCAGTTTCAATCCGTTTCGCTTGCATCTGCAGACATTTCCTTCTCGACTGCTTTCTTCTCACTCAAGATTTCCCCCAAATAGGTTGTGTGCTGACTTTCCTTCATATTTTAAGAAGTAACTTTTGATTCATTGAGAAACTCAATCTATGAATAGAACGCATTTTTACTCACTACTCATTCTGGATTTCTATTATTGTTAAGCGAAGCGAAATAAAGCCAGAAATCTCCCTTTATTTATGAAAATCGAGTTTTCATTAACTAGAAAAGAGACAAATTACATGTTTTGAAGTTTCCTGCGAGATTGGAGCATAAGACTTATCAGTGTTTTTTCCCATTTATTTATTCATTTAATTTTTTATTCATCCAAACATTGATTCTTTTATTATTTATTCGAATGTTTTGTTGAAACTTTTTACACAAATATCTAGTCATTCATCTCCTGTGGTTTTTAATGGGAGTGTGTGAGCTTGAGTGTTTACGTCATGACGTCACCTAGCCGTTTTTACTTTATGAATCATTTATTTATTTATTCATTTATTTATTTATTTATTTATTTATTTATTTATTTATTTATTTATTTATTTATTTATTTATTTATTTATTTATTTATTTATTTATTTATTTATTTATTTATTTATTTATTTATTTATTTATTCTTTCATTTATTTGTTTATTCCTAATTAATTCATCTGCTCAACCATTGTACCCATATGAACTTGTGAAACATTAAATAACGAAGTTCTACGAAAAACCTTTTGAAAAGTATTTTGTTGTGGTTGCAGTTTGCTACCACAATATTTTTCGGGTTACTGATACGGAATTTTGCTTTTTAACGCACTCACGCCAAAAGTTTATAATACTGATGAAGAATTTATAATAGATTTTGAAGAATACCGACCGAATTAAATTAAAATACGCATATAATGTATAAATTGTAATTCAAGTTCCGCCCATTCAACGCTCGTCTTTTTCATACTCTATTCCCTTAACTCCCTGAAAGCCTTGTTTTTAGCTCATGACGAAACCTTTCCCAATAATGCGTCCCTTGATGCCCTACACGTATACATTCAAAAACCGCGGCGATGACTCATCGAGATCATTGAAAACATCCCCCAAGCGCTTTCGCAACGCTTAAATTGTCTTGAGTAATTTAGACTTCCTTTTTGTGATGAAATAAATGTACTAGTCACAGAATTTTGAGTTTTTTTTACGACTTATGTTCGAGAAACAATCCTCAGTATGAGCCATTTTGTGAGAAGCAGGAACAGCAGAATTTGCTGGCTGGGATTCCACTATCAGTGCCTCAAGAATCTTTTCGTTCCATTTGTCTCGAATTTCCGATTTTCAGAACATTCAATTTTGAACTTTTCTCCTTTTCAATTATTCAACGCAATTTTTTTTTTTTGAATAAATGCAGATCGGGTTTTTATCGAACCTTCGCCTTTGGAGGAGGTTCAGAAGCAGAATTTTTTCAAACAATCGATTTTCGAACAGTTTTCTTCTTTTTCAGACCTTCGATTTTCCAATATCTTCTATACTGAATTTCTCTGACATTCAATTTTCGAATAAGTAAGTCAGTTTCAAAAATTCTATAAGCCCATCGCAGGAATTTGAGTCTGGAATGCAGGATGCAGATACGCCTTCGGTGGAACTTGCTATTTGACTTGAACCGAAATTCGAAAGTCAATGTCAACAGGAGTTTATCAGGATTTTTATTTCCTCAGTTTTTTCCCGTGAGTTTTCCGGATTTTTGCTGTAATTTCAACTCGGTAGTGAAGGCCATGCTTCGACTCTTCCGCAATCCGTGCAACGGAATACTTTTTCTTTGCGAATATCTGGCTTTCCCCATTCTCAGGTCTAAATGTTGAGGGGACCGGAAAGTGATGTCGTTTGTGCGTGTGTTAATACTTGACTGTCAGTTCACTGTTTGGTTTCAGAGGAAAGGCGTGCCAAAGACATTGTGAGGTTATAGTGGCTTCTTTACTTATGGACCATTGAAACATTTTTTCTGTAAATTGGGATTAAATTGCCATCTGCCAGAAGAGGTAAAATGGGTCCGTATGAGAGTGTCTGCCCACGCGGCTGGCGGGCGTGTCCAGCGGCCCTCGCGGAGGCATTTGTTACACTTCTTATTTGAATAGCAGGACTGTCAGACAAAATAATCAATGATAGTCCTAGTCAGCTGCCGGCAGTCGTGGAAAAGTTCGTCCGAAAAAAAGGCCTTTGCGACGGTCGCTCGGCACGCGCGCCGACCTCATGGGCGGACAGTCTTATTCGGACAGACATTACAGATCCGACATTGCATGCCTTTCGAGTGAGGCGAGGGAACTAGCGCAACTGTTGCTACCAAGACCATTCCCGATGTTTATCCAAATGCATTGGACATTCGTAAATGCCAGAGGTGGTTTTCCGAATCCAAATAGGGTAATTTTGATTTTTCTTACTCGTATCAATCAGGAAGACCATCAACGTTTGACAACGACGTGTTAGGCCACCGTCAGTCGGTGGATCTACTGAGTCCCACCCCGTCTATACGCACCGAATTCGTGGGAAACGGGTGCAACAAAAATCAACCCACTAAGTCCGACTGCGACCGTCTGATCCCCACCGCAATCCCCCCGGTCGATACTGATGGTTCTCATGCGTACAAGGGCGGGGCCAATGCGCCGACTGAGTCCCACTGAGTCCCACCGAAATCATCCTCGCCCCACCCAGTCGACATAGGTGTCTCTCACGTGATTTCGGTGCATTTTTTCGGCCGAATGCGACCTGCCGAGTCCCACCGCATCTCGACTCTCGTCGTCTGCGCTCTGCCCCACGTACTGCTGCCGCTGACTATCGATTGCGTGCTTCGCAGAGGAACCGGTTGGCGCTGGGGGCAACCGGACTCAGCAGGTTTTTCCACCCCGGACTCATCCGGACTCAGTCGGGCTCAGCAGTTTTTTCGACGAAGTCTGTCGGGGGCCCTAATCCCCTTTCACAGTAATTTTGCCGTTCGGCGTCGGGCAATGCTATACGACGTCGCGCGCTGCGCCCTCCAGGCCTGTGATAAGGGGTCCGCAGAATTGAAGTCGCGGCGTTGCTCGCAGCGACGAACAACACTGGGTGAAGCAATATCGATTACAATCGGCGACGAGGGCGACCGACGCGGCGTGAAGGGCGACGAGGGGGCTCCAAAGAGTGTTCTAACGCTGCGACGACCCTGCGTCAGTGCCAGCGAGCGGCAACCGACGCAGCGACGATAATGTTCGGAAACATTTTAGTCACCGCGTCAAGGATGACGCTCGGCCACCAGTCGCTGGTCGGTGCAACTGACGCAGAACCGTCGTGGCGTCACAACACTCTGCGGTGCACCTCGTCTCCCTTCACGCCGCGTCGGTCGCTCCCGCCGCCGAATGTGATCGATATTATATCACTCAGCGCTGTTCGTCGCTGCGAGCAACGCTGCGACTTCAACTCTGTAGGCCCTTTATAACATGTCGGACGGCGTCGTCCGGCAAACTGTAAAAGGGGCTTCAGGGGCTGAGCTTAGTGCCATCGCGGCGCGGCGCGACCTTATGGCCGGCTGCCATATTGATGGATCGCCACGATCTACTCTGCCAACGCGTAGCTAGATGCCTCCGAGGGCGCGGCCTGTAACGCTGCCCCATTCCATGTGGCGAGAATCTACGGGTTTTAGCTACGATAGCTAAAACCCGCATATTCCTGTGTCGACGGTACAAGGGTGCAAATTCTACGCGTATTTTACGTAAAAACGAAGGCCTAATTCGATACATTGATCTCTCTGTTGCTAAACCCGTATATTCTCGCTATAACTTTGTAGCGAGAATCTACGGATTTCGCCACAGCCTGTGTTGCAATGCAATCTTAAACCCGCGTTGGCTACGCGGAACGCAGGGATGCCGTTCAAACTGTGTTGGCCCAGTCATACCACTAGTGATTACTCGACACTCTATCGCTGGCCGTGGAGGGTGAACCGGTGTCGCTCTCTGAGAGACCATGGTGAGGATAATTTTGACCACTGGGATGCTGCAGGCTGTCGGGAAGAAACGGCGATGCTGTCGATCGCAGCTGGGATCGCCTTTCTAGTACGGATCAAGACTGGGTGGGTCGATCGACCGAGTGCTGTAACGAGAATCGTCGTAGAATATACGGGTGCCGTAGCGAGAATTTACGTAGAATATGCGGGCGTTGTAGCTAAAGTTTCACCAAATGAGGCTAAACTTTCCGTTATTTACGTAAAATCTCGGGTCAAAATTAGACTAGATGCCCCGAAACCCTGTGCATCCCTGGTTTCCGTGTGAGGCATCTAGCTACGCGCTGGCAGAGTATCAATACCTCAGGCAAACCATCGCTCCGAGCGGTACCGGAGAGCTACTCGAGCGGCGCTGCCTCTCCGCTCCGAGCGAAAACTAGCCATCTACTCGGGCCACAGCAGGCGCTCTCCGGGCCCACAGCAGTATCGCTCGGAGCGATCTTCGGTCCCAACTGGCACTGCGGTCTCTGTTCGGGCGATTTTCAAGAATTTCCTAATTGCTATTTTTTCTTTATTTCCGCCTCTCCAGGAGAGGATTAGGCCTGTTAAGAGGATAAGGTACCTGTTACAGCCTGCGGGTCAGGAGGTTAATCCTGCCACAGGCCGCAACAAGGATACCATCCCAGCATGGTCCGCAATAAGGAAGCCTTCCCCACCGCGGGCCATGAGGGATCCCCTCGGCCGCCAAAAATTGTCATCCTGAGAGTGATCCGAGGTCACCTCTCAAGAGTGGCCTCGAAAGGCCAACTACCCGCCTGCACGAGGCGAGCCGCCTTTTATACCCGCAGGATTGGTTGTTCTTTGAGTGATAACGTGGCTCGCACGTTATCACTCAAAGAACAACCAATCCCGCGTCTCTCTATTTCTGGCGATGGCACCGCTGTGGCTCCGAGAGCGACCAGAGAGCGACCGAGGGGCGAACTGGCACCGGACAGGGACCGCGGTGCCAGTTGGCCCCTCGGCCGCTGTCTGGGCGATGACGTCATAATTGGGAGGAGCCGGTCGATGGTTTGCCTGAGACGGCAACCCGCCATCAGGGTTCGTCGCGGGTGTCGGCCCCCGCAGAGGGGGGGGTCTGAGCTACGGAGGGGTGGAGGCGGGGGGGGGTCTGCTCTTTGGAGGAAGACCAATTGGACCATCCTGTTTGTGAGTAAAAACCGTTAGGAGCAGTTTTTTCTTATGGATTTCAAATATACATTGCGTTTTAACTGAAGGCTGATGTAACTGATTAAGGAGTCACGTAGTTCGATTAGGAGGTTTAGGGTTAAGTTAAGGTCTCCTCAAAATAATAGTGAAGACATACATAAAAATCCTTCATGTAAATTGTCCGAAGTAGTTCGACTAATAAGTGCTAAATGATTTCTGTAAATGATTTCTATGAGTCACGAGAGTTGATATTTGAGTTCAGCGTGGTGTATTCACCGTGGATACAAACTTTGACCATCTTAGATAAACGCCGAAGACTGCTACAGTGAACCGGCCACACTTTTCTCAGGTGTAGTCCCGCCCAAATTTGAGAATTTTGAAAACTAGGAGTCTCGTGAGAAAGATATTTGAGTCCAGCATGGGCGATTTACCCTGGATATAAGCTTTCACCACCTCAGACGAACGCCGAAGACCGC
Source organism: Aplectana chamaeleonis (assembly GCA_029168955.1). Classification (NCBI taxonomy): domain Eukaryota; kingdom Metazoa; phylum Nematoda; class Chromadorea; order Rhabditida; family Cosmocercidae; genus Aplectana; species Aplectana chamaeleonis. The sequence goes on along the minus strand of JAPDOI010000042.1, from coordinate 1,821,185 downwards.
TACATAGAAAACGGGAGACGATGAAAAAACGCCCAAGTCCATGAACATAAATTAGGGTTTTAAAACAGCAGTATCTTAAGTTCTAAATTAGGGACCCGGAAGAATCCTAGCTTCAAGAAACTACGCTCCTATCCCTACCGTTTAAGACCACCCGCACCCCTGGAGAAGGCCTTTGAAGGAAATCTTCCTGCTGTGGGTTCTGCGATATCTTTCGCGTTTTCTCAGTAGATACTTAGGTGTGGGCCCAGCTGTGGGCCTTCAGTGCATTTTGAAGAAGAACCCACATCTACTAAATTTTCTTCAAAGGCACTCTTCAGTGGTGCGGAAGTTTTCAAACGGTAGAGTATAAAGCCTAGTTTCTTAAAGCCATGACTTTCTCATATAACTCATTCAGCACTTAACTTATAACGTTTCAAAAAACCTACTTTTTTGAAGACTTGGACGAACGTTTTTTTTTCGTTTGCGCGTTCAGTGTAGTCCATCTTAGATGGTAAAAACAAGTATGCAGAGTAAATAATCACGCTGGACTCAAATATCGTACTCTCATGACTCCTGGTTTCCAAAATTATCGACTTCCGGCGGAACCACACCTGAGAAAAGTGTGAGTCCTTATGCTGTAGCGGTGTTCAGCGGTCAAAATTGGTATACTGGGTAAATTGACCACGCTAGACTCGAACTCTCGTGACTCGTAAAAGAATATGGACTTCTGTTGGGATCGAACCCTCTCTCAAACATCCGCATTTTATTATACAGCACAAGCTTTCTGTGCTCTCGTCCTCTCAAACATACGATTTTTTCGCAAAGCATTGGCTTCGAGCTTTCAATTTTGATTTTTTAACCATTTGACAATTTTGTGCTTATCATTTGAATACGACAAGAGAAATTTCACTGCAATGAAACGTTAGAGGTGAACTTGCTGGATAAACTGCTTGAACACATTTGTTGTTGGTGGGGGTGGGAGAAAACGGTCAAAAATTTACCTACTAACGTTCCTGGAGGGTCTCAGCAAAACTGGCATTGGAGGGGGGGGTCTGAGCAGAACTGGCTGGCCCACACCTTGTGCAGTGCCCTGCCTGCCATTACTCAAAAAAAAAGAAAACATGTTACATGTTTTATAAAGTGTAAGACACTTGAGGCATTCAAGTATCCTACCTTTATTTGGCATGTAACCTACACTGGTATTACATGTAATATACACTTTCATGACAAGTATCATACACCTATATTTCATGTAACTAGATTAGAGCTGCAAGTTGAAGCTCGATGCTTCAATGTTGGAGCTGCGAATTCCAAGTTGCTGCCCCAAGTCGGCGAGCTTTAAGCTCTCTTGGACATTCGACAAGTTCAAAGCTTACTGCTCCATAACTGAAGCAGCGAGCTTGGAACCCACAGCTTCATGCATGATGCAGTGGGCTTAAGCTCGCTTTAAAAATTTTGTATGTCGATCCCTCTAATCCTCCCCACGATTATCACGAACCATGAAGATCGAGAGATCAACGACCGGACCAGGGGTGCGTTCCAAGAATGTTCCCACGACGGGGTGGGAGGGCAAAAGGCCTTTCCATGGTCAGGTTTGCTTCACATGGCTACGAATCATAACTGTAAAATGCTTCCACGCAGCCGTGGCTACGTTTCCATGGACGCGTTTTGCCATGGAAATATTCTTGGAACGCACCCCAGGGCGAGTGAACTTTCGGTCGAATGTCAGTTCAATAGAACTGCAGTGGCCACCAAGGTATTCGACGGCCCGTATGCTGTGTAGGTTTGGAGAAGGTGTCCAGCATGGGCCCTCAGCTTCTGGGGATATTTCAATCATGTTACTATTATGCTACATGTAATTTGCTTGGATAGAGATGATTCACATGTAACTTTCATTGGCCGAGATATTTTACACGTATAAAGTAATCGTCCTTTATGTTACAATTATCATGTTTTCAGAACTTGAAAACATGTCACATTTAAAATATCTTGGCGAATGTATACGTGGCATGCGACATTCAGCCAGGGACCGATAGATCGCATATATGGGTCGAGATAACTTGCAAGTAATGTATATTGACCGATTTATGCTGCGAGCATATTGTCTTAAGCATTTTATATTACATGTAACATGTTTTCGTTTTTCTGAGTAGGTCGCGCCGCGCCGCGATGGCACTCTGCTCAGACCCTTAAAGGCACAGTCCAACTTCAGAATCGTTTTTCTATTTTTCTGCCTATCTTGAAAACGGTCTCACGCTGATTGCAATGATGTCTCTGGAATCGTAGAAGACTCCCAGGAACTAAGTTATGGCCCTTCAAAAGTTGTGCAACGAAAGCATGGTGGACGAGTTGTCCGAGGCTCGTAACTTCCGTCATTTGCACCCGATGTACGCGAACCGACCTGAACAAAGAGAGGCTAAGAATGAAGGGAAGAACGGGGCTTTCGGTCGGAAAACATCGTTCATCTCGCCGCTGTTGAGCTCGAAAGATCGTAAAAAGGGAGTGCCAAAGTGGCTTCCAGGTGTGGGCGCCCCAGGGTGGCTTTCCCCTACATATATCTCGCTTATTCGGAGGAATTGAGAGCTCACATTTTGCAGGGGCCTTATAGGGTGGGTCTACTTCACAATTATGTGGAGATCTCAGATTTCGCCTCTTAGCTTGGACTGTGCCTTTAAAACCAGCCCCTTTAACAGTTATTTTGCCGTCCGACGTCCGGCAATGCTATCCGACGTCGCGCGCGGCGCCCATTAGGCCTGTGGTAGAGCGACCGATAATATCGACCATTCCATCATCAACGGAGAAATTTCGCTTTGACGTTGAACGCCGCGTTGCGACGTCGGTCATCTGGCGTCGCCCTCCGCCACTCAACGTTGTCGCAGCACTATCTTATAGCGTGTCGGACGGCACCGTCCGGCAAACTGTGAAAGGTCTGTGTTAGACGATCGAGGATTGTCAAATAGTCTAAACCAACCTTGGTCGACGATCCAAGAACATCTGAAGCAGATTGGGAAAATAAACAGAGCAGTATGTGTTTGCATTTAGCGTAAGAAAACGATATTACTTTCCGGTCCCCCTAATATGTATTTTGATTGATTTTGCGGTCACCAAAATCCGCCCTTCGTATTTTTTAGACAGTTGGAGAAAAAAAACTGTGTCTAGATCCTGCCACAATTGACAACCAAAAAAGTATGCCTCTTTCGATTAATCTCACCTCTTCCGTAATTTTAGTGTAATTAGTGCGCAGACCTTTCGTACTTAAATTACACCGTTTCTGACGATTTCGAATTGAAATTCTACAAAGTGGAAATTCGCAGCCTTTGAATTTGACGTGGAATTCTACTTCGGCCTACCTACATTCATAAATAAGTACAATCACATTTACCTACGTACTTGATCAGATGCTGCCTAATTTCGAGAATCTCTCACAACCACTTATTGGCAGCTTCTTGAAATTGAAAATTAAATAACGAAAACAACGCAAATGTTAATAAGCGGAAGAAATATCCGGAAGCATTAGCTGCAACGTGTGGCACTTTCGACGTTCGCAGTTTTCTTCAATACTAAAATTCTGCAAAAATCTGAACTCACTGCTCCAGAGGTGATGCACCAGGCTTAGAACTTTAGCCCTGAAGACATATAGCTTAGGCTGCTAGGATGAGTCCGGGCGGAGTAAGCAGCGAAGCGGTCGGTGATGGCAAAATATAATAGTAATAAGGAGATTTCGACATGATAAGCCCGATAGGCCTTGCTTCGACCTGCTCAAAATGAGGCTGGCTATATGTATGGGAACTAATGGCTCACATGTTGGACAAACACTGAAAGCAACTTCAATGTTTCAGCTGAAAATGACAAGTGACTTACCTCATGGCAAGTTGAATTAGACTTCTCGCCCTTAGTCACGGGACAAGCAACAAGTTGTTTCGAAAGTTAAGAACAACTTGGAATACAATTTCTGAGTTCTTAGAGGGAGTGGTTGTTCACACTCCGTCAGATAATTATTCGGTTGCCATAAAGTCTCCTCACGGAAGAAAAGTGCTACATACTGCGCTGGTATCGGCATGAGGTGTTCCAATCATCCCAATGTGGGCTTGACCCGGCCATAAAAGCCATTTGTCTCGGGACTTGAGTGAATAATCGTTGGAACGATATTGAAGTACTTGAGCATTTTAATATTTGTTCCATCGGCGGATCAGAATTTTCATTCTGTTCGAAGATCCTATTTATTTTGGATTTCCAAGTGTCCTGTTTTTCAAATATTCGATTGATGCCAAGTTTCTAACTATCTGCCTTTCCGAATATTTGCATTCATTCGATTAGATAACAATTTTAAAATGTTTCTTTTAATTCGGAACAACATCAATCTAAAAATTCGGAAAAAGTTATGCATACTTTTCGGAATTATTTGATAATCAGCTTATGAGTCCTCAAAATGCAGTATCTGCGTTATTCATTCGTTCAAGCGCCAGCTTCGAATGCCCATGTCTAGACTAGTTGTCATGTTTTTTGATAACATTGAAATTCGAATTTGATTTTCTGTGTTCTGGCGGCAGCTCTGCCCGCCTATGATCATTCTCATTCGGAGATTTCTGGGGTCCCAACATTGCGACCGCATGAAGTCATGGCCCCGAAATCTAGTGTGGGTTCTAGAGGTCGAGTCCTGGGCCAACCATCTAGCACTTTTCCACAAAATGTGCGACGTTTCACTACAAAGCTTCTTAAAAGATATGATGTGAACTGCTAACCCAGATGTTTTTCGAAAACGATTAGGAAATAATAAAGTTCTCAGCGTAGATCAATCCCACCGAGGATGTGCCACACATTCGACTTCCATTCAGGATCGTAGAGGTTTCTGAATGTGTATTGGGCATCTACCTTGACTTGCGGAGGCCAGCCAATGTTCAATTCAGTGTTTCTAACTTCCCAGGCAGGTTGGTGCTGTTGTTCTCGTTGCCAAATTCCGGTCCGCATTTGCGGAGTACGGCTGTCTCATCACGCAACATGATGATAATCGTGCTGGGACCACTTCTCCCGGCACGATTAACCTTTCTCGCAGCACGATCATCATCTTGTTGAGTCCGCAACTGCGTACCGAGATTTGTTTTCGAGAACGACAGTACCAATTCACCGGCCCCGAGGGATAGCGTGGCCTTGGGCGAGGATCGATCACTCGACCGTGTGCGTGACAATGGCGCCTCTTACCACTGCACTACACGCGCCCATTTCTCGAAAAAGACTATGGCTCGAAATTCGAACATTTTCAAACAGTTTTGTCGTACCGTATTTCCTTGACAAATCAAGTTACCATTCCGCCATTTTCGTTTACTAGACATGCCTCACTAAACAGTAACATGAAAAATAATATGTGGCTTCCTGAGTGTCTTGATTTTTTTTTGTTTTCGCCCAGCTTTCGGTGATTCCTCTGTCTTATTTTTTTAAACGACCTATGGTTGGACCAATGACTTTTGTCCACTCTCTCTGAATAAATAGTCATCGGTCTCTATAATGTGCTACATTCAACGAACACATCAGAATCCTTCATCGACGACACCGACGTCGAGATCGATGACCAGTAGCTGGCTGATGGTTGCAATGAATGCTGCTGCTTCTGCTGCTATTCGGGGGTTGTCCTTTCCTTTGATTACTCATCCATGGGGCATGGGGGGTCTCCCCGCCCCTTCTTCCTCTTCGCCCATCTCACACCTACATACTAGCCCTGACGATGACTAACCTCTCCCCCCCCAGCCACTGGATGACAGAGGCCAACCCTCCCTCACAGTCTCTTCATCGAGTCAGTCAGTCTGTCATCAGTCAGTCAGACTCACTGTCGGACTTCTTCTTCCGCCACAGCCACCCACGAGTGTCAGTTTGTGACCACCCAATCGCGTTATTATCTACAATCAGACCGCGAATTGGCGGGGTCAACACGCAATCATGGCTGCTGATTTCACTCTCGACCTTCCCCACCCAACACTGTCCAACATTCGTCCCGTCGAGCATATTGATGAAAGCGCAAATATATATCGCTCGCTGACTAGTTTTCCCCTTCTGCCAGTGGTACTTGCGAGGGTTGGCTCACCGGCCATATGGGTTTTCCCGGTTTTGGTTGGCTTCCTGCGACTTACTGCCTTGTCCAACTCATCTCTATACAGTGCAGATGAACTCTTTGTGACTCCTTTCCGCCTCTCCCTAATACTCATCTGAAGAACAAGAGGGAATTCATCCTTAAAGGGCCACTCCCAACCAATCTTTTACACCTTTCGCGCCCGTTCTTGTGTGCACTGATCGATGCCACACATTCACAATGACTATGTTCCATGTACTTTTTGAATAAATGCAATGTTATTGACATTCATTTGTACTCTTGAGACATCAGTCTTGCTAGTGATGCTTGCTAACTTCCTCTATTTGGTGTGATATTTAAGCAGTTCGGCGATATTTGCCCATTTACAAATTTCAACACTGGAAAATTAGTTGGTGGTTCGCGATTCGTTAAAATTCATTTGTATTTTCCACATAAATCATTAGATTGAGTATACTACCCGCCGTAGTTTTCTAGAGAAAAAATACGATTCTCTGTCATTCCTCTGCTTAAGGTGGTCCATTCGTATTCGCGGGTTATATCTGGCATCATCATCGAGAACTTTTACTGCCAAGTTCCGATAGCCAGGGTTTGAAGCTAAATTTTGCACCCACTTAGGAGTTTCCACCACCCAGGGAATTCAACTCTCTGGAAAAAGGAGGAAACTTTCATATTCGCGTCAGAATTAATGAAAACTTTATGTCTTCAATCCATGGCCAAAATGCAAAGGTCAGCGCACTTCATCACTCCATTATCGGATAGTGTTTATGTCTTACCTCAATGACTTTCAATAAGTCGAGAGTGCGAATAGTAGATTCAAAGCATACGAGATCTGTTTTTAGCCCACTCGATTAATTGTGTAAATCAGAGCTGTGCGGAAGTGTTCCGTTTTCGTATTTCCGGTGTTTTTCGGGTTGTTCCATTCCGCATCCGTTCCCGACTTTTTGGGTCCGGAAACGTAAGAAAAGAGTGCTACTCGGGTAATGGTTGTGGGTATAGGCAAAGGTGTTCGAAGGTACCATGAGAAGCTGAGAATCGCTTTCGACCTCATGTGTTCAATTGAATATTCTAGTCTGGTTGAGTTCCTCGACGAAGTTCGGGGTTCTAAAATTGCCTCCCACTAGAATGATGACGCAACATGGGCGTGGCAGGAATATGACTGCTATTGGGCGAATTTTTTAGACAGCTTTTTCGAGAGTGAATGATTATTTGTGGGACTTTCCGCTAGAATCCTTTCATTCGTTTGTCTATCTCCACAACAGCAATAAGAATTGAGACACGTTGTTTTACACGTACAGCCTGTCCTCCAGGAAGGAGTCTGGGCGGGGACAGGTGTAGGTGGCCACTAGAGTGTTGGAGCGAATAATTTCGATTTTCCGCGTAATTCTAATATTTCCTCAGAGCCGAAATGGGTTTAACTATCCTTGGTATCAAACATTACGTGAGGGACAAGGTTACCATAGTTGATGAAAAAGGAAGTTTCTGTCCAATCACAGAGGCGCTATTACAATTTATTCGAATATTCGAATAAAAAACTCACTAAATTAACCTTGGCATCTTAATGAATGGACGGTATCCGAATTTTTTTATCAAATAAGAGAACCTTCCACTCACCGTAACGTATGAGTATAAAGGCAATTGAAACCATTCCGATCACGAAGAGAAAATTAGATTTGTTCAAAAAAATCGATATTATTCGTTCCAACACTCTAGAGGACACTGCACGTTAGAGGCAGATCACAAGTGAATTTACTATTCTCGCCGAGTTTTCTTCTATATTTTCTATTTAATCGTGTGATATTCGCTTCGGTAGGCAATTAAGGCTCAAAATAAAATCTAAAAGTCCTCGGTGAGAATCTGAAGATTGGCTTCTGATCAGCCTTGGAGACGCAACGCGACCGCCCGCGTTTTTTCACAGCAGGTACAGCCTGGACCCCTTTCTGGGGGACAGTTGTGCACTCAGGGCTGGGCACGCGTCCCGGTTAACCTTAGGGGGGGGTGCATATTGGACGTTGCAGAGAGGGCAAAGGGGGGTGCCTAAACCGAACACCAAAAAAAAGAACGAAGTGAATGTTCTGTCGAATTTCAGTAAAAAAATACACACTATTCTTCTGAATTGTCATATCTACTTCTCCGCTTTTTGAGACTTCTCCGCTTTTTGAGTCTAACACTAATAGAATTCAAATTATTGATAGAGATGCAGGTTGTGTTCGCAATAATTCATGGTTGCTGTCGAAGTTTGTTTTGATGAAGGAATAAACACCTTTCTGGTATCTTGTAGCAAGTAAGGACTGATGTAGCGTCATGTTGCTTTGGTTCAACGTTCATTGATTACGCGGGTGGCTACCGATTCGAGGCAAAATTACAATGACAGCGCCTAGAAAAGCTATTGTTCAAGTCTAAAAAGAATTAGCTAACTGATGTATAGCCTATGTCGCTCATTCTGAGCCGGTCGAAGCTTATCCGGCTCATCATGTCAAAATCTCCTTATCACTGTTATATTTTGCCATGATCGACCGCTCCGCTGCTTACTCCGCCCGTACTCATCCGAGAAGGCTAGGCTTTATTTCGACAGTTTAAAAGTACAGATAGCACAGTCAGTATCACAACTCGTCGATAGATTTTAATTCATGGGAATGTGACTTAATAAGAGAGCCAACTGTAAAAATTGAAGACTGCAAGTTCCTATGAAAGAAGCGAATGACCGTTTCCTCCTCATTGAGAAGTACCCTGATCATAAAAACCCGAGTTTTATCCACCTTGAATGCCGCAATCTCTCATAGACTAGGCTAGCCGTGCGATCTTGTGTTTGTCCGCAGCTACACAACGCGCACTGGAGTGGACGCGCACGCAATATTAATTAAAAAATGTATTTTATTACAGAATGGGGCGGAGAAAATGATTGAAACTGGAGTTAATGGAAGAAGGCAGAAATAGGATACTTTCAATGTATCCACTATAGAAATTTAGTTTAAACAAACTAAGTTGGAGCGGAGTGAATTTTTTGGACTTGATAAGGTTCATTCAAATGAACTTAGTTGATCAAAAACAACAATAAACATGAGAACTAAGAGCATTTCGAGAAAGAGGAGAATCTGGCAAACATTTCAGTAGCAATAGGTTTGATATTCAATGTGATTTAAGAACCTTAAAACTCGTCCCGGTTTTTGGGGTAAAACCGGGACGAGATTTAAGGTCCTTAAATCATATTAAAAATCGATCCTATTGAAACTAAAGTGTTTGCCAGATTCTCCTCTTTCCCACAATATCCTTTGCTCGCATGTTTAATTCTACTTTTGATCAACTAGGTTCGTTTGAATGAACCTTATCAAGTCCAAAAAATTCACCCCGCTCCAACTTTGTTTATTTACATCAAATTTCTAAAATGGGTACAGACAGAATAGACTACCTTTACCATCTTCCATTTCCTTCAGTTTCGATCCTTTTCTCCTCCTCGTTCTGTAATAAAATACATTTTTTATTAATATGATGTGCGCGTCCACTCCCGTGTGCGCTGTGTAGCTGCGTACAAACACCGTATCGCACGGCAGGCCGAGTCTCTAAGGGATTGCGGCATACTAGGAGGGTAAAACCCGGGTTTTCCACTCCCTACGCATCAAATGAATCCTAACATCGTTCCACAACACAAAATAGTTCTGATTTCCACATCAGAACAATCTAACACAGATTAACTAATCCTTCATAGGTTTATGAAAACATTCGACAGGAAACAGTAATTATCGCAATAGTAGTAGTTCTGTTGTTTGCAATTGTTCAATTGTTTTGTAATGAAATTTTTTTTATCTTTTGTCATAACTTACCGTCTTACTAACGAATTTTCCTCATGGGGTTGTTTTGAAGTTTAGAAATTACACTACCTTTTTTGTTGACATTTTCGGAATTTTCTATATTCAGTGCTTTTTTTAAATTTTTGTTTATCAACATCAGGAAGTCAAAATCATGGCTGTTGTGCTCAACTTTTTTGGAAAATAGCCGATTTCGAATTTCCATAGGGGGGGGGTACCTTTAAATTACCGAGCTAAGGGGGGTGCATATTCAGAATCGCCATGCCGGGACGTGTGCCCAGTCCTGTGTACACTGCTTCGGAGGGGCGGCCACATATACTGTGTAATTCTTAATACTACCTTTTCGAGTTTTCCAGAAGCGAGGATTCAAAACCGTGGAACACCTCATAGTGATTTTATAGAGTTTGAATAATTATTAGTTTATTGATTGAAACCACAGGTTATCAAATGATAGTTGCTAGATCATTCGCGTTATCGCAGCCTCTAAATTTCGGATACGATAATCGGTAATGTTGGATTAATCAAGTCTTCCTACCACTCAATAATTATAGCTTATGTACGAATGGTACAGTGAATCTTAATCGGAAAAGATCTATTTTAACGCAAAACTAAAGGGGAGAGGTAGCTGTTTTTCTAGATATCCGAAATTTTTCGGATGGAATGTATGCTGCCTATGTTTTCTCTGAAAATCGTTTTAGGCGTTCTCAAAGCGACGCCAGAAGGCACTCATCAGGTAAATTCAAGATTGTTTCGATTTGGATCAGAACTCATGTGTGAAGGTTTAGAGAGCTGAACGGGAATCTGTGGTCCTTTTGTCGAGGTTCTGAGGCTTACGCTAGGTTACGTTGGGTACAATAAAAACGGTTTTCGAGTTTTCACCGGAACTCGAATGTAACGGGATCCATAGCAACAATGATGGCAAAATAACGGCCTAAAACAAGCCGCAGATAGCCGTACACTGCCCTCAAACTTGTAAAAAAAACCTACCTCCCCATGTACATACGTGTTGGCAGTTAAACGAGTGGGTGGACCGGCCATAGCACAACCAAGCTTGTGGGCCGTATAGGGCTGTCTGTGGCTCATTTTCAGCCGTTCTTTTGCCATTATTGTTGCAATGCACTCTAGCGAATTCGAGTTCCGGTGGAAACTCGAAGACCGTTCTTATCGTAAACACTGCCTTTAATAAGGGTCTTGATCATACTCCCGCATACTGACCTTAAATTACCGTACTCTGCTCAAAACCGACGAACGAACCTCATATCCGTGTTCAGTACTTCATGTAGTTATCATAGAGCGAACCCTAGTTATTCCAAAATTTTGGATATTTAGGCGCGAAATTCATTCGGGTCCATCGCGTGCGTATGCCCCTTCTCCTCAATGCTCTCGCGCTGTCTCTCTCCTCGCTGCGCACACGCACGCGAGGGAACAAAACAAATTTCACAAGCTTAGGGCTTGAGCGGTGAAAAAAAAGATATCAAGTATGTGCCATGCACTCGTCTCAAATTTGAAATCGGCTACTGAATCGCGTGTGCAGAAGTCAATTGCATTGCAGTTTCTGATGAGAATGATAAATATCCCAACGTTTCCTCAATTTGTGAGCGTATTTTAAGTATTGTTTCACTTCTTTTCCATCCGAGAGAAAATTTGTAAAAACCTCTCAGTTCCAATATACGCTCACCCCATTGTGGGAAACAGGAGTAAGTGGACATTCGCGTTCCGCTCTCGAACACGGCAAAAAAAAAAACTGCGGAACGCGGAAGCATGGGGTCTTTTCGGGACTTCTGATTTTTTCCGTGTTTCACATTCCGGGAACTACATTTCCAGACTCTTTTGGGCGTTTTGCACACGATTCCCGGTGCCTCAGAATTAATTGTCGCACTGAAGTCCGATCTCCGAATATTCCTAGTTTTATTCCATTCATCTTTCGTCGTAAATAGTGTCAAACTTTCTACTCAGTTATAAAATGCGTTTTGTTTTCCAACAGTCTACAACTGTTCTACAATTTATCAACTCGAAAGTTTTTTTTTAGCCCAATCTTGATTCTAACTATGCCAGAACAAATCCACGAACCTCCTTTTTGTTGATGATTCGACCTGATGACGCCCAGAATATTTCAAGAGCCGCATTAACATTTTTATGATGACTCATTTAGTGTACACATTTTCATGCACTTTAGAAAAGTTTATCAGGTAGTTCCTAACCTTTGGGAAAGGTTACAATTCCCCATCAATTTTGTGGATTAACCTCTGGAGAAGCAGTGACGGTTTGAAAAATCGTTACGGCTCTCGAATTTTCATAGAATTGGTGCTCATTAAGAAGTCTGGGCTTTTATGATGTTACATTTGAAGAAGAGGAATTATCAGTTCTCGCGACAATGTTTCATTCCGAGACCGTCCTGTGCACATGTCTGGAATTTCAAATCGTATTTTTTTTCGCCTGCGTGAAAGTTGAATACACAGACCTTTTTAGGCACAAAGGAATTTCGTTAGCGTTTTATATTGATTGTATAAAATTCGGAAACGTTCAGAGCAGTTTGAGAAATTTCCAGAAGCTCTTCGCTCCTCAGAAGTCCGAAATGTGAAAAATCCCTCCGTTGAGGGATCCCTCGGGTTGCATAACATCATTTTCTGTACTTCATTCTTCTTTACTGTACATATTAGATCTGATTTGTGGCCAAAATACAGCGCTGTTTCGACTGACAGGGAAATGAAAGGAGAAGCCAACAATTTTTGGCCACGGCTTCCAACTATGATTTTCATGAAATCTGATGTGTGTGAGAAAGATTTCATTATTTTTCTCTAGAATTTGTTTGGCACTTTGGGTAGGCAAAACTTTGAAGTGGGTGCAATTACATTTTCTTTTGTAGCCTTTTCCACCTCCATCATGGCTATTTTCGGAAGTTGTGCTAGTGCACTTACGACACGACGTATTTTGTAAGTTTTTCGTTACTAATCTTTGCTGTTGTAGTAGTGTCCAGCCTTGGAACAATCGTTGCGATCGCTATTTTCAAAAAAATCGGAAGTATTCAAAATTCATCAGCAAACTCGGAATTTCACTTGTATTTCGTTGCTAAATCTATCCTCCTCCGCTCCACAATCGCCCATAAATTTACACCTTTGACCTTTCATTACGACACATTGATCACGCGGCGCGGCACAATCAATATTATTAAATGACATTGCGCCGCGCCGTTGGCGGCCGAAGTGTAAACGCCCCCTAACGCTGTGCCAGAAACTACTATTTCTTCGCGCTTTGTGTACTATCCGCTGCTATCGCAGCGAGGGGCTGGACTTGGCCACTGCACTTCCCCACGTCCATTTTTCCGTCTGAAAATCAACTCGGAGTTTTCTTCTTCTTTCCAAATTCAGTAGTGTATTGCGGCGCGGCAAAATGCGTTTGGCGAAGTGCGATGGCCAAGTGCCCCCCCCCCTCGCTGTGATGGAACTGACTATCCACCTCTAGACAGTGGAATACTTGTTTTTTTACTGAAACATATGACTACCATTGCCGTTTTTGGTCACAAGCTAAGGGCATTGCTGTTCATTTATGCGTTTTTGAGACATCTACTTTGTGACGGCTTGAGCTGTTTTTGCAGATTTCTTTCACTACCTATAGGTTTCCTTCGGTGATGAAAAATCGATATCAATTGCAAACTCTTTCATGTTCCCTTTTCTATGTTTCAAACAAATAATTTGAGATAAAAAAGGCTTGAACAAACGGTGTGAACGTGAAAACTCCCAGGATATCTGGTCGCGCCGCGAACTAGGTATAAATTCAAAGTCGTAGACCTTATTGATTTTGCGGAAATCATTGTTTTCTTCCAAGATGTTTTTGCATTTCTTTGAAGCATCATGAGAATCCCATTGCAATTTCCGTGTTGAGCCAAACGAGTGAGTTCAGCTGGGATCTTTCAAAAATTTGTTGTTCGGAAGTTGCATCACATGAAAATCAGGGCAGCCCTGAGATTATAGCTGTGGGCCCAACAAGGCGATGTTCAGGGTCGGTCATCTAGCACAAATCCTAAAATATAACAGACGATTATAAGGTTTCATCACTTCCAAATTTTCACGGTAAACAAAATTGATGGTACCCAATTGATAAAGGGTATGATATAAAGAAAGGGAGAGCGGTGTGGCTTCATCCACACACCGTCATTTTGCAGACGTAAGCGGCTGAAGCTGTAAACAGACTAGAGAATAGGGAAGCAGCCTTACCTGTGATAAGAATATCGCGAAATCGGGCACTTAACATGAAAAAAAGTCTAGAAAACTAAACTACTAAACTTCCGTGAGAATTTCGTGCCGATGGCAAATTATAAACTTGGAAATTTAACTCGGCAATGCAAAAAAAACTGAGGGCGAGTATGACAAAGACGTTGAATGTTTTTTTTCAGGTAATTAAGATGTTTTTTCCTATTTCTTTTCTTTTTCGCAGTTTTCGTTTACCATTTGAAACACTATTCAGGTTTACAACCATAACGTGCACTGCGACGTTAAACAGCAGTTACGGCAAAAAACTTCCAAAAATCGTGTAAGACTATTCAGGTTGTAAAAATGTTCTGAAGTGCTTGTATATTTTCTGAAGAATTCGAATTTTTCTCATTCCATCACGTGTGCGATTTCGAATTCCAGACGATTCCGTTGCGTGTCCTGAATTGCGATTAATCTGAAGGATTTTTTCATTCTTTCAACCTTCTATTCGCTCCGTAATGAAAATTTCATGGTCATTAAAAGGGAAGTTTGAGCCATAATGTAAAAGTCAATATTGAGTTTTATGTATCGATTTATCATATAATTTCTACTCTTATATGTGTTTATTTCATTATTTGCTTGCTTATTCATTTATTTATTCATTCATTCTTTAATTCATTCATTCATTCATACATTCATTCATTTATTCATTCATTCATTCATTCATTTCGGTTCTTGGTTGTGGATAATGCTCTCTGAAAGTTTGACTGAAAATTACCTATCAGTCACTCACCACTTTTCCGGCCTAGAAGCTGGTCAGCTTGTTTGTCTGAGTTTCCGGAACCCTAAAAAGTAAACAACTCTATTTGATCGCGTGTTGTCTACTTGTACTGATAAGGTGGGGAGGTTTTTCGCGTTTTCATGATGCGACCTGTTCGGGGCCACCCTCGCACGGGCTCATATGCATATTGATAGTGTCATTCTCATCGAAATGTCTGTCCGATCTGTGCATGTGTATGTGTGTATGAGCGAATGTTTTGATTATCGTGCGATAAACATATGTATTGATTAGCACCACAATTCTTCTGCTAGTACTAATATTTCAGTGAGGATGTCCACTGGCTGGCAAGCTTACATCACTTCCATGACGGAATCGTCACCGGCAATCAAGCGAGCTGCCATAGTTAGCACGGACGGTTCGGTGTGGGCTCGAACTCAAGGCTCAAATTCTTTCAAGGTTTGTTCGCTCTTTGGGTTGATTTTTCGGCTACAATGCCGTTCGTGCGTTCTGGCCATAATGCATACGGCGGCGCTTCCTCGCGTTTTCAGCGCACGTTTCTAATATATTTTTAAATTCAATATTTCGGATGTGAAAAGTTATTTAGGATCCAGTTAAAGAGGGCTATCTACCCTCGAAGAAGTCCCCCCCCCCTCTAAAAAAAAACACTCGAATCCCCGTCATAGGTTCATTGGGGGGGGGGGTGGAGACAGCGGTCCGAGAGGTGAGGGCTGTTAAGGATACCTGAGTGGGAAATGGTGAAGGTTCCCCCTACACCTGCAACCTAAAAATTGAACGCTTTCTTGATGATCTTTTTATTTTAATTTCCCAATTTTTTTAAAGTTATATTTCATCGGGTGACCGTCTTTTAAAATCACGAACGAATGTAAAAAGTGTATAATGATTGTTCACCTACAATTAGAACAGTAGGAAGATGAGTTGCTGATTTTGAACGTGGTCGTAAAAGCCTCGAAGACGATCCACGTGATGGACGTCCAAAAAGCGCATCAACACCAGAAATCATAGCCAAAATACAGGATATGGTTTTGGTAGATCGTCGGTTGACTGAGAGGGATTTAGTAGAGGGTCTACACATCTCATTAGGCAGTGTGAGCCATGTTTTAAGTGAAATTTTAGGTTTTAGAAAGCTGTGTGCACAATAGGTGCCGCATTCGCTAACAATGGAACAAAAACATTCGAATGCGACATTCTCACCAGCATTTGCAGCGTTTGAAAAAGGATAAAGTGGATTTTGTGCGTTGATTCATCACTATGGATGAGACTTGGGTCTATCACCATGATCCTCAATCAAAACAAGAGGCTAAAGAGTGGTGTGAACCTGGTTGTTCGGCTTCGAAACGAGTTCGTGTCTGGAAATCGGCCAAGAAGGTTATGGCATCAGTTTTTTTGGGATGCGAAAGGAATTTGGTTAGTGTATTACTTGCAAACTGGTAAAACAATTAATTCTGAATATTATTGCAACCTTTTGAACCAGTTGAAGGGAAAAATTCGTCAAAAAAAGACCAGGTTTGCTGAAAAAAAATCGATTCTCATCAGGTCAATGCACCGTGTCACAAGAGTGTTTCGACAATGGCTGAAATCCATGAATTAAAGTTCGAATTGTTGGAGCATCCACCGTATTCACCAGATTTGGCCCCCAGCGACTTCCATTTGTGTCCAGAACTCAAAAAATTTATGCTTGGCTAGCGTTTTTCATCAAATGAATAGGTCATAACGGCTGTTGAAGCGTATTTTGCAGACCTTCCAAATTCTCACTTCATTGATGGGATCCACAGATTGGAGGATCGTTGGAGCAAGTGTATAAATGATCAGGGAGATTATACTGAATAATAAAGTGTATTTTGAACCATAAAATTGTGTTTTTCTTATCGAACGACAAAACTTATTGAACAATCTGGTATTAGCCAAACTGGTTATTCCGATCAAAATGTACTTTTCTAGAATCGTCTTTCCACGTAGAGTTCGAATATGCCCTTCCCAGCTGCCTAGAATCACTCTGAAAAAAGTATAGGCGTTTTTGTCTGATTTTCGTACATATTGTACTCTCCAAAAAAAGCGCATTAATTTTAGGAAAATCCCGAAACGGTCCTCATAATCGTGTTCAGGGCCCAGAACAACCCCCTTAAGCAAAGTTTTTGTGAAAGCACATTGCCCGAATTTTGCCCAGACTGATAGCGTTTTGAACTTGTACGGATTTCCGGTTAGCGTTCAATTATATCAATTACGGGGTACAGAAAGCGTTGAAGAAAAATGTTCTAGATTTGACTTACAATTTGCCTTGGGTGGGTTATTTGGGGTGCTGATCACGAATCTTAGGTGTATTTGTCAATTTTTCAAAGTTTTCGACTACCTTCGTTCAAAGTTTTATACTGGGAGAAATTTCGAGAGCAAAACGCGACATTCGATGATTTCCGGAACGCTACGACAGATGTGGCTCAAATCGTTTCTCAGGGGGTTATTTGGAGAGCAGAACACGAATCTGGTGTCAGTTTATCGATTTTCGACATCTTGCGGTAGATTACGGTGGGTACACGGCAGTTTGGTCGAAGTCTCAGATTTCACTCAAAATTTCTATGCGGTAGTTATTTAAGGTGCTGATTACGAACTCAATGTCCATTTGTCGATTTTCGAAATACTAAGGTACAGTGCACCTCCGCACATGCGTTCAGTCCGCAACGTGCACGCTGATTGCGCCAACGTATTGCGGCACGGTTTTCAGGATCTGTTTACATCGCAGGCGAGGAGAGGCTGGCAATTGGCCAACCGGCGCTGCCCGCCCCTGATCGATACGCCGCCGATAAGCTGTTCAGGAGGGTTTTTTCTAATTTCTTTTCTGCTTCTTGTTAAGTTAGTGGTTTTGCTGACGATTTTTGATATTTCCGTGCGTGCTTAGATTAGGAAAAATAGTTTTTCGTTCCAGGAATGGCCAGGGGAGCTGCGAAATGTCACAATCGCCCGGAAATTCAGGCAGACGGTTACGAGGGAATTGTAACGAAAAAAAACGAAACCTGAAACGAAAAACTAGTTTTCCTAATCTTAGCACGCATGGAAACATCAAAAATCATAAAAAAAAACACTAACTTTACAAGAAACCGAAAACAAATTTGAAAAAAACCCACCTGAACAGCTGATCGGCAGCGCTTGACGGCGGCGGTGTATCGATCAGGGGCGGGCAGCGCCGGTTGGCAAATTGCCAGCCTCTCCTCGCCTGCGATATAAACAGGTCCTTAAAACCGTGCTGCAACACGCTGGCGCAAACAGTTGCGTACTGAACGCGTGTGCGGAGGTGCACTGTAGGTTTTGCCTCCTCATTGGCATGTTACCTACCGTAATCTACTGTAAACCTTGAAATTTCGACGAACGAACCCCAGATTCGTGTTTAGCACCCCAGATTACCCCTACATACAGATTTTTAGCAAAATCCGGAAAAAAATCCAACAAGATTTTAAAGATTCCCTGGGGTAGTACCCTTAGTACCCTGCTGTGAAGCTTCAAAAACGCTCATAACTTTTTTTCAGAGTGAGTCTAGGCAGCTGCGATGGGCATTATCGGACTTTACCTCCGGAAATGATTCTAGAAAAGTACATTTCATTTGGAATGGTTGGTATGACTTATAGTAGTTCCCTTGTAAGCGTCGAATTTCGAATTAGCGTCGGTTTCCGGTTCAAAATTTACGTTCCCACTCTTCCAGTCGATTTCAGTTCACATAGTGCACTGACGAAGCTGTCGGTCTTTCATTCATTACTTTTCTATACTAAGAGATAGACTTTTGGCGAAGGTTGTTTTCAGAATTTCCATGAAATTTTGCGTCGACCAGTGTTTTCAGGTTGGAAAAATATTTTTTCGATCCTCCAGCCTAATTCACTTAACGAAACACCAGTTTTTCGCCTATAACTCTTTAAACGTAAATGATAAAGCTATGCTGAAGGATGTTTTGAAATTCTTCATCGAATGATATATCGAGTTCCTCACTTTGATTGCTTCAAAAGTCAGCCACGTCGGTAAAGCCGAGCCCCGTTGTTGGCTCCAAAAGAACTCTGCGTCTCTCATTTATTCTATAGAGGCGAGAGCACCCTATGGAGATAACTATGGAGCTGGCCTCCACCGACCTGGCTGGGATATGGAGCAAGTAAAGTTAGGAACCCGATATTTCTTTCGACGCAGAATTTTACGCAGATTTCAAAAACAATTTTCATCACAACCCTTCCTTTAACGGTTAAAGACTTATTAGCGAAAAACTAGTATTTCATAAATTGAAATCGGCTGAAGTAATGGGAAACTATTTTTCAAACCTGAAAACACTAGTCGACGCAGAATTTTATGCAGATTCTGAAAACAACTTTCACCGGAAGTCAGTTTTCAAAGGTTAGAAAGTTTTCAACAAAAAACCGATAGCTTAGGCGGAAAAATGCATTTTATAAACTGAAGTCGGCTGAAAGGTCCGGGACGTATTTCTTAAGCCGAAAAACGCTGTTCGATGAAGAACTTCGTAAGGATTCCAAAAAAACTTTCACCAAAGGCCTATCTATAAAGCTAAGAACATTGTGGACGAAAAACCGACAATGACACCCATTCCATCATAAAAATGACTTGCGCGAATGTCTGGTCCTTTGTGCGTTTTTCGAGGCTTTTCTTCGGACGTTACAGGTTTTCTCAGTGGTGAATGTTCCCCCCTTCACCTGCCCAGAGGTGAAGGTTGGTGGAGTACCCGTCTCCACCCAACGAAGCTACGATTTTCACCGAACACGGATAACGAACGCGCAAAACAATGTTTACCCTGGAATGGGAAACGGATAAGAACCAGAAACGGAAGATGAACAACGGATTTCCCCCAACGTGCCAGAAAACGGCAAACGGACTTTGGATATGCAAAAAATGGCCCGAAAATGCAAACTACAAAACGGATGCTTCCGTCATATTCCTGGAATCAACGTTTTTGCGTTCCTCTGTAAATCGTGTTGTTTTCGGTAGACGGAAGGAACGCGTGATGCCAAAAAGAAACGCGCGAAACTCAGGTTTCGAAACGCCAAACACCTAACCGGGTTCATCCCTGTCTATGAGCTTTCGAGCTGACAAGGGAAGTATAAGAAGCGTAGGTCTGAACGGTAGAAATCTAATGTCATGTGGGAATGTTCACGCATCACAAGCAGGGCTGTGCGTAATTACGAATTACGATTTACGAATTACGGGTGTTTTTGGCGAATTTTTTACGATTTACGATTTCCGAAATTTCGGCTCAAAATCGTAACGAATCGTAAAAAATCGTAACAAATCGTGAAAATGCGGTATCAAAGAACAATTAAGTTTGCGGTCCAGAGCATAGATAAATGTAGCACTTCTTTCACATTCCTGATACTTGACTGTTCCTTCCAATCTGTTTTCGGTTAAATCTTGTTATTCCCAGCCGAGCGTAGACAACATGACATGGCGTATTATAATACTTGATAACGAGATTCAGGTATGACAGACCGCTCTGCTCCTCACACTGACCGACTCAAAAGTTTTGAAGGGTTCCAACCTTTACTTGTTTCACATGCGAGCCAGGTCGGCTAAGCCGAGCTCCACAGTTGTTTATCTTCATGGAATGCTCTCGTCCGCCATCATGGACACGAGAGACGCAGAGATATAGTAGAGCTACCGCCTATATCGGAGCGAAAATCCGGTTTGGAGTTGCAGACAACCGCTGTTGCAACACATTGCAAACAGGGGCATGCTGGGACTACGAGGTCCTGGCACGATTAGTTTTCGTCCCAGCATGTCTATCGTCGAACTGCAGCCTGCGAAAGCGATCGTCCGTAACTGCGGACTAGAGCTCCATCCCGCTATAGAAATTAAATATGGGGGAGCAGCTCTGAAGGCCTAGCTGGCTTATGGAGCAAATGAAGTTAGGAACCTACAACCTTCACCACGAATTTTCAGCGGTTTGAACGAAAACTGTTAATTCGTGAATTGAAATCTGCTGAAGGATCAGGAAAATCATTTTCTAACTTGAAAACTTTATTCGACGAAGAGTTTTACGGGGATCCCTGAAACGAGATTTGATAAATATCTATGCTCAGAGGCAAGTCAGCTGCGAGAGAAAAACGGATGATTTCCCGATTGGATGAGGAAAGTTTCAAGAAAAGTTATGACTTCATTCTATCGTCTTTTCAAAAAAGTTATTACATGATTTTCAAGTTGGGAATTCAAGCAAATTCAATGCAAATGCAAAGAAAAAAGAAAAGTAAGAATTTTGTCATTTTTGGAATCAGAGATTTTGAGGGAGCCTTCACCTTTTTGCATTTCAGATTCCTAAGTAACCTAAACATCGCGAACCGATATCTTCACCGCAACAAACTTACTCAGACAGTAGGTGCTGGTGGATCGACATCCCCCGCCATCCGCCCGCCAGTAGCTAGCGATCCGCCCGATAGTAGCTAGCGATCCGCCCGGCAGTAGCCAGCGATCCGCCCGGCACTAACCAACGATCCGCCCGGCAGTAGCCAGCGATCCGCCCGGCAGTGGCCAGCGATCCACCCGGCAGTAGCCAGCGATCCACCCGGCAATAGCCAACGATCCGCCCGGCAGTAGACAGCGATCCGCCCGGCAGTAGCCAGCGATCCACCCGGCAGTAGTCAGCAATCCGCTCGGCAGTAGCCAGCGATCCGCCCTCGATGCCTCATATGGGTTATTCCGACGTTTCCCATCACGGTCTCCATGTGCGGGACCACTCCCCCCTAGCCGTGGGGACCATCCCCTCAGCTGCCAAAAATTATTCTCCGGCCTCTAAGTGATCCTTCAGAGGTGACTTAAAGTCACTTTTCAGGATCGCCCTCGAAATGCCGACTGAGCATTCAGTGCGACGGAGCGCTTTTTATAAACTTCGGTTTACTTACTCTGCGCATGATACTGATACCAGAAAATAACTCGTCAATAATTGACAAGTTTCAGCTTGTAAAATTTGAGCGGGCAGATCGCTGGCTATCAAAGCTCTGGCGGTCGCTGGCTATCAAACTCTGGCGGGCGGATCGCTGGCAGGTTGCAAGCGGCTCGCTGCATCTCATAGCTCAGCGGGCGGATCGCTTGCTACCAAAGCCCTTGCGGGCGGATCGCAGGCAGGTTGCGGGCGGATCGCCGCTTTAGAGCTTGCCGGCGATCCGCCCGCTAGCGTAATCAAGTTTCTCAGGTGCCGCTATCCGCCCGCCAAAATGCAGCGATCCGCCCGCAAGGGCTTTGATAGCCAGCTATCCGCCCGCCGAGGCCACGATGAGCAGCGATCCGCCCGCGACTTGCCGGCGTACCGCCCGGAGAGGCCTTTACTGCCAGCGGTCAGTCCGCACCTGTTGCCTGAGTATGTTTATGGTAATGAACGCTAATAAGTTCATTCGGAGTAACGCTTCGCAAATGTAAAGGGCAGACTCGAATGGTTCAGAAAGTGGTTTTGGAAAAGTACACATATCCCCTTTAAAATAATCACCTTGTCGAAGTTCCTTCCATTGATCGATCGTGTCTAAAACTATCGAACCGCGATTTTTTTCCTCATCACAATGTTGACCTCCTTAGCTTGGATTGAAATGTGTTTAGTGAGGCGATGATTCTTTATGTTTTTGTGCTTCTCTATCTTTCAAAACTTGGGCAGAAGTGGCACAGGTTGGGTACTTGAATACACGTAGTTTCAGTTTTGTCTATTTCAGTGGTATTTATCCTCCTTATGTATGCTGG
Source organism: Aplectana chamaeleonis (assembly GCA_029168955.1). NCBI lineage: Eukaryota > Metazoa > Nematoda > Chromadorea > Rhabditida > Cosmocercidae > Aplectana > Aplectana chamaeleonis. The sequence continues at coordinate 1,798,631 of JAPDOI010000042.1, read as the reverse complement.
GAATTTCTTCAAGTACTGCTTAAAAGTTTCATTTTGAACCTCTACCTCAAGCCTCCTTCTATATAGATAGAAACACTTCATCACTGAACTTCTGAGATGTTCCTACATCGAGGGAGGTTCGTGCTATGTGTGGGATTATTACTCATTATAAGTTACGAATTACGAATTACGATTTACGAATTACGAGGAATTTTCAAAATTACGATTTACGATTTACGAAATTACCTAATTCAGTTACGCACAGCCCTGATTACAAGGTGAAATAGTGTCGGTCACCCGCCGCGAAAGATAAATCTGAAGGAGTTACAAGCTCCGGAAGTTTGCCGACTGTCGAAGATCTGAAGGAGTTACAAGCTCCGGAGGTTTGCCGACCGTCGACCTCCTCCTGGTCTATGAATTGCTAAGCGGTCGAGTCGACGGCGCAAAGGGAGGAAGGGGCAGTGGTGGGCATGTTACCACGGTTCGAATCTTCCCCAGAGCTGTTTTTTTGCAAATTCACAGAACTTTCATATTTTGATCAAAAATTATTTTACAAATGTCATCTTATCCTTTTGCTGCGCGATATAGCCATATCGACAGTGAAATAGACTCGGGTACAAGGGACTCAAGGTTTTGTTTCCCATCAAAGCTTTCCCATTGTTTTGGGGAACTAATATGATTGGGAAGTATTATCCCACATTTTTTGAACAAGTTACGAGAACCATTAAGTAACAGAAGACAGTGCACTTGGTGCAGTCGGCTTCTGCGACCACCCGTAGGCTGATCGTCATGCCCCTCATTTTCTCATCAGGCGAGGTCGGAGAAATGCTCTTTGTCCAATTACCAGAGCCGGGTGGTCGCTTCCCATTGAAGGATGTATTCAAGATGAAGAAACTTTACGTCGTCAGCGGAACATCCCATATCATGACGACGTTAACAACACATGCATTTTTCGAGAATGTTTTCATTCAGCAAATTCCGGAGAATAGTGTTCTCTTTCTAGACTCAAGGAGTGATTTTTCCAATAAAGCGCTATACAGGCTCTTGTGCCGGCGGGGAAAAACTTGCAGATTTTGGCGAAACCGCCTGGCGTAACAAGCTTGGTTCAGCTAGCTGACATCGGGTTTTTCAGCTATTCGAAAGCACTGCTCAAGCGATTTCACTCCACTATTGCTCTTCAAAATTTTGAATTTTTAGGTCGTTCAAAATAATATATGGGTTTCGGAGTGGACGATGCCTTTAAGGCCGGCTACGTTCTTATCCGTCCGGGTCCTTTCGAAATTCAAATTGATCTCGAATTCCCAGAGGTGCTCGGCCATGAGTTAGGCTGCCGGGGGCCTATCGCGTTAATTCGCTGTCCCTATTGCGGAATTCGCTTATGCTTGATGCATTATGTACCGATTTACCATTGGTGAAAGAAATGTTCATGTATTTTGCGTCCCATAAAGTGATAAGGCTGTTAAAAATATGTGATATTAATACTTCCAAATCATATAAGTTCTCCAAAACAATCGAAATCCTTGATGGGGAACAAAACCTTAAATCCTTTGTACCTGAGTCTATTTCACTGTCGATATGGCTATATCGCGCAGCAAAAGGATAAGATGACATTTGTGATATAATTTTCGATCATAATATGAAAGTTCCGTGAATTAGCAAAAAAGCACGTCTGGGCTAGATTCGAACCATGGTCACATGCCCACCACTGCCTCTTCCTCCCTTTGCGCCGTCGATGCTGCTGACTTGAGCGCTTAACAACTCATAGACTAGGAGGAGGTCGATGGCTGGCAAACTTTCGGAGCTTATAACTCCTTCAGATTTATCTTTCGCGGCGGGTACCCAACACTACATATTTCACTATGTAATGCGTGAACATTCCCTTATGACATTAGATTTCTACCGTTCAGACCTTCGCTTCTTATACTTCCCTTGTGAGAAGTATTTATCTCTGAATGGTTTGTGCCTATCATGACCCTTCTGTTCTTAGTGCTAGACGACCGACCCAATACTCCGCATTCTCGATCACCACTGTAACTCTCATGCGGTCATAATTTTATTGGTGGCAATTCTAGGACCCCAGATTTTGTGAATGATCTCAGTCACGCAAATTGGCTTACCTGCGAACATCAAAAGTATTTTCAAATCCGCCCGATGAATTCAACATAATATACCATATGGGTATAGGGGCCTGCAGAGTTGCACCGACCGGCGAATGATCGCCGAGCGTCAGCCTTCACGCGGCGACAAAAATGTTTGCGAACATTATCGTCGCCGCGTCGGTTGCCGCTCGCTGGCAGTGACGCAGGGCCGTCGCGGCGTCACAACACTCTGCGGTGCCCTTCGTCGCCCTTCACGCCGCGTTGGTCGCCCTCTTGTCTTCAGCTCTGCAGACCCCTTCATGCTTTTATCATTTAATTAGAATTCATCGGTGACCAGTGACCAAACCATACAGCGTAGGTCTCTTTATAGCAGAAGTAGGATGGCAAATGCGAAATTTTTCGATAGCACTGTTTTGCTTTTCCAATGGTTAGCGGTCTAAAGCAGTGTTCACGATAAATCTCGTTTCCGAGCTTCCTGTGTTAAACACTATGCCGGCCGATGCTGGAGGGGATAGTGCCGAAGAAAGCAGCGAAAAGGGGCCAAAAATCGATAAAAACGGCTGCGAAGTAACGATTCCGTTAGCTCAGCACGCCTGCTTAGCCCGTCCCGCCCCCGTTGTGACAAGCTTGTGTTTCCGCGGACGTTTTCGATGGCAAATTATTAAGAAACTCCGTCACTCCCAGCCTTATCGATTCGCGTACATTTCGCCATTAACGCGCGCTTGCGAAAATTATTATAGAAGGGCGCCTAAACTCGTACGTGAAAACTATACGTATGTTTGAAACCGTTATTTTTAGCTTATTCTGAGCGCTGTTCTGCGCTGTTTTCTCACTATTCGTTAACTCACGGCCAAACAACCCAATTTTGACTCAAACTCGAATGTGATATTCATCGTGAACATTGCCTTTAAAGAAGGGGGGGGGGGACTTTCCTTTTGTTTTCATTATTTAATGTTTTAATGTTCTCTCCATTTTTTCAATGTTCTCCGACATGGTTCAGACCCGAATTATGAATGGAATGTTTATTCAACGATTTTGCAATGCGAGTTGTTTTTAACGGACTTGAATGATGATGCTGGGTTCAAATGAAGACAGCAGCTGAACGTCTCCTTTTTTAGCATGAGAGAAATCTGAGGAGTGCTGGGTTCTTTATGGGCTGCAACGACACCAAATGCATAGTGCAAATGCTCGAATTTTGCAGTATTGGACTAGGCTGATTGTAAAGGAGGCATTTAGAAATATATTGCAGTACGGAAGGGAAAGAATTGAGTGATTCAAAGTTTTTCAAAACTACATTTTGTTTGATATATTGCCCTGAAATTTTTATTATTTCGATAAAATTTTAGAGAGTAAACTTAAATATGGATCGAAAAGGTGGGCTCATTTGAAACTGTATCAATCGGTAAACTGCTTTTGTGGAGTTATTTATTCTGAATTCCCACGATATCTCTTGTTGTTTATTTGGTTCTAAGCTGATACATACTATTCGGAATTTGGAAATTTCGATTAGTCCGAAATCCTACCTTTGAGAACCGCTTACGCGGAAGAAAAACGTCTTATTTTCAATGATTTTGCGCAAGTATGTAGTCCCACGAAGTTAAGGATTTCAACAAAAGGGCACCACGAAATCCTCAATGTTCGGAAAATTCTTTGACACCCCCTAAAAGAGCTTATAGTCCAGTCGATACCGATTTTGAATGCATGATTTAACAGAGTTCGCTACTTCGTAAACGTCTTTGCGTTTTGAACTGCGTGGGCAAGTGAATTCCCCCAGTCCTCCTCCTATCGAAAGTTTTTCTAGCGTCTTTGACGTTCTTTCCAATAACTTCCTTCAAAAAGATATTTTCGAAAATTCTTTAAAATTTTCTGAAGATCCTGGTGAAGGAAGGGGGTTATCCAATGCTAAGAGGCTTGCTGGGGTTTGAAGGCACAGTCCAACCTCAGAATTTTATTCCAATGTTCCTGGCAGGCTTGGAGATGATTTTGCGCTGATCACAATGGTGTCTCCAGAATCGCTCAGAACCCTCCACGAACTAGTTATGACCCCTTAAAGATTGCATAAAATTGCGTGGCGAAAGGACGGTGAACCAATTGCCCAAGGACTGTTCTTCCCATCATACGCAACAGATTCACGGCGGGAGGGGGGGAGAGAGCCTGATTGAAGAGAGAAAATGAGAATGAAGGTAAGATTGGAGCTACTGATCGAAAACCGTCGCTCGTCTTGCCACTGTTGAGCTCAATAGGTCGTTTGAGGGGCGTGGCAAAGTGGCGTCTTGCTGTGGGCGCGCCGCAGTAGCTTCTTCCTCTATCTGGCTTATCCGGAGGAACTGAGAGCTCGCCTTTGGCATATAGGGTGGATCTATTTCAAGATTATGTGAAAGTCGAAGATTTCGACCCTGAGGTTGGGCTGTGCCTTTAGTTTAAACAAAAGAGTATGGGGTCAAATCTGAATTGTGCCGTACATTATGCAAACAAAGTGTGCAACCGCACAGCGCTAAGTGTTCCGTCAGCTTGAATCGCACTAGTACTTTGCGTTCCTTCTTGTGCGTTTCTCACTCTGTGCGCATACGCTAATACATGTGCACCGAGATTGCGCCAACGCACAGCCAGAAACGAAAAGTATCAGTGCTACACATATATGCCGATTTTGTTGTATAACTGTCTGGAAATTATACTCCAAGCTTTTTTGTTTAAATTTAAACACTAGCACGCAATATATTGCTGAATAGCTCTCCTCACATGGATCCAAAAAACTTGTAGATAGGAAAAACATTGGTTCAAAACAAGTTACCAAAAATGGGCGTTAAAGACGCGAAAAGGCGTGCACGCGCACCTTTTTACCAAATCCTTCGAGCAGTAGTATAGCTACGCCATGCTTTATAGATCCTTCAGAACTTAAATGTGGACCTATCAAATAGATTATCCGGTCGTAGTCCCAAAGTCGGCACGACTTTGAACTCGGAGATTCGGATTGACACGAAATCCTATTCAACGTAAAAAAACCAAATTTTAATTCGGATTGTTCTGAAATCGAAGGACACAATTATCTGATCGGATAAAAACCTATTACCTTATTGGGTCTAAGCTGATATAACTATTGGATGTGCTTACTCTGGCTATTCCTCAAAAATGTTTGTCTGAATATGTTGGGAAATATCCAATGAATAATCTGGAGATGACCATGGAAGTTCCATTTCGTATACTACTCGCTGAACTGAAAATTTCTGGGTTTTTATCCGACTACTCCGTGCGTCGTATCGTTTGATTATTGTAATGTCTCTGTCCCACTATACCTAACAAGGTCCAGGCGCCTGCCAGTGAGGGTAATTCCGACCAGGGTTGTGCATTTTCCGTTTACCGATTCACCGATTTTCCGGATTTACCGGTGTTTTTCGGTAAATTTTGAGTTACCGATTTACCGAATTTTTCTCGAAATTTACCGAAATTTTTACCGAAAAAATTGGGTGTTTTTTGCGTAACCGGCCTACTTCTTACTCGCATTTCACGTGTTTGCTACTGTTAAGGCATGTATTTGGCGCGATATCCTTCTTTATCCTTCTTTTTGTTACTCTTTTTAAGCCTTTGGCTTACTTTTTGAATGTTCATACATACGATCTCTTCACCTTTTGAGTCTCGTGGTTTTTCTTATCGAGATGCCACTCCGAGAAATACATATTTTATTCAAAAATGTCAACGGGTTTCAAGGCAGCAGTCTTGAAGCAGATATTCCAGGGACTGGAAAAGTTCTTTTCGAAGCCCCCGACACAACACTGAATCCACTGCAGTTCTGGAACGACTCAATTGTTAACTCATCGTACCCGCACCTTTCCTCACTGACAAATTTGTTCTTTTACGCGCCTCCTGGCACAGTTGAGGCGGGAAGTATGTTTTCCTCAGCTGGCCTGATTTTTAGTGACTACAGGAAGGCCTTCATGACAGGAAATTTTGAAATGTTACTTTTTCTCAAAATCAACGTTCCGCTGATTGGGTTCAGCCGTTGAGCTCATTTCAATATTAAAAACTCACTCATTATTTGCACTATCCTCATGCACTTTTGAAAGTGATACATAAATATTATTGGTCATTTGTGCTACCCAATGGGATAGGCACCAGAAAGTCGAAGTCAAAATTTTTACCGAATTTTCCGTTTTTACCGTATTTACCGAAAAATAATTTCGGTAAAAAGTTTCGGTAAAAAATTTACCGAAAAGAATTTTCCGCACACCCCTGATTCCGACTTGCAGTGAACGGGTGGAGGGCAATTTTTCGCATTTCGAAGGAGAACGTGTTGCACTTTGAGGGAAACAACTCCTTCGTCATCAATCAAATGAACCGGCCCTATGCCATCCGGCTGAGACTGTTTCAGGCGGACTTTCTTACCCATGGCATTGAGCATGAGCCTCGCGAACGATTATTCGCCGCCAGATGTGGCCGTCGCGCGAGCGCCGTCGTTGTCGTCATCATCATCAGATCGCTGTCTCGTCATTTACGGACGGACATCAGGAACATCAATGACCATCTGTTTTTGGCATTGCTTGCTTCGTGGTCATTTCACTGACGGGGGCCGACCCTCGGCGCCTTATTCTATCGATCCCCTTTAGCGTAGTTAATGAACCGATTGTTTGAATTAAATTAGCGTGGCGTGTCTGATATTTCCGCCGCGCTGGGGATAAATGCGTGTGTAATTGGGCTACATCGGTATATTTCGAAATCGTTCAGTAGAGCTATGTTACTGCCCCTTCTTATTTGGAATACCACATCATGGGATAGAAATGGCCTACGCAGGGGTACGCGAAAATTTTGGAATCGAAAAAAGGAAGCGAATATGTTTCAAACAGAGAAATCCGAAGCATATCAATCAGAACAATTAATAGCATAGCAACCAGAACATCAATAAATTCAAAAAATTTTACAAAATTAAAAAAATATCGAAAACACCCAATTTCAACAGTCACATATTTTTCGTTAAAAAATAAGCAACTTAATTAAAATGCTTCAATATCCTTTATCATAAGTCTGAAATCAAAATATTCGTATGATCGCGAAATTCAGTTTTCTCGGAACAGTTTCAACAATAAGACTGACTTTTTTTGTATTAGGAATTCTTGACCTGTTACGTGGAGCCTTTTTAAGGATCCCAATAAGGGATGAGCGGAATCTCGCGTTTCACGTTCCGAAACCCGCAGTTTCGCGCATTTCTGTCCTTCCGCGTTCCGCTTAAAGGCAGTGTTCACGATGATTTTCCTCCCCGAGTTTTTCACATAAAACAATGCTTTGGCCCCCAAGTATTACCAAAATTACGAAGAAACAGCGAGAAACGCATTAAAACGTCGTATTTCAGTGACATTATTTCAAAGCATGGACTAGTTGTCCGATTGGATGAACATGTTCACGGTGGTTGTCACCGGTAAAAAATGGAGCTAATCAAAAATGGAAGAATATTTCAGGCAAAACAGGATTAGTTAGGGCCCTAAGGAAAGAACGGAGCAATAGATAGTAGAGAATTGCAAAAGACGGGTCCACAAAAGATTTCGTTGTCACAACAAACACTTTTATTGATACTTAAGAGGCGGGCTGATACTTAAGGATTTCGAGTACTTCTGGTGCGTTTTTCTCAGTTTCAACGTCATTCTAGTTCTACCCGGTGGCCACTTAATCAATACAGCGAATAATCTCAAAATTGAAGATTATCGTGAACACTGCCTTTAAACCGGGCAGAGTGCTGCGGAAAGCGAAAATATCGGGTTTATTGAGACAGGGGCAGCAAATGAATAATTCCAGAAATTGCCGCGTTTCGCATTACGAAAACCGCTTTCCCGCGCATTTTTGGACGTTTCGCACCTGGTTTCTCAAAACCGGGAAAAAATCGTGTCGAAATTCGAAAACCCCTTTCCGAATCCTCAAAAGTTTATTCCGCTCATTTCTGCTCCCTATCAACGATGGACGGAATCTCAATATCTTATGTTTTTTGCCTTCTGTTCTTCCAAAATGGCGACAAAAGAAGAAAAATCGGCACGATACAGGGTGATATGTTCCGATTCTCTATGGTTTTTGGTGTTCCGAATCTCAGCATTGAAATGGCCGTCCACCCGATTCGCAAGTCTGAAAGTCACAATGACGATTGTTGACAACGTTCACCGCTGGAAGCTCCCCCTGAAAGTCAGATTCTAACAGATTCTCAAATCTGCGGAAGGACCCACTGAGTATCAGCACATAGATGAAGGCAATTTCTTCACTGGTTTTAAAGCAGACTGTTATTTGTGGAGTTATCCTTGCGGAGAAACTGGTTTCTTGAATTTTTGACTAAGACAACCTGAACTGAGTATCTTCCGGTTCTGAGCCAGATTTACTCTGATCCTTCGCGCCCTTGCGCGGCGCGAGGGCAGAGACGGCAAGAAAGTCTGGGGAGAGGGTGACGTAGCATACGAGCGCAGACGCGTGCGATGAACGAAAATAAATTTCACTTTGAAACAGAGGATACATCGAATGTCAACAAAAGCGATTATTAGTAGTTTAAGATGGGGGGGACATAACCCATAATCCAGCATGACCAGTACCGAAGTCAAGCACGAGCGAAGATGAGCTTTGTAATCTTTACCAAAATAATGATTGTGAACTACGACGCGAAAAAAAAACGGGAAGAACGTCCACCTCTTGTCCTAAGCGCATAAATATTTGCAAAAGTTGTTAGGAGCAATGTCCGGAGTCCGGGCCAGAATTGTGCAGGGATTCTATGTCTGAAAATTGGGAACGGAAAATGCAATTTGACGGAAAATAGAAAAAAATAACATGACGTCAGAAAACACTCTTCCAACATCAACATTTGTGTCGTATTACCTCTCTCTCATGATCGCGCACTTTTGCTGTATCTGAGCGTTATCCTTAAAGGCAGCATACACGCTCGCAAGCATAGTCAAGATAACAGCATGGATAGGTCCGCACGGCCCGCGCTGAAAACTGTCCAGTATGACAATATTTGACAATGTTTGAGCAATCCTGTCTCGCACGCCCGTATTTTCACTTCCATTCGACTACGAGAATGAGAATCGAAACTTGAGAAAACATGTGATAACTTAGAATGATAGCACTCTACAAAGGGAGTGCAGTAGAGAAAAAACTCGATTTACCTCAATATAACATGTTTGTGCACTGATAAAATCCTCCATTTCAAGAGGTCAGCCAAAGTAGAGCGGCATTCTCGAAAGTGGACGAGAGTAAATATGTAGGTATGCAGGCATGCTATACTCAAGTAAACCAAACTATTTCTCTCGTGAACTCCCATTTGATAGTGCTATCACTCTCGATTATCACACGTTTTCACAAGTATCGATTCTCATTTTGTTACTCGAAGGGATGTGAAAATACGGGCGTGGAAGGCAAGATTGCTCAAACATTGTCAAATATTGTCATCCTGGACAGTTTTCAGCGCTTCAAACGTCGTTGACGACATAGTACGGGCCGTGCGGACCTATCTATGCTGTTATCTCAACTATGCTTGCGAGCGTGTATGCTGCCTTCAAGAGAATGTACACGGAAAATGGGCACTGGTTGAGGGAACTTAGCTTTAACTATAAGTCGCAAGCACAGCGCTGCCAGTGAAGTATTGCAGTCGCTGTGTTTTGCTGTGATTGTGAACTGAGGCGAATTCATCTTTATGGATAGTTGCCTCAATTATTTAGTGGAGAAGATAAATGACGTTTATGGTCTCCTTATCATATTTAGTCTAGTGAATTGACCAGGCGCGATCATTGCGACTGGCCGTGCGGCGTTCGCGGCCTCACCGGCCAACGGGGTTTTGATCGCGCTCGACAATCTATCGTCACAGCCCCGTCTGTTCACTAGACCAAATTGAATACGGTAACTCTACATATATAATCGCGGCGGCCGTGCAGCCGTGTTGACCGCGGCGTCATGAACGCCGCGAAAGTGGTTGTGGACACATCGATGAGACAGCTATCGTAGTGTCAGACTAAAATAGTTCATCAAAGTTTATTTTCGCGCTTTCATTACGCTTGTCCATGTATACCGCAGTCCGCTTACTGATTTAGAAGCGAATATCCCTTTGCGAATCTGCACCGGAAGTTGTATCTGAGGTCCATCAATTTTCAGGCAACTGAGGCAGAGTTGAAAAAGTTTGTTGGATTGTTCGATAACCTGGCAGACGTGCCGACAACCGGTGCCGATCTCGAGGAGGTGAGTCGACGTGGACGATGAAATTCTTTTCTTCAACATTGCTTTATTCAGTAATGCTTGCAATCTGATGACCAATGAGTAATTTATCTCAGGTTCACTATATTGTGCCGCGTACAGAAGAAAATCTCATTTTCGGAAAGAAGGATAAGAGCGGATTCTTTGCGGCAAAGACGAAAACTGGTACGTGTTCACTTCATATGGATTCTGGAATCGAATTAAAGCCAAGGCGACACACGCGTCGCGGTAGCGGATAGCATCGCGTGTGCCATATCCAATTTTGAATTTCCCATTCAATGCCATACAATTTTATGCTGCATTCCGTTTCCTCCATTGCAAGTGACTTATTTGGGGCCAGATCGCCGGCGCTTCGATTTGGCGCAATCGTTCGCGTCACGAAGATCGTCGATCGATAGCTTTTGGCTCTCCTCCTGGGGCGGCATGCACGTACGCGGCGGGTTAGGTTGGGGTTAGGCAAGGTTTGGAGCGTCGGCGCGTTTGAGGATAGCAGCGCGAGTGCTGGAGATAATCAATAGTTGGGGTCTCAACGGGGTTTCGGCTGCCCCACCCTCCTCCGTAGGGTTTGCGAGGAAACGATTTTTCAGTGCTAGCCTAACCCCCTTTCAGCCCTCGCGCCGCTATCATCAAACGCGCCGACGCTTCAAACCCTGCCTAACCCAACCTAATCCGCCCCGTACGTGCATGCCGCCCCTGGCTTCGCTCAGCGATTGCCGCGAAGCGACCGCCCGCACCAAATTTTTGCTCATTCAGCCCGGCCACTCTATAATATTACATAGTTATGGATAATTGCGTCCTGCGAGCACACGCGCTACTGAAGGAATACCTCAAGCGCGATGTTATCAACCTTGCTTTCATGTGTTTTCCTTAATTCTTATCGATCTTTTTAGCGGTTCTGATCGCCGTGTATGAAGGCGAGAATCAGGTGTCGGCCGATGTGCGTACGGCTGTCGAGAAGATGGCTAAGTATTTGGAGGAAATCGGCTATTGATCCACGGTTCTAAGATTTTCTTCAGCCTCTCGTCTAGCCTTATTCCTTGCTGCACAGTCCACATATATATCCTCGATGATTTGATAGGTCCTCGTGCCTGTCTCTCTCATTCACATTTTCCATTCCAATCTTTTTCCTTTCTTTTTTTGCTACCAGAATCATATTAGGTAGAGCTTTTACGTTTTAATTGTAATAAAAACGGTTATCTAAAACTTTCCTATTTCTCATTGTTTCTGCTTATTTTTGTACATGGTCTGAAGATTTCGTGATCTAATATATTTGTTTAATAGAATGAATTTTTTTTCAATTGTCGTGGTTCGGAGGTTCGCTGCAATTACTACCTCCCTGGAAGCGTGATTATTATGTTAGAGTGAGAAGCATTATTACTGAGTACCTTTCACTGCGTCTCAAACGTGATTATGGACAATAGTGTTATATTTGACGTAAGGTTAATTCTGAATTTGGTGTATTTTTGCGCAGTCTCGACGAATCGTGGGAACGCAAACTGCGCGAAAATGCATCAAACTCAGGAACAACTCTATTGGTTGTGCGGACTCATGCCTTTGCGCAGAGCCTTTAAAACGCTCATAACGGCGCACGCGACAGGCGCGCGAGCTGCTGAGTGAGTGGTGTGCAGCTATCTGTTTCGCGGCTACGTTCACTATAGTACGCAGTTCTACTTGTGTAGAGGCCCAAGACATACTAACACTGCAATCCTTTCTACAGATACGTTCAACGCTCCAGGCACTTACCTTTTAGAGAAAGCATGTGCCCAAATAGGAGATTGCCGATTTCTCACTGTGAGAAGGCGCCTAATCTTTCAAAAGACCGCAAATGGCCGGCGTGGATCGCACTGATACTTTGCGTTCCTTTCTGTGCGTTGGCGCAATTTCAGTGCGCATGTGTTATGACACACGTATACCGAGTTTGCGCCAATACACAATGAGGAACGCAAGGTATCAGTGTGATTCGTGCCGACTTATTTTCTAGAATAATTATGTTTTCTTGGGAATTCCGTTCTGGTAGACCGCGTCGCTTATTTCTATGTTTGCTTCATTAAAAGCCAAGAGAGCAGCGCAAAGCTGTCATTCTGTACCAGACTTTTGGGTGTAATACATTTTGTGGCTAGTTTTAGAATTCTGGCATTCCACTGATCCGGAGACGACTATTTCGAGCGTTAAAAGAAGGATATCGAATGTTGACCGACTCGCCCGTTGTCATTCACACCAAACCAGTGTGGTACCGTGTAGAAGCCATCAGACCAAGAAAGTAAAGGCGACCACCAGACGAAATCGCAAGGCAATATTTATAAGCGGTCTCCAGAGTTGAATTCGCGACTTTACTCACAGCAGCGAACAGTGGTGGGTGATGCAATATCGATTGCATTCGGTGACGCGGGTGACCGAAACGGCGTGAATGGCGACGAGGAGAGATCGCACTGTTTTGACGATTCTGTGGCCCTGCCTCACATTCAACGAGCGGCAACCGAAGCGGCGACGATAAGGGTCTAGTTATACTCCGGCGTTTTGCTGCCGCTAGCTTCAGCTTCTGCCGGCAGGTCTGCTATAGGTCAATTTCAAACTCTCACTCAACGCACACGTTCCACAAAGGCCGGGGGCAGCGAAACGCAGAAGCATAATTAGGGAATAAGCTCTCCGAAAATTTCGTTCCCGCGTCAAGGCTGACGCTGGCGACCACTCACCAGTCGCTGCACCTCTGCAGACCTCTACCTTGAAACGAGCATTTCATGGCGGGCAGAACACTGCAACGAAACTTCTGCACTGTCGTGGGAAGGCGACCGACTGCTGAAATTTATCGCGAACCTCGTACTTGCTGCGAATCTACCGAGAATCTGCTGCGAACACCTCGGCTCCGAGACCATCAGTTTCGAGATTCGCGGCGCCTAGGCCTATTGCGCCTGCCGTTCCCTCAGTAGCCCGGCTCGGCGGTGCTCTAGTGCATCACTCGGAAAACGTTAGCCTAGCGACAGAATTCTTCCCTCGTATTTGAGAGATGGAATGGAAGAAGGGGATACGAGGGAAACTCGCAAAGCTAGGTAATTTTTTAAAAAAGAATCTCAGACGGTTCTCAGTTTCGTTGTGTACAGATGTACATAGATGTTTAGACGCCCAGAGATTTCCAACGGTCAGACTGAGCTAACCACTCCTGGACCCCGCCTCCACCATCGGCGCTAGGGTCAGAGAGTGGTTAGCTCGGTCTGACCGTTGGAAATCTCTGGGCCTCTAGACATCTATTACATCTGTACACTACATCTTCCGTTTTGTCCCGGCCCCCGGGACATGATGGTAGGACGGTTGGGATTCGAATCAAAAATTTTTCTTTCGAAAAAACCTGTGCTTATTTAAATTTGTCAGCGGTGTAATAGGCCTTGGGGCACTGCTATAACTTACGCCAAGAACGACAGGCTGTTAACCTTCTGAGGTCTAGGTGGTAGCATGATATTGAGAGTGGTTCGTTTTCTTGTTGGGTAAGGGATAGTGTTGAAATATCAGGGCCCCAAATAAGATTGTGATGAAAGTTAAGAGTAAAGCGATATTGGACAGAAACTAGACAGTTATCGAGAACTACATATGAGAGAACGTGCAATCACTACACGAGAGGTACTGGGCAAGCACGAAAAACAAGCAAGCTAATACAGGATGGAATAATTGTTGTTGGTGATACAGTGATGGAAAGATTATTAGATCATATACAATAATATACAATATATTAAATATATACAATATTTAATAATATACAACAATTTTATAGGAAAACACCATTTCCAAAGTCATTTAATACATTTATCACTCGTCTTCTGTCAGATGAACGTCAAGTCGTCAAAAGTCCCATATGCCTCGGGTCTAATTTCTACTCAAGGCTCACTCATACCAGGTCGCGTCGACTAATCGCGGCACTGCCAACAGTTAGGCAATTGTTATACCAAAAGTTTGCGACCGCGACAGGTGCTGTCAACTGTTACGAATCGTGCCGGGACCAGGCCCACACAGTAAAAAAATGCTGTCGCAAGAACAGTTTGCAGTACTCGTCGCGGTCGCTGACTCGAATGAGGATGTTATGCCTGAAATGTGGAAACCGTGCGGTAATCGGTCGCTGTCCGTCGCAGTGCAGTGCCCTGCGACGGGTGTCAGCGACAGCGACCCAGCCAAATCCAGTACCCTGCTCGGTACTTTTTGGCCCTGAGCGACAGCGACGTCGCAGTGTTCTGCGACCGCGACAGGTCTGTAGCAGTGTATAATAATGGCCTTACAAAACCCATCGCGCCAACAGATCTTGCACTGAGTCGCGACGGTTCGGAACAGTTTGCAGTTTCAGTCGCGATCACCGAGCGACTGGGATATTTCATAGCTGGTCGGAGCGACCTGCTTGATTTTGTTAGGTCGCTTCGACTAATCGCGTCGCTTCCATGATGGAAGCGATTCGTCTAGTCGAAGCGACTAGTCCGCATTCTTTCGTCACAACCTTGCGTACGTGGCGCAAAATTGCAGTTCACTGGCATAAAATACGGCATGTGAAAGGGAAAACGAGTATTTATCATACATTTACGATGAGAGAGATGAGAAAATGTAATGAGGCTACCGAAAGATTACATTTTATGCCGGCTTCGAGCAACTAATAACTTTATCTTTCATTTCATGTTACTGTTCAAGCAAATTCCACCCCATCTTCTGGAACCATTTTTTGTTTGAAAACTGTGCAAAACTCTTTTATCTAGAAGGTAAGGGCAAGAATGTCAGAAAAATGAGTAGGAATGCCGAGAAAAAAAAGCTTTTTTTCATTCCCATGGCTTGGTCCGCAATTGTCCGTCTATTTCACGCGAGATTACGTCCGCCCGAGCGTTTTGAAATCGCTGGACGAAATGATTTCAAGTCGCGACACGGAGCGATTTCAGATCGCGGCAGTATTGTTGGTCGCCTCGACTTCAGGTCGAAGCGACCAGTTTTGAATGAGCCTCCACCCTAGGCAGATCCTCCCAAAGCACAAAAACAGTCTTGATGGTTATTGACAGATCTCGCCGGGACCTCCATGTAATGAACGGGTTTTCCCTGTCCTTGGGAGACGTTTACTTCTCCAAACAACCTTAATTTCGTTGAGTTCCTCTAAGACTTCTTTCATTACGTAAACTCGGATAATAACTAATTTTTTCCTTTTAAAATACCGAAAGAATGTGTGGTCTTGCTTATGAAACAGAACACCATTTAGATTAAAATATTTTAATTTCAATCATACAGTACATCAACTAGATATACACAATTATGCATAGAAACATCAGAAAAGGTACATGATGGGAGCAGAGGAGGAAGGGTCAGGGGAAGGGGGAGGGGAGAAGCCGCTGCCAAGGGCAGCCGCCTGGTGTTAGCCCAGCACCGCATAGGGAAAACCAGCTTACTACACCGTGAACCTGCTGTGATCCTGTTACGAAGAGCACGTTAACCTGCCTTCAATCTCGGCGCCTTGAGCTTTGGGGGAGGTTCACGGTAAATCTCCTCAGAGGATTGCCGCACAGTTTTATCAGCCGAGTCAATAGACGCCTTGGCACCATGAGCACACGATTTCTGGCGGCTCACGCGGTCCCGCGCGCTAGCGCTCGCTCGCTCTAGCTTGCTCAAGGGATCAATCAAACAAATTTCAAGTTAACTGCTTCATCTCTTAAGCAAGATGCGCAACACTTGCTCCAAACCTGATGCTCTCGCCTCCCATCATCACGGCTGTCACAAAACGTGGACAGCGAGCAACGCGCCAACTTAACTCTTCCAGAGTTCGATCGCAGTGCGACAAAATCCTGTGCACGGCTATGCGATCATCGAAAAGCTGTGCAACGCACAGATTTTTGAGGCTATTATGTCTGCACGTGCTGCGACCTGATCGTGCGATGCAACCACATCGATGTGAGGTTTCGATTCGATCGCATCGCAGTGCGATCGCATTCTGAAGGGGTATACAGAGTTCAAGTCGCGGCGCTGCTCGCAGTGACGAACAGCGCCGGGTGATGCAGCGTCTATCACATTCGGCGGTGGAGGCGACCGAAGCGGGGCGAAGGGCGAAGAAGGGGCGCGGCAGTGTTTTGGCGACGGAACAATCCACTTCCAGCGAGCGGCAACCGGCGCCGCGACAATTATCTTCCGAAGCATTTTTGTCGGCGCGTTAAGTCTGACGCTCGGCGTCCAGTTGCCGGTCGCTGTGATTCTTCATATCTCTTGAAAGAGGCCCTACGTGATTGACGGCAGAAATCACACTGGCCAAAAGTGTCAAAGAATTTCAAACGAGCGCAACGCAGTGCCCCTACCGCTGCATATGCATATGCGCACCCAATACTTGTTTGCGTGAAAAGGTGCAGCTTTTTTCAGATTTCTTGGATAAACCTTCAAGCCTTCAGTTAATTAACGCGTCGCTAAAGTACGCCTTAAAAATTACACAATGTCCGACTGTTTTTGCAGTTTTCGAATCGTACAATTCGCTCCACTGAGACATTTTGCGTCACAGTAGTCAGACAGTGAAGAGGACGGGCAAATCATTGGATAGTGCTCAGCCCCGTTATTGGTCGATGCCATTCTGCTGGTCTCGGCCAGCAGAGGATAGTTGCCTTCACCTCTTCCCCTCAGAACCCTGTCATAACTCAACGCTTACCCAGGACTACCTTCCGTGTGTTTTTACTATCTACGGAGCTACCCGCGTGGGAAGGCAATGTGGCACACCACTAGGAGCCAACGCAAGCGGTCACCCACACGAAATTCGTCAATTAATTTTTGGGTAAGGAGTGAGCTCACCCTCTAACACATTGAACGATGCATGCCACATACGCGACGGCATGCGCAGGCTCCTAGGCGTCAGCAGTCCTGCCATTCTCCATCGACTGCGTTGAACCAAGTACTGAAGGAGTCCTTGTTGATGATACTAATCGTCATTGAACCTAAACCTCATCGCACATGTGGCTGTCAGCAGACTTGCCCCAGGGGTGTCGTTGTCGGCTATCCCTTTCGTATAATCATTATTCCTTTTCGTATTATCATTATTGATGATGCAGTGAGGTGTCATCTTCAGAAGTAACCCTCCACACTTTTCGCCATCCCAAAGCGAGCTAGCGCGTCGCGGCCCTTCGCTGAGGCCTCTTCCAGTGTGCGATCGCGTTGTGATGCGATCGAATAGAAACTTCTCACATCGATCTGGTCCCGTCGCACGAACAGGTGGCAGCACTTTCAGACACAATCGCCTCGAAAAGAGCTCGAATCGCGCGGCTCGGCGACTGGATGCCTCGATCGCATCGCTGTGCATTGCATAGCGACGCCATGGTCGCATCGCTGTGCACACGATCGCGTAGCACTGTGATCGCACTCTGAAAGAGGCATAATACTCAGCGATGGCCGCTACTAAAACGTTTACTTTAAAACGTGGCAAAACGCGTGTTACGCAACCGAGAGAGTATATCAACTTTCGGAACCAAAGACTACTCGACGTCTACCTTGAGGGGTCTGCAGAATTGAACTCGCGCTGGGTGATGCAATATCGATTGCATTCAACGACGGAGGGTGATCGACGCGGCGTGAAAAGCGACAAGGGTGCACCGCAGAGTGATTTGACGCCGCGTCGGGCCTGTGTCACTGTCAGCGAGCGGCAACCAACGCCGCGACGATAATGTCCGAAAACTTTTTTGTCGTCGCGTCGAGGTTGAGGCTCGGCGACCACTCGCCCGTCGCTGCAACTCTGTAGACCCCTTTTAGAACCCCCCCCCCGGGTTAATCATGCTACAAATAGGCCCGCAAACATATAAATTGGAGGAACCACTACTGCGCTTGCTTCGAAAATGTTCCCTTCTTCTTCTTCTTTGCAGCCACTGAGAGGGGTTTCGTCACAAGTTGAGAAACTGGGCGACCAGCACTGGATTCGTCCACAAGTCCATTGTAGTGAGCGTTGTTGGCTTCTTCGGACAGTCAAATAGGTGTTTAGTGTCGTGGCCTTGGTTTCCACAGTCCGGGCACACGTCAGGCTGACTAATGTCGATCCTGTGCAGGTAAGACATAAGCAATGGAGAATGTCCGCAGCGCAACGAAGCGAGGATACACCTGGCGCGCCTACCGAGCTCGGACTCGGTATCACATACCCTGGGCGGCACATCACCGAGAATAGGGTTGACGGCCGCTTTGGCGAGATGATCCTTCACAAACCGGGTGTGCTCCGCGCGTAAGAGACGAAGCCGTTCTTGATTCGAGTCGGTCCATCTCTGTACATTCACTTTGTTCGGAGCATCGGCAAACGGCACTCTGATCGATCTCTCTCTCACGGGATTTAATAGTCTTCTCGACGGATGATTAGGTTGCTTAAGGACATTAATAAACATCTGCTGAGCCTGGAGCTGACAATGCTCTTTCACTGGCAAGATACGGGCCTCGGCGTGAAGGTGCTCAATCGGTGAGCTTTTGCACATCCAGTGGCTATTCGTAGTGCAGCATTCTGAATTCGCTGCATCTTAGTCCAGGAACTGTCCGACACGATGTGCTGCCAGACAGGTGCAGCATACTCCAATGCAGGCTGCAGAATAGCTCGATATGTCGTCAAGATTGTCTCTCTGCTGCCACCCCAGGACGTTCCTCCTAGAGCTCTCAACACATTAAGCTTTGCCTTGATAATTGCCTGCTTCTGTTCAGCATTTTTGTGAAACTTCAGCGATGGGTCCAAAACGAGGCCCAGCAGTTTAGGAAATTGCGCTGTAGGCAAGAGGTCACCATCCCACCTGACAACAGGTTGGGCGCTGTGTTCCTTTGGGTCAGATGTGAATACCGAAACAGAAGACTTCGCCGCGGAAACTGTGAGCATCATACTATCGAGAAAGTTTTTAAGCTCGACGAGATAGTCGCTGATCTTGTTTGCGGCTACCTGTATGTCACGATTACGGCACATGATGGTGATATCGTCGGCATACGCAACAATTTTTATGTCTTCAGGAGGCTCGAGTAGGTCTTCAATATACAGGCTGAAGAGGGCAGGTGACAAAACTCCACCCTGCGGCACACCGGCTGCTACAGGTATACTATCGGAGACGTGATTCTGGAATAGCACTTTGGCCCGACGACCTTTCGTAAACGCTGCTATCCAACGCTTCTGCCACGGTTGCAGCGAGGACTTCAATAGTTTCTCGGACAAAAGTCCTAGGTTAACAGAATCAAATGCTTTGGTTAGATCGAGGGCAACGGCCACTGTTCTAAGAGGCTTTCTGAAATTGAACCCATCGACCGCATAGCTGACAATCTCCAGAAGGGCAGTGGTGGTGGAGTGAAGCTTTCTAAACCCATGTTGATGTTGCTGTGCCTCATTCTGCTCTGCCAGGTCCCTTACGATTAGCTCTTCGGCTACTTTCGCGATCGGTGATAACAGGCTAATAGGGCGATAGCCCTTCACCGTGCTTTGCGATTTGCCTGGCTTAGGCAGGGGTATCACATTGGCGGTCTTCCATGCTTGTGGTAGAGTGCAGGTTCGGAAAGAAGTGTTTATGATATCTGCGATCATCGGTAGAAGTTCCGTGGGAAGCTTCTTCAAGATGGCTGCTGAGATACCATCAGGTCCGAGAGCCTTCGAGTTCCGCATTTCCTTGATAGCCTTCTCCACCTGAGCAGGAGTAAAGGCCTCAGTGGCGTTCATCAGCGGCAGACGGCTTAGTTCTCTTACCGTGACTCTGTTTTGTAAGCCACGCTTGGTACGTGTGATGAAGAAATTTTTGCCAAGAGCATATGCGGCAGCCTTTCCTGATTTGAAGACGCTGTTATCGAACTCTATGGTAGAGTTCGAGGAGGGGGCACTTGCCAGATATCTTCCTCAATACTTTCCACGCAGTTGTTCCGTC
Source organism: Aplectana chamaeleonis (assembly GCA_029168955.1). Taxonomy (NCBI): domain Eukaryota; kingdom Metazoa; phylum Nematoda; class Chromadorea; order Rhabditida; family Cosmocercidae; genus Aplectana; species Aplectana chamaeleonis. The sequence goes on along the minus strand of JAPDOI010000042.1, from coordinate 1,778,497 downwards.
GGTTTTAAAGTTCAACCTTTCAGTGAACTTCTCCCAACTGTCTTTCTTGTGCTTGTCCAGATCCTTTCTTATCTCTTCATCCAGCTTGGCCACCTCAGGGTCCAAATGATTCTCAGCTCTCTTTTCATCTCTTGTCCTGATCTTCTGTAGAATCTCTCTGGTGACATTAGGGTAGAAACTTTTCACACGTCCTTCAGGTATGGCCGCTTTTGTAGCCTTCCGGATGGCGTCAGATATGTGATGCTCTTTCTGGTGCACATCGCCATTCCATGGATACTCAGCTGCCTGGCGGAGCGCAACCTCTCTGAACAGGACCCAGTCAGCAAGGCCTAAATTGAGATAAGAACGTTGACGAATACCAGTATAAGGGGCAAGAGAGTTTGAGAGATCAATATGGAGAAAGACGGGAATGTGGTCGCTGGGAAGAGTTGTGGAAGTGGACCATGTGCAAGAATTAGAAAGATTGGATGAAACGAGGGAGATGTCCGGGCTAGAAGGCCGGCCGTAGGAAGGGAGACGAGTAGGCTGATCATCGTTGAGGATAACCAGATCACACTCCTCAGCCCATTCCTCGACGTCTTCCCCCTCTGGCGTCGGACTCAAGCGCAGAACAGAACGTGTGAGCATTGAAGTCACCTGCAAAGACAGCTGATGGGGAGAGAGAGCAGTCATGCAACTGCTTAAGAAGAGGTATGGGGTTGTAGGTTGGGGGACAAGAAGTGGTAGGAGGGATGTAAATATTAAATAGAGATAGTGGAGTTTTAAGAGGGAGGTGAACGGGAACGCACTCGAGAGTACCGTCCTTAGGAACATTTGGAATTAGATGAGAAGGTAAGTTAGAAAGCACAAACGTAGAAACTCCGCCTCCAAGAGCTGTCCTTGGGATGTGATAGGCAGTGTAGCCTGGAATGTTTGGTTGGGGATAAGTGGTAGAGGGAGAGAGTTTGGTTTCTTGAACCATAATAACATCCGGATGATGAGTACGTGCGAAGAGTGAGAGTTCAGACAATTTGGTGCGAAGGCCGTTAAGATTTATATGTACAATAGAGAGGGGGCGGTTGGTGAATGAGAAATCAGAGTTGCTGGGGCGGAGCACAGAACACAACGGAAGGATGAGTTGTGATGCCTCACAGAACTAAGACCTGAACAGGAGAAGTGCACCCACCTTTGGCATCCAAAGCATTGGACGCTTGTTCCATTCCAGTTGACTTTCTTGCTGCAGGTGGCACATTGATACTTCTGCACAGGTCCAGGATTCCTCTCGACGCCAGCCCTTTGTAGTAGAATCTTCAGGAGAGCTGGGGCCAGCCAGCGACTCTCCCATGACGAAAACCCTCTCGGTGGAGGGAGTGATGTCGGTTTGCACGAAGGTGATGTTGTTTCCTCCACACTGCCACGGCACGAACGTACGACATCTCGGCAGCAAAAAAAAAATGATCCCGGAATGTAAGAGAACGCGGACTTCAGTCTTCAGATTCGAAAATCCCTAGTTTGCTTGCCTAAACATGCTGTTTTCCCACAACTCTTCAAATCTCTCGCGAATCTAATTTCTGGGTTGTTCACCTAAAAAAGCCAAATCGCGACCATATGCAAAACAAATGGCTTAATGTCCGACTTGATGAACTAGGCAGCGCAATACCCACAATTCCAAATTTCTGAAGTTTTCCGGCTAGATTACTAGTAGATAATCTGTCACAACCTTATACAGCTTTAGAATATCAGATGGTTTTCGCGAGTTCCTGCATTCCCACGATTGGAACAAAATCTGAAAGTCGATAACTGTGGCCCCATAAGGATACTGTCACGAAAACATTACAACAAACATTTATTTACGAAGAGTACACACAGTATGCTAAAAGCTAATCGGACACCATCACCGCTATAAAAAGATATTCATGTGAGGAAGGAAAAAACCAGAATTTCCACGCGACCAGATTGATTATGGAAACGGTTGGCTCTACAGATTTACACAACGTTCACGCTTTTAGGAAGAAATTGCTCGAGTAGCTACAAATTGTTCTTGCATGTATGGAACTCAATAGGCACAGATTGGGGTAGATATACTGATAGGGATACCTACTACATATTTGTGAGATTAACCTGTGCTGCATGATGCAGTTTTGCTGAGGTGGTGATGAAGGTGCTGAGGTGGTGAGGAGTACAAGGCAGGATTAGCCCCTCTGATGCCGAATCGACGAAGATTCCTGACCTGTAAAGACGGCGCCCATAGGCTGAAGGGCTAAGCCCGTCCCGTACTCCTACCTCCGCCAGCAACTTTGTCGTCGCCACAGTGGGTGCGGATTTAAGAAATGGAGCATTTTGAAGCATTTGACTTTCCACGTCGGTTTTGATCAGTTGGTAGACAGGAGGAAGGGGACGATAAACCCATATGGAAAACTGCGTGTGCAGATCCAATGGAAGAATCGAAGGGTTCTGTGGCGATTTTGATGAGCGACAAATACTTGACAATTGCGAATCTTCAGAGTTCAAGTATTTGCCGCTCACCCGGGATGGTCTGTGCCAAGGGTCTCCATGCAAAAACGGGTAGGTAGGAGGGTACGGGCCAGGGTCAGGGCAAGGAGGTGATTTGCGCAAGGATTGAATGCATCAATTCGTTCGACGGATAAAACGTAAACGAGCATACCCAGTACTAGGCTAACAGAACTAGATAGCATGCGGTCCCAACACGTCTCCTACCTCCAGGGGGATAACGATGGCTCGAAGGGAAAATTGCATACACCTTATCTTGAACTCTTGAACAATAGAATGATTCACGTTATCCTCTAAGGGGATGAATACTGAGCCACCGGGTGGGTCTAATGGGCCTTTTCTTTAGTAGTCTCGACGAGCAGTCAGCATCCATGGGAGCCACGTGGTATCTCTGTGTGTTTCCATTAAATCACAAGCCTCTTGCAGTGTAGGGAACTCGAGTTTCCTTGACCTCTTCGTGTAAGTCAACCTCACTCTTGCGCGGGATTTAATTGGCCCGGCATTCTGAACAGGCATCATTTCTATGGTTCGCAAAGCTCAAAAGTAAGGTTAATTCTTACCTTAGTCCCTATTCGGCTACCTGCCTCTGTTGGGCGCACGTAACTGAACTGCCACAAGTGTTCTGCTATAACATCGAATGCTCCGACGGGACTCTGAAGCCATTCGAGTAATATTGAAGCTATAGTCGTGTCGGCAATTTCAGTCCAACAGCTCGAGTCATGCGCGTTTGACCGCCAAGGCTGAGCACCAATCCGCCGAACAAAAGCGCAGACAGAGCCGTCGATGATCGTGTCTAAAAATCACCCATCCCGCGCGGGCGGTTGCGCCGCGCCGTGGTATTGCAGCGCGCTTTCTCGCCGCTGCAGTGCTTTCTCTTGCCTTTTCTCAATCTATCGTTGGACAAGAGCTCCACGAATCTTGTTCCTTTACATAAGAAACTGTAAACGACTGGATAAATTGCTAAATTTGGGAAATGATAGCCGTGACAATATCGAGAATCTGTCTTCCGGCCAGCGATACCTCTCACCTCGTCATGAGAATTCCATCGGCGAATAGCCAGCTTACCTTGAGTATTACGATGTACCATAGCTTAGTGTGATCGTCTTTGCGCTCTTTGGTTGAGTGCGAAAAAAATCGGAATACGATGCTTCTACTAGGTATTATTGACCTCCTCAATTGTGATGTATACTAACGAGTTCGCTGAATCACAATAACCACACAAAAAAAATTAGCTTTCTTCCGGTACGAGCTTAATGTTTCAAAACCAAGCGTCGCCTGAATGAATTTGGAGCATGCGGAGCCGGTTCAGACAACACATGAGATGGTCCTAGCAATATTTTTGCACCCATCTCGAGGTTACGCCTATGCAGTTTTTCATTTCCTTCCTTTTTCCGGTAAACGTAAATAGGAGGAATTCCGAAGGAATCACCTCATATTTACGGTTACCGACTGAGAAAGTGAAATTTGTCCTTATATGCGTGTTCAGCTCCCGAAATCTTCCTCAATGAAGTTTGAGTAAAATCTAACCGGAAGGCTATAGTAGTGCCCAGTAGATTTCATAACACTACTGCTATAAAATCCCATCCTGTAGACGTGATGGTATACTTGAACACAGGGTCCAGCAGACCGTTGTCCTATTAGTAAAAACAGCTATGTTCCTACCTTGGTATTATACATTGGATCCGGATCAAAAAATTTCGGATACTCGGATTTCGGATAACTCAAAAATCAAAAGTCCTGGATATCCGACTCGGACGGATAGATTCAAAATAACAGCATCAGATAATCCGAGTCATTCGGATAGAGAGGCCAAACGGATAGTTGGATTTCGGATTAATCCGAAAATTACGTTTTTCGGTGACTCGAAATTGGGATCACTCCGATTTTGACGTTTTTTCTATGAATCGGATTTTGAATCATGGAAATTTTGGTTCATTCGGATGGATATCCGAAAATGAGTGAGTCGGATCCAATGTATACTTGGTAACCAGAATTCTCAAGAAGAATCCAGAAAAATCTCGAGAGATTTGAACTTGATCTCTGCATTCGAAGCATATCCGAAATTTTCATTTTTTTACGTTCTCCAAACATTGATTTTTTTCGGGATCTCGGATCCCCACCATTTTCCTTCGGAACTGTAACCGCTTGGAAATTTGAACGTTACCTCCATTTTTAGAGAAGTGTAGTTGCTATTATTTTCTCGAAAACCGAATGTCTACATCCCGAATCTATGCGACGATCCTGTTTCCTGTGTGTTGTTTCAGCGGTGTTCGTAAGCACACTCGCCTATTCAAAATATGCACCACACTGTGAGTAGTTGAGGAAATATCGAATGGTACATGCGACGAATACTTTGCCGTGAAGAGAAAGCGCGCTGCAATGCGACGCGACCGCCCGCGTGGGATGGGTGATTTTTAGACACGATCGCCGTCGATTTGTGCTCAGCTGTGGCGATTCCAAGGCATTGCTCACCTGCGTGCGTACACGTTATGGTCCAGTGAGAGTCGCGCGCGCGCGCAGTACGCGGAAAAGCCGCCATCGTGTGGAAGAGTTATCAGCACAATACACTGCACGACACCTATAGTTAGTGACATAACATGAACGCAGCCAAGTAAACAATGTTCCAAAATAACCAGTTTACTTGTTTTCACTTAAACGCTGGGATATCGCGTCGCCGCCCTTTCAGTCGCTCGCGACGCTCACCGACCGCGACGCAGAACGCACGGGTTAGCAAAGTCCACTTCCCCAGCTGTGGCGGTGGAACTCACTGCGTTTAGGCGTGCGTCCAGGGTAGATCAAGAGCTTCGGTCTATTAAACTACAATTTTTGACGCGACTAAATTCCCGATATCAGGAATACCCTTATCTAATCTACTTTATATGCATTCATTACCCAGCTAATTGACGTAACGTTACCCATCTTTTACGCGTCGTCAGCGTACTCCGGCATTGTCGGAGCTCAGTCAAGCGGGGCTTTGCGTAATTTTTCGAGATCGGAGCGACCCCCTTACCATTTTTTTCCGAAATCCAAAATTTTTTCGACCCTCCCCCAAGGCACAAACTATTCATGAAATTGCAGTATACGGTTTTTTGATATTCTGGTCGTTCGGAAAACCAAAGTAACCAATATATTTGATTTCTAAAACTGACAGACGACGATTCGTTCAGTATTCGGGCTCAAGCGTCTAAACCTGAGCAACGCTACGATCCTTCTCTTCGATGGCCAAAAATATTAAGAATTTTTGGGATATCTTCACCGAGATTTTATTTTTCGACCGAAATTTTTGCGATCCCCCTAAATTTCATTTTCGGGTCAAAATATGACGAGCCCACCCCCACCCCCAGTTGCGAAATTTCGCAACCCCGCTAGACCTTGTGTGTGTGTGTGTGGGAAGGGGGGGGCAAATTGACCCTAATACGTTTTCAACTCGACTACAAATTTTAGACAATATATAGGCCACTATGCTTCCCAAAGGACACAGCATTCTATCGATCGCCAGTTGATCAGGTGCTTACAAGACGCACAGCAGGTTATAAGGCTGCGGATCTCATACAAAGCGGTTGCCTTTTACTCAGGAAAACTGGGGATCGGAGCCCCGTCCGACAGCCGTCGGAGCGGGCGAGGACGTGGGCTCTGACAGCCAAAGTGGGCGGAGTCGTCCCAACCTGCTGCTACCTTCGGTGCTCCTGCAGCTGCGTTCAGTGCCTCTGCCCCGGCACTTTTAAGGTGCCCCTGCTGTCTCTTTTGCTGACATGTTGAAAACGCTGCAGGCCGATGGCCTGCGCTCGCACAGTATGCAAGTCGAAAGCCAACGCTGGCTTTTTCTGCCGGTGCACCCGCTGTCCGCCAGCCCGATCCATATCTGACGCATTCGGTAGCGCTCCGATCCCTAGTTTGCCTGAGTAGATGCCGACCTAGAAAGCAGCCGTGCTCGTTTTTCAATTTTTTTCGTTTTTCGCCCTTTCTAGCGAGAGAATTCAGTGCCGAAAGTATTAGAATTTTGAGGACTTGCTTTTTTTGTCCAGAGTTCGCTGTTCTGATATGATTTGCTAACAACACTTCGTTGCTAACCAGGGACAACCAGGACTGGATAGCTTGCCAAGGAGGGGTCATAGAATTTTTGGAGGAAAAATTGTAGTAAATCTGGAGGGGATCATGAATTTTTCAAGTAAAAATATGGTTTGTCAGCAAAAAAACCAAAAGAATAATAATTTTTGAGAAATTTGTTGCGTAAGGTCTCCCAAAAAAATTAAGTTGAAAGATTTCAAAGCATTATTGAAAAAGTAAAGTTGCAGTATGTACCATGAGACCTCAATTCAAAAAGAAACGCCACAACTTAGAAAAAGGGAGCATCTCTACGCACAGCAGGGGAATCGTAGTACTTTTTTGAAAAAAAAGTCTTCAATAGGGAAGCACGGGACTCTGTCGAGATCCCTGCCAACAGTCCACTGGACCCTGCCTACCAACATGTCGTAACATGTCCAGATCGCGAAAACGGCAGGGGAGGAGCGAAGGGCCGTGATTGAAAGATACTTAGGCAACCTCCAGTCAAAACCCCTCGCTCCTCGTCCGGCTATTCCTCGGTCTAGACACATTACGATCATCACCCACGTATGATCAACAGATGTTCGATGTCCATTTTGCCCAGTATCAAAAGCGCGAGTCAGGAAGGTGCGGCAAGCAATTTTGAGACAGCAATCGGCAAAAATCCTAGAAACGTCCGGTGACTGAGTCCGGTATTTCGCTACTTTGCCTCAATTTTCCCTACAAAAATTGGCGATTGTTAAAAAAAGACGTTTCAAACGATGATTTCTCGGTTTTTTTTTCGGAACCTGTCCGTTGTGAGATCGGAGCTTTCATTTTCCGATTTTTTCGCTATCAATGCTCTTCGCACATACCTGCTTAGAAAGTTAACTCTGGAAGATTTTCTTCAGCTGACTGTACCTCCCCCGTGGCCCACAGCGAAAATACCTCCTCGCCGTGGACTGTGGCAAAAATGATCTACTTGCTGCGGACCGGACATGAGCAGTGTACTTGTTGTGGGTAACCTCGATCCTACCAAAAGGCTGCAAGCGCTCCTAACAGAACCTAGTTGAGTTTTGACCCGACACAACGGGGATGGGAAGGGGTCGCAAAAATCTCGGCTCAAAAAATGGAGAATTGGGAGGAGGGGAACGTAAAAATTGTGACACAATTTCCACTTAGGAAAAGAAGTTTGGGAATTCTACCCAAAGTTTCGGTAGCAAAGGCTGAGGGCGTCGTAGCTCCACCGAGAACGGTCACAACACCCTGCTGGACCGTGGCACTTACTCTTTTGGGGACGCGCGCTCCTGCACAATAGAAGCATGTGCTGCTAGGACGACGACAAGGTGGTGAGAGCAGTTAGAGAGAGAGAGAGAGTAAAACTAGTAACCAGTTCAGAAATGACAACAATGCTCTACAGTTTTCAGCTCAGTTCCACATGTTACTTCTGCTATAGCTGAGGCTTATCACGCCTTTCGTTTATGATTTCCTCTGTTAACAACTGAAAGGACCAACTTCCTCTGATGATCTACTACAATTTCGGCCTAAAAGTCCGCTACCCGGAGACAAGAATGCGACAAAACCTTTCACTGTAAATTGACAGCACGCGACCGCGTCCCATCTATCGGCCGCATGCTCCCAACAGCAACACGTGCTGCTTCTATTGTGACTCTCAACACCACGAGGGAGGCTTAAGCAGGCTGTTGCGCCAATTTTAGACGGAGCTACGACCCCCTTGTTAGCCAGAATTACGCGGACATTAAATTTTTTACGACCCTCGTCTCTCGAGACGAAAGAATGCTATAGCTTCTTTTAAGTGGCAAATTGGGAAAGACTTCGCAGTTGTGGTATTAAAAGATAACTTTTTTTTAAAATTTCTCCAGAATTCCCTTTCTTTCTCTAATAATTTTACAAGCCCTAAGAATTTTTTTTCCAAAAATTTCGGAAAATTCACCGACCTTCCGTTGCGCCCAGTCGCAACCGTGCATGGTAAAACGCAAGAATTCTAACGGTCCACTGTCCCTAGTATACTTGTTATCCGAAGGTAATTTCTCGGATAATGGATCGATTCGGATAATGCCATTTTAAATTTACCGGATATTGGTTCGATTCAGATAATGCGTTTTTTAAAATTATCGGATATTGGATCGATTCAGATAATGCCATTTTTTCAATGATTCGGATACGGATATCCGTCGGATAATTTCGGATATTATCGGAACAAACCTCAGGCAACACACACACACACACACACATACACACACACACACACACACACACACACACACACACACACACACACACACACACACACACACACACACACACACACAGAAAATGAGTTGAATAGTAGCTACGAGAAAATGGACATATACATAAATTACACGAGTGAGGAAACAAAAGTGAGTCAAATAGTTGATATAAAAAATGGACAGGTTTACTACATTCAACCGGTTGACCGGTTTACTACATTTAACCTAAAATGAACCGATTTTTATCCGTTTTTATCCGATTTTACGCAAGTTTTATCCGTTTTATCCGGTTTTATCCGATTTTATCCGATTTTACGCTAATTTTATTCGTTTTATCCGGTTTTTATCCATTTCTATCCGATTTTATCCGAATTTTTGACCCTTCGGATAATGGTTCGATTCAGATAATGCCGATTTTAAATTTCCCGGATATTGGTTCGACTCAAATAATGCGTGTTTTCAAATTGTTGGATATCGGATTATCCGAATCTCGGATATCCGGTCGGATATCCGAAATGGAGTGACTCGGATACTAAGTATAGTCCCTATGCCCATATCCGACGATATTTCGAAATTTAAACCAGATATGACTGACCTCACAGTAGCGAGTGGTTCAGAAGAAATCCCCATTCGAATTGACATCATATTGTCTCTTCACAGTTCAGTGGCACAATGATGTTGAATGATGAATACCTAAATGTCACATTAGTGATTAGGTAAGACTTAGTGCCAGCCGCCTTCCCACCACTGTCCATTACGGCATTCCACATGAGCAGGATCCTCGCATGAGACAAGGGGAAAGTTCGCCAGTGGACGTATTGGCATCAAAGTATCCTTGAATGCTTCAGAAGCTCTTCTAGCACCATCTGAAACAAGAGAATTCAATTCTAGTGTGAGTGCAGAGGAAAAACTCGTACCAGATGTTACGGTGTCTCCTCATATTTGCTGTTGTTTTTTTCCTCGTTAGTAACTATTATGAAAAGCGGGTGAGTAGTCCAGCGCTACGACAAATACAGGCAGACAAGACGTCGACCTTCCACTAGCACGAGCTGAAACATCACGAAATTCTCCCACTGATGAGACAAACTGGTGTAGAAGACCCCCAAGACCGCCCGATGGCATTATCGTTCAGCACTTCCATAATGACTTATCGGAAGCAAAACGTCTCGTCTAGGACGTTAGGGCAGGTTCACACATCCACCGCGACGCGATGAAATGACATCGGTGCGCATCGACCGATATAGCGTCGCGCTCTGATGCGTATATAAAGCATGTCATCACGTCGCTCCGCAACGATGCATAAACCCGGTCTCACGGTAGGTTCTCAAAAGCAGCGTCAATATAAGAACCGCATGGACGTCGCCGAGCAGCGATTTGCAACTAAAATGACCCGAAAGATACCCTTTATGAAAAAAAAAAAACGTTTGATGGCCGGAGGGGGGGGTCGCTCAGATTTTTCCAAAATCTGCCCCCCCCCCCCCCCTCCGGTCATCAAACGTTTCCGGAAACCCAAATTTTTTTGCGATACCCTAAGGTGCATTTTGAGCACTTCTTTCAAAAAAATGTTGGAGTATGAAGTACTGAAAGGTACCTTATGATGTTCAGTAACCGCTATTTTCAATTTCCAATCACTTCCAGAGATTTTCATCTTGAGCCCAAAATTTTTGCCATTCCCCTAACCTTCATTTTCGAGCGAAAATTTTTGCGACCCCTCCAACCTCCCGTTGAGAAATTCCGCAGCCCCGCTTGGCAGTGATCTGAGCTGTGAAGGGGTGATGAGGGGGGGGGAGTGGGGTCTGAGCTCCACCGGGAGACCAAGAATACGCTGCCGAGATGTCGTACGTTCGTGCCGTGGCAGTGTGGAGGAAAGAAGATCGCCTCCGTGCAAACCGACGTCATCCCCTCCACAAAGAGGGTTTTTGTCATGGGAGAGGTGCTGGCCGGCCGCAACTCTCCTTCGGATTCTCCTACAAAGGGCCGGCGTGGAGAGGAACCCTGGACCCGCTCAGAGGTACCAATGCGCCACGTGCGGAGAGGATGTAAACTGGAGACATACCAGCGTCCAGTGCTTCGGATGCCAAAGGTGGGTGCATCTCTCCTGTTCGGGTCTCAGTTCTGTGAGGCATCATAACTCATCTTTTCGTTGTGTGTTATGTTCCTCACCTTCCATCTCAGATTCCTCTATCTCAAATCGCCCCCTTTCCATTGTGCATATCAATCTAAACGGCCTTCGTGCCAAGCTTTCTGAACTCTCTCTCTTTGCACGTACTTACCATCCAGACGTGATCATGGTTCAAGAAACCAAGCTCTCTCCATCCCCTACCTATCCTCATCCCAATATCCCAGGCTATACTTCTTACCATGCTCCAAGGTCATCTCTCGGCGGTGGAGTCTCTACTTTCGTTCTATCTTCACTTCCCTCACACCTCATTCCCAGCACCCCCACGGACGGTACTCTCGAGTACCTCCCAATCCACCTCCCCTAAAAACACCCCTTTCTCTTTTCAACATATACATTCCTCCTACAACTTCATGCCCTTCATCTTACAATCCTATCCCACTTCTCAAGCAGCTGAGCGACTGCTCCCTCTCATCCTCGGTCGTTTTCGCGGGTGATTTCAACGCTCACACCTTTTGCTCGTCTCTCGGTCCTGATGTTAGAGGAAATGACGTCGAAGAATGGGCAGATGAGTGAGACCTGGTCATTCTAAACGATGATCAGCCCACTCGTCTCCCTGCCAGCGGCCGATCTTCTAGCCCAGACATATCTCTTGTCTCGTCCAACCTTTCTAGCTGCTGCTCATGGTCTACCTCGACTACTCTGCCAAGTGACCACGTTCCTGTCTTTGTCCACATCGATCTATCCAATTCTCTCGCTCCCTTTCTGGTGTTCGCCAACGTTCTTATCTTAATTTAGGCCGAGCAGACTGGCGCCTGTTCAGTGAAGTTGCGCTTCGCCTATCGGCAGATTACCCGTGGAATGGAAGCGTGCACCAGAAGGAGTGCCATCTATCTGACGCAATCCGCAAGGCCATGAATGCGGCTATCCCTATCGGTCGCGTCAAGGCGTTCTATCCAAATGTCAACAGGGAAATCCTCGACAAAATTAGAACGAGAGATGCGAGGAGAGCGGTTAATCATCTGGACCCCGTGGTTGCTGAGCTTGACAGTGAGATCAAAAAGGATTTGGACAGACACAAGAAAGAAGAGTGGGAGAAGTTCACCGGACAGATGGACTTTAAGACGGACAGTGCAGCTACTTGGAAGGTTTTACGGAAGCTTTCGGGTAAAGCTCACCCGCCACCGTCTCCACTATCGAATTCGACAACGGCGTATTCAAATCAGGAAAGGAAGCCGCTTATGCGCTCGGGAAAAGTTTTTTCATCACCAGTGCTAAACGAGGTCCGCAGAATAGAGTAACTGTAAGAGAGCTGTGCCGCCTTCCGCTTATGAGCACGGCCGAAGCGTTTACTACGGCGCAAGTTGAGAAGATCATAAAGTAAATACGGAACTCTAGAGCTATTGGTCCTGATGGGATATGTCCTGCTGTCTTGAAGAAGATACCCACTGACTTACTACCGCTCCTCACTGATGTGATAAACTCCTCGTTCATGTCGTGTACTATCCCGCAGAATTGGAAGATTGCAAACGTCGTTCCGCTGCCCAAGCCTGGCAAGCCCCAAGCTTCAGTCAAGGGATATCGGCCCATTAGCTTGTTGTCTTCTTTTGCTAAAGTAGCTGAAAAGCTGATCGTCAAAGACCTGGCCGAGCACAACGAGAGACAGGTGTTTCAGCATGGATTCAGAAAAATGCATTCCACCACGACAGCTTTGTTAGAAATTACGAGCTATGCAATTGATGGTTTCAACGCGTATAAGCCGGAAAGAACTGTAGCAGTTGCCTTGGATCTCACTAAGGCTTTCGACACAGTGAATCTTGGTATCTTATCAAACAACTTACTGGAGTCATCAATCCCGCCATGGCAAAAGCGCTGGATAGCTGCATTCACTAAGGGAAGACGGGCTAGAGTGATGTTCCAGAATCATGTCTCAAACAGCATTCCGATTGCAGCTGGAGTCCCACAGGGCGGTGTATTGTCGCCTGCTCTCTTCAGTCTGTACCTCGAAGATATGCCTGCCCCACCCCAAGATATCAAGGTGGTCGCTTACGCTGATGATATGACTGTCTTGTGTCGCGATCGGGACATAAATGTGGCCGCCGCTAAGATTAACGGGTACTTGACCGCACTGAAAAGCTTCTTCGACCGCAAAATGCTGAAGATTTCTGCGTCAAAGTCATCGGTATCCGTACTCACAACGGACCCATCTGAACACAGCGCACATCCGTATGTCGTATGGAATGGAGATCGTTTGCCTGCCGCCCGATTCCCAAAACTTCTCCGTCTCGTACTCGATCCATCGCTCAAATTCCATAAGAACACCGAGCAGAAGCAGGCTATCGTTAAAGCGAAGCTTAACGTGCTTAGAGCCCTGCGCGGTACAACATGGGGTAGTAGCAAAGAAACCATTATTACAACGTATAAGGCTATTCTCCATCCTGCACTGGAATACGGCGCCCCAGTTTGGCAGCATCTAGTTTCGGAATCCTCTTGGACTAAGATGCAACGCATACAGAATGCGGCTCTTCGAATCGCCACCGGGTGTGCAAGAAGTTCCCCGGTCGATCACTTGCATGCTGAGACCCGCTTATTACCAGTAAGGGAGCACTGTGAGCTCCAGGCCCAACAATTTTTCATCAACATTGTCAAACAACCAAATCACCCCTCTTGGAGAGTGCTAAACCCCGTCAGAGAAAGAAAGATCAGAAAGCCATTCGCCGATGCTCCCAGCAAAGTCAATCTGCAAAGATGGCACGACTCACAGCAAGAACGACTCCGTCTATTGCGCGAGGAGCATACTCAGTTTGTACGGTGTCATCTGGAAAAGGCGGTCATTAATCCCATATTGGGGGTAGTGCCGCCCCAAGTCTGCACATCCGAGGCTCAACTCGGAAGAAGGGCCAGGTGCACGCTCGCATCATTACGCTGTGGTCACTCTACAATGCTAATGTCTTATGTCAGCAGGATTGACAGCAGTAAATCTGATGTGTGCCCGGACTGCGGTACCATCGGCCACGATACCGCACATTTATTCAACTGTCCGGAGAGACCTACCACGCTGACCGTAATGGACTTATGGACAAATCCGTTACTGGTCGCCCAGTTCCTCAACCTATGACAAAACCCTCAATGTGGCTGCAAAGAAGAAGAAGAAGACCAAGAATACTATTCTGAATGGGAGTATACACTGCTTAAAATCAGGATTTTACGAAGAATTCGATTTTGCTCTCCAAATTATCTTGTCGATGTTCCCCAACCAAAAAAAAAACAGATAAAGCCACGCTCTCGGGAGGGGGGGGAGTCTAGGAAAATCCTCAAAAATTTGACCAAATCACGCCCCTGGGGGGGAGGTCCGAGTGAAATTGGCATTCTCCACACCTCGTGCTGACTCTGCCCTACAATTGTCCCCCCAAGCAAAAAAAAAACTAAAACGACCTTAATCCATGTTACGAACGCCAAATAACACACACCGCACAGAGGTCTGGGAGTAGAAGGGCAATGTCTGGAGTCAGAAGAGTAGAGCGATGCTGAAAATGCTTAGACTTGTGGGAAGTTAGATCGGTCTGAAGTTGCTTCAGGCTACTTTTCCAGCAGCATTCAGTAATATGTCAAGACTTCATTCACCATTAAAGCCCCTGCTTCCATCAAGGATAAAGTCAAATCCTACTTATTGCTCACTTCGCAGCAATGTTAGCATTTCATTCGGTCTGCAACATATTTTTAATGCTATATTCAATAGTTTCAGGGCGAATACTTTTCCGGCTTTCTTTTATTCTTGACAGGGTACTGCAAGAGGTGTCGGCCAGCCAATTTCTTGATCAGACCCCCCCCTTTAGGAACACGACTGGGTCGAATTTTCTGCGACTTCCCCAGAGACACCCACCCAGTCGAGCGAAATTGTCCAAGTATGTAGTCTGTTGATGTGAATTTGACTAAAGCCTAGCTTACTCGGATGAGTCCGGGCGGAGTAAGCAGCGGAGCGGTCAGTCATGGCAAAATATGACAGTGACAAGGAGATTCTGACATTATAGGCCCGATAAGCCCTACTTCGACCGGCGGATCCGAGATGCTCAACCTACGCCTGGTGGATCTGTGGAGTCGACTACCAAGTACAAGGAGACTCATCAAACGGGCATCAACAACTCCACGAGGAGTTTTTTCTGTATGGGAGTGCCAATGGCTGGCTGCCGCACTCCGTATTCTACTACTACGAGCTGGCATTGAGAGGAACCCAGGGCCACGCAGCAAGACTCCGCGATATCCCTGTTGTCACTGTGGATTATCGGCTCAACACGCGAGCGTTCAGTGCGGTGGTTGCCTTGGCTGGGTACACCTCAAATGTTCGGGGTTAGCTAGCTTTAATGACTACACTGATGCCTATTGTTGTATATCTTGCTCTAATTCTCCCCCTAGTGTTCCTCTTCATACTCTGGACATTTTTCAACTTAACATTAATGGCCTGCGTGCCAAACTTGTTGAACTGATATTGTACGTTGAACGCTTTCATCCTGATGTAATCCTCTTGCAGGAGACAAAACTTAGCGCATCCTCTTCTCTCCCCCGCCTCCCCGGTTACACGTCTTACCACCTCCCCCGTACTTCTCATGGTGGTGGCGTCTCTACTTTTGCAAAATCTTCTATTCCCTCACACCTCATTGCGCTCCCCGCTGATAACGTTGTTGAGTGTATTGGTGTCCATATTGTATAGCAAAGTTGCCCATTAGAAGTTGTTAATGTTCATATCCCCCCCCCCCAACCACCTCCTGTCCCAATTCGTTTGATCCTACACCATTTTTGCTTACTGTACACTCTTCCCTCCTATCGTCCTCAGTTATTATGGCTGGTGATTTTAATGCACACTCATCGTCCTGCTTCTCCTCTCTAGGGCCCGATGATAGAGGCGAACTACTTGAGCAGTTTGCGGATGATTGTGATCTTGTTGCTATTAATGAGGACGCTCCTACTCGTCTTCCGAGCACAGGCAGGCCCTCTTCGCCAGATGTCACATTTGTCTCCTCCTCTCTCGCTGTATGTTGTAACTGGTCCACTGCTGTTGTCATGGCCAGCGATCATGTACCAATATGTGCATCACTGGATTTGTCTCTTAATAGTCATCTCGCACCCTTCTCAGGCTCACGTAGCAAATTGTATACTAATTATCGTAAGGCTAATTGGGTCCTGTTTAAGGAGGTGTTACTCAGCCGGGTAGCCAACTATTCGCTCACCGGCTCTGTACACGAGAAAGAGAAGTTCGTTGTTGATGCCATATGCAGGGCCTCTAGAGCAGCCATTCCGACAGGACGAGTGAGAACGTTTCAACCTAATGTTCCGAAGGAAGTTCTGGAGCTGATCGAACTACGGGATGAGAAGCGACGAACTGATCATGCTGACTCGAGCATACAGCAACTGTCAGACGAGATAACTAACTTGCTTAACATGCACAAGCAAAAGCGATGGCAGGAGTTCACTGAGTCCATAAACTTCAAGACTGACGCCAAGAAAACATGGAGTGTTCTGAAGAAGCTGTCAGGAAAGACAATATCAACGGACCGAAACATGCTGAAGTTCCCCCCGGGTAGATTCGAGTCTGGATATGGTGCTGCCTGTCGACTTGGGAAGCTCTTTGCCTCGGCGACTTCGCGCCGTGACCGTTCTCACAGAAGAACTCTCCGGTCTATAAGGAAGCTCAGTCGTCTCGATACCCCTGCGATAACTGCTTCAGCTGTGTCTGCCCTCATCAAATCATCGAGGAACTCCAGGGCTGAGGGACCAGACGGCATTTCAGCTATCCATCTGAAGCATCTACCGGACCAGTTCCTTGAGTTGCTCAGCGATCTTGTCTATTCGTCATTCAGTACTGGTGTGATTCCTGCGAGGTGGAAGCAAGCAATCGTCCTACCGATCCCGAAGCCAGGAAAGCCTGAGGACAAGGCGATTCTCATCGACCCATTTCCCTTTTGTCCCCCATCGCTAAGTTAGCGGAGAAGATCATCTGTCCGCATCTCCAAACTGCACTCCAACATAACGTATATCAACATGGCTTTAAGAAGGCTCACTCCACCATAACTGCACTCACGTCGATCACGGAGCACATTATTGCCGGTTTCAACCAGAAAACTCCTGCTGGTAGAAGTCTGGTCGTGGCAATTGATCTGACTGCCGCCTTCGACAATGTCAGTACGTCATTGCTGTCTAAATCGATACTGGACTGTGATATGCCGGAATGGTGTAAACGATGGACCGACAACTTTGTCAAAAATCGCTCTATACGTGTGAAGTTCGAAGGACACTTGTCGAAGTCTGTTCCCTTGAAGGCAGGCGTTCCCCAAGGCGGAGTATTGTCACCGAGTCTATTCTCTCTGTATCTATCTGATATTCCGAAGCCACCGCCCAACATCCATTTATGTCTGTATGCGGATGACATCACTATTGTGTGTACTGACCCTGTTATTGATCACGCCACTGTGGAGATGAACACATACCTTAGCAGTCTGGCCAAATTCCTGGAATCAAAACAGTTAAAGGTCTCTCCTACGAAGTCCAGCGTTACTCTGTGCACCACTGCAACGGCTGAGCACAAACTGCATCCCCAGTTTCTCTGAGAAGGAAATCTGCTGCCCTTATCTAAGCACCCTCGTCTACTCGGTGTGTTCCTGGACCCTTCATTGCGTTTCCATGAAAACTCACGTATTCGAGCTGCTACGGCCAGTGCGCGTAATAATATACTCCGTGCTCTGGCAGGAACTTCATGGGGTAGCTCAAAGGAAGTTTTGCGTGTCACTTACAAGGCGATGATGCAGCCCGTACTGGAATATGGAGCTCCAGTCTGGTCAAGGCACTTGACGGAAACGTCCTGGAACGAACTTCAGCGAACACAAAAAGCTGCTCTTCGTGTCATCACTGGATGCCCTAAATCCACTCCTGTATCCCACCTACATCAAGAATGCGCCCTTTACTGTAAAGCAGCATTGCCAATTGCAGATGCAACAGTTTCATATCGGCAGAGTCAGGAATGCCACACACCCCAATTACCCCCTGCTATCATCCGACCCCCCTCATTCCCGTAACATCCGTGCACCGTTGTATGCCGCTGTCTCTGTTAATGACCGTCAACGTTGGGCAACCTCAGAGCTCAACCGGAAGAGTCTCCTGCAGATGGAGCACACCAGATTCGTCAATGAATACCTCTCCTGTGCCACTCACAATTCTATACTCGACGGTGTACCGCCCAAGGTCGATGATAGTGAGAAGGACCTACCAAGACGCGCCCGTGTAATTCTGGCAGGTCTGCGCTGTGGACATTCCTCACTCCTCAAGGCCTATGTCCATAGGATCGATCCATCGGTCCCCGACGAATGTCCTGATTGCCACGGCACAGGGCATGATTCATTACATTTATTTTCATGCCCAGTTCGACCAACTTCTCTGGCAGCTCTGGATATGTGGAAAAAGCCGTGTGATGTTGCCGCCTTCCTGCGCCTATGAGAAGAAGCTCGCTGTGGCCGATAAGAAGAAGACTTCGACCGGCTCAAAATGAGGGAGCTAGGCTATATATTCAAATGCATCAAAACTATTTTTATTGTAATTGAATGATTTAAATAAAATTGTTCAACGTTCTCGAAAAGATCGAGGTGCTATCGCAGCGGGGGGAGCACTATGCGCGGTGCGCTTGGCCACGCCCATTTTACCGTGCTGCATTGAATTTAAGCACCTACCCGAGGTTTCCCTCCCCTGTCAAAATCATTGGCCGTACTCTTTAAACTGCTGGAGCCTCCCGGGAAGGTTTTTAAACATACGGTCACAGAAGTGTCGTTGCGGCACGAAAAAAAATGTGCGTGGCCAAGTGCGATACCACAATTCCCCTCCGCTGCGATAGCACCAATATCAAAATTTAAAATGTATTTTTGAATATAATATGTGAAATTGATTTTTACTAGTGATTTAGTTTACACGCAAAGCGCTCTGCCAAGGGAATACACTATGTATCATGGCGGAAAACATCTGCTAGAAAATTGGAGAGCTGGCTTTTTAAATTATGTACTTGAACACAGAAGAGGTTTCAGCAACTTGGGAACTGAACTCCGGCGACTTTTACGTGAATGTGACTTCATAACCGCTTTAAAACGACTTAACTCTCAATCCCTTGACGAGGATGACCATGCGAGAACTGTGAAATCTTCATCCCCACAAATGCACTCAGAGGCCATTGTTATACCGAAACTTTGCGATCGCGACAGGTGCGGTCAACTGTTACGAATCGTGCCGGAATCACGCCCACACAGTAGAGAAATGCTGTCGCAAGAACAAATTGCAGCACCTGTCGCGGTCGCTGGCTCGAAAGGGGATGTTATGCCTGCAATGTGGAAACCGTGCGGTAGTCGGTCGCTGCCGCGTCCTTCGCAGTGCAGAGCGCTGCGACGGGTGCTAGCGACAGCGACCCAGCCAAATTCAGCACTGGACCGGATTTTTCTTGGCCCTCAGCAACAGCGACGGCTAGCCCTCGGCGACAGCGACGTCGCGATGTCTTGCGACCGCGACAGGCCTGTCGTGAAGTATAACAAGGGCCAGACATTAGATACATGACCAGGGTTCCACCCCCGCTCGATTCTAAAAATTTTGCAAACCAGAGAATCCGTGGAGAGAAAAACATAACCTAGCTCAGATGGTATATGTTACATAGCTCTACAAGATATTGAAATTTGAAGGTTGGAGGAAAAAACCATAGATAAAGATATAGGACCGCAACAGTATATGGGCCCACACCTGGCTGCAGGTTCGATTCCACCGGAAGTCAACATTTTGCAAAGTAGGAGTCACGAAAGAGAAATATTCCAGCCGAGCGCGGTCGATTTGCCCTGTATACATGCTGAGATCGTCCAAGATGGAGAAGAGCGCTAAAGTACTCGTGCAAACCTCGAAAAAACCGTCCGTCCTTGGAAGTTAAAATTTAAAAACCTTGAAAGTTTTCAAACTTGGTAAATCGACCATGCTCGATTCAGGTATCCTTTTCCTACAGCCTAGGCTGTACTCTGCAAAAATGTTGACTTCTGGCGGGATTGAACAAGCAGCCGGGTGTGGGCCAGGGATGAGCGGAGTTCCGCGTTTCGCGTTCCGAAAACCCCAGAAAACGCCGCGGAATGCGATAATATCGGGTCATGTGTGACGTAAGAAAACACTTAATGATTTCTGAATTTTTCCGCGTTTCGCGTTCCGTAAACCGCATTTCCGCGCGTTTTCAGGCGTTTCGCGCCCGATTTCCGAAACCCGAGAAAAAATTTTTTGTTTTGAAACCCGAAAACGGATTTCCGAAATTTCATATTTTTATTCCGCTCATCCCTGGTGTGGGCCCATGCATCTGGCCAGATCGAAACGGGGTCGTTCATCTCGTGTCATAAAGCTTTTCTGGTAATAAAATTCGGACAATACCTACAGCCCCTGAGGCCCTTTTGAACCACAATTTTAACTTATTAGAACAATCTAAACGTCTTTGCCTCTGGCGATAAGGTGGCATCTAGAGTTCTGCGAGCTGCGAGTCGCTCTCAAGGCGATAGGTTGAGGGCGTGGCCCGAACACTCTCGCATCTAGCTTTCAGAGTCTGCGAGACAAGCCTCTCTAACACACCGGTCAACGCTTCGTGGTTACGGTAGCGTGGCGTGTTGCACCAGAGTGTACAAAGGTGTATGGGCGGCGCTGTTATTAGAGCACGTTTCCCGCATCGATTATTTCATGCGTATTTCATGAGAAAAACGTACGATTACGTTAAAAAAAACTACATTTGCTAGCATTTGCAATGCCTTTGTCGCTGTTGTGGTTCAGATGGGATAAAGCAAGGCTATTTATGTGATTAAGTCAGCCTATTTTCGGCAACCTTCGTAGAAACAGTGCTTCCTGTTCTAGTCCCCGATTTGTGGCTTCAAACAGGGTTTTTTTTGCTGAAGGTAACGTAGCAACGTGATGAATATTATACGTAAAAGTTCAAAACAATCCTTGCTTTTAGGAAAACCGTGGTGATAACAACTGATACGCCACCCTAGGCTTGAACGTTCATGCATACGGCACCACTTTCAAGGCGGCAGCAACAATACATTAGGATTGAAAAAGTCGTCAGAAGTAAATACATTCTTGATACCATTTCATGACAGCTGAAAAGCATCATCTGAAACTTTACCCCCGCCAATCATGGAGAAATGTTTGGAAATCCCCTCCGTTCTCCTCTCAACCGACTGATAACGAACTGAGCAGGTATATTCTTCATGGGAACCTCCCCACCAATGCATCAGGGAGTTGTAAAGGGCCGGAACACAAGCGAATCCAATGATAGCCCCGCGCGACTAGCCGCGACGCCGCGCGCGACGTCCGTTCACCTCTGTACACTCCGCTGCAACACGCCACGTTACCGTAACCACGTAGCGTTGACCGGTGTGTTAGAGAGGCTTGTGTCTGCGAGCTGCAGGCAGTGCGGGAACCTGAATAAGAGTTGAGCACAAGTTACTGCGTCAAACTGAATCAGGGCACGAGTGGCAGAGGAGCGTGGCATTGCATCGGCACTGGATCTTCTTCAAGTCGATTCGAACTTGGCTTAAACTTGTTTTACATCTATTTATTGTATTATCAATAGGTACAAAGGAACATAACATCGGCATGGATCGTGAAGAGACTTCGCGTTCGCTGTCGAAGGTTGGCGCAAACTCAGTGCACCTATGTTATAGCGTATGGTACCGAGTTTGCGTCAACCTTCAACTGTGAACGTGGTCTCTTCACGATCCATGTCAACGTTATGTACAAGGAAATAAACATGAAGTTTGGAAATCATGTGTCAGTTTTTACTTTATTTGATATGCATAATTTCTTGCACAAATGTTGTGTGCTATCGAAACTAGAATCAATCATTAGTAGAAACTTGAAAAACCACCATAAAACGTGTTGTTGGTACAAGACGAGATGATTTCAGAAGTACTCGCCATATCAGCTACGGCAAAAACAGGAAAATTCTTCTCGCAGCTCGCAATGCGTACGTGAAACTGGTCTCAGTGTCCTCGCAGTGCAAGAGGACTATGAAAGCCCTCTGCGAGAATTTTGTCGTCCGGCACTCGCACTGCGAGTAGCGTTGACCCAGTGTGGCAAGAACTATGAAATCCTCCCTACCATTTTGCCGCAAGAGCTCGCATGCGAGCACGTAGCTGTATGCTTATGCGTGTCGCAATTCGCAGCTCGCAGAACTCTGGATGCCACCTAATTTGACAACCTCCACTTTTCTTTTGGGGTGGCGGACATTTAGGCCGAAATTAGGGTAGAGTCGCAGAGGGCGATACTTTCTCTATTTGTCATCAGATAACATTAACAAACAGAACTGAGCATCTAGTAGCCTCAGATATGGCATAAGTAACTTAAGGAACTGAAAAACGTAAAACATTATACTCAGGCAGTAACGCCGGCTGACGGGCCAGGCAATACCGGCTGACTAAACATTGTACCCGGGCATGCTCCGGTATTCACTGCCCCCTCAGCCGGTAAATAGTGGAGCGCTCACTCATACACTGGAAGGGGCTAGCGCAGCTCTTCAAGGGTGCAACCCTCCGGGCACCGGCGCTTGCCCCCCCCCCCCCAATCGGGGGAACTACCGCCGAAGTGACAATTTGGCTTGATCGGAGTCCCCCTCCGTCACTGCCTTGAAGCCCCCTGTCACTGCCCCGTAGCACTGATGTCACGGCCCCGGAGCACTGACGTCCCGGCTCCGGAGCAGTGACGTCACGACCTCTGAGCAGTGACGTCACGACCCCTGAGCAGTGACGTCACCGCCCCGGAGCAGTGACGTGTCACGACCTCTGAGCAGTGACGTCACGACCCCTGAGCAGTGACGTCACGGCCCCGGAGCAGTGACGTCACGGGTCCGGAGCAGTGATGTCACGGCTCCGGAGCAGTGACGTCACTCTCCCCCCCCGGAAAGCGTCTCCGCTTTCCTCCAAAAATATCCCCTTCTGACAGGTACTCGAAGTCCCCGCCCAGGGCCAACCCTGTTGGGCCGAATGCGGCTCTCTATGAGATGACGCGCCTTTCATACCGGTTAAGCACGTGATAGATCACAGAAGAAATCAAGTCAAATAGGGACAAAACTTGACGTGAATGACGATGCGTGCGTTTGGCCTACTATGCCTTCTCTGGCCTCTATTGTCGTAAACTACATTCAACACCGGCTGAACGGGCGGAGAAGTAAGCTCGCCGGCTGAGCGGGCGGGCATGCATTTTATCGGCTGAGGGGCATGGCTTTACGGGATCAGCGGGCAGACATATGCATATCATCCACCCAATACTGAACAGCTAAGGCAAACTAGGGCCAGATACGGCGCGGGCGAAATGGGCATCGTGATGATTCTGGTGATGGCATTCGAACGTGTGGCCATACACACGATTTGGATCACTGACCCATCACCCCTTAGTCTTCGTTGTGACCGTGGGGGCGTGATAGCGGGTCAGTTCATCAATTTTGAAGCAACGTAAGGCTTACCGCCTCAGGGATGAAGCGCGAGCCTCGCACTTGCTGGGGAATAAAAGTGACCCACTAGACTCTTTATCTGCTCTTGCAGATCTATATCATTCACACAGTAAGAAACTGATACCAGGTGAGCAGACCTCCACTTTTTCCACCCTCCTGAGGGAACAGTGAATGCGCGGTGAGGGGGCAACCACTTGCTGCCTGCTCAGACTCTGCGGGGGGGGGGGGGGAAGCGCCGGACAATAGAGCCTGTTTTCGACTTGGGGGAGCGACGGCTCTCCTCCGGCGCTTGCCCCCCCCCGCAGAGTCTGTGCAGGCAGCAAGTGGTTGCCCCCTCACCGCGCATTCACTATTCCCTCAGGAGGGTGGAAAAAGTGGAGGTCTGCTCACCTGGTATCAGTTTCTTACTGTGTGAATGATATAGATCTGCAAGAGCAGATAAAGAGTCTAGTGGGTCACTTCTATTCCCCAGCAAGTGCGAGGCTCGCGCTTCATCCCTGAGGCGGTAAGCCTTACGTTGCTTCAAAATTCATAAACTGACCCGCCATCACGCCCCCACGGTCACAACGAAGACTAAGGGGTGATGGGTCAGTGATCCAAATCGTGCGTATGACCACACGTTCGAATGCCATCACCAGAATCATCACGATGCCCATTTCGCCCGCGCCGTATCTGGCCCTAGTTTGCCTTAGCTGTTCAGTATTGGGTGGATGATATGCATATGTCTGCCCGCTGATCCCGTAAAGCCATGCCCCTCAGCCGGTAAAATGCATGCCCTACCCGGCGAGCTTACTTCTCCGCCCGTTCAGCCGGTGTTATTATCTGAATAGTTTAATCTCAACTTGTAGCGAGCTTTCCTTCCCCTCTCTGCCCTATCTGCGCTCTAGATTTTCGGCCTAGAAGTCCAGCACGCACTCTTCGTGACGGCGCTTCTGTCTTCCGGCAGATTACATAATTACCATACGAAATCATTTAGCATCCATTTCATCTACATTTGGCTCCTTGACATTGCTCACTCGCGTGTGTGGGCGGCACGGTCCGGTGGGTGTCGAACGCCGAAAACTCAGAATCGTGTGCAGGGCCTTCAGCAGCTTATACGAGGAAGCAGTAATCGTGAGTGGCCAGAAATGATCGCAAGAATGAAAATAATGTTTCATAATACGCAAACTTGCTCGAATCTACCTAGCTGCGGAGATGTCGCGTCTGGGGCGCGGACATTGCTCACCAGTGCGTGCTGCGTCCGCAGTCGGTGAGCGTCGCGCGCGGCGAGAAAGGCGGCGACGTGGCATCCCCATTTTTATATGGAATCAGATAAATTGACTTTCCTGCGCTCATTCTTGTCACAAAAGATATACATTTGCTCGTATAGAGCGCTGAAGACTCTTCCAAACGGTGGTGGGTTCTATGTCACAGGGCGCGCGACACACATCGGACCACGACGTATACGCACGTGGGGGTAGCAATGTCATGAAGCCGTCGCTTCTCCACACGCTCACCGAACGCGACGCGACATAGACGGGGTTAGCCATGTCCGCTCGCCGGTTTGAACAACCTATTATTTGAATACCACGGCATATTCGAACTCTACGTGACAACAAACTGCTGATGGTGCTCACCACCATTCAGGTTGACCCACTTTGTCTCATCTGCAACGCTCGGACCCCCACAATCAGCCTAGTGTAAAAAAAAGTTCGGCATGTACTCGGACTAAATCAACTTCTCAGGGCCGAGTTCTCTGTTCGAACTTTATCCACTCGAAGGAATTTGTCCATTGTAACGTCGGCGTGGATCCGGAAGAGACTTCGCGTTCACTGTTGAAGATTGGCGCAAACTGTGCCATATGTTATAACATAGGTGCACTGAGTTTGCGCCAACCTCCAATGGGGAACGGAAAGTCTCTTCAGGATCCATGCGGACCATATGGTCGCCTTTGTGAAAACTTTGAGCCAGGCTTATGTCATGATCTCGACCACAGTATTTTCTTCGTCTTCTGCGTATTGAGGAACAATTAGGGGCCGGACCAACCCTAGTTCTAGAAAAAAAGGGAAAACGACTAACTTTTAACGTTGTCCAACCTGTAAATGTCGTAGACGCGGATGGTGACCCATCAAGAAAGCTCGCTCGCTTCGACTGCAGCAGCCAAATGATGTTCTACGAGCTTCCTGAAAGAAGTACATAAAAATGAGCAGAACATCAATGAAACAATTATTAGTTCAGATTACACGCATATATTCATATAGTCAATGGAAGTAGGACCTGGTGAGGTTGCGGACTCTTCCTAACGTACTGTAGTCTGATTGTGTTATCACTCTTTTTTTATAACTGAGATTGGTCGGTGGGATTTTGTTTCCACTCTCACAATTTCACCTGTTTTCATTGCTTCCACAGAGGTAGTCATATCGGTGAAAACAAAGACTCACTGATCTATACAGCTGTTTCGGAAAAATGAGTGATATCACTAACAAACTACCGTATGTTAGGACGAGTCCGCAACCTCACCAGGTCGTACTCAGGACCTAGGACAGCGCTTTCCGGTCACCCATAACCGGGCAACCAATCGCTGGTCGTCCGGGTCGCCCGAAAAGGTGAATCGGGTGGCGCGAAAAATTGTAACCACATTGTACATTAATCGTCCGTATTAGTACATTCACAGCAAATTTGCTTCACCGGGAAGGCTTTTTTCGTCATCCCGGTGGCCGGTAACAATCGGGGGGTTAGCGGGTCGCCCGGAACGGGATCTGGCCCCGATTTTTGAGTGTCCGGGTCGCCCGGGATGCAGTTTTTCGCACCGGGAAGGCCGGAAAGAAGTTCTGAGTACTTCCATTGCTGTAGACTATTTACGGATGCAGAAACAGATTTGCAAGAAATGAGTGGATGACAATATACAATTACGGGAGAAAGGGTGCTACAGCAGCGGGTGGGGGGGGGGGGCACTTGGCCGCGTTCTTTTTTCCGCACCGCAACCACTCTCCCAATTTCGGTAAGGGAGAACCTCGGGTTAATATTCTAACTTCACGACGGCACGTAAAAATGGGCGTGATCAAGTGCCCCCACTGCTGCGATAGCACCGGGCGGCTGCCAGATATTCGCAGCTACACTTACAAAGGAAAAACTACCGGACGAGTTCGGGGGTGTCGGACGAGTTTCCTTGCGCGCGTCTCTAACCCGGCGCGAATTTCAAATGAGCATTTCGCGCGCTCTATCGTCTGCGGCTGCCCTCACCGGCTGATTTCGAGCCATCCCGGCTCGGAAACGTCATTCTTCGCCTTATTGTGCTATTTTCTTCTACTATTCAGCTACTGTTATTCACTTCAGCGCCCCATTTATGCTCTAATGTCTCCTTATCCGTGCTTTCTCCCAGATTATATCAGAATTAGATTTTCCGGCTTAAATGTTCACCTGATTCATATTTTAGAAACGTTTCACAATTTTGAACTCAAGATTTGTTTGGTATATAACTATCTAATCATTTCCAACTTGATCGCGTCAAGCCCAAATTATGCATAAAATGGCGATGCCCCTATCTTTTTTTTCTATTCTGCGGCGTGCCCTCACCGGAAACCGCAACGAAATTCTGAGTCAGAGTCTTCAAATTAATTTTCTGAAATGTTCTTGAAACTGCTACTAAGAATCTCTCTCACTTTTTGGCTTTGGGTCAAAGTTGAAACACGTGGCTATTTTCTAGGAAACCCATTCAAAATTCGCAGAATCTATAAACATTCATTTTGCTCGTAAATCATGCTCCCGTCCAGCCCACAAGTTTTTCAAATGAATGTTTCGTCTGTACCAGCGACTCTTGGACTTTCTCACTATGAATTTGATTTAGTGAGAAACCCACGATTTGTTAAACATGGACCACGTCCCGCTATATCTTGTGAAGCCTTGCCATCCAACCTCTTCCGATGCCTTTCCTTTCTCCTTGCATTTTTTCTCGACAACCTCCTTGATATTTCGCTCTATTTAGTGTTTTCTTCATCACCATCACAAGCAGGCTGAGGTGCGATTTTTTAGTTCATGCACGTTCACTAATATTTCTATCGTTAATGATGTTTTGACATACACCAAGTGAGCCCGGATTCTTCAACGGTAAACCTGTGGGTTAAGGACGAATTTCACCTGAATTGCATCTGCCTCGCCGTTCACAATCACTGTTAAAGCGCGAGTTGACCGTTGATGAATCCGACCATGGATAAGGGTTTCTCCTTTCTAGCTTTATTGCAATTTATCTAATGTCTAGCACATGCTTGGGAAAGGCTAAAAGAAAGCAGATTAAAATTGTTTACCTATAGCTAAATGCGAGTTTTTTTCAGAGTGATCAAAGGAAGAAGACGAGATTGAAGCTCAAAGCCATTCTTCTGCATCGTGCTGCTTAAACCTGAGCAATCACTGAAACCTGGCTTCCAACCGAAAGTCATCTTCGAACGTCGCTCATCCCATATTTTTGTAGCCCAAGCCAATACTTCTTTGTTATGTTTCCACACTTAATCGATTTATTGAAATGCAATCTTCCCAATAAAAAAATGAATATGTGATCCTGTATGTGCTGCGATTGGACGATTCTGCGATGAAGGCGTCTGAAAAAAGATAGTATGCACCGAGGAAAAATGTTTCATTTCATAATCAACTATGGTTGATCAATAAGTTTGAGGAGGGTCGTAAAGAGGAACCATCCAGAGAACAGTAGAGCAGCCAGCTCTGAGTGAACAAGGTCCAGGTCGGAGTTTGGTGCGCGATATTTTCCCCCCTCGGTTTGTTAGATTCCCCCCTCTAAATCTCAACGCGGTGATATCTCCAGTGATTTTTTCAGACTCCTTAATAGGTTGCCACCGCATCAAACCCAGCTGTGAATCCCAGCAATGTTTATCTCAGGCGTAGCTACAGCAACTGTTGGGACGACCCAAACGCCGGTGAAAAGGAGGCTGCAAGCTTGGTGCTGGTGAGGAGCGGTTGGATGCGAAAATGATACTTCTGAGTGAGAGATAAATCCGGGGTCAGCAGTTTCTAGAAATGGAGCCTACGAGGAATTTTTTTTTTCATTTCTCCTTCTTAACTTTCACTGATTGTCCGGGGTGCACACGGTGAACCTGGGAACGCACCAGCATCCAAGCCGAGGCGGAGAGGGGCCACAGCTCCGACGGAACGGTCACAGCCAGGGTCAAGCAGTTTATGTCCGCAAAGGGTGCGAAATTTTTGAAAAAAATTAGAAAATTGGAGGGAAGATTTGAAAATGTTGGTAATTTAGGAGGGTGTTTCTGATAGAAGCTAAACTGGCATTCCCTGAAACCCGTCAGTGAGGTATAGTGGAGTCCACCAAGAGTGACTCATCTAGTTATCAATGAGGAGCGGTCGGCTGGAGATCAATGAACATGAAACTAGTTGCAGCACAACCGCTCTCGCTCAATCGGTTCCGAGCGTGCTGAAATGGGATGTACGGTTGACGACAAAAAATGTGGAAAACAAAGTTACAATTTTTTTGGGAAATTTTCGGTCCAGTAAATTCTGGAAAATTCGTCACTCAGGAAGGACTTTGGAATCTTCGATAATTTTCTGTAAACTTTGGTCACCGGGAAGGGTCGTAGTTCTATCGGGGTACGGGACAGCGGTCTGCTTGACACGGTTTACAGCGTCATACCTGACCCTGGTCCGCCCTCCCCACCACACTTCTACTGGATATTTCCGAATGCTCTGCATCACCATGCATGGCTGGCTTCTGAAAACATGAGGAATTTGCTGAGGGCTTGATGTATCACAGCGTGGTGTGAGCAAACCACTGACAATATCACCAAGTCTTGGATAGAAGCAGGGAGCGGGCGAAATCGTTTCAACCGCATCCTGCGCGGAACCCCGAACACTAACCATATCAAGATATATACTTATTTAGTAAGACGAAGACAGCTATAAGAAATTCTATGAAATTAGAAAAAACCGTACCTCAGTCTGGTTGTGATGGTGGTGTACAAATTAGAAAATACAGTGAAATAGTGTATTAGAGAGGTCGTAGAGTAGTAGATGTCAGAGGAAGGGAAAGGCATCGGAGAAGGTTGGGTGACGAATCACCACAACACATGGCGAGACGTGATCTGTGTTCCACAAAATCTTGGGTTTCTCACTAAATCAAATTTATAGTGAGGAAAGCCAAGAGTTGTTGGTACAAGTTGCGAAGTTCATTCAAAAACTTCTTGGGATGAACAGGAGTGTGGTTCAAGAGAAGTAAAGATGTATCTAGATCCTAAAAAATCTATGCTTAGTATTCTAGAGAAGAGCCAAGTGTGCCTGGTTTTTGATCTAAAAATCAAGAATTGTTTCTTATTGTTTGTCCAAAATCACATGTCAAAAAAATCAATTTTACAGGCTGCTTTCAAGTTTCGTGGCGGTAGTCGGTGAGGACAGGATTTGGAAATGAGAAAAATTGGTAAAGCTACCACTTTTTCCTGCCATATTTGGGTAAGTAACGATCGAATGTGGCAAAGCTGGCAATTATTCGATAGATAGCTGACAAAGACAAAGTTTAGAAACTTGAAACGTTTCGAAATGTGAAAGAGAGATGTCCGGGAAAAATCTAGGTCGAAAACTGGCAATTCTGATCTAATCTAGAAGGAAATACAGAAAATAATACAGTAGAGCCCGATTCTGGTACTGAAGTGAATTACAGTGGCTGAATAGTAGAAGAAAACAGCAGAATAAGGCGAAGAATGACGTTTCCGAGCCGGGATGGCTCGAAATCAGCCGGTGAGGGCAGCCGCAGACGATAGAGCGCGCGAAATGCTCATTTGAAATTCGCGCCGGGTTAGAGACGCGCGCAAGGAAACTCGTCCGACACCTCCGAACTCGTCCGGTAGTTTTTCCTTTGTAAGTGTAGCTGCGAATCTGCCAGATGGTAGGGGACGGACATTCCTCACACGCGCGCTCTGCATCGCGGTCGGTGAGCGTCGCGCGCGACGAAATAGGCGGCGACGCGGCATACCAGCTTTCAGGTGAATCAGGAAAATTAGCACGTCCCGTAGTATTTATTACTCTCCTGCGCTCATTGCTTGCCGCAAACGATAGCCATTTACTCGTAGATAGCGCTAAAGACTACTCTAAACGATCGGATGTTTTTAGCGTTTCCCATGCGCGTGACACTCACCAACCGCGACGCGTACGCACGCGTGTAAGCAATGTCCCGGAGTCCAGATGGTACGCACGTGTACGGCGAGGGTCTACGTGTTGCCTGTGGCCTCGAGACGTACCCCCACTAGCGTTGATTGAGTCAATTCCTTTCGAAAAAAAAACTCGCCCATCATTCATATACAAGGAACAAAGCAACTCGTTCAAAGACATGAATTTCATGAAGCGAACGTCTATCCATAGCTTTAGAATGAATTCTTCCTGGTTTCACTGCGTATTGTACGTTTTGATAGGAACCATTGAGAGTTCCGTATTTTTGATCTACATCCAGTAGGAAAGATTGTTCCTAGCAACGATAGACGGCTCACAATCACTTTGTTTCGTTGATCTTTGTAACGAAAATTTCGTGATATTACGACGATTGGCTCCCATTTACATCCACGTCCTAGGCGGATTTATCGACAGCTGGTTAGCTGCAGTAGTCGCGGAAGCGTTTCTCAGGGCGGATTCATCGGCAGCCAGCTTTTGACAAACCCACCTAGGATGTGGATGTAGAGCTCAATGAGATTAAAAACCATGGATCATCTTACACGAACGCCTTCGTCGCTGAAGGGGTGATGTACCGCGACGCAGCATGCGTCGCGCATACCCTAGTGTTGCTCACCACCTTTGCCGCAACCCGATAACACCGGAGAAACAATAACAGGTAGAGAGAGTGACAGCTTAAAGAAAAGAAGCGACCTCCCACGACGGCTGCGCGGGGCGAAATGAGTCGGAGAGGAAAAAATTGCCGATCCATCAAAACCTTGAGTACGGTGGCGTGGGAACTGAGTATGAGGACAATCTCGCCAGGACCACTCTAATGCGTCGGAACTTGTCCGCTCCGTCATTCTCACCCACAAAATCTTCACACCAACCTGGAGATTCCCTCTTGTTCCGAGATCATTAGAGTTAAGGGACCTTAGTAGTGTAACTTACATACACAAATTCAGATTTCCAATTTGCGTTCAGCTGTGATTTTCAGAGGGTAAAAAATCGCCACGCCGGATCACACAAAACTAACTAATCGTGGTGGTTGCATTGAAAGACGCGTGTCGGGCTTCGTTGAAAAGATCTAAAGATTCAAAATACGTGTGTTGGACATACGTAATGAAGCAAGTATAAGTAGTATAGTTGTACAATTTCGGAAAAAATGTCGAACGAACGAAAATCGAAATTTTTTCGTTCGAACGAACGAAAAATGAAAAAATTTTGTTCGAAAAAATTCCGAACGAACGAAAAATGAAAAAACTCCGTTTGAAAAAATCTCGAACGAACGAATTTCGAAAAACTTTCGAAATTTCAGAGGTCGAACGAACTAACTTCGAAACTAATCGAAATTTCGATTTTTTTCGAAATTTCGTATTTTTTCCAAATTCGTCGAAAATTTCGAAATTTGTCTGAAATTTCGAATTTTTTTTTTCGAAACTTGATCGAAAGTATTCCGAAAGAACGAATTTCGGAAAAATTTCGAAAAATCGGATTTCGAACGAACGAAATTTGAAAAATTTCGTTCGACGAATTTTCGAACGAACGAAAAAAATTTCGAAAAATCTTTCGAAAATTTGTCGAAAATTCCGCTCGTGTACAGCTATAATAAGTAGGTATTCAGAAGGCGCTCGACCAACATGGTAGGAAACACCGATCAGAGGCTGTAGGGTGACAGAAGGCATGTGAACCAGGGGTGTGCGGAAGATTCTTTTCGGTAAATTTTTTACCGAAACTTTTTACCAAAATTATTTTTTGGTAAATGCGGTAAAAACGGAAAATTCGGTAAAAATTCTGACTTCGACTTTCTGGTGCCTATCCCATTGGGTAGCACAAATGACCAATAATATTTATGTATCACTTTCAAAAGTGCATGAGGATAGTACAAATAATGAGTGAGTTTTCAATATTAAAATGGGCTCAACGGCTGAACCCAATCAGCGGAACGTTGATTTTGAGAAAAAGTAACATTTCAAAATTTCCTGTCATGAAGGCCTTCCTGTAGTCACTAAAAATCAGGCCAGCTGAGGAAAACATACTTCCCGCCTCAACTGTGCCAGGAGGCGCGTAAAAGAACAAATTTGTCAGTGAGGAAAGGTGCGGGTACGATGAGTTAACAATTGAGTCGTTCCAGAACTGCAGTGGATTCAGTGTTGTGTCGGGGGCTTCGAAAAGAACTTTTCCAGTCCCTGGAATATCTGCTTCAAGACTGCTGCCTTGAAACCCGTTGACATTTTTGAATAAAATATGTATTTCTCGGAGTAGTATCTCGATAAGAAAAACCACGAGACTAAAAAGGTGAAGAGATCGTATGTATGAACATTCAAAAAGTAAGCCAAAGGCTTAAAAAGAGTAACAAAAAGAAGGATAAAGAAGGATATCGCGCCAAATACATGCCTTAACAGTAGCAAACACGTGAAATGCGAGTAAGAAGTAGGCCGGTTAGGCAAAAAACACCCAATTTTTTCGGTAAAAATTACGGTAAATTTCGAGAAAAATTCGGTAAATCGGTAAATCAAAATTTACCGAAAAACACCGGTAAATCCGGAAAATCGGTAAACCGGTAAACGGAAAATGCACACCCCTGATGTGAACATCGCCGTGGAATGTCTGCATGGAGTCAGATTTCGTTCGCAAGACGTAGTCGAAGTTGTAAAGTGCTTGAAAGGTAGCCTTCATTTCCTCGCTACTCGCACTTTTCTGTGTCACTATCATAGAAGCGGTGCGGTTTCGGGTGGGACACAGCAGGCTAGAATAGAATAGAGCAGGCTAGAACCTAAGTACTGCGTGAAACCACGAATAGTACTATCGGGGTCTGACACAACTCTTGCCCCAGCGTTGTGCTGAATCGTTTCTGACAATCTGCTTCTAATTCACTTCCATTGGAATTCGAAACACATCTACGATTTGCGTCAGTGTGAATCCTTGGCGCGCAACCTGCTCGTGGGTCAATGGAACGTTCTGGAAAAAAGTTATTTATTCGAAAAAGTCGACTATCGAATTCATTCGAATGTTTTCGTAGATTTCCGAATAATCGACTTTTCGAATTATTCGGGATTTTAAACTTTTCAAATATTCGACTTCTCGAATGTTTCGGGATTTTGAACTTCTCGAATATTCGACTTTTCGAATAATTCGGAATTTTGAAGATTTCTAATATTCGACTTTTCGAATATTTCGAAGTCGAATTTTTCAGTGGAATGATTTTTTGGATCATTTTTGATTTGGTCAAAGTATAGTATCTACCAAGCTGAGAACTCTGAGAGAACTGGCCGCAATCGCCCCGCAATCGTACCGCAATCGTGCCTCTGCGGACCCGGCCGGAGCCGCAGAGGAACGATTGCGGTACGACTGCGGGGCGATCGCGGGCAGCCACGACCTTGCCGCAATAGCCCCGCAATCGTACCGCAATAGCGCTTTCGTCTCAGCTTTAGCGCTCCTGCTGCGCCTATAATTTTGTTTCCAAGCCATTTCTGCTATCACCAAGTCATTATTGGTCACGTCTTCTTGATTCTTACACAATCTCTACTGAATAAAGTATCTTCCCGTGGCCCATAGATTTGATTCATTTTCAGTAGCATTATCCACACACTGGACGCCAAAGAAACGGCTGCCTAAACCACGACTACGTGCTATGTAGTTACGTTGACACTATAGTTCACGAGAAAGCACAGCTACATGGTATTACATGCAGCTATTCGTCCCTTTAATACCACCGCTATCCAAGGGAAAAAATGGTCGAAATAGGCAAAGTGGGCAACTAAAGCGCCTTTCGACCACAACTCGCCTCAAAGTGCTCCCTCCGTTTTCAATTTCAAAAGGACCAAAATGTTCACCGTGCCACAATCAATCTAACTATACGAAATTAAATTGGAAATTTTCTATAAAAATGCTTTTTTTAAGATGCGGTTAGTTATGAATTTGATAATGTTATCACAAGATAACGAGCCCATTAGATCGACAACAACCGTACGTGATCTCTAGCATGGTCAAAATAAAAATGTTTTACGTCTCAAAACTAATGTTGCTCCCAAATTTCGCAAAATATTTTTGCATGATTGACTAGATCACGACATGCTGTACATTTCGGCGTTTTCGAAATTGAAAACGGAGCACTTTGAGGCGAGTTGTGGTCGAAAGACGCTTTAGTTACCCACTTTGTCCATTTCGCCCATTTTTTTCCATTTGATAGCGGCGGTTTTGTACATACATATCTCTTCTCCAATGAACTTTTTGCTATTTTGAAAGTCTATTTACTTTTGGTATGGAACGATTACACTCAACTTTTTCTCACAGTAGAATTAATAATATTTGTATTGCTTTCACAGAGTAATTCAGGTCTATCCAAATGAGACTGCTCGCCCACGCGGCTGTTGGGCGTGTTGACCGGCCGCCGCGAAGGTTTTTTTTTTGAATTCGTGAATAGACTACCGCGAATATCAGACAAATTGAGAACAATATTCCAGTTAGCTGTATCTCAGCCGTCGGTCAGCTCGTCAGAAAAATGCCTTCGTGAGGTCTAACGCGTACTTATCTCAACGAGCGACGCGACTTAATGCTTGTCGTCTATATCGACCGAAAATCGATATTGGTGGAATGCACTGTGGCGATCGCGCAACGCGGGGAGTATGCACTAGGTTTGACGTGTGCTCGTTGAGCAGGCTGACCGCGTGGGTGGAGAGTCTTATTCGGAAAGGCTTTAGGTAATCAATGGGTGTCGTCTCAAAATGAGAAAATCTTTGATAAGAGACCAGAGAGTGAATAGACTTGGTATTAACCTAGTGGAGTGAATATTCAACTTAAATGCAGTGTTCACGATAAATCTCACTTTCGATATCTCCACGGTTTACGGAAGGTCTGGTGCCCTATATAGCGAAGAATGCTCAAAAATGACACGAAAGACGCGTTTGGAGCCAAAGTAGGCCCTCCCTTGTTCACGTTGATTTTTTAGCGTGGAGGAATTGACAACTAGAAGGATGATACCTATCAGTGCAATGAAGCGATCAGCTCACTTATCAGCACTTCCTTGACTTGATCATTCCTGTAATCTGAGTCTTCATTTGTTCATTCCGAGGGGGCGGATCTGGGGCACCAGGCGTGTCTGGGGCACTAAAAGGATTGTTTGCAGTCGTTATTTTGCCGCTCCTGGCTCGTTTTCTACCGTTCATTCGACACTGGGAGCCCAGGATCCTTCTCGCCTATCATTTCACTGTGGAAAGTCAACGAGGATGATCCGTCTGGATCCCGCGCGGAGAAGAGCCACCGACGACGCCGAAACCCGACCTGTACCCGCTGAAGATCATGCTCTGCTGCTGGTGGGACACCAAGGGCATGCTGCACTTCGAGCTGCTCTGTCTGTCGACCGTGATGTGTCCGATCGACTGTCTGTCGACCGAGAACCACAGACTGTCGACCACCCATCGGCCGGTAGCATGGGATGACGTGATTTAATTGATTCCTTCCACGATCGCGCGTATTGACAACTCCTGATACGATGTCAATCGGTTCGTCGTCTGGTTACGTTGCTCATTATAATCATGTGTTTTCTTAAACATAGTTTTCACATTTTGTAATGCAGTATTGTTGTATCATCCAAGTCCTTCTAATGTCACCTGCTTTCCACATAAGACTACTTTTGCAATCGCTTTGCTCTTGTACTTATTACCGCATTCTATTATTCGAAAACTAATCGACTGATTTTTCCGAAATTCAAAGGATTGGAAATGCGAAAAACTTGTTTTCTGGGTAAGGTTCGAAATTCGTATACTTCAAAAAATAATTTCGAGTAATATTCAATTTTCGTATACTTCATTACGGAAGTATTCAAATTTTCCATTATTTCGACTAATTAAAATGCGCAATCCCCATTTCATCAGATGCTTCTTTCTCTGATCAATCCTGGAAAATATACCGATGATTACCAACTGTGTAGCTTATACGACCCACGAATCTTGAGGAACTTCCGCCTTCGTGAACGGCGGTTTAGGTCTCCTGTAACGTCGTCGAGGATCTTGATGAGACTTTGCGTTCACTGTTGAAGGTTGGCGCAAAATCGGTGCCACATGTTATATAATAGATGCACCGAGTTTGCGCCAACCTCCAATGGGTAACGCAAGGTCTCATTAGGATCCATTCCGATGTTACACATCTTGAGAATTTTTTCGGGCTAACCAGGCCGAGGTTTCGAAAGCTTATCATGTTCAAGATCAAAGCACGCGTAGTCTGCGCAGAATTGTTCTTTAGCTCAGTGTTTCTTTGCAGTTCATGTCCCCATATTTGTGTCTGACAGAGTACAACACCCACCCTCGAACTTCGCGTAAAGTGCGTTTTTTGCCCCCTTTGGAATAACCGCGAATTTGAGGGTTTTGGAGGTTAAGAATGTATTGCTAGAATCGTCTCATCAAGATCTATAAGATGGTGTCAAATTTTTATTGATGTCTCAAACTAAACATTGATTATTGGTATGTTGCTCTTTCCATAGCACGTTTTGACTCATCAGGACGCTCGGCCATCACATTCATTTTTTTAGCAAAATACCTATAATTAGGATATAGTTCGAGACATTAATGATATTTTGACACCATCTTGTAGATCTTGATGAGACAATTCTAGCAATTCTGATGTTTCTGAATATTTAAAGGCAGTGTTCGCGATGGAAAAATTTTCAATGTTCTCAAAGAATCCTAAGCTTTCAGCCCTTCTCAGCATATAAATGAAAAAAGAACAGTGAAAAACGGACCGGAAGTGGGCCAAAATCGTGTGCTGCAGTCGACCCACTGCTGCAGACATCCCAACAGACTAGTACTTATTTTGAAAGCCTTAGGTAGATAAACAACCGGTTGTCAAAAGAATATTTACTGATATGTAAAAGTCGATTAGGTTTATCACGTTTTCACATTGAAAAGTTCTCTCCTCCAAACCGGTCAACTCTTCTATTGTCAGAAATGAAGCGTCACAAAAGCGATCCTATTTTGGTACAGAAGAACGGATCCTGGTCGTTTTTCGCTGCTCTTTCTGGCACGATTGTCTCAGCTGGCCTCTGACCTACCCTATTGAACGAAAAGCTCTCTATCCATGATTTAGCGCGAACACTGCCTTTAATGCCGTTTTATGGCATGATATATGATCACAAGTTATCCTGGTCATATACTGCTATACTCATAACTTGTGATAATATATCATGCCATAAACCGGCATCAAATAATCAAAAACATCAAAATTCTGTCTTCAAAAAGGCCTCGGCTAAACCGGATTTAATGCTGATATGTGCTTACCAGATCATACCCTTTAACGGGTGATTGCTGTTTTGCCTACACAGTTCATGTGTGAATAGCTGATGGATGCAGAACGAGGTGTCGGTGGTGTAATGGTAACACTCTTGCCCGGAAAGCGTGCAATGCAGGTTCGAGTCCTGCCTGACATCTGAGTTTTGCGTTTAACTCAGATTCTTGCAATATCTTTCTCACCCCCGAAAACCCAAATCTGGCAGAGGTATTCCAAGGAGGCTCAAAAAACGTGAAAACGTGTTTTTTCGCTGATGTACCAACTCAGGCGATTCACGGCCCCGAGCCGCACCAAACAGGAATCGGAGCCGCCTGACAGTTCGGATCGTTCTTCCAATTTCCGGGCCACTGCTGTTGCTGTTCGAGCCAAGAGGAGCAGCCCGGACAGCAATTGCAGTGGCCCGGTGAGCAACAGTAGTGGCCCTAGCAGCAACAGAAGCCGACTCGCAGTTGGGAACACGAGCCGAACTGTCAGGCTGCTCGGGGCCGAGAATCGCCTGAGAAGTTCGAGAGTGCGTTTTGTTCGAGGGGTATTGTACATCGAAACGACGAAGTAGGTAAAACTGTGTTGACTGTAGGTATAACTGAACCCACGATTCCCTCTGAGAATCTGAAGGTTAGCACTGATGTAAGCTCTCTAAGCCAGTTCTACTACAACCCAAACCCAGGGACGAGTCTAACAGCAATACTCACAAAAAGGTTTGGAGAATAAGATTTAGTGTTTAGTCCATCGCCCGGAAAGAGGATATGGTGCTGTTGCGGTCAATACACTAATTATACTATAGATTACTGGATTTGTCACAAAATCAGCCGATCAGCTAATGTTATAGGGTGACGTTTCGTTGTTCATAGCCTTTTCTTCTCGGTTTTCGTCGTTTCAAATATATTATCAGTGTCTTTGGTAGAAAATTGCTTTTCTGCGCAAGGCGAATTTGCTGTTTTCAAGAGCCGCAGAACTTTTCAAAAAAATCATGCTTGGAAATAGTAAAAAATTTTTTGAAACGATTTCTAGTTTTCGTGAAATTAATACTGGAATGGTTTTGAGTCACACTCGATACCGTTTTCAATTGGTGAAAGAAAATTCTGAAACATGGATCGTAGAAATTTTTTGTATTTTTGGCCAGCGAGCGGGAGGGACTGTTCGTAGCCCCATCGATGCCTCCCAAAACAACCTTCTTGATCCTGATTTGGATTTTATCTGATGAACACTAAGAACTTTTCTTTAGAGCGTGCCTTTTTCCATGAACCTCTCTCTCGAAACGTAAAAAATTCGCAGCGTTAAATCGTTTCTGAAATCAATGGTGGGCAAACTTCTGAGGGGTTTCAATTTGTAAGAAATTAGTCGACTCGTAGTCATCTTCGATGATCTTTTCTAATTCCCGTATGCGGGCCTAGAGAACTGCTTTGAAGGCAGTGTTCACGATGATTTTCGTTCCTGAGTTTCCCACTCAAAACAGTGCGTTGGCCAGCAAGTGTTACCAGAATTACGAAGAAACGGCGAGAAACGCACTAAAACGGTTTATTTCAGTGACATTATTCTCTGGCCTAGACTTGTTGTCCGGTTGGATGAACATGTTCATGGTGGTTGTCATTGGTGAAAAATGGGTCTGATCGAAAACGGGATAGTATTTGAGGCGAAACTGTATTAGTTAGAGCCTTAAGGAAGGAACGGAGCAATAGAGAGTACAGAATCGCAAAGGACGGGTCCACAAAAGATTTCATTGTCACAACAAACACTTCCTGTGATACTTAAGAGGCGGGGTGATACTTGAGGATTTCGTGTACTTCTGGTGCTTTTTCTCGATTTCTTCGTCATTTCAGTTCTACCCTGGGGCCGAACAATCGATTTAGAGAGCAATCTCAAAATCGATGATTATCGTGAACACTGCCTTTAAGGGGCTCATTTTCAAGCAACAGATGTCGGCTTGAAAACGTCTTTTACCCCATCTTTTACCCTTTTTCTTAATCGAATTCTCTACTTTTCATTAATTTTGAAGAAAATCAATAAGCGATCGATTTTTGAGAAACGATGGTAAAATGTGCACAAATCGATGAAAAACCTCCAGACGCATTTATGCTCGAAGTTTTACGCCTGCGTGTTATCAGGTAAACGAAAAACGTGGCGCAAATTCAGCAATCTTGAACTTCGACCAGAGCAAGAAATGGATTTCGGCAATTTTTCTTCGCGTTTTTTTTAACAGAGGGTCCAAGGACTTCAGCTATGACACGTTTTCAAGCAGACACCTTCTGCTCCAGAATGACCCTATTGGCGCAGTTCTTAACGGTCACATGGGGGAACGAGAAACATTTAGCGAAGCCGACTCAATGACGAGCTCTACTGTGAAAAATCGCGGACCCTTTAGGCTCCCGCTCACCATTTCTTGCACAAACCATTCTGCGCTCCAAAACTTCGTGCGGTACGAACGAGAGGTCTGGTGAAAAGAAAAGACCACTCAGGCGGATTAGCGACGGGCATATGTGGGCTTGGCAAGGCTAGAAATTTTATCACCATATCTAAAGCGCACCCTTCAGTAGTAAGTGAATGAAGTGAATGTGAAT
The DNA here is from genome assembly GCA_029168955.1 of Aplectana chamaeleonis. Classification (NCBI taxonomy): domain Eukaryota; kingdom Metazoa; phylum Nematoda; class Chromadorea; order Rhabditida; family Cosmocercidae; genus Aplectana; species Aplectana chamaeleonis. Next base: position 1,738,144 of record JAPDOI010000042.1, on the reverse strand, counting down.
AAAGGGGTGTAATTGCTTCTCCCTTCCCTTGTTTGATTTTTTTTATTCATATTTTTCTCGTTAGTGGTCACAGTATGTGATAGTCAACACGAAACATCAAATAATCAGAAGAAATATTCAAAATTTTGAAAAATCATTCTGAAAATTTGAAAATTTTGCTTTTTGAATATATTCGAAAAAGCGAAGTTCGAGAATTTAGGCCATTTTGATCAAGTACACTTGATCTGTCACAAGGTTCCGGGATATTTAGATGATCAACGAATTCATGAGCCTCCGGCCATTTTTTCATATTTGGCAATTGTGTATTCTCCGCTTGCCCCAGTCTTTCATATCACTACCATGGAAGTGGTGCGCTTATTGAAGCTGAATCATGAATTTCAAGAGTGGAATGTACATACTTTACAGGAAACAGTCGCTACGCGTCTATAATTGGTTTCTATGGTATGTACAAAAATCAGGCACTGGGCGACCAACAGGACAAGCTAGTTTTCTAGACATCGCTGCTGAAAAGAGCAATTGGCTGAGACTTGTAAGCCAAATGCATTTCATTCAGTCTAGACTGACATTGCAATAATTTCTGAGTTTTGCAGGAAAGACGTTTCCGGATACAGTTTCGAAGGCGACTACGCTTCTCTGATGGCTTCATACAAACGCTCTTCTAAGATTTCGTCTTCCTTAAAGGCAGGGTTCGCGATAAAAACGACTTTTGAGCTCTCTTCATGAGAATGTAGACTTGGCCATCACAAAAGTGAAAATAAGTGAAAAAAAAACCGGAAATTCGCAGGAAAAACGCTCAAAAACAATGTACGACGGCTAATTACCGGTGTCGGCCGGCCCCCTAATTAACGAGATTTTCGTGAATGCTTGCTTATCCGCCTTTTATTTTGCTGCTAAAGTAATCAGTAGTCCCTAGGAATGTTCGGAAATTACTTTAGAAGAAAAAGAAAAGTTGACAAAACGAGCTTTTACACAAATCCCGATAATAGGGGGCGGGAGGACACCAAGCAATAACTTGTCCCGTAGTGTTTTTTCTCCGATTTTTTTCTTATTTTCATTTTTGTGATGGCCAGATCTACCATTCCATGGGGATAGCACAACAACCGATTTTATCGAGAACCCTGCCTTTAAGGCTTTTATATTTTCACTCTTAAAATATATCTCGAAAGTGGTGTTTTTCCCTCGATTCCCGGTTGGAAAGCTTTAAACGAAATTAGCCGAAAATTCTGAAAACTCGACTTATAAATCATAGATTCGTGATCAACGCCCCAAAAAGCCCCCTTAGGAGAAATTTAAGTCGAATCTGAAACATTTTTCCAAAACGCTTTCAGAGCCCTCCAATCGGTATAAATAAACGCCCAACCGAAAATTCGTACAAGTCCAAAACGCTGTCAGTCAGGACAGAGAATGGAAAATGCGCCTACACCCAAATTTTGCTCAGGGGGTAGCTTTGGACGCTGAACACATTTATGAGGTCTGCTTCCAAATTTTCGAAAGAATAATTCCCTTTTTGGAGTTTACAAAAAGCACAAAAAACGACCTTTTTTAGACTCACAACTTCTTGGAACCGGCAGCTCGGGGCGGGATACTGCGCAGTTTTACTATTTACCCACTAGAGAAACTAACGAACGATACTAGTCGTTTTGGCAGATGCGTTAACCACTCTAAACACTTCCCTTGCTAGCAAATTTCAAAATGTGTGCTGCGTGTGGGTGGTGTGGGTGGTGTGGGTGTGGGTGGTGTGGGTGTGGGTGGTGTGGGTGTGGGTGGTGTGGGTGTGGGTGGTGTGGGTGTGGGTGTGGGTGGTGTGGGTGTGGGTGGTGTGGGTGTGGGTGGTGTGGGTGTGGGTGGTGTGGGTGTGGGTGGTGGGTGGTGTGGGTGGTGTGGGTGTGGGTGGTGTGGATGTGGGTGTGGGTGGTGTGGGTGTGGGTGGTGTGGGTGTGGGTGGTGTGGATGTGGGTGGTGTGGGTGTGGGTGGTGTGGGTGTGGGTGTGGGTGTGGGTGTGGGTGTGTGGGTGGGTGCTGGGTGTGGGTGTGGGTGGTGTGGGTGGTGGGTGTGGGTGGTGTGGGTGTGGGTGGTGTGGGTGTGGGTGGTGTGGGTGTGGGTGGGTGTGGGTGTGGGTGTGGGTGGTGTGGGTGTGGGTGGTGTGGAGTGTGGGTGGTGTGGAGTGTGGGTGGTGGGTGTGGGTGTGGGTGTGGGTGTGGGTGGGTGTGGAGTGTGGGTGGTGTGGGTGTGGGTGGGTGTGGGTGTGGGTGGTGTGGGTGTGGGTGGTGTGGGTGTGGGTGGTGTGGGTGTGGGTGGTGTGGGTGTGGGTGGTGTGGGTGTGGAGGTGTGGGTGGTGTGGGTGTGGGTGGTGTGGGTGTGGAGTGTGGTGTGGGTGTGGGTGGTGTGGGTGTGGGTGGTGTGTGGGTGTGGGTGGTGTGGGTGTGGGTGGTGTGGGTGTGGGTGGTGTGGGTGTGGGTGGTGTGGTGTGGGTGGTGTGGGTGGTGTGGGTGGTGTGGGTGGTGTGGGTGTGGGTGGTGTGGGTGTGGGTGGTGGTGTGGGTGTGGGTGGTGTGGGTGTGGGTGTGGGTGGTGTGGGTGTGGGTGGTGTGGGTGTGGGTGGAGTGGAGTGGGTGTGGTGTGGGTGTGGGTGGTGTGGGTGTGGGTGGTGTGGGTGTGGAGTGGTGTGGGTGTGGGTGGTGTGGGTGTGGGTGGTGTGGGTGGTGTGGGTGTGGGTGGTGTGGGTGTGGGTGGTGTGGGTGTGGGTGGGTGTGGGTGTGGGTGGTGTGGGTGTGGGTGGGTGGTGTGGGTGTGGGTGGTGTGGGTGTGGGTGGTGTGGGTGTGGGTGGTGTGGGTGTGGGTGGTGTGGGTGTGGGTGGTGTGGGTGTGGGTGGTGTGGGTGTGGGTGGTGTGGGTGTGGGTGGTGTGGGTGTGGCAGGTGTGGGTGGTGTGGGTGTGGGTGTGGGTGGTGTGGGTGTGGGTGTGGGTGGTGTGGGTGTGGGTGGTGTGGGTGTGTGGGTGTGGGTGGTGTGGGTGTGGGTGTGGGTGGTGTGGGTGTGGGTGGAATGGGTGGTGTGCGTGTGGCTGTGGGTGTGAGTGGTGTGGGTGGGTATGGGTGTGGGTGTGGGTGGTGTGAGTGTGGGTGTGGGTGGTGTGGGTGTGGGTGTGAGTGGTGTGGGTGTGGGTGGTGTGAGTATGGGTGCGATTGTGAAGACATCATTATGATCAGCGTGGAATTTTCTCCAAGATGAGCAGAAAAACGAAAAATCGATGTCGGGGTTAGAGTGTGCCCTCAAGGTCCAATCAATAGATATTTGCATATATGTGAATAAACATGTAGCATTTCTGATGAAGTAAGTTAGCCGATCAAAAAATAACCTGGAAAAAGTTTTCAAAGTTTTTGGCTCATTTCATTATAGCACAACAAATGGACTGAACTGAGGCTTTGAGAAAGCAGTAACATATTTTTGCCGGTACAATGTGCACGTTAGGTCTCACTTCTTGTTATTTCGTTTTTTGGAAACTATTCGGTAATATCGTTCATCATCCGTCATAATAATGTCTTGTTATCTCATATTTGGGTATTGACAGTCGTTATTTGAGATCAGGAGTTCTTGTTCTACCCTCATTCTAAATTGTTAAAATGTTGATCAATGATTAGGATAAAATTTCGTTACTGTAAGTGTTTTACCAGCATTTGAGAGATTTTCGCCGCAACCCGGCGGATTTGAAGAGCCAGCGGCATTCATTTTCGAGGTCTACAGGTGTCCAACTGCCGGTCGACAGGTATCCATCTACCGGTGGACAAGCATCTAAGAAAAGGTTGATGGGTGTCCAATAAACGGTCGACAGGTATCCAACTACCGGTGAAAAGGTATCCATCTACCAGTCGACAGGTATGCCATAAACGGTCGACAGGCATCCAACTACCGGTCGACAGGTATCCGACTAACGGTCGACTAGTGTCCTACTACCGGTCATCGGGTGGTCGACGGACAACTCAAGGGGAGCGACGGACAACTTGAGGGGGGTGACAGACAACTCTAGGGGAGCAGTCCCGCCCCTTTTTAGCGGTCGTGGGGAAGCACGCTGTGAGGTGATTGCTTGTCGACCACCCGTTGGACGCCGCGAGTTTCTGAGTACGTCCGAAAGATCATCCTTGCTCATTGCCATTCGAGACTGACCAGCCACAGACACCAGCCACTCAGTAACACTATCTTCTTCTTCCGAGACGGCTTCAATAGCAGCAGTGAGACGAGTTCGTGAAGAGTTAAATGCTTCCTCGCTGACACCTATCTCACGGTTTGACCCAGCGGTCAGAAATCCGGAGAACTTAGTAATTCCAACTGGAGCCTGTGGTCGAGTACTTTTAAGAGCAAGCAGAACCGAGTCGAGCTCAACAACCTGTCGCTTCAAAGTGCTAGACGATCGCTCTTGTAGATTCAGAATCGAGCTCTCGTCAAAAGAATCTTAAATGTCTTGAGAAACAGTCATCTACGTAGAATTCAAAACGCTGCTAGCACTTTCTCATTCTTCGAGCAGTTTTTGAGATACTGGTTCTAAACCGACCTTGAAGAGGTAAAGGCATCGTACGCGCTGAAATCCACTTTCCATTTTTTATGCTCAATCCCTTCCTCGGGCCCCTGTGAGAACGTACAACGAGATTGGCTGCTCAAAAACGTAACATTGTGAGCAGGGTTGTGCATTTTCCGTTTACCGATTTTCCGGATTTACCGGTGTTTTTCGGTAAATTTTGATTTACCGATTTACCGAATTTTCCTCGAAATTTACCGAAATTTTTACCGAAAGAATTGGGTGTTTTTTGCGTAACCGGCCTACTTCTTACTCGCATTTCACGTGTTTGCTACTGTTAAGGCATGTATTTGGCGCGATATCCTTCTTTATCCTTCTTTTTGTTACTCTTTTTAAGCCTTTGGCTTACTTTTTGAATGTTCATACATACGATCTCTTCACCTTTTGAGTCTCGTGGTTTTTCTTATCGAGATACTACTCCGAGAAATACATATTTTATTCAAAAATGTCAATGGGTTTCAAGGCAGCAGTCTTGAAGCAGATATTCCAGGGACTGGAAAAGTTCTTTTCGAAGCCCCCGACACAACACTGAATCCACTGCAGTTCTGGAACGACTCAATTGTTAAATCATCGTACCCGCACCTTTCCTCACTGACAAATTTGTTCTTTTACGCGCCTCCTGGCACAGTTGAGGCGGGAAGTATGTTTTCCTCAGCTGGCCTGATTTTGAGTGACTACAGGAAGGCCTTCATGACAGGAAATTTTGAAATGTTACTTTTTCTCAAAATCAACGTTCCGCTGATTGGGTTCAGCCGTTGAGCTCATTTTAATATTAAAAACTCACTCATTATTTGCACTATCCTCATGCACTTTTGAAGGTGATACATAAATATTATTGGTCATTTGTGCTACCCAATGGGATAGGCACCAGAAAGTCGAAGTCAGAATTTTTACCGAATTTTCCGTTTTTACCGTATTTACCGAAAAATAATTTCGGTAAAAAGTTTCGGTAAAAAATTTACCGAAAAGAATTTTCCGCACACCCCTGATTGTGAGCATAGAGGAAGTGGAAAGTAAGGAATTCCGTCAAAAGGGGCCGGCCCTTCCGTCAGTCATTTGGCACTTTCGCAATATTTGAGCAGAACGTCGTGTCGCTAAGTACAGGGCATGCCACTGTACGCTGGCGCACCGTCGGACGAAAGTGGCATTATCAACTGGAAATTTCTCGTCACACAACGAGCGATTGCTTCCAACGCTGCGCCAATGGACGAATTGTAGAACTGTTCCTTGCGCCCTCCGCGTAACTATCCCGAGTCGATGCCGGCGCGAATTTCAAATGATTTTCAGAAGTTTTTTTAAAACGTTTTTTCTTGAGAAGTTAACGTTTTTGAGCGAGCTTTTCGCTACCTTTAGTCACTATAGGGGGCTAACAACTCAAAAACGCTTAAAAACGAAACATGGTTTTCAGCGCGTACGATGCCTTTAAAGAGGGAAAACATAGTTTCTGCGCAGATTTGCGTTCTCCTTCAATTTGGGGTCTGATATTCAACCCCTGTTCGGGTGAAACACCGAGAGGGCATGGATGATAAGACGCACGATCAGGGGTGGAGGCTGGCAGAATCTTGCGATCGTCTCGCAAATGTTCCGGGCTTGGTTCATCGCTGTTTCACGATGGAGCATGGCAGGAGCATCGATGAACGAACGCGGTACGCTCTCGGTGTGAGACTGGCAGAATCTCGCGATCGTTCCGCGACAGCCCCATGCTGTATCCTCTCGCCCCTACCAGAAACCGAGGGGATTCTATCCATGAACGATCGCAGGGGATTCTCTCAGAGTCCCGCGTTTCCCGTTCCAAAACCCGCGGTTTCGCGCATTTTCAGCGTTCCGAAAACCGCAGGCTGGACTACGGAACCCGAAAATATCCGGTCATGGGGAGAGTGGCTTTCGGATAAAATCAGAGATCACTGGTGTAATTATAAACTCGTTAACGCTCTTCGCACCTCGGCTCGCTCGCCAGAAAGTCCCTGCCACCGCTAGAGAGGGAGCAGACAGCCAAGATCGCGCGGCCATTTCCGCGCGGCGAGTGATGCAGGCTCCATTGCTGCCTCTCACATTATGATTGGATCACAGACGGTAACCGATTCATGGCCAGCATATTGATTACAAGATTGACACCACATCCTTACTAGAATAGCATTCAATGGATATTACATGTGCACGTGTCATTGATTTCTTAAAGGCATCGATCACGATGAATTTCGTTTTCGAGTTTTCTATATATAATGATAGCTCTAGTACTCTATGTAACAGCTACGTTGAGAAAACCACGAAGAAGCACTGGAAACTCTTTTTTCGGACTGAAAATCGCTCCATCTACTTTTAAGAAAGGAAGAGTCGATCGTTAGAGATCGCTGCGTTGACCAACGATCTCACGATCAAATGAAGTTCATCTTTCTTCCAAAAGATTTGTGGAGACGTAAAGATTAACCGAGGTGTGTAGAAAAGTCATTCTTCACGTAATGGTACAGTATAATCCATCAACTTTGCCTTAATTGTACAGTATCATTTGTTGATAATTAATTATTTGATGGCTGACAGCAAGTTGTGCTAGATGACAGACAGACGGCCGGCCTCTTTTGACGGAATTTAAGACATTTACCTCAATGATCACCCCAATAAGGCATTGTAACCCGACAAACTCCCTACTTTCTTAGATGAGCTCAGAATATCATTCGAACCGGAAAAACGGTGAGTGGTTTTCAAAGAGTGCGATGCCTTTAAAGCAGGGCTGTGCGGAAATCTTTTTCAAGATTTTCGGAAGCGGAAACGGAAGAAAAATAGCTAAAATTCGCCGGAAACGGAAATCCGGAAACGGAAACGGAAGTGAACTAAAAATCATAGTATAATTAAATGATAGGTTCCGTTGCTGTTCATGACATGCAGATGTACTTCTATAGCTTGTGATCTCAATCTATTCGCTCAAGCACCAGTGGTGCTACGCTCTAACATTGCAAGCGAGCCGAGGACAAATAGATTTGAAGCATGAAAGGAGTAAATGCTGCTGCTGCAGTTTCTTCTTATGAGCTGCAGATAGGTCTTCTCGAGGCACTCCTCCTACAGTGTGCTGCTGATCTCTCTGATGTCGAGTTCTTCCCTTCGACTGATTTTTCCACTGCGATAGAAGTTCTACGACGGCTGCGGGTACATATGGCACCCACTATTGTTGAGAAAGCAGTTGTCCGTTTGAGGCCAATCCTGGAAGGTGATACTCAACTTTCTAGATATAAATTTTGAACGCTGAGGGGATCGTCCCCACTGCGCATCACGAGGGAAGATTTCTTGTAATGGACCGAGGCGGGAATGATGCCTTTGTTGCGTACCTTGGTAAGGTTGGTGTTGTTGCTGCGGGCCAAAACGAGGAGCGCATCTAGCTCCGGTAGAAAGAGGTGGTGGGTCAAAGACTCTCTCCATTTGCATAGCGTGCTACTGCTAACAACACATGCTGCTGGTAGTGGGGGTCGCACTCGGAGGCCGACATCGAGTTCAACTCGTGGTCGGCAGCAACAGGTGCTGCTAGCAGCAGCACAAGCTGCCGATGAGAAGTGATCGAAATCCAGCCAGCTAGCGTTATTAGCACGTGCTGCTGAAAACGAGGAGTTGTAGGCTATGGCGTGGAAATTCTGTTGCGCTGAAGTGAAACCCTGCGTGTGCATGAGTAGCTAGAGACAAAGAGGGGAAGTTTCTGCCTGTCTGGTCCCTTAATCGGAGGACTCGATTGTAACAAAGTATGGTACTGATGCATGAAAGAGCAATGATCAACCAATAGTTCAGCGGTTCTAAAGAAATCATGTTAAAGAGTTCTGAAGGCAAACTGTTATGGTTTTCTACTGAGATGATACTTCTAACCACGGTTCGACTGCGAGATAACACCACTTACATACTCACTCGTGCATCAGCACCCAAAGTATGTCTTCTGTAGCCGACAAGGTCAAGCCCAAGTTGGGATTGTCCTGTGCGTTGGTTGGGGGGGGACCGTATACTGTGTGGCGATTGGAAGGAGCGGGACGCCGATTCAAGCGATCAGGGTTAGACTCACGCTGTGATGATCGTAGAGGGGTCGCGTCTTGTGCACTGGGGAGGTGTGAACATTCCCCTTGTAGCACGAATTTCTTCCGTTTCCGGCCCTAAAAATGCGGAAACGGAAACGGAACGGTACAGCTCAAAAAGTACCGGAAATACGGAATCGGAAACGGTACAATCAAACAATTCGGGATAGCTGACATCACCTACAAAATATGAGGTACTTGAAATGCGCCCCTCAAAAGCTATGAACACCTGAGAACTGCTCTGGGGTTGATCATCTAGCACTTTTTTCAGAGAAAGGTGTTTTCAAACGACAAGAAAAACAATCATGGCACAAACTCAACATACAGGAAAATTTGAAAAATTACAATTATGTAAGCAGAAGTGACATCCTCAGGATATTCTAGCACCTCCATTACACGTTGACGAAACGGTCTACGATTGGCACATAACCACATGCTGGTTCTCGTACCCACAATGGTAAACAAGTTATTTTAGCAATTTATTTTTATGACACTTATTTTATTGACACTTTTTCGCAAATGCGTATTCGCGAATATTTTCCTACTCTGGGCACCTGCCATATTTTTTGAAACCATTTCATGTGAAGGCTTTATTTTTTCCCAAATCCAGTCCTATTTTCGTGCTCCGAATACACACACATTCGTTTATTGAATTTACTATCTTTTACTTGCTCCAAGCTGAATAAGTATTTTACACATTTCGATGAATGTTATTATTCAACTTTGATAGATTCTATCAAGTAATTCAATTTTCGCGCTCCACATATCCACATTCGTTTAATTAAATAAATACCAGTTGTTTATTATTATTAGAGATAACTCATGATCTCGTTTTTTATCTACATCCAATCAATATTCGTTACCTTCCTTCAATACCAATCAGTGAGATTACCATGCATCTACCATTGCCTATGGCAGAGCAATTAGGAGCGTCTTATCTAGAACGGGGCCAATGCCTCACTCACCCTCCTCGACGAGGGATATGAAGGCACGCGCCATCGTCGCGTTGCGGCGATCCAGTCGCCGTGCGGAGTGGGCAAGAGATTCAGAGTCGAGGGAGATAGTTATACCTTCTGGTAATCTGAGTTGAGGCCCGTAACCATCACTAATTACAGTCCCGCTAATTGATTTTATCCTAAGGTTGGCACCCGGGTCATGTGGTACGAAAAAAACATAAGATGATTCTGTTTCTTGAATGAATAAGAAAAAACTGTTCCGCAATCGATTTCAATGGGCAGTCGGATAATCAATCGAATAATTGTTCAATTTCGTGAGAAAAAAATGTCCGAATTTCAATTGACGCCTGAGCATAAGAGTACTTTCTGTGAACAATAATCGTTTGTCGTCACATGAAGTTTGCCGAACATAATAGGATTCTAACTTTTTCGGTAAAAAGGTCGGATATTCGAGAAAGCTTCTCCAGCTTTTTTCATTTATCTAAAATATTATGAAAAACGCCATACCTTAGTGATGTACTTAAACCTATAAAAGCGTTATAATCACCACCTATATGTGGAGAAATAGCCTCCAGTTTTCACAACAGAACTCACTGAGGTTCCTCCACGTTGACAAACAATTCTAAGTCCTCACATTAAAGGCTCAGTAAGACTGTATGTCGCATGTTTTGCATTACCAGTTTTCTATAGCGTGACATTGTTTTCGGATCAGGAGAGGCTATTAGACCTGCACAGCAAAACGAGACGAAGTATGTAAATGGCTGACTGTAAGGGGGGGTTTTTCAAATGCCTAGTATCGGGATACAAACTCAGTTTTGTGGTTAGATTTCGGTTGCAAGACGACAGTAAAGCGGGGACGAGTCACGGCCCAACAGTGGGGTTTGTGAGAATTGTTAAGCGGAATAGAAATTTGGCATCCTGAATTGTTTTTAGAACCGAAATCGGCGATTCCAAGAGGCGGAAAGCAGAAACAATCTCACTATCATTTTCGCTTTCAAAAATTTGACATGCATTTAGGTGCGCATTATTAGGTTTCGATGAAAAGAAGGTTTCACCAAGTTTTTTTTTTTCGTGAAATTTTAAAAATTCCTGCATTGAAAGGTCTCTCGATAAATTTGGTTGCATTAGGAAGGCTTCTAATCATAGAGAATAGGGGTCGAAGAAAATGTCCGCACCCTCTTCAGGATTTCGCCCTCTCAACTCTGAGAAAATCTGCCGCGTCAGTGCCGGGAAAGTACCGCGACCCTCGACTCTGTCGCGATAGTTCCGCGATGGTACCGCAGCGGCTCCGTATTTAGACGATTTTATTGCCGTGTCTTGAGCCTCGACATGAACGCGATAGTACCGCAGCGGCTCCGCGTCAGAACGGCGCCAGCTCCGCGAGGATGCCGCAGTGAACCCGCGTGGAGTACGATGTATTATCCTGTGTCGTAAAACGAAATTGTCGCCGGTTCAATTACCCAACTATGAAATACATTCCGTATTTCCTTGAGCGCAAAAGCGGCGGTAACTTCTGTCCCTATTAAACAGAGCACGTGACGACCGCAGATGCGTATTTTCGTTCTTAGACCCCCCCAGTTGTATTAACATTCTTGAATAACTTCATAAAAGATACTCTCTCGGAGCCGCTGCTGCACTACCGCGGAGCCGAAGCGACACGGCCGCATGCATCGCCGCTACGGCTCCGCGATAGTTCCGCCGCGGCTCCGCGATAGTGCCGCTTCGGTGCCTGTAGGCTCCGAAGCGGCACTATCACGGAGCCGCAGCGGCAATTTCTCTCAGAGAAGGGTCCGGGGAGCGGAAATTGCTCACCCGTGCGTTCTGCGTTGCTGTCGGTGAGCGCCGCGCGCGGCGGAATGGGAGGCGACGCAACATCCCAACATTTAAGTGAAATCAAGTAAACTGGCATGCGCCGGAGCACTATTTGCTTTGGTGCGTTCATTTTATGTCACTAACGATAACCTTTTTGCCGTATATGGTGCTGATGACTATTCCACCCGAAGTAGGCTTTTCCGCGTTCGCAGCTTGCGCGACACTCACCGGACCGTAACGCATGCGCACGCAGGTGAGCAATGTCATGGAGCCCCAGGGCTCCAACCAGGGGTTCGCGAGATAATGTTCTAACTCGCATACGGAAGCGTAAAAGAAAATATCCGGAAAACGGGAAAGCCGGAAAGGACTGGAAGGCAAAAACGTAAATTTTGAAAATTCCGCGATTTGTTGCCAGCCCTTTATTTTCCGCGTATTTCGCTGAAAATACCTGGAGACCGAAACCGAAAAACGGAGATTCCAGAGCATTCCTGGTTACGACCCTTTCGATAAGTTGGAAAAAGTTGCCCACCCATGTTGAACTATATAGCAGTCCCAAAAAAGGGGAATTTCCACGTGGGCGCATGATTTTCTTCGGCTTGACCCCCTTTATGCGTATTCGCTTCGGTTCTCTGTACTTTGGCAGAAAACCGGATATTTGTCGACCATATATTCAAAAGTCAGGCATTTCAAGACCGCATCAAATGAGAAGCGAATTTCTCGATGGTGCTGCATCAATTCCTCACCAGCAATGAATATGCCCAGATACATAATTTAAATTACTTAGAATTCATGCACGCATGTTCTCATTTGCAAACCAGACAGAGTGCAGCAGGAGGCTAGCATGGCATCATTGTGGGTCTTCAGAGTCAAAGCCCGAGAAGGTAATACGTTAGCAGACTTCCATTAAACGTCAGCCCTCTGGCTTTACGCGTTTTGGGAATCAGCTGTATTATGGTCTGGGCCATTATCGTACGAGGCGTGGTAAGACCTAGTGCATACTCGCGGTGAGCGATGCGACCCAGCGTTTCCCATAAAAATCGATATGACTATATGCACTATCGTATATCGGGTGATGTACATTGATAGCCATTACCTCCTCGCCTCCGTACGTGCCACGTAGCTGCGTCGAGGCTTCGAAATGCATTATGGGTTAAAGAAGCCCCACTTTTGTAAGAAAATCGGCCGCACGCAGCAATCAACACCGCCCCGTTACATGGAGTAACCATGTCCCCAATTTTCATGGCATACTTGTGTCGCTGCCCACAGCGACAGGTCCGCGATTGGTCCGGATTAAAATTTCTCTCAGTGGAGTGGTTCTGGCGAGAGCTATCTGGCTTGCATTAAGGTCGGATCCGAATAAGCTGATTGCTTATGGGTCGATTTTCGGCGTTCTCTTGCTGCACTTCCTGCTGGCGTTGACGTTTAAGGTGTATTTCTTTGATGCCGTTCATCCATTGACTTCAAAGACAACAGGCGTCCCAAACGTAACAGGCGGTCTGGATAGCTCCGCTGTTAAAAACCGCAATAGCCAGGTACTAATCCATGACAAAGTTGCTGAATTGGTTTCGACAAGCTTGCCCGTATTGCCGAAAATGGGGGAGAATAGTCCGCCAAAGGAGACGAAGCAGGATAAATCGAATGATGTGAAGGAGCAGAAGCAAAGGTAGAAGAATCCGCAGGAAGCAGCCACACCGAAAGGAGTCACTGCTGCAGTTCTAACTCAGTATTCGACTGATAGCCATAGATAGTCTTTTTTGGACAACAAAACATTTATTGAATAAGCCCTGGGCGCAATGGAATTTCCATATTCATTGATAGTTTTGTTAATCGATTATTTATCATAATAATTGTGATACTATGTTCCCGTGCTTCTCTGGGTCGAATTCCGATCCGCAATTGCGTCTCGACACGCTTTGCGGCCGCACGCGCTCGAGTCATTCCAGTTTCCAGCGTCAAAGCCGACTCGATATGGCTTTTTTATGCGGTTTTCTCCAATATTGTTTAGTTTCCAGTTTCTAAAACCCACCTATAGTCAACAGATCGGCGGCTGCGGCGCTGACAACTCTTCCGACTCGAAAGCGCGCGGCCGCAAAGCGTGTAGGGACGCGATTGCGGACCGGAATTTGGCTCAGAGAAGCACAGTACACTAATGGTAGTGTGCAGCAAATTGACGTATTTGCTTGGCTTTAGCTATTGTAATTCCTCTGTTTGCTATGGGATAACTTCTAAGAATTGTAAATAAAGATTTAAAAAAAAATCTGACCAATAGCAGGAGGTGGGACGACAAACTCTGAGACGCAAATACAGAACAGCCTAGCGATAATCACAACAAAGTGCTCAATCCCGTTGGTCGGTCGACTTCCAAGCGGGATCTAGAGCCGCGAGCAGCCTATGTTTCCACAGAAGCAAAATATTGTCTGTGCCGCTCAACCAGCAACTCGGAAAACTGCCGTATTCAATGTGGGTTGAATATGCACTCAACCCGAGTGACCACACTCATCGAAAGGCTCTATCGCAGGGGTACGTTCTCCGAACGGCAGCACATGCTGCAAAATCTCATCGCAGGAGCGCTTGCTGCAAAGTTGAGTAGCAGGAGCACGTCCAGCAAGGTAGTCCAGCGCTATCGTAGCAGCACATCGACGGTCAACTCGGCCAGCTCGCCGAGTACCATCTGCGGCACACAGCGGTTGGACGGGCCCTATAGCGGCGGGGCGCGATCAGGTGCCGCAAAATCGGGTAATTGAACCGACGACGCTGTCGGCATTTGAGTACCGCCTCAAGGGTGCGTCGTCTGCTTGCCTTTTTTGGAAAACCGTTTTGTCGTTGAGTTGAATGTGTATCATACACCCATTAAACCTTTTATTTGGGGTACGTGCTGTAATTTGAAGCACAATAGGAGCACGCGCTATGGTTGCAGCACATTCCCCGACTGTGCTCGAAACCGCCTTGTATTCGAGTTGAGTGCATATTCGACACGCATTGAACGCGTCGATTACCTGAGAAGCCGCAACGCTTCTCACTGGCGCAAAATCAATCAATGGACAGGCATCACACCTATTCCTACACGCGTGCCATGCACTGCTGCGTCGCGGCCTACTGATAGAATGGGACCGACCAAACCTGCATGCTGTTCTCTGTATGTATTTAAATCAAAAATTACACCTAGAATGGCACTTCACATTCATCGCTCACACAAAAATCAATAAAACATCACTCATATCAAATTCACAAAACGTTAAAAATACTCAGAATAACAAGAAAATCAAATGACAGACAAAGCAACTAGTAAAAATACAAACTCGCAAAAAATTTTCTAAACACGTACAATAAAACTTATTTTTGAGAATAAAACCCAAAGGACGATGGATTAGTGGGAATATAATGGGCGAAAGGGGCTGGCCTTCAATTAACGTAATGATGAAAATGGACTCTCATGGCATAGCGCAGATCGTTTACCCTAGAGGCACAGGACACCCAGATAATTATTTTTAAGTTTTCATGCTGATCTTAGAGAGAGTCACACGCTGATCACAGTGGTATCTCTAAATCGTCCAAGTTCCCCTAGTAAGAGAATTATGGCTCTTTAAAGATGCCTATATTTTGAGGGCGAAAGTTTGATGGACAAGTTGTCTCAGGCCTGTATTTCTCTTCATTCGCAATCGTCGCGCGAATGCAAGCCAGGATAAGGAGGCAGCCCGGAAATGGGGAGAAGAACGGAGTCTCGATTAAAATCATCCATCCATCAAGCCACTATCGAGTTCGGAAGTCTTGTAGATATGTGGCCCGTGGTGGTGAGCGAAGGAGGTCGGGCCGGTGGTCGCTTATCCTCTGTTTCCGAGTGAGATTTATTTCCTTTCATCGCGTGCGTCTGCGCGCGTACGCTGCGTCTCCTTCTCCCCACACTTTCTCGATGTCTCTACCCTCGCCCCGCACAAGCGCGCGAGGGAACAGAGTCAATCACGCTCGGAACCAGAGGATATAACTCACTTATTTGGAGGAATTGAGATCTCGCACTTTGCAAGTGTTATACAGTAGGGGTCTACTTCACAATCAAATAAAAATCACAAAATTCATGTCTGAGGGTGTACTTAGCCTTTAAGTAAACGCAAGCCACTGACATAACATCCACTACAACACACTGAAAACAGAGAAACGGCAGATACCATAACCACACGCTTAGAATAGTAGAGTAAAACATAGCATATTACAGAATATCTACAATCAGCAATCTGGCACAGGAGGTGCGAAGGAATCGCATACAATTTCTGCAGCATATAACAAGAGATTTTCAGGGTTAATATGAGGTATGGTTTTAGCAATCGAGAAAATTGGCAGCCATGAGCAATTCCAGCGCTACATCGGGAGTGATTGTGAACTCTGGAATCTCGGTCGCCGAACTCGTGTAGCGAACTTTGTACGCAAAGTACTGACACACTTTTTGCAGTACATGAGAGCTGGAATAAGGCTTTTATTTCAGTTTATGCAGGTCTGACAAAAAGAAACCTGACAACTACTCACGGGATCTCTCTAAAGTTCACTTCATTACTTTCGTTCTCCGAATATTGACCTGGTCCACTCAACATGGCCTTGATCGTACCCGACGTCAAAGCCAGCTCCTATAAAAATTCGATGGTTACTGAAATTTATGAAAAAATCCTCAAAATTGAATTGCCTATAACTATCATGCTCCATGAACGCGCAAAAAAAGTTATTGGAACTTTTTCAATTAAAGTTATTGCAGTAATTTTCTGGATCACGCGATAATCAAACCAATCTGGACATACACATTTCTCAATCCATCGCGTTCCTGTGGGCGCGTATCCCGCTCCCTCCATCCTTTTCCCGCACAGTCCCCATGTCAGGCACTGAATCTGAGATTTCCACATATTTGTGAAGTAGGTCCACCCTATATAACACCAGCGTAATGCGTGCTCTCAACTCCTCCCAGTAAGCGAGATCTAGGAAGAAGCCACCCTGGCGCGCCCACCGGAAGAAGCCTTACCGCCCCCCTTCCCCCCACCCCCACAAAGCCACCTTTCGTGCTACACAGTGGCTAGATGACGATGGTTTTGATCAACAACCCCTTTCTTCCCTTCACTCTCAGCCTATCTCTTTACTCAAGTCCGCTCGCAAAAATCAGGTACGAATAACGGAAAGTACAAGCCTTGGGCAACTCGTCCATCATAATTTCGCCACTCAATTTTAGGCAGTTTTTGAGCAGCCATAACTCCGTTCCCAGAGGGTCTTGTACGATTTCAGACACATCACTGGAATCAGCGTGGAACCACCTTAAAGCCACAGTCCAAGCTCAAATTTGATTCTTCGTTTTTTGCCTATCTTGGAGAAAATTTCACGCTGATCACAATGGTGTCTTGAAAATCGCTCAGGACTCACTACGAACTGAGTTACGGCTTCTCAAAAATTTTGAATCGAAACTGGTAGAAGTTCGCGGACGAGTTGTCTCGAGCCTGTATTTTCTCGTAATTCGCAGCAATCATTCTGAAGTAGGTCACAATATAAAGCCAGACTTTAAACAAAAGGAAGAACATAGAGTTTGAATAAAATCATTCGCGCGTCTCTTCCCTATTGAGGTCGGAAACCTGCCAGTGGGCGTTGCCCATTTTTTCTTTCAAGGGGAGTGGTCGATTTTTCCTAGCTTTTTCTCGCTTATTTGAGCGAATTGAGATTTCGCGCTTGGCAGGGTTGCTACAGACGGCGACCGGACCATAATATCAAAAATTGCCTCTGAGGTTGGCCTGTGCCTTGAAAGGCAGTGTTCACGATAAATTTCACTTCCGATATCGCCTCGGCTTACAGAACGTCTGGTGCCCTATCTAGCAGGGCATGCTTAAAGGCAGCAGACACGCTCAAAAATCACATCAGTTTTATGGATTAAATTGAAGGTCTGAAGCTGTTAGTATTCAGAAATAACGAAAGAAAAACGAAAGAAGACGAAAACAAATCGACGGAAATTAAGATATAACGGTACGTTCTATATTGGCCCAGAAATGGACGAGTTGTACGGCACTGGCTGAAATAGCGGAGCTAGCAACAAATTTGTTGGGATAACGACGCTAATGTACTCGTACGGCCCTTTCTTGAACGCTTACGCCGTTAGAAGCCTAAAAAGTAATCTAAAGTGGCCGCAATCGAGCATTGAATTCCTGTATGGAGGGGCGGAGCCCGTATCGATGGGCGGAGCAAGGATGATTTCGTGTCTGACTACGGCTCAAATACGGTCATTTCGACTCGTTTTTAACGCTTGCAACTTCGTGAGGGCTCTTCTAGGGCCTGCACGACCCCGCTAATGTAGCTATCTCAACAACTTTTTCGAACGTGTCTGCTGCCTTTAAGAAGGACACGAAAGACGCGTTTTTGAGCAAAGATAGGCCCTCTCTTGTTTACGTTGGTTTTTGAGAATGGAGGAATTGACCACTGTGAAGAAATATGCCTATCAGTGCAATCAAGCGATCAGCTCACTTATCAGCACTTCCTTCACTTGATCATTCCTGTAATCTGAGTCTCCATTTGTTCATTCCGAGAGGGCGGATCTGGGACACCAGGCGTGTCTGGGGCACCAAAACGCTTGTTTGCAGTCGTTATTTTGCCGCTCCTGGCTCGTTTTCTACCGTTCTTTCGACACTGGGAGACTCGGATCTCCCTCGCCTATCATTTCACTGCGGAAAGTCGACGAGGATGATCATCGTGAACGCTGCCTTTAATAATAAGTAGACAAACAGAAAAGCGAATCTATGGTTAGACTGTGCCTTTAAGAGCAGGCTCACGATAAAAATCTTTACTCTAGTTTTCGATGTTTTTGAGTAGGTAAGTCCACTGAGTAGAGTTTAATAAGGAAAAGTCCCCACAGAACAATCAAACGCCAGAGAAAATCTGTATGAAGAAACCTCTGAAATATTAAAGGCATCGTACGCGCAGAAAACCGTATATCATTTTTTCATGTTTTTGTGTAGCTTGGCCTCTCTAGTGACCGAAAATGTCGAAGGGGCCCATGAAAAACCTTCATTTGTAAAAAAAAGTCAATCGGAACACATGGTAAATACGAATTTGAATTTCGCGCCAAAATCCTTTTTGATAATTTTCCGCATTTGGAGGCCTCGTCACTGTCATTTTCGGAGTTTTTCTGCATGTGGAGTTCGTGCCGTAACTATTTTTCATGTTGTCTTACGGTCACACCAATATCCTGGGAAAAAGTGCTAGATGACTGGTGAGACTTGGTGGCGCACCTTCATCTTTGACGCCTTCCTACCTCATTGCCCAACGTTTTTGAGGCGCCAAAGTTTACCAGTGTAGTCTACCGGGCTCAATCATGAAATTGAGCCTGAAAAACGAAAATTGATTTCCAGCGCGAACGATGCCTTTAAGTCACCTGTCCGGTGTGTTTCGGGAAAATGCAGACAAAGCGTCAAAGCTAACGTCGGAAATGGTGTTGCGCTTCAAAATTCATAGAAAAATGGCTTTGTTTTCTATTTCTTGTACCGCAAATTCTTTAAAAATAAGATGGGCCAATGCACATGCTTGGATCTTCGAATCTTCGGCGATAAAGGATATTCAGAAACTGGGCAACTGTTTCTACGGTAACACGAATTCAGGGCAACTGTTATATGATGTGGGCCGGGTGATCCAGTGGGTCGGCTGGTCCACGAGATTTTCACCCACTTCCTGGCCGTTTTCCGTCATACTTTCGTTCCTACTCTTATTAGAAGGACCCAAGGCTAACGTTTATAGCCAAAAAAACGGGCAACTTTTTCATCGTGAACACCGCCCTTGAAGACGGTTTACCAAAACGCATTTGCACATACTTTGAAAATAAGTTTGGAGTCAAAAAAATGCTCCAGTACTACTTTTAACGCTAGTCCAAGAAGAATAGCCATTACAAACATTCAAGGCTCCATCTAAGAATGATGGGAATTCGTAATTTGAGAAAGTTAATTGCAGGAGTAAGGTTTTCGTTCAGCAGAATTTAGAAGGCCGAATTTCGGGAACGTATGAAGCATTTTGACTAAATGTTCTGTTGTCCTTGTTAAAAAATATGCGTTCGAAAGAGGGCAAAAACAATCTGAAAAAACAAAAGGCCTTTCGAGGCCTTCAATTTCTTGCGGTTTTTAAGGCATTTCGCGCCAAAATTTAGCCTGGTGAGAAACGACCCAAACCTGTTGAAGTGTCTCAAAAATCGACAAAAGGACTCTGGATTCGTACGCAGGATCCTGGACAACATCTAGAAAAAATTTTTGAGTCAAATCTCAAACATTTTTTCACCTACTTTTTCCTTTTTCGCCTGATCCCTCGTAGACGGCCCCTTTCAAATGGAAAAAAAACCCTCCGTATACCGGCTCGAAGATGTCAGTAGCAGCTACAAAGTTAGATTCAGAAACACTGATTGCTGGAAGTATACCTCACTAGAATACAGTTCACTGAAAACGGCTGGGTTGCCCAATAGTGCTGCCCCTGTAAGTCATACACTCCAATCGGCAACGAGGCGCGCAGGAGGCGCATACACTCCAAAATCCAAAATTTCGGCGATCCCCCCTATACCGCGATTTCCGGGCAGTTTACATTTGATTACCAAAACTGTCAGACGCCGAAAATTCGTTCAGTAGTCGGACTCAATCGTCCAAAACCTGAGCAATGCTACAATCCTTCCAAGTGGTGACCGAAAATTTGGTGAATTTTTGGGATATCTTCACTAAACTTTCATTTTTGAACCAAAATTTTTGCGACCCCCTAACCTTCATCTTCGGGTCAATGTTTTTTGCGATCAGGGTACGGCACGAAGAACGGACAAGGCTAAACTTTCTCATATCCCCCCTCCAGAAGCAAACTTTTGGCGATTTTCTCAGAACACCCTCCCAGAAGCGTTAATAGGTCAAAATTTTAGCGATTTTCTCGGACCCCTCCCAGGAGCGCTATTTGTCTGTTTCGTTGTGAAATTGAAAGAAGAGGAACAAATTATTCCAAAAGAAGTATAATTTAAAGAAGAAGAACCATTGAAAAAAAACAAGACATTAACAGTGAATTAGATCAAGGGCGAGGCTTTTTTTGGAGGATTACATGAAGTTGACTGCGTTGGTAAATAACTTAGCTATAATCCAGAAGAGGCTCGAAATCTGCAAAAGTTCGCGAAAGTTCGTCGAGGAAAAGTGTCTTCCAAAAAACTCGCAAAACTTCCTTCTTGAACTTCTCCTCTCTGGTTAGCTTTCGGTGCATAGCACCTTCTTCAGACCTGAAACACATAGATTATTGCAGCACTGGAATCGTTGCTACGGCAGACTGGCCTGGTTTGTCGCTGTTGTGATTGAGAGCCGCAACCACTAAAAAAATGGCATCATACCGCTTTGGCGCTCTTAAATAGACAAAGGCGCAGCGGTATTCCTATCATGACGGATACCTACAGTAACCCAATGAGCGGTTGGTTCATCCCGCAATGACTCGAAGAACGTCGCGCAATTCATCGCGGTTGTTTATTTCTGGTGATAACCGTTTTATTTCAATGGCCTCTAGAATTTTTCTTTCGACTGTGTTGTCCACTGAGCGGTGCAATACTAAAATAAGCCATCTAGGGGGAGCCACTTGCGCGTGTTCTAGCATTCTATACCTTGGAAAACTGTTGGTAGGGTAAGAGGCTGGGTTTTGTAATGCCCTGCGATGTTCATCAAGCCGTTTGTACAGGGGCCTCATAGTCTCTCCAACATATTTCTGGCCACAGCCTTGACACTCTATCATGTGAACAGTCCCTGTTAGTTGGCATATCTTTTCATTATCACAGTAACCACACTCCCGTCTTCCACATCTATCATCGTAAGGCCTTGAAAAGGTGAGTATGCTCTTCAAGTTCGGTGGTGGTCGGAATATGAGCCGTACACGCAGCGATGCGTTCTTCACGACACTGTTCACTCTACGGGCCACTTGCTCGTTGACGTATGGCATTATAATTGCAACACCGTCCGGAGTACTGTAAGGCCTCCATGAGTGTGTGCGTGCGTGATTGTAACCATTGTCGCTTAGAATACGGTCCACCATGGAATCCACAGCATCCGATCTGAAGGTGCACACTCTATCCTTTATCACGGTCAAGTTGCGAACAACGTTAGCCTTCATGTAAAGGAGCTGCCATCCCCTTTACATGAAGGCTAACGTTGTTCGCAACTTGACCGTGACAAAGGATAGAGTGTGCACCTTCAGTATGATATGATATGATGTTAGCGGTATGCGGTATGATGCCGCTTTTTATTGGTTGCAGCTCTCAGTCACAACAGCGACAAACCAGGCCAGTCTGCCGTAGCAACGATTCCAGTGCTGCAATAATCTGGGTTTTAGGTCTGAAGAAGGTGCTATGCACCGAAAGCTAACCAGAGAGCAGAAGTTCAAGAAGGAAGTTTTGCGAGTTTTTTGGAAGACACTTTTTTCTCGACGAACTTTCGCGAACTTTTGCAGATTTCGAGCCTCTTTTGGATAATAAACATTTCAATCAGCAATGAGGCTCCGCGATAGCAGTATTCTGCCAACTTAGCTATAGTAAAGGTTCTGATTATAGTGAAAGCTCTACTAATGTTGAATATAAGACACACAGGTTTGGACGTGTATCCAGAAATAGTGAATAATTTCGGGTAGGAAGGTAAGCTATGTGGTGGAACAGAAGAGTGGAGAAGATGATGTGATTGGCAAACGCCGTGCATACGAGATGTATTGAAGAAATATATGTGTTTTCAAATTAATATGAGTTTGCAAATTTATTTTGCAAGTTCAAGAAGAACAGGTCACATCAGATGTGTGGACTGCTAGTTGGAAAGAGCGTCATCTAATCTGATTTGCGAATTTCATTCTCCGAAACCCACTCATACACGAAACAAACGGGTTCGATCCCGTAAGGTGCTTAATTTTTCAAAACGTTACACCTCACATTTCAAGTCGAGAATGGTAGATTTACCCTATATACAAACTTTCACCGTCTAAGATGGACGCTGAAAGGCACTACACTGCGTGGCCCACATCTGACGCAGGTGCGGTCCCGCTGGAAGTCTACATTTTTGCAAGGATTGAGTCAGGAGAATACGATATTCAAGTCGAGCATGGTTGATTTACCTCATATACAAACTTTAACGGCATCATAGAAACGCCAAAGACCGCTACACCGCATGGGCTCATACTTTTCTCAAGTGTGGTCCCGGCGGAAGTCCGCATTTTTAAAAATTTAGGTGTCACGAGAGTGAGATATTTGAGTCCGGCCTGGTCGAATTACCCTGTATACAGTCTTTTACCATCTCAGTGTAACGCCGAAGACCGTTACGTAGACTGCGGAACAAGGTAAAAAACGTCGAATTCCACAAACGCGAAATAGGGTTTTAAAACCGCTGTAAATTAGGCTCCAAATGAACTACCCCGGGTTTGAGCAAAACTAAGAAACAAGGTTCGTAACCCTACAGAAAAAAACCCTAACCGACCCCAGAAGTTGCGTTTCAGAAAAATTTACTAGGTGTAGACTTTTGATGTTTTGAGCACAGAGGTCCACGCCTAAATCAGCTGGCTAGGTGTGGACTTTTATGCTCAAAACATCAAAAGTACACACCTAGTAAACTTTTTTGTAAGGGGTCGGTTAGGGTCTCATTCTGTAGAGTTACGAACTTAGTTCCTTAGTTTTGCTCGAACCGCGGGTACCTCATTTGGAACTTGAGTTACAGCTGTTTTACAACCCTACTTCAGGTTTGTCGACTTGGACGCTTTTTACCTTGTTCCGCTATCTCTGTAGCCGTCTTCGGCGTTATATTGAGACGGTAAAAGATTGTATACGTCGTAAATCGACCACGCCGGACTCAAACATCCCACTCTCATGACACCCAAATTTCAAAAATGCCCCTTTTCAGCGGGACCACACCTGAGAAAAGTGTGCGGCCTTATACTGTAGCGGTGTGCAGCATCCATCTTAGACGGTGAAAGCGAGTACACGCAGTTAAACGACCACGCTGGACGCAAATATCCTCCTCGTGGCTCCTAGTTTTCAACATTGTCGACTTCCGGCGGGACCACACTTGAGAAAAGTGTGAGCTAGTGCAGTGTAGCCGTCTTCGGCGTTCCTATGATACCGTCTGAGTTTGCATATGAGGCAGATCAACCACGCTCGACTCTAATATGGTAATCTCTTGACTCATACCTTGCAAAAATGTGGTCTTCCAGTGGGAACACACCTGCAGCAGGTGTGGGCCAAGCAGTGTATCTTGTTTCAGCGTTCATCTTAAGCGGTGAAAATTCGTATATAGAGTAAACCTACCACTCTCGACTCGACTATCCTACTGTTGTGACCTTTACTTAGCCAACAAAATGAGGTCTAATGTATTGCAGAAATTAAGCACCTTGCGGGATCGAATCCGTATGTTTCGTGAATGAGTGGGTTTCAGAGAATGAAATTCGCAACGCAACCAGAATGGATGACGCTCTTTCCAACTAGCGAGTGTTTGTGTCATATCTGGTCTGGCTAAAGTTCAAGCACCTACTTTTGTATCTCACCACTTACTAGTGTCTGTTTTGCCATACATTTAAAGTGACCTATTCTTCCCCGAAAACATATTTATTTTTTTAATACATCTCGTTGTCTTAGTATTTGCCAATCACTTCATCGCACCCACTGTTCTCTTCTTCCCCATTCCGTAGCTTCCAATAATAACTTATTTACAATTCAATACACAACTATCCTGGATACACGTACAGAACCTATGTGCCTTATATTCACCGCAAGAGAACCTTTACTATGATTTTAGCCTTCACGAAAACTTAATGACAACAAGGTTTCATGTTAATTGGACGGTATTATCGGATTCTTCGCAAAAAAAAAAGAATTTTAAACAGTGTATCTACCTACCCTCAGTCAGAATGTTCACCTGGGCTCAGGGTGGAGCTCACAAGAGAACCACAATAAGTCATAGTGACCATTCCAAATGAAATGTACTTTTCTAGAACCATTTTCGGACGAAAAGTCCGAATATGCTCATCTCAGCTGCCTAGACCCACTCTGAAAAAAAAGTTATAGGAATTTTTCCCTGATTTTCGTACCTATTGTACCCTCCAAAATGCGCATTACTTTTACGAAAATCCGGAGACGGACCTCATAATCGTGTTCAGCGCCCAAAACTACCCCACTAAACAAAGTTTGGGTGGAGGAACATTTTCCAAACTTTGCGCAGACTATCAGCGTTTTGGACTTATACGGATTTTCGCTTGGGCGTTTATTTACACCAATTAGAGGGCTCTCGAAACGTTCTAGAAAAATATTTCAGATTTGACTGAAAATTCGCTCTTCGCTCTGGGGGGTTATTTGTGGTGCTGATCACGAATTTGATCTTCATTTATCGATTTCCCAAAGTTTTCGACTGTATTCGTTCACAGATTCCCATCGGGGGAGAATTTGATGGCAAATCGCGACTTTTGACGATTTCCGGAGTGCTACTATAGATTATGCTCAAATAATTTCTCTGGGGTTATTTGGAGTGCTGAACACGAATCTGATGTCGATTTATCAATTTTTGACAGCTTACGGTAGATTACGGTGGGTATACGGTAGTTTGGTCAAAGTCTCAGATTGGTCTCAAAGTTTCTATGTGGGGGTTATTTGGGGTGCTGAATACGAATTCAATGTCCATTTTTCGATTATCGGATTCGGGCAAGCGAACCCCAGATTCGTGTTCAGCACCCCAGATTACCCCTACACACATGTTTTTAGCAAAATCCAGAGAAAAAATTGAAAACACCCTAAACATTCCATGCGGAGTAAGCACCCTTACCTTGCCGCGAAGCTTTAAAAAACGCTCATAACTTTTTTCAGAGTGGGTCTAGGCAGCTGCGATGGGCATATTCGGACTTTTCGTCCGAAAATGGATCTAGAAAAGAACATTCCATTTGGGATGGTCACAATGGCTTATTGTAGTTCCCTTGTCAGACCCCCTCCCTGCACCCTTACGCAGCTCAGACCCCCCGGTGACGGGAGTCAGTCGATGTTTAAGTCAGTGTTTTTATCCTCTCGGACAGGTCTGGTACCAATTTACAAACCCCGAAAGGATAGAAGGGTTAGTTAGCCTTGGGCGAGGATCGATCTCTCCATCGTGTGCGTGGAGTGTATTCAACTCGCCCCGAAATTTTGGTCTCAACGAGTTATCAGCTCGAAAAATTCGCTGGCCACCTTGCCTCCAACTAATCACGCGGAGTCAAATGTCAAAGCGCGAACACTAGTGGCGAGGTTGAGAGTGAGGTACGGTTCCTATTGCGTGATGCAACAGCCGTAGTCCGCAATTCAGGACCGGAATTCGGCTCCGAGAACGACAGTACATCAAAAGAATTTGGATTTTAGCTACTTTCGTGAATGGTTCACCAAAGCGCAGTAGAAAAAAGTTTTTTGTTTTTCATTTTTGAGAGAAATACTGCACACCGAGTGATACAGAATAATACGCACATGCTGCTAATACATTTTGCTGTTCAATTACAAAAAAATCTATTCTCACCTTCTTGATATAAAACTGATGTCCATCGCTACTCACTAGTTTCACGTATGTGGCGTCAGGACCTTCACATCCACCATACGCTAAATGCACGACCCATTATAAGCAATCATTATGGAAACTATAGCCAATAGGAAAACGCACTCTTGTTATCGGTTGAGGACGAGGCACTCATCTGAATAAAAATTCATAAGCAATTCTATTAGTTATTATTTTTTGTATATAAAAAATATATTCATGACAGGATAACCGAAACATATTTTGGGCTGGATGACTACTCTGACAAATACTGGGGCATACGGACACAGGGGACCGGGGCTGTCTACACACCGAGGGAAGAGTTGTCCCGTTTTTGCAGTTTGAAACGTCACGCCACTCAACGCGAACGAAATGGTCCCGAGTGGAATTAGAGCCACAGATAGCGAGCCAACTCCTCCCTCGGTGTGTAGAGAGCCTCTGTCCCCAGACACCGGACACAGCTTTTCATACTTCCTGTCGCGGAGATTAGTCTCTCATGCCATTCGAGCCCAGAACGCCGCACGCGAGGAGCGAGTGGAAGCGTAACCCACCGCGTGCGACAAAAATGGGGCAGCTGTTAGGTCCCCGTCATAGTCGGCCAATAGGCTGTAGCCAGCCCGCTCGATACATATGTATGCAATGCATTGCTCATTCGGGTCGAAAAATCCCGCCGTTGGGCCCGGATCGCGCCGTCCGTTGTGCGCTCGAGTGCGTCTGCCTCAGGGTTGAGCAAGCCGCTGCGTCAACTGTCGGCAGAGCTACGACCCCCCTTGTTAACTGAAGTTTTGAAAATTTTCTACGATGCCCCTCGACAAATAGACATCAAATATGTATTCGGCACCCTTGAATATAAATTTTGACTCAAATCTGATAATTTGCTCAAACTGTCCCTATGCCCATCGTAACGTAGAAGAATTTCATGACGTCCTCTGCAGGCACAGCTGTTCTCTTCCTGCAATCCTACTATCAGAGGGTGACTATTGATACCTCATTTTAGTTAATAAAAAGTTTCGACAAAATTCCTTTTTCTCCAGAGATTTTACGAGCCCCCCCCCCCGAATTTGCAGAAATTTTCTATGATTTTACGACCCCCCGTTGCGCCGAGTTGCAACTCTGCTCAATTTGGTCTGCCTAATCGACGAGCGCGGCATTCTTGGTTCAGACGGTGCCAGCGACGAACCGAGAAGGCAACAATTATGAACGGTGTCTTATGCCCCCGTCATAGTCGGCCGATCGGCTGTAGCCAGCCCCGTCGATACGCATATTATACATTGCTCACTTAGGTCGAAGAAACCCCACAATGAGTCCGGACTTTGCCCGCTTGTCGGTCCTGTCCCGTCTGTGGTAGTCCCCGTCGATACGCATATAATACACTGCTCACGGAGGTGCAAAATCCTCCCCCCCCCCACTATGGCTGCGCCGTACGCAGCGCGCTCGGGTGCGCCCGCCTAGTCGATTAGCATACATCCCACTAGGGGCAGGAGAGCACGGCGCATGGTCACTACGACAGTAGAGGACGGCTCAGTCCGGCCTTCGCCCGAATATGACAGGGGCCTTACGACGGGTTCATACTAACAGTGACGCGCGACCTCCACAATACACATACTTCATCAGCCGACGAGGATCTTGCAACAGCGCCGCGTATGAAGCTGGCTTTCTACTTCCATCGGGTAACGACGCGACCACAACCTGATGGGTATCGATAATAATCGCACCGGTGCGCATTTAACACCAATTATAGTCTCGCACGATACAACGCTCCAAATGCGGATCAGAACGCGGAAACGTATATATCGATACCTACATAGGCTGCATGATCGCGGCGCGCTGCTATAGAACTTTGAAGACGGCCTTCAGCATACCGTAACGTCGTGCCGCGTTGAAAGTACGGAACAGCCCACAGGGTAAGGCATTACGCTGTGATAGATCTGTGATGGGGTGCGGCCAGGGATGAGCGTAATAGAAATTTTGTAATTCGTTAGTCGTTAGTCGTTCAACCGGCCAAAACCCTCGTTAGTCGTTAGTCGTTGATCGTTAGTCGTTAAAAATCTAGGCTCTGAAAACAAGCACAGTTGACGCAGAAAAAGCCCTTATGAATAGAAAAAAGGAAGGCATGAAGAGATATGTGTTTTCCAAAACATTCATGATCATTAAAGACACAAATCATTCCTTGTTAGAGAACCTAGTTCAAACTGCAAACCGACATTTGCAATTAAAAATATCTCGGACATCGCAGCACAAAAGCCTAATACTCGAGGGTGTGTGCTTGTCGATTTTTGTCATTTTTTTGATAAGAAAAGAAACAATATGGGAGACCGATCAAATCAAGAACTCTGCTTTTTTAGTGCAAAATTTGACATTCTGCGCTACATGATGTTATTTGAGACCTACCCGATGATGACAACACGAAGAATTACCGACTGCACTAATTGTTCTTTGCTCAGCGTTGCGAGCAGAGCGCCCGCGTGGTTCAGAGTTCGTTCCCATAATGGGGAAAGGTCGGAATAAATTAGCAATGAAAATGTTACATCTGAGAGTCTCAGCATCACTTTATAGAAACCCCATATTTGGAATTTATGATTGATAATCGAAGGACGGCACAATTAGAAATCCAATCATCGGATACATCTCCCGTCGTTGGGCAGTTGTGGCCTGCAGGCCCCAGCTGCCGAGATGTCGTACGTTCGTGCCGTGGCAGTGTGGAGGAAAAAAGACCACCTCCGTGCAAACCGACGTCAATCCCTCCGCGGAGAGGGTTTTTGTCATGGGAGAGGTGCTGGCTGGCCGCAGCTCTCCTGAAGATCCTACTGCAAAGAGCCGGCGACGAGAGGAACCCAGGACCCGCGAAGAAGAAGTACCCATGTGCCACATGCGACAGAGATGTCAATTGGTATGGAACCAGCGTCCAATGTTTTAGATGCCAAAGGTGGGTGCACTTCTCTTGTTCGGGTCTCAGTTCTGTGAGGCACCACGATTCTTCCTTTCGTTGTTTTGTGTGCTCCGCCTCCAGTAACTCCAATTCCTCATCTACCAATCGCCCCCTCTTTATTGTACATATCAATCTCAACGGCCTTCGCGCCAAGCTTTTTGGATTATCTCTCTTCGCCCGTACTCATCACCCGGATGTTATCATGGTTCAGGAAACCAAACCCTCTCCCTCTGCTACCTCTCGACATCCAAACATTCCGGGCTATACTGCATATCATAATCCTAGGTCATCTCAGGGAGGCGGAGTCTCTACTTTTGTTCTGTCGTCTCTTCCCTCTCACATCATTCCAAACACTCCAGTGCATGGCACTCTCGAGTACATCCCCATCCATCTACCTCTAAAAACTCCACTTTCTCTTTTCAATATATACATTCCTCCTCTTACATCCTGTCCACCAACCTACAACCCTATCCATCTACTCAAGCAACTGTATGACTGCTCTCTATCTCCCTCAATTGTCTTTGCGGGTGACTTCAATGCTCACACGTTCTGCTCGTCGCTCGATTCTGATGCTAGAGGAAATGACGTCGAAGAATGGGCGGATGAGTGCGACCTCGTTATCCTTAACGATGGCCAGCCCACTCGTCTCCCTGCCTACGGTCGATCCTCCAGCCCAGACATCTCCCTTGTCTCTTCTGATTTCTCTAATGCCTGCTCTTGGTCTACATCCACAACTCTTTCCAGTTATCACATTCCGGTCTTTGTCAATATCGATCTCTCTAACTCTCTTGCTCCCTATAAAGGTGTTCGTCATCGTTCCTATCTTAATTTAGGCCTTGCAGACTGGAGCCTGTTCAGGGAGGTTGCGCTCCGCCAAGCGGCGATTATCCGTGGAATGGCGATGTACACCAGAAGGAGCGCCACCTATCTGATGCTATCTTGAAGGCTATGAAAGCTGCGATCCCTGAAGGTCGTGTCAAGACCTTCTTTCCCAATGTGACCAGGGAGACTTTGCAGAAGATAAGAACAAGGGACGCAAAGAGTGCTGCAGATCATCTTGACCCAGACATCGCAGAGCTGGATAACGAGATCAGAAGGGACCTTGACAGACACAAGAAGGAAACTTGGGAAAAGTTCACTGAGAAGATGAACTTCAGGAGTGATGCTGCAGCAACGTGGAAGGCTTTGAAAAGGATCTCCGCCACGATTGAATTCGACGGCGGAGTCTTCAAGTCAGGGAAAGAGGCCGCAAATGCTCTTGGGAAGCATTTTTTCATAACTAAATCAAAAAGAGAGAAGCAAAATAGAATAACTGTTCGGGAACTCTGTAAATTGCCACTCATTGCTGAAGATGATGCAGTCACGCCCGCTCAGGTCGAGAAGGTTATCAAGGAAATGAGTAACTCGAAGGCAGTAGGGCCAGATGGTTTGAGCCCAGCAGTTCTAAAGAGACTGCCAAATGAACTACTACCCCTGCTCGCTGACGTCATTGATACATCGTTTCGCACCTATACATTACCTCAAGATTGGAAAGTAGCACGCGTCATCCCATTGCCGAAGCCGGGTAAATCACCATCCACGGCAAAAGGTTACAGGCCAATCAGTCTTCTCTCACCTATTGCCAAAGTTGCGGAAAAAATGGCTGTGGAGGAGCTTGCCGAACATAATAGCAAACAACAGCATCGACATGGTTTCCGTAAGCTACATTCCACCACTACGGCCCTGCTGGAAATTGTGAGCTATGTTTTGGACGGCTTCAATGCCATGAAACCTCAGCGTACCGTAGGTGTAGGTAGCCCTCGACCTAACGAAGGCTTTTGACACTGTAAATTTGGGCATTTTGTCGGAGAGCCTGTTAAGGTCTACCATTCCGCCCTGGCAGAAGCGGTGGATAACCGCATTCACCAAAGGACGTCGGGGAAATGTGCTATTTCAAGGGCACGTCTCCAATAGCATCCCAATTGCCGCCGGCGTACCTCAAGGAGGAGTTCTATCGCCTGCTCTTTTCAGTCTGTATATTGAAGATCTACCCGTTCCATCCCAAGACATCAAGGTCGTAGCATATGCGGATGATATTACTATACTATGCCGGGATCGCGACAAATGTAGCTGCCAGTAAGGTCAATGACTACTTGATCGAGTTGAAATGTTTTCTCGATAGCAAGATGCTTACGGTCTCTGCCGCTAAATCATCCGTCACCGTCTTTTCCACTGATCCTGCGGAGCACAGTGCTCATCCCATGGTGAAATGGGACGAAACTCGCCTGCCGGCCGCCCGATTCCCTAAGCTGCTCGGACTCGTGTTGGATCCTTCGTTTAGGCTTCACAAGAACACTTTGCAGAAGCAAGCTGCAGTGAAAACAAGACTTAACGTCCTACGTGCTCTCGGCGGAACGTCCTGGGGGTGCAGTAAAGAAACGATCCTGACCACGTACAAGGCCATCGTACAGCCCGCCCTGGAGTATGCTGCACCAGTCTGGCAGCATATCGTGTCGGACACATCCTGGTCCAAGCTGCAGCGCATTCAAAATGGAGCATTACGAATTGCAACAGGCTGTTCTAAAAGCTCTCCAGTAGAGCACCTACACGCCGAGGCTCGCATCCTGCCAGTTAAGGACCATTGCCAACTCCATGCACAACAGCTGTACATAAACATCCTGAAGCAGCCAAATCATCCGTCGCGAAGAGTATTAGACCCCGTCAGAGAGAGAAGTATAAGAAAGCCGTTTGCTGATGCTCTCACGAAAATCAATATACAGAGATGGACCAACGCACAACAAGAACGCCTCCGTCTCTTACGTGCTGAGCATACCCAATTCGTCAAGGATCACTTATGCAAGAGAGCCGTAAACTCCATTCTCGGAGTCGTGCCACCTGAGGTCAGGGAAACCGAGATGGAACTCGGTAGGCGGGCCAGGTGCACCCTTGCCTCGTTGCGCTGCGGGCACTCCCCCATGCTTATGTCTTATTTACATAAGATCGATAGCAGCAGACCTGACGAGTGCCCGGATTGTGGTAATAAAGGGCATACTACTGCGCACCTTTTCAACTGCCCGATGAGACCGACATCGTTAACACCAGTAGATCTGTGGGTGAATCCGACGCTTGTGGCTCAGTTCCTCAATCTATGACAGGACCCTCTCTGTGGCTGCAGAAGAAGAAGAAGAAGAAGAAGAAGGCCCCGCTCCATATTATCACCTCTGATAGTGCCCTGTGTAAAAATCTCCGCAAGAGCCGGTCACAGTCGAAACCAGCTCAGTGAGCTTACGATAAAGCCGCGCGACCGACACGAAGTCGCATAAATGCTGCGCCTAACCTTGCGCAAAGTTCGGTTGGGGCTTTAATGTGCAGTGTCGGAGAAAATAATGAATACTGAAGGCTATGGTTATTTTGCACCATTCACCTGGAACAACCAACAGGGCAATATGTATCAATCCTGGTGTAAGCCTTGGGTTGGAGCGCGATTTTAATGACTATTAGCTCTCTAACGAATTTTGGGATCGCTTACGAAAATAATTTCAATTTCGTTAGTCGTTAGTCGTAACACCCAAAAAGCCCGTTAGTCGTTAAATTCGTTAGTCGTTAGTCGTAATTACGCACATCCCTGGGTGCGGCCCCCTCCCTTCAGCACGGTAAATCGTGCTGTCCTCTCTCTCCTGCACGGGAATTTGTGCGGCACCCCCGATGAGGCGTAAGTTTTACCTTCTAAAGAATAGAAAATTTAGCGAAATTTCATGATTTAGTGACAAAATTGTAATTTAAAAATTTCGTAGGGCATAGAACCAACCACTTCGGTGTGGTGGCTGGCGGAGGCCCTGCGCCCCTCCCCCCTTCCTTTTCCGCCGCCCAAAGCTAGGGCCCTTCTGAGCCTAGCTTTGACAGCTCAATGGAATACTTCGATGTGAATGTAAGAAAGCGCGGGTTGTCCGTTTTCAAAACCCATAGCAGAATTATGCGGAGACGATTTTCACCTGAAAATGGAAACGCCAAAATGGAGCCGGAGGAAGAAAACGGAAAACAGCCGTGATGTTGAAGATCTCGTTCTCCGTCACGGGCTTGTTTTCCCCGTATTTTATCCAGAAAAGTCTAAATTTATACCGAAAAAATAGCCATTCTTCCAAATTTTTGATAGCATCGCGCGTCAACACTGCCCAGAGAGGAATTATGAGGATTGATGGTTTTATTGATAAGAATTTATTTCGTAATAAACTCACCCATATGTAAAAAAGAAGCAAACAACATTTAGAAAGGAAATATTCATCGTTAAAACCACCTTGTTCCAGTGAAGAACCAATGAATCAATCTTTATTGAGCAAATCTACACACACAAATGCGAGGATACCTCCCGGAACAATAGTCTGGCCTCGCAGTTAAGTGAACTAAGGCAACCAGGGAATGTTAGGAAAATATTACAATCCAATGAATACGTGACTACAATCTGTGACTGGTCAATCAATACTCGTTTAATTCTCGTTATGAACGATGTTCAACTTGTCAAACATATATTGCTGGCTAATTACCATTAAAACCTTGAAATTAAGTAGCGTTAATGATTCTCATCGCTGACACAAACAAGCAAGTTAACAAGGCACAATCAGGTGAGGAAAGGCTGATCGCAGTGAATGTAAAGTATGCGCCTGAGATCTTCCCTTTAGAACATATGAATTGCTGGATATGACCGCGTTGGAGGAAATGAAATTAAAGGCTGTCGAACCGGTACAGTCTGTTTATGAGTGGAATTCCCGTGATGAATCACTGACTTAGAGTCAGCAGACGACTAGAACGAAGAGACAGTATTGGTACGCAGACGCGCAGACGTCGCCCGCAGCAAGCACGCTTCTAGGTCCGCAATCGGAAAATTAGAATTTCACCCTGACAGCACCTTTAATTGGACATATTAAGCGAAGGAAATTCATACCGATTTCCTTCTTCGACAGCCTGAACACGAGCATTCATATAAACATGAAACAAAATAAATTATCAAGAACTAGTCGAACTGCAACATGACAAACTAACAAACTACCGCTAGGATTCACAGAAATAGATTAGAAGGGACACACCGGAACAGGCATCGCCACCTTCAGCAAATCGGAGTGAAATGGCACACCATTGACTGTATAAACAGGATCAGAATAAGAACTAGGACAGCTACTAGAACACAGATGAGAATCTTCTTCTGAAAGCATCAATTACAGAACCAGAAGAACCAAAAACGTGAAAACCCATGAATTGAGGCTCACCCCCACATAGTCGGCAAGGCGAATCTCGCGACGAAAACGGAGAGTGAATGGCGTTCACATATGGTCTGCCATTGTCCCCTAAATCGTTGCGGCGCAACTCCCCTCCTGGCTAACAATGAAAGTGGGGTACCCATCAGAATTTTTTGGGGCGTTTTGAAAGAACTGATTAGGATTTTGCTCAAAACTTGCATGTGGGAATAATCTAGGGTGCTGAAGACAAATCAGGGGTCTGTTTGTCGAAATTCTGAGGTTTACTGTAGAGTACGGTAGGTTATACACCCTTTATAGGCAAAGCATACCTTAGTAGTTCGAAAATCGTAAAATTGTTATCAAATTCGTATTCACCACCCCCAATAACGCCCGGATACAAATTTTGAGTCAAAGCTGAGACATTGATCAAACTACTGTATACCCAGCGTAATCTACCGTAATCTGAAGAAAATCGGCAATCGAACCTCAGATTCGTGTTGAGCACATCAAATTATCCCCTAGAGAACTATTTTGAGACTTATCTATCGAAGAAATCCGGAAATCTTGAAAGAGGAATTTCGCCCTCAAAATTTTCCTCCGCTGGGATGCTTTGAGCGAATTAAACCGAAAACTTTGGAAAATTGGCGAAGAAACCCCACATTCGTGATCAGCGCCCCGAACAACCACCCCTGAGAAATTTTGAGTTAAATCTGGAACATTTTTCTGAAGCTCTTACAGAACCCCTAATTGATACAAGTAACCGCTCAACCGAAAATCCGTACAAGTCGGAAACGCTTTTAGTCTGCACGGTTTGGAAAGTGTGCCTTCACCCAAACTTTGCTCAAGAGGGTTGTTTTGGGCGCTGAATACGATCATGAGGTCCGTTTCCAGATTTTCGGAAGTTTACTGAGCGTTTTGGAAGGCTCAAAAAGCACGAACAATGACCATTTTGAGCTTACAACTTCTTCGGAACTAGCGACTCGGGACGGGGTACTGCGCAGTTTTTACTATAGATGCCCGAGAGATACTAGCAATACAATCCAGATTTGTGGCCGTCCTAGACACTGTTAACAATCCTAATGCACATATTTAGTCTTTGACCGTCTGCTGTGTGTCAGGGTGAGCAAATGTCTCCCCTACCGGTCATGGTCCCATAGAAATGGCGAGGGAGAGGGTGCAGTTTCATGAGACAAGAGAGGCCGACACCTTCTAGAGCGGGAAGCGTCAACAGCTAGGATAGATGCTCTCGCTGACATGTTCTCCTCATCAACCTACGTTAATGGGAAGCATTTTGTCACATTGGTCCGAGAACTAACGTAATGATAGGAGACCGTAGTTTCATAACCGAAAACGGATGTGAATATCGTTCCTGGACGGGTTCGTCAACGATAGACCATTGGTCGTCAGTTAATTTCACTCAGATTTCCGGCGCATCCCATGGTACACACCTGCAGTCCCGTCACCCTAAAGCGAATTCCTCAACGATAAACTCTTGAATTAAGTGTCACCAGGACGGCCAGATGGAAGCGCTAAGCGCAAGGAAGTCCAGAAAAAGCGGGTAAGCCTTACGCTCAACCAATAGGTTTACCGTTGATGTAGCCGGTTTCTGGTTACCTTGAAGGCAGTGCTCATAATAATTTTCAATTTCAAGATTATTTGCTTAAGAGCAGTGATCACGATAAAAAACCGTGTTGTAGCTTTTCATGTTTTTGGATAGGTACCCTCTATAAAAACTCGTAATTCACATCATTCGCGGGAGTAATGCGCGCAACGCGTCGGCCTCCGTCTGCATTACGCTCTCTCTCACTGTCTCTAACCTCCGCTCCGCAACAGCACGCGTAGGAACCAAGTCAATTTCGCCATTTTATGGCCTGTAGGTACATTGAAGGCAGTTTTCACGATGATTTTCGTTCCAGAGTTTTCCACTCAAAATGAGGCGTTGGCAATCCAGTGTTACCAAAAATACAAAGAAACAGCGAGAAACGCACTAAAACGTCTTGTTCCACAGACAGTATTCTCTGGTCTGGACTAGTCCCATTGGATGAACATGTTCACGGTGGTTGTCACCGAGAAAAAATGGGGCTAATCAAAAATGAAGGAATATTTTAGGCAAAACAGAATTAGTTTGGGTCTGAAAGAATTTACGAACCAACAGAGTAGAGAATTGCAGAAGACGGTTCCACAAAAGATTTAATTGTCACAACGAACCCCTGTGAGACTTAAGAGGCTGGGTGGGATTTCAGGATTTCGTGCCCTTCTGATGCGTTTTTCTATATTTCTTCGTCACTTCAGTTCTACTCGGGGCCAAACAATCGAATAAGCAATTAATCTCAAAATCGGAGATTATCGTGAACACAGCCTTTAAGAAGAAGTTAATAAGGA
The DNA here is from genome assembly GCA_029168955.1 of Aplectana chamaeleonis. Classification (NCBI taxonomy): domain Eukaryota; kingdom Metazoa; phylum Nematoda; class Chromadorea; order Rhabditida; family Cosmocercidae; genus Aplectana; species Aplectana chamaeleonis. The sequence goes on along the minus strand of JAPDOI010000042.1, from coordinate 1,701,718 downwards.
GAAGTCCCCACAGAACACTCAAATAGCGGAGCAGATCTATTTAGAGAAATCTCTGAAAAGAATGATTGTGCCTGTTTGAGTGTTTCGGGGGACTGCGAACAAAGTGTCAAACCTAACGTCGGAAATGGTTTTACGCTCACTAACTTTTTCGGTGAATGATTTCGTCCTCTACTTCTTACACCATACTCTTTAAAAATAAAATGGTTTGATGCATATGCTTGGATATTACAATTTAACGGGACAAAGAGTATTCAAAAATTCGGTTACCGTTCCATTGGTGGACGAACGCAGGACAACTGTTATATGATGTAGGCGGGGTGCTTCAATGCACCGGCTGGTCCACGAGTTTCTCAACCGGTTCCTGGCAGTTTTTCGTCGTACCTGCGTCCTTATTCTTTTTAGAGGGACCCAAAGATTACGTTTCTGCGGATAAGTGAGCAACTTTTTCATCTTGAAGATCGCTTTTAACGCAAGGGTTTGTCGATAGTGAATGCGGCTCCAGTTTCCAATCCATTCGAAGAATGTTTTTTAGAAATATTGAGTTTTCGGGTAGATACAAACCACGCCGAATTCATTGTCGAAATGGCGTATGCCGACGAAGTCTGTGTACCTGCGTGTTCGCGCACGCGGTGAGCAATCTTCATGTTTTCGCAGAGAACACCAGCCCGAACAACAATTTCGCGTCGACCCTACGTGCAGAGGCGTGGGATGAAACAGATAAATCAGTCCTATAATCCCGAATCACAAGACCTGGGCCGCGCAAGCGCACCTTTGCCTACTGGGCGTCAATTTTTTGGGCTGATCCCTGCTTACCGTTCCCTTAGAGCAATATGATACCATACTGCGTATGAACTCCCCTGACTCACACTGTTGTGAGCATGACGTCGTGTCTCGGATCTTGGCCATGCGCGATTCCCTACCATTCCAGCTACACGCTCTCACACTCGGTCAGGAAACGAACATTAAAAACAAGCTCACTTTTCGAGCCTTCTTCTGCAACTCGCGAGCACCTTTGACATTCTGTTTCGCCTTCTCGGCATAATCCACGGCGTCGCCTACATTCATTTCAATCCTATCGAGCATTTCACCCTAAAGGAACAAAATCAGAATCTAGGACTTGCTGGACTACTGAGAAAGCTTTCCTCACCTGACTAAGAACTAGGTTATTCAGATCAACAAACATCTCTCCCAATTCACGTATCACCTTTTCAATTTCAATCAATTCATCGCGTCGCGACTTCACGTCCTCGAAAAGTGCCTTCTTGTCACTATATGCAAGAAGTATCTGAATCGCAAAGTTCGGAGGGAAGAACCTACGAAAAGTTATAGGATGTAAAGGAAACTACACGAACCCCTTTCGTCCTTTCGAAGATGTCGCCATTGTCGATGGCCTCACTAATCTCGTCATCCGTCAGAGAAATGTCCTCTGAAATCGCAAACCTTCATTTCGAACACAAACATCTGGTATTGTGCAGAACAAAACTTAGATCCTATGAAGCAAGATATTCTGACGCAGCTATGGAATGAAACCCTCGCGAGATATTCTGACGCAGCTATGGAATGAAACCCACAGTACAATTAAAATTAAGAATCGCCATAATGCATCGCGTCCACTGAAGACATACGTTGGAAAACACGTTCTTTGTCGAAGTATCAACACCATTCACTAACAAATCAATGTGCCTAGCACTTTGTGTGCTCTCCTTAATTCGAAATTATTTGGAAGATGTAATGTGGTATTAACACGACGCTCTGGGAACACGAGCCTCTTGAAATGCCAGCCCAAATTCTATTGAAAATACCTTCCCAGTTTTGTTTCTCGAGACCCGACATTTTTTACGCCCCCCCCCTCAGAAATTCCAATCCATTAAAATCTTCTACTCCCCCCCCCCGTTGTCCCGCAATGACCACTTGAACCTGTCAACAGGGCAGGGGATCGTAGTAGTGCTGAGGGCCGACACAACGGCCCGTATAAACCATGTGCTAATGCACTTCATTCAGGTCCTAAACTGTCTCAAAAGTCTACCGGGTTCGTAAATTCTCAACGGGTAGAAAGAAAGCCCAATTGAAAAAATGAGTATGACCTTAATAATTTCTGCTTGAAAACGAAAATCTGAAGAAAACCGAAATTGTTCAGCCACCAAGAAGCGGGTGGCGTAGGCCCGCTGAGGTCCTATTCCCTGTTCCCAAAAAGGTGGCAATCGAAGAGCCCAAAGAAGCAGCGCACCCTCCAACATTTTCGGACATTTTAGGATTTTCGGACGTCGCGTACGCAAATACGTAACATGTCCTACCGTAATTCAAAAACCAAAGACTTCGTGACCTCCTGGCTGTTATCCATATCCTGAAACACTTTCCCTGCCACGCGAAGAAGAATATCTACTCGCCGCTGCCAAGATGTTGTACGTTCGTGCCGTGGCAGTGTGGAGGACAGAAGACAACGCCCGTGCAAACCAACGTCAATCCCTCCACGGAGAGGGTTTTTGTCATGGGAGAGGTTCTGGCTGGCTTCAGCTCTCCTGAGGATTCTTCTACAAATGGCCGGCGTCGAAAGGAGCCCAGGACCAGCGAGGAAGAAGAAGTACCCTTGTGCCACATGCGACAGAGATGTCACTTGGAATCGGACCAGCGTCCAGCGCTTCGGATACCAAAGGTGAGTGCACTCCTCTTGTCCGGGTCTCAGTTCAGTGAGGCACCACGATTATTCCTTTCGTTGTATTGTGTGCTCCGCCTCCAGTAACTCCACTTTCTCATCTACCAATCGCCCCCTCTTTATTGTACATATCAATCTCAACGGCCTTCGCGCCAAGCTTTTTGGATTATCTCTCTTCGCCCGTACTCATCACCCGGATGTTATCATGGTTCAGGAAACCAAACCCTCTCCCTCTGCTACCTCTCGACATCCAAACATTCCGGGCTATACTGCATATCATAATCCTAGGTCATCTCAGGGAGGCGGAGTCTTTACTTTTGTTCTGTCGTCGCTTCCCTCTCACATCATTCCAAACACTCTAGTGCATGGCACTCTCGAGTACATCCCCATCCATCTACCTCTAAAAACTCCACTTTCTCTTTTCAATATATACATTCCTCCCTTGTCTCTTCTAATTTCTCTAATGCCTGCTCTTGGTCTACATCCACAACTCTTTCCAGTGATCACATTCCGGGCTTTGTCAATATCGATCTCTCTAACTCTCTTGCTCCTTACAAAGGTGTTCGTCATCGTTCCTATCTTAATTTAGGCCTTGCAGACTGGAGCCTGTTCAGGGAGGTTGCGCTCCGCCAAGCGGCGATTATCCGTGGAATGGCGATGTACACCAGAAGGAGCGCCACCTATCTGATGCTATCTTGAAGGCTATGAAAGCTGCGATCCCTGAAGGTCGTGTCGAGACCTTCTTTCCCAATGTCACCAGGGAAACACTGCAGTAGATAAGGACAGGGGACGCAAAGAGCTGCATATCACCTTGACCCAGACATCGTTGAGCTGGATAATGAGATCAGGATGGACCTTGACAGGCACAAGAAGGAAACTTGGGAAAAGTTCACTGACAAAATGAACTTCAGAAATGATGCAGCAGCAACGTGAAAGGTTTCGAGAAGGATCTCCGGAAAGATCACCCCCGCCAACAATTGCACGATTGAATTTGAAGGTGGAGCCCTCAAATCAGAGGAGGCCGCAAATGCTCTTGGGAAAATTTTTTTCATCACTAGAACCAAAAGAGAGAAGCAGAACAGAATAAATGAGCGATAACTCTGTAAACTGCCTCTCATGGATGTAGATGAAGCAGTCACGCCTGCACAGGTCGAGAAGGCGATAAAGGAGATGAGCAACTCGAATAGGGGCAATAGGGCCCGACGGTTTGAGCCCTGCAGTCCCGAAGAGACTGCCCAGTGATCTACTGCCCCTTCTTGCTGGCGTCATAAACACATCGTTTCGTACATTTACTTTACCCAAAATTGGAGAGTCGCTCGTGTGATTCCACAGCCGAAGCCGGGAAAGTCACCATCCGCGGCTAATGGGTACCGGCCGATCAGTCTGCTCTCACCCATTGCCAAAGTTGACGAAAAAATGGTTGTGGAGGAGCTGGACGAACACAACAAGAAGCAACAACATCAGCATGGTTTCCGTAAATTACATTTCACCACCACGGCCTTGTTGGAAATTATGAGCTATGTTCTGTACGGCTTCAATGCCATGAAACCCCAACGTACTGTTGGTGTGATCCTCGACTTAACAAAGGCATTTGACACTGTCAATCTAGGCCTACTATCAGAGAGTCTGTTGAAGTCTACCATTAAGCCATGGCAGAAGCGGTGGATAACTGACTTCATTAAAGGACGTCGGGCAAATGTGGCAAATGTATTCCAGGGACATGTTTCCAATAGCATCCCCATCGCCGCTGGTGTCCCTCAAGGAAGAGTTTTATCGCCTGCACTTTTCAGTTTATATCTAAAAGATCTGCCCGTTCCCCCTCAAGACATCAAGGTCGTTGCATACGCGGATGATATTACTATTCTGTGCCGAGATCGCGGCATTAAGGTAGCCGCCAGTAAGATCAATGACTACTTGATCGAGTTGAAATGTTTCTTCGATCGCAAAATGCTCAGTCTCTGCCTCCAAATCAGCCGTCACCGTCATTTCCATTGACAATGCAGAACACAGTGCCCATCCCATGGTGAAATTGGACGAAACTCATATGCCGGCCACCCGATTCCCCAAGCTACTTGGACTCGTGTTGGATCCTTCCTTGAAGTTTCATGAGAACAGTGAGCAGAAGCAAGCCACAGTCAAAAGAAGACTCAACGTCCCACGTGCTCTCGGTGAAACGTCCTGGGGGTGCAGTAAAGATACGATCCTGCCCACGTATAAGGCTATTGTCCAACCCGCCTTGGAGTATGTGCGCCAGTCTGGTAGCACATCGTGTCGGACACCTCTTGGTCCAAGCTACAGCGCGTCCAGACCTCTGCTCTGCTAATCGCGAAGGGCTGTTCTAGAAGCTCTCCAACTGAGCACTTACACACCGAAGCTCGCATATTGCCAGTGAGAGACCACTGTCAACTCCAGGCGCAACAAATGTTCATTAACATCCTTAAGCAGCCAAATCATCCGTCGCGAAGAGTACTAAACCCAGTAGGAGAGAGATGTATTAGAAAGCCGTTCGCCGATGCTCCCTCGAAAGTAGATGTGCAGAGATGGACCGAAGCACAACAAGAACGCCTCCGTCTCTTGCGCGCGGAGCATACCCGATTCGTAAAGGAACACTTTAGCTGAGTTGCCTGAGTTGCCATAAACTCCATCCTGGGAGTCGCACCCCCGAAGGTCAGCGAGACCGAGATGGAACTTGACAGGCGTGCCAGGTGCACCCTTGCCTCGTTACGCTGTGCACAGTCCCCCATGCTGTTGTCATATTTGCATAAGATCGATAACAGCAAGCCTGACGAGTGCCCGGATTGCGGTGGTCAAGGGCATACTACTGCACACCTGTTCAACTGCCCGATGAGACCGACTACATTGACGACAATGGATTTGTGGATGAACCCAACGCTAGTGGCCCGAGTTTCTGAACCTGTGACGGGACCCTTCTCCGAGGCTGCAAAGAAGAAGAAGAAGAAGCACATATACAATTTACTCTCTATACGTGGCAGGGTCAAGCGGGGTGTTGCGTAATTTTTCGAAATCGGAGCGACCCCCACCATCAATGATTTTTTTCCAAAATTTAACATTTTTGCGATTCTCCCCGACTCGCGATTTCTGGGCAGTTTACATTTGATTACTGAAACTGCCATGCACCAAGAATTCGTTCAGTAGTCAGGCTCAAGCGTCTAAAACCTGAGCAATGCTACGATCCTTACCTCTGGTGACCAAAAACATCGAGAATTTTCGGGATATCTTCATCAATTTTTCATTTTTGGTCCAAAATTTTGCGATCCCCCTAACCCTCATTTTCGAGTTAAAATTTTGCTACCTATGACGTTCGAAATTTCGTAACCCCACTTGACCCTGATACGTGGTACAGTCACTACCACTTTGAGCTGTGGGGAGGGACGCAAAAATTTCCAACGCAGACGGGGGGCCGCACTTCCGACGGGCCGATAACCAGGCCATGCCTTACCCTGCATCCTGTTCCAAAACAGGATACCAGGACATGTCTGCGGAGACATAATGTAAACCCATTGGAAACTTCAAGACTACTCATGGAGTCATGATATTTTGATATCAGGCATATTTGTACTAACGCAAACTACACGTTCAAAAAGGAACCTAAGCGGCCAGCGCGATCCGCACCAATTGTACACAGAATTATAGGCAACGGATTCAAACAACCAGAACAAAGAAAATTTTTAAAAAATCAAAACTCACGGATTTTCAAATAATCGGTGATTTTCTTCTTGCAGCGTTCTTTGTAGTGCTCTTCTTCCTCACTAAATTTCCATATAACATCATGCAGAGCCCTTGTAAGGCTGCGAATCTTTGAAAAATTAAGAGTTTAGTGACTTCACTTATTTGATAAAAGTGAAGTCAAGTCAGCTTACTTGATTACGTTTAATGCGAAAATCAGTTGTATGCGATTCTTCAGGACGAAGCTTGCTGACGTTGTTCACCTCATTATCAAGTTCTGAAAAAATTAACCCATCAATAAATATAACTATTTTTGGCATTTTTACGTTTCCCGCCCCGATCTGAGCCGCAAATAAAACGCCAAACAATAAATGTTAACGACCAACTCTTTATCTTTTCTCGAGCGACCAATGACGAGGACCGAAAGTCTTCCACTAGCACTCGCAGATGTTTCGATTTCTCTTAAAGAGAACAACAACACTATATGTGAAACAAAATATGGAAAAAGAAAATTACACAAAGCGCAAACAGAACCAGCAGACCTCCATCAGTCGCGGGAGCCAGCAGAAGTTCACCATGCAAACTGCGCACTTCATCAAGCCATGACTCCAGTTGACCGACGATTGTTCGAATTTCAGTCATACGATTCAAAAACTAAAAAAAACTAGCGCGTGGCGAAACAAATGGTGTGAAATCATACTTGGAGACAAATCTGATTGAAGCTTGAAGGATTTATTCTTGGTCTTCGAAATGTTGAAACACTGCTTTACCGAAATCTCATGATTTCGAGATGATCTCTCTGTACTCTGATGGGGAAAGCTTTTTTCAGTTAGAAATCTCAACAGGTCTTCAAAATGTTAAATGAATCGGCCGCATCAAAATTGTTGGAGTTGTTCGATCTGCTCTGTTTCGCATATAGTTTGATTTGATTTATTACACGGTAGCACCGTGTCAAAGACAACAAAAACAAAAAAGAAATACCCAACGGCAATTAAGAGACTAAAGGCACCGAAATTAGTCGAACAGCAATAATAAAGCAAATGGATCAACTGACTATTAGGCATACACCTGCATCATGAAGAAAGGAGATCTTACAAACATAACTCCTGGGACAACAGATAACACTCAAGTGTCTTTTTGTCACTGAGTTTCAACACTACCAAACCTGACCGAAGTAGTTTATTGAATTCAGACCCCGCCCTATTGACAAAGGAGTGCTGTCGTACATTCCGCCTGGCCCCAATGAGGCTCAATTTCACCGGTGCTCCCCTAGTGGTTGATGGTCTAAGGTTGAACAGCCGGCTAGCCTTGATACCAGCACTCCCATGTGATCTTATACATCATTATCATATCAAACCTTCTTATCCTGTGCTCTAGAGTGGTTAGGCCCAATTTAGCGTTCCCGGTGACATGAAACACGTTACGATTAGTCTGAAACCACGATGTCCTGAAGAAAACTCTACGTGTAAAGGTACTTTGGACTTTCTCCAGCGCATCGATAGATCCTTTTTTTGTATGGATTAAAGACTACCGTACCATACTCCATAAGCGGACGTACGTACGTTTTATACACCTCGGTCAGCACGTTTGCATTAGTAGTTGATAGTGCTCGAAACGCGCTATGAATCATCCTATTAACCGTGGACGCGACCTGGAGGCAGTGATCGTCGAAACTAAGATCATCCTTGATAAGAAAACCAAGGTCCTTAATCTCGCTGACCTCGCTCAACTGCAAACCGTCGATAGTATAGGAGCCACTAACTCGCCTCTTACCAAGCTTAATTACTTTAGTTTAGTATAGTTAGGTCCGTGGCTTGCATGGTAATTACCAGCCATCCGCCGGTGAGATTTAAATCGCCCGCGCCAGCCCCGGTTTAGGTTTAAATGTTTTTTTTTCTTGAGGAAACAAGTCACGGACCTAACCATACAAGGGGCAAAGTTTCGAACTTAGTGTTCCGAGGCCTCGCTGTCGAACCAGGCTGTAATTTGACCCAGCAAGCAGGAGTGCAGCAATAAGCATGGGGATAGATGGGAGATGCCGGCTACTTTTCATGGCTTCAAATTCCGGTCGGCCGTCATGAGAAAAAGAAAAAGTGTTTTGATGGGGCATTATGCGTTAAATAATTTGCGTTTTTTCTTCTAACTGTTTTGTGTCATTTTCACAAGTTCGTTAGCACGAAAAGTATGTAATGGGAACATAGACGCTAAAAACAATCCTCAAAAGAGAGCATGATATAAGCGCGGATGGCTGATTCTGCACTGCTGCGGCGGATAGCGAGCCTATGTTGAACGTCTCACTCCGAGAGTTTTCGCCGAGAAACAACCCCACAAGCTCCACAGCGGCTCCTGGTAAGCCATTTCTCGATTAAATCTCGGGTTTTTTTTTAGAAATAGCCCAACAATAACCGAGAAATAAGCGAGACGAGACAAGCACACCGACACGCGACGCCGCCATCGCTGGCTCGCCGAGCCGCAATCCGGGGCCGCCAGCGATTTGGACGGGGCCTTCAGAGGCAGAGAGGGGTACAGATACCTCAAACTTGGGTAACTGAACCTACGGCGGCGTCCCATCTGATTTATGCCTCAAGAATGTGTCGAACGATTCCTTGGAGAGCATAATTTCTCGGCGAGCATTATTTGGTGGCTATTTCTCGGCTATTCGGCGGCACCCAGCTAACTGGCGGCCATTTCTCGGCTAATACACGAAAAGCAGGGCGACAGAAATGCTTTCAAACACTATCGTTGCCGCTTTCGAACATTATCATGCGAGCAATGCCGCGACTTGAACTCTGCAGGCGCAGAAAGCGCTTGCAGAGTTCAAACCGCGGCGTTGCTCGCAGCGACGAACAGCACTGAGTGATGCGTTAGCGAATACATTTGGCCACAGGAGTGACCAAATCGACATGCAGGGCGACGAGGGGGCACCGCAGTGTTTTGACGCCGCGATGGCCCTGCGTCACTGCCAGCGAGTAGCTACCAACGCCACGACGATGATGTTCAAAAACATTTTTGTCGCCGCGCCGAGGTTGACGCTCGACGACCACTGGCCGGCAGCTGCAACTCTGCAGACCCCTAGAGAGGCAGGCCATTCGCGCCGCGTAGGTTGCCTCCGTCGCAAAATGTAATCGATATTGCATTACCCAGCGCTGCTAGTCGCTGCGAGCAAGCCCGCGACTTGAACTCTGCAGACCCCTATTGAATAGCTGGGATTACCTAAAAAATAATCCGCGCCGCGATTTTCTGAGCACATATCCTCTGTTTCCGAGCTGAATTTATTTCCGTTCATCGCGTGCGTCGGCGCGCGTATGCTACGTCTCCTGCTCCCCACACTTTTTCGCTGTCTCTATCCTCGCTCCGCACAAGCGCGCGAGGGAACAGAAAAAATTTGACTCGGAACCAGAGGATATGTACTGATACTTAGGATTACATTCAAACTATAACCCGACTTTAAGTGAGAGATTCGCTCCTTAGGTGGCATCTAGAGTTCTGCGCGCTGCGAGTAGCTCGCAGTGCGAGAGGTTGGGGGCGTGGCCCCAAAACTCTCGCAAATAGCTTTCAGATACTGCTACTTGCGGGCAGTGCGGGAACCCGAATCAGGGTTGAGCATGAGTCATTGCGTCATATTGAGTCAGGGAACGAGTGGCATTGGAGCGCGGTATTGTATCGGCGCTATATCTTATTCAAATCGATTCGAAATTGGCCGAAACTTGTCTTAAATCTATTTATTCTTCTGGAGACCGCGAGAAAATTCTTGTGTTTTCAGTGTTTTTGTTTAGAAACTTTTGCAGGGTCAAGCCGTTATTGTCCTGCTGGGCGATGAAGTGAGCGTAAAAAAATTCAAACAGCGGGAAATTTGGATGGAGACGGGGCCTAAGGATATTGTAGCGAGAAATAAAAATTTGGAAAATTTGCGCTCAGTAGCATTGCACAAAAGTTAAAATGAAAGTCTTCGAGTCTATTTAGTAATGAGCGTCGTTTAAAATTACAACAAAATACAAGAAAATTTAAGTTCTTTGAAAAATTAAACTTCCATTTTATCGTAATAGGGTCACCCAGAATATGACGCAAATTTTTCTCGATACTTTTTCTTGAGAATTCTGACCACCCAAGATGGGCGGAACGAAAATGACCCTGCTGTTTTGACGACAAAAGAAAAAAAGCACCCTCAAAACAACAATCGCATATGTAGAAAAACATGAACTTTGGAAATGTTTTTACTTTTTTTGATACGCATCACTTCGTGCACAAATGTTGTGAGTTGAAACTTGAAAAAAACCATCGTTGAAGAGCAAAACTGGTTATATTCACGAGTAGAAACTAAAGAGAAACTTCCACAGGAAAGGAAACAGTCATGAGTAAAAACAAAGAAAAACCAGTACAAAGTGTTTTGTTGGCAAAAGAAATGATGATTCAGGAAGTACTCGCAGTGCGAGCTACGACAAAAATAGTCAGGAGTATTATTCTCGCAGCTCGCAATGCGTGCGTGAAAATGGTCGCAGTGTCCTCGTAGCGCGGGAGAACTATGAAAGCCCCCCCTACCATTTCGTCGCAAGACAGCTCGCATGCGAGGACGCTGCGAGCACGTAGCATCGGCGTGTATCCTGAAGAGACTTCGCGTTCCTCATTGGAGGTTGGCGCAAGCTCGGTGCACCTATGTTATAGCATACGGCACGGAGTTTGCGCCAACCTGCAACAGTGAACGCAAAGTCTCTTCCGGAACCATGCCGACATTAGCTACATGCTTACACGTGTCGCAACTCGCAGCTCGCAGAACTCTAGATGCCACCTTGGGCTCTCTGGGTACTCCCACTGGTTTTCGAAATCAGACTCCGGTTTGGTGCCAAAATTTTCAAGGGTGAAAATTTAGCCGCGGACTAGCTTTCCTGCAACGAATGTAGCAGAAAAGGAGGTAAACAAATCACTTACGCTTTCCAAGGATGTTTGCTGCTCGTCAGGCAACAGCTGAGCATTTTCTCGAGAAACACGTCGATCAGTAGTACTCCTGCTGGAGTTCGTCCCCCCTGACAGACTCTGAAATCGATGCAAATACTGAAATGTCGATACCGAAACAATACAACGCAAACCGTGCCTGAAACTCCGTCAGACGATCCTTCACCATTTCACCCGCTGGTATAATGGAAGTACCTACCACAGCACTCTACAAGATGAAACTACTAGACCCGATGTTGTATTAATGCATCTAGAAAGGGAACATAAGCTACAATGGCTATCACAAAAACATCACAACTGAAATGACGGCAGAAGGGCAAAAGCGAAGTTAGCGCGAGGTCGAATCTTTGCTAAACCTACAAAGCCAGGTTATAATACGACGCAGAGGGAAGCGGCAGGTGGCAACGGCGACGAAGGACTAGTGAATAGTGTGGCGCGTTAAGACCGATTTTCCATTATGAAGCTGAACAGAGTGGCATCGCGACGCGACCTTATTTTCCATATTCATCCTGACAATGAATTCTTTCATACCCATCGTTTATATATTTTTATTCGCGCGTTATTGAGGCGACAATAATGTCAGTGTAGTGATTAGTACTCAGTTCAGTTCAGGTCAATAGCTTTATCTGGCGACAAAGAAACATACAGAATGTATGTGTTACAGGTTTAAACAAGACAGCCTGGACATGCAGGCAAACAAAATAGTAGGCAAAGAAACACTCGTACGAATAAGAACACCCAGAATTTAAAGCTTTAGCAGAAAGCACGGCCATCAAGGTGTGAATTTGCGGATTTTTGAAAGCCGGCAAAATCGGAGGCCGATCTTTGGGCAGTAGCGACTTCTTCGGTTCCTCTGGCATCACCGTCGTGCGCCTCCCTCAATGGTACGATCGTACGTCTCCTTCGTGTACACGCAGATCTTCTTCGGGCCGTCCGCCGCGTTTCCCTCGATTATATCCTTTTGCATTTTCGGCCGGTCGCCGCTTGGCCTATTGAGAAAGAGAAATCTTTATATGATGAGCTGCCGCATTGATTGTTCGCCTCGACTTATCGATACGGCAGCCAATCATAGGCCGGGATCATATTTGCCGCGATAGGCGACGCGACGCAATGTTCTTCATGCATATCGACCAAGAATCGATAGGCCTGGTATGCACTGTCGCGGTCGCTCGTCGCGGGAAGTATAAGGTCGCGCCAAGATGCCACTCTGCTCAGCCCGAATGGGGTCGTGTACACATCCGCCAACGAGCGGCGCGGCGAAGTCCGATTCTACCGCATCGATCGTGCCGCACCGCTCGGCGGCGGAAGTATTAAGGACCCCTATCACACCATGGACGCCCCGCGCAGCGGCGAAACTCTAGCTGCGCCCTAAGGCGGCGTTCAGAGTTCATTCGCAGCGCAACGTTATAATTAGCCTATGTATTGATCAAGCGACATCGCGTCGCGTTATCGATAGGTGTTCACAGTGAAGTGGAGCGATACATCGGATTTGATTCTCAAATGACAATCGCTCCGCGTCGCGTTACAAGGCAACGCGACGGTCGCCGCGCGAAGGCAATCTCGTTGCTGGTTTTCTTCGGGGGTTTTTCATTATCACCACTACATCTTACAATGAAAACAATGAAATGAGCATATTTCGGATCACTCGCACACAAACGAACACGGACGAACTGTTGCTAACTTAACTAAAAATAGTTATTGCTCGTTTACGCGAAATCGCGTACGTGCGCGATTGCGCGTAATCAATCGCCCATTGTTCACACCAGAATTCCTGCGCGACGCGCTTTTCGCGTCGCACTGACGTACCATCACGTCGCCCCGCGAAAACTCTGAAAGCCGCCTCACGGCGTTACAGCGACTAACAGGCTATCACCAGTGAGCGTAATAGTTTATGCAATTCTTTAAAGAAACCAAGAAGAACATCATAATCGTATTAATTCAAGCAAAACACCTAGTTAAAGTCTAAACGACTTTACGGCGGCCTGGTTAGCAATTAGACAACAACATGGAACTTCAGGTTCCATATGGAGAGGCTCTGAACTTCAGAAGCCTGAGATCGACTAATTCCAGGAGAGAGGCAACGAACGATCTCACTGAAGAAGACAGGTACTGAGGAAAAAGGTGGGTTTAACGGCAAAAAAAATGTGTTCACCACGGCACTCCAAGTACCTAGATACAAGGAATTCAAAGAATTGAGTCGCATCTAACACAAGGGTCGACCTCATTGAGTCACTCACTTCATACTGTTCAATGTTCACAGTGCAACATGACTAATGTTGACATTTTCATGTGCGAAGATCTAAATCAAGAGAAAACGCGCGTTTCATCAATTTTCGAACAAATCTTAGCTATCCTGTTAGCTAACAAACTCAGCAAGGTCGAATCTCATAGCTCAGAAGTTTTTGCTTGTCTGCTGAGGCAGTTGATGAGCTATTAAAGGGAGCGGAAGACAGAAAGGAATCCTTTTCTAAAGAAAAGCCATCATCGGGAGAAGGAATGTTCCTCTCAAACTACAGACAAAACACTTGCCGGCATTTGAGTCGGTAATGGAACCAACAAAAAGGTGTCAAAAACGTCGGAATGTCATTAATTTCCCAGGGGTTCATCATCAAATTGGAAGCTAGGAATGCTTTGCAGGATTGAACATTCTGACTTTGGCAATTTGGCTATGTTCAAACTGGTGAAAATTCCTAGTATCACACCTTTAACCCACGGGTTACCTGTTGATGAGTCCAGCCCCATGCCGAATTTGCACCCATCCGAGAGCTCCAAGCATCGGCCTAAATCGGAGAACATATTAGCCCCTACGCAAAAGTCTTCAAATTCTCCTAGAAGTTGGAACTCCAGAATAGGTGGAAATCTGAGCATAAATACCTCATACGGTTTCCCGGCTAGAGAAAAGATGCAGATCACCTTCCTCTTTGCAACCACAACCGAGGATTCTGTCATAGGTTAAGGATCTGGGCCGCCAGCGTAGGATTCATCCAGGATTAAGCAAGCCACTGCGCCAATTTTCGGCGGAGCTACGACCCTCCCCTCTGTGGACCAAAATTTTCAAAAAATTCCAAAAATTTTCTACGATCCCCCTCCCTAGATGGAGAATGCTTTCAGTTTTTTAGAAAGATTGCTTCCCATATTTTGGCTTCTCAAGTGGTTTGGAGCAGGGTCAAACGGAGTTGCGAAATTTCGCAACGGGGGAAAGAAGCAGAAGCACGACTTGTGAACGAATTTTCGGCGTCTGACAATTTTAGTAATCAGATATAAACTGTCCAGAAATCGCGCCTCGGGGGAAGGGGGGGGGGTTCGCAAAAATTTTGCAGTTCGGGAAAGAAATTTTAATGGTGTACGGATCACTCCGAGTTCGCAAATTTACGCTAAGCCCCGCTTGACCCTGAGTTACAGTAAATTCCTTTTTTTTCAACGAAAAATTTTACGAGCACCCCTCTCCATTTTTTTCACGTTTTTCAAGAATTTTTACGACCCCCGTTGCGTCGGGTCGCCAACCTGCTCAACCCTGGTCTGCCGGTTATGGGATGGGGTTTACGGCGGTTTTAAATATGTGGTTCTCAACGAATTGGGTCTCCGCGGGCAAAAGATGGAGGCGCTCTTGTTCTGCGTTCCTTCTTCTTTGCAGGTACAGAGAGATGTTCTGTCACAGGTTCAGAAACTCGGCCACTAGCGTAGAGTTCATCCACAAGTCCAGAGACGTTGATGTAGTCGGTTTAATCGGGCAATTGAAGAAATGCGCAGTAGTATGCCCTTGACTACCGCAATCCGGGCACTCGTCAGGTTTCCTGTTATCAATCCTATGCAAATATGACAACAGCAAGGGGGAGTGTGCACAGCGTAACGAGGCAAGGGTGCACCTGGCACGCCTGCCAAGTTCCATCTCGATCTCGCTGACCTTCGGAGGTGCGACTCCCAGGGTGGAGTTCGTGGCGACTCTGCTCAAGTGTTCCTTCACGAATCGGGTATGCTCCGCGCGCCAGAGGAGAAGGCGTTCTTGTTGTGTTTAGGTCCATCTCTGCACATCTATTTTCAAGGGAGCATCGGCGTGCTATATTCGGAAGCTTTTAAAACAGCCTGTTGCAAACCGCAGAGCACCATTTTGGATACGCACCAGCTTGGACCCAGATAAGTCCAACACGATGTGCTGCCAGACAGGAGCAGCATACCCCAAGGCGGGTTGCTCAATAGCCTTATACGTGGTGAGGACAGTTTCTCTACTGCACCCCAAGACATTCCACCGAAAGCACGTGAGACATTGAGTCTTGGTTTCACTGTGGCTTGCTTCTGCTCAGTGTTCTCATGAAACTCCAAAAAGAATCCAACACGAGTCCAAACAGCTCAGGGAGTCAGGCGGAAGGCAAGGGGCATTGTCCCAAATGACCATAGGATGGGCACTGCGCTCCGCCGGATCAGTGGTGAAAACAATGACGGACAATTTGGAAGCAGAGACCTTGAGCATTTTAAGATCGAGAAAGCATTTCAACTCAATCAAGTAGTCATTGATCTTATTGGCGGCTACATTTGTGTCGCGATCCCGGCATAGGATAGTGACATCATCCGCATATGCAACGATCTTGATGTCTTGAGAGGGAACAGACAGGTCTTCCAGATATAAACTGAAAAGTGCAGGCTATAGAACTCCTTTTTGAGGGACACTAGCGGCCATGGAGATGCTATTGGAGACATGTCCCTGAATGGCACATTTGGCCGTCGTTCTGCGATGACCCATCTCTATATAGACTTTCGTTGAACCATCAACGAACGGCTTTCTCATGTATCTCTCCCTTACGTGGCTTGACATTCGCGACGGATGATTTGGCTGTTTCAGCATGCGGCAAGCAAGTACTCTACTGGAGAGCTTCTAGTACTGCCTGTGGCGATTCGCAGAGAAGCATTTTGAATACGGACCAGGAGGCGTCCGCCACGATGTGTTGCCAGACTGAAGCAGCGTACTCCCAGACAGGCTGTAGAATGGCCTTGTATGTTATCAGGATAGTCTCTTCTCCAGAACATTCTACCTGGAGCATGTAAAACGTAAGCTTCATTTTTACTGCTGCTTACTTTTTTCTTCTGCAGCCACAGAGAGGGTCCTGTCATGGATTGAGGAACTGGGCCACAAGCGTAGGATTCGTCCAAGATCTATTGTCGTTAACGATGTCGGTCTCATCAGGCAGTTGAAAAGGTGCGCAGTGGTCTGCCGTTTATTACCACAATCCGGGCACTCGTCAGGTCTGCTGCTGTCGTTCTTATGTAATAAGACATAAGCATGGGGGAGTAGCTGCAGCGCAAAGAGGCAAGGGTGCACCTGGCACGCCTACCGAGTTCCATCTCGGCTTCGTTGACCTCATGTGGCACGACTCTGAGAAAGTTTGCGGCGGCCTTGCATAGATGATCCTTGACGAATTGGGTATGCTCAGCACGTTAGAGACGGAGGCGTTCTTGTTGTGCGTTGGTCCATCTCTATATACTGCTTTTCGTGTGAGCATCAGCAAACGGCTTTCTTATCTCTCTCTCTCTCTCTCACGGGGTCTAATACTCTTCGCGACGTATGATTCGGCTGCTTCAGAATGTGCGTGGAGTTGGCAATGGTCCTTAACTGGCAGGATGCGAGCTTCGGCGTGTAGGTGCTCTACTGGAGAGCTTTTAGAACAGCCTGTTGAGATTCGCAGTGCTCCATTTTGGATGCGCTGCAGCTTGGACCAAGATGTGTGCGACACGATATGCTGCCAGACTGGTGCAGCTTACTCCAGGGCGGGCTGTACGATGGCCTTGTAGGTGGTCAGGATCGTTTCTTTACTGCACCCCCAGGACGTTCCGCCGAGAGCAAGTAGGACGTCGTCTTGTTTTCACTGTAGCTTGCTTCAGCTCAGTGTTCTTATGAAAATTCAACGAAGGATCCAACACGAGTCCGAGTAGCTTAGGGAATCGGGCGGCCGGCAAGCATGTTTCGTCCCATTTCACCATGGGATGAGCTCGGTGCTCCGCAGGATCAGTGGAAAAGACGGTGATGGTTGATTTAGCGGCAGAGACCGTGAGCATTTTGTTATCGAGAAAACATTTCGACTCGATCAAGTAGTCATAGATCTTACTGGCAGCTACATTTATGCCGCGATCCCGGAATAGTATAGTAATATCATCCGCATATGCAACGACCTTGATGTCTTGGGATGGAACGGGTAGATCTTCAATATACAGACTAAAAAGAGCAGGCGATAGAACTCCTCCTTGAGGCACGCCGGCGGCAACGGGGATGCCATTCGAGACGTGTCCTTAAAGTAGCACATTTGCCCGACGTCCATTGGTGAATGCGGTTATCCACCGCTTCTGCCAGGTAAGAATGGTAGACCTTAACAGGCTCTCCGTCAATATGTCCAGGTTTACGGTGTCAAAAGCCTTCGTTAGGTCGAAGGCTACACCTACGGTTCGCTGAGGTTTGTTGGCATTGAAGCCGTCCAAAAATATCTCACAATTTCCAGCAGGGCCGCAGTGGTGGAATGTAGTTTACGGAAACCATGTTGATGCTTTTGTTCTGCTTGCCTTAGCTCAGTGTTCTCGTGAAAATTCATAGAAGGATCTAAGACGGGACCGAACAGCTTAGGGAATCGGGCGGAAGGCAAGCGAACATCATCCCAATTGACACTAGGATGGGCACTGTGCTCAAACAGATCATCTGTGCTCGAACCCGGGGTTGACCATGCCGTTGTGTAGGACCTCGACAAAGCCACGACTCCTTCGAAATTTTCAATTAGCATCAAAATTCTAAAGGTCCTCCTTATCAACCGTATTGTCATTACCCAGCACCCACTTGACCCTGAACCGACCTTGGTCTCAAGAAACCTCGTCTTGGTAACTCCTGGGTGATTTACACAGGCCTCTCTTTGAGAACCTCCAAGCAGGTGTATCCCCGGTGGTTTTCTGTGATCAAACCATAGACTATTTCGAGAGACTAGCTCAATCCTCCTAGCGCAAAGCATCACACCCCGAGCTGGATACTTGTAGCTACTCAATCCATGATGCAATGCAGTGCCTTGGCAGTTCGTGGTCAAACAAGATTCAATTCGCCTTCTCGGAAAAAATCGAATTCCCGGAAAAGTTTTAATCTACTTTTTGTCCCATAGCTTGCTTTTTTGAAATTTCATCTATTCGAAATTCATTCATTGAAATATTGCACTTCCGAATATTCGAAATGATTGGGAAGATGAAAGCAGTCGACCCTCCTGAGGAGAAGTGCTACGACATTAGCTAAAGATTTCCAGCGTATCACAGTAACTTTTAATTGAAACCGTTGCTCTAGGAAATGCGAGATTGAGACGGAAGGAAAATTATTGAAAATGTGAGACTATCGCTTCGAGAAAATCGCAGAAAATAGTCAGAACTTATTCTATTATATGAACAAGAACGAATACGCAATAAATTGACTTTTAGTTTCAAAATAGGTATGAAACTGAAATGAAATTTGCAGTAAGACAACTGATGACATCACTGCTTCAATGGTGCTCCAATAAAACACTGAACCAGGACAACTCGTCCGAGCATGATATGATCAGTGAAACGTGATAAGACGATTTCGATATTTACATATGTTGCGAATCAGATCAAAAACATGGGCACGGTAGGCTTTAAACAAGCTTCTTGGTGGGCTTACACTGAATTCTACGCGAATTGCGCCTGTTCTCCCTGTTTTCAACACCAAATAAACGGTTGCACTTCGAATCCAAGGTACAGAATTTTTTCGGCAAGTTTTCACGTCTATTAGTGTTGCGAAACGCTGGGTCAATATGTCAGGAGATGTAAATAGGCATCAACAAGTTGAAACACGATTGGTTCACTCAATTGACAGTCTTTGGCCGCCTAGAATTTCAAATGGAGTGTTACCAATGTTACCAAGCTGACAGAAAAATTCTAAACATCAGGAATTAATCTTAAAACGGCTCACACAAATGGACCTCCCAATAAGTGTCGGAAAGCGTGCTCTACTGTCATTTGAATGAGCCGTCGAACGTTTGCGTCGGTCCGGGGACGAAACCCTCCCGCGGTGCGAATCGCGGGGCTTCTGGAGCCCGAAATCGATATGCTGATTCACCTAAATACAGAACGGGAGCGAGAATATTCATCATTCTCGCTGTAGGCCTACACAATTGCGACCGGAACATTCTTGTTTCCCGACCTGATCATATTTCAACTCGCTCACTGTATGATTTCATCATTCATTCGCGTCTTTTCGAGGCCTTTTCGGGTCCAATATGCCTTTCCAAATGGTTACATTTCATTTGTGAGGTTATTTTCGTATTGTGGCTGTTATCACGATTGGTGGCTCGTTTTCTCTATTGATTTCCGTTTTCAACGCTACCCTACACTTTTCTGATGTCATTCCATCCATTCATGAATTCAGCGACCTTATGATAGAATAACGATAAATAGACACATAAATGTGCTAGTGAGATGTTGTGGCATCCTAAAACAATGGAAAAGATGCATTTCAAAGACAGAAGTGGACGAAAATATGGTACCATTTAGCAAGAATTTTTTCCCGAATCACATAACCTCTTTGTGCTGAAGAAAGACAGAACTACGGATAGATCGCAACACAAACTGGAGTTTTTAAAATTGATCCGTTGAGTGTTGTGGAAAAGGTGAGTTGGGTAAAGTTCCTTGATGCGCACGGTTGATCAAACACTTGATTCCAGAAAGAAACATTTTCAGCCCAAACTTCGCCCAAAGGGGTTATTTGGAGTCTGAACATGACTACAAGGTCCATTCTCAGGTTCTCAGAAGGTTACTGTTAGCTGCAATAGGAAAGGTATCAGTTGTCTACAGTAACCTTCCGCAATCTTTTGAAAAACTGGAAATGGGCCTTATATTCGTGTTCTGCGCTCTGTTTCCCAAGGTCCAAGTTTGGGCTGAAAGTGTCCGAATTTCTAAAAAAAAGATTCTTGTTGTTTTGATCTACTCAGGCGCATTAAGTGAATTTAACGCTTCAAATTGTTTTTTTTCATCTCCCCACAACAGTCAACAGATCACTTTTTGAAACGCTAGGTTGCGTTGGGATCAGTCCTTAATGAGATCACGGCCGGCTTCTGCGCACAACCTCACTCCTTCCTTGTAGGATTCGAGATCTTGCCTGGACAGTCTGCTTGGAAAGACTGGATTTTTTTTCGGTTCCAGCGACTTCCGCAAGCAATTTGTTCCAAGTCCTAAACACCGAACACAAATGAAATTGATAAGCTGCCTCTAGGGAAAAAAATTCGTTTAAGTTGGATTCGGGACAGGGGCTCTCTAGACACAGAGGGAGGAGTTGTCCCGCCTTTTGCGGCTCTAATTTCACTCGGAACCACTTCGCTCGCGTTGAGTGGCGTGATGCTTTAAACTGCAAAAACGGGGGAACTCTTTCCTCGGTGTGTATTATACATTGGATCCGAATCCAAAAAATTCGGATACTCGGATTTCGGATAACTCAAAAATCAAAGGTCGCTGATATCCGACTCAAACGGATAGATTCAAAATAGCAAGATCGGATAATCCGAGTCAATCGGATAGGCAGGCGGAACGGATAGTCGGATTTTGGATCACTCGGATTTTGACCTTTTTTCGGTGAATCGGAATCCGAGTATCCGAGTCGGATATCCGGTCGGATACAAGATGGTATAATTCAAAAAGTTTATCGAAAATTGATAGTCGTGTGAAAATCCTCAAAAAATATTTTTCTACCTTACTATGATAAACGAACTCATTGATAATCATCTTTATCACGAAATATTTGCAAACCAAACAGATGTGATCACCTTTCACAATCTCTTCAAAGTGAGAGTGATGTTAAAGCATTAGTCTAAAAGAGTATCAATCCTTCACATCGAATTCGTAAATACCCGCGAATTACTGTCTAATCCACTTAAAAAAGGATTGCCCGTTCGATCAATACACATGGTTTTTGGTAGGCAATCGAACCCTCAATGCGCCATAAGGGGCATGGTATATTTTTGCGACACACTGTCGCGTCGCTCTGCACAGCGACAGCGACCGCCGGTCGCGAAGCTTCTACCCTTTTAACCTGTCACTATTGCAGTGTGTTGCAAGCTTCGGCCGCGACAGGGACAGTGGCAGCGACAGGCTTCAGCTCATTTGCAGTATGTCGGCCCTCCGCGTCACGTCGCTGCGACAGACACGCGATAATCGTGCCTACGACGACCGATGCCGTTGTTACGATGCAGGTCCCGCAGTGCTAGATTGCATGCCTGTCGGTCATGACAGCGGCAAAGTATACCATACCCCTAAGAGCCTTTCAGAGTGGCCTCGCAGCAGAACTCGCTGTCGCGGTGACGGTGTGAGTGATGTGGGGTGAGGGGTGCTACGCAGCGCAAACTGTGCCGTGAGCATAGCTTCGTTGGGTGGAGCCATGTACTCCACCAACCTTCACCCCTGGGCAGGTGAAGTGGGGAACCTTCACCATTGGGAAAACCGGTGAAACGCCCCGAAAAAGAATGAAAGTGACCCAACACTCATGCAAGTCATTTTCAAGAGTGGGTGGGTGTCACTGCCGGTTTTTCGGCCATAACTTTTTTACCCTAAAAGATAGCCTTTTGGTGAAGGTTGTTTATGGAATCCCCATAAAATTCTGCTTCGACTAGCGTTTCAGTTTTCAAAAATACGTTCCCCTTCTACAAGCCGATTTCAGTTTATAAAGTGCATTTTTTTCGCCTGAAGTTATCGGTTTTTTGTCCATAACTTTTTTGTGCCTGGAGATAGACCTTTGGTGAAGCTTGTTTTTGAAATCTACGTAAAAATTCTGCGTCGAACGATTTATCGGGTTCCTAACTTTGCTTGCTCCATTAGCCAGCTAGGTCGGTGGAGCCGAGCTCCGTAGTTATCGCCATAGGGTGATCTCGCCTCTATGGTGTAAGTAGGAGACGCAGCGTTCTCCTGGAGCCTACAACGGAGCTTGGCTCCACTAACCTGGCTGGCTTATGGAGCAAGCAAAGTTAGGAATCAAATGTATCATTAAACGCGGAATTTTACGTAGATTTCGAAAACAACCTTCACCAGAGCTCTATAATAAACGGTTAGAGAGTTATAGGCTGAAAACCGGTGTTTCGTAAAATAAATTAGGCTGAAGGATCGAGAAAATATTTTTGCAAACTTGAAACACTAGTCGAACCAGAATTCCATTGTGATTCCAAAAACAACCATCACCGAAGGTCTATCTTCAAGCACAAAAAAGTTATGGACGAAAAACTGATTGATTTGGTGAAGGAAACGTTACTTCATAAATTGAAATCGGCTGAGAGACTGGAAACGTATTTTTCTCAACATCAAAACATTATTCGACGCGAAATTCCATGGAGACTTTAGAAACAGCTCCGTTCAAAGACTCGCCTTGAAGGGCAAAAATTTTTTGAGCGAAGAACGGGTAGTTTTTCGAAAATCGCTTGGAAAATTTTTCTGAAAAGATTTTGACTCCAAGACAGCTCAAAGGAAATTTTTCATGACCTAGGCAGATCACTTCATTAAGAATAGTGAATTTCAAAAGAAGGTTAGCTAACGAAAAAAATGTTTCAAAAAAATGATTAATGATTAATAATGATTGAAAAAATATACTGAATGCAAAAAAAAGGATTGAGAAAACGTCAAATTTTGTAGTTGCAAGCCTATAGGGAACCTTCACCATTCCTCACTCAGGTATCCTAAACAGCCTTCACCTCTCGGACTGCTGTCTCCACCCCAACGAACCTATGGCCGTAAGAGGGAGGCGACCGCGCTTTCAGAGTGCGCGAGCTAGCAGCGACGGCAGCAACGTCGCGCGGTGGAAATTATTTCGACCATTTTTGTCTCTGCCGTCCCTCCTTAGTTTCTTTCTATTTGTTGATGTTACTTTGTTACTACCTGTCCATAAACTCTCTATAAAAATAATTATTTCCCCTATTTCACTGTTTTCTCCAATCGAACAAACGGTGGCGAAGAGGTAAGAGACGCAGAGACAGAAATATGATTTGGCGACCAGCCATGGTCACGCCCACTTTCTCTCGCTCTGGAGAGCGACGTCAAAAAATTTCGCAGCGGCGCCACTCTGAAAGGCCCTATAGTCGCACAGACAACTCAAACCAAGAGAATCAATGCCAATTATGAGCAAAATCTGCGCTGATGATGTGCAGAAAATGCGGCGTAAATTTTACGATGCGCGCTAATTGGATGTCTGCAGTGTACAGGCTATAAAAGGGCGAAGTTCACTTGGTTCTTGGTTCATCAATCGAGGCGTCTCGCTCGCCGCTCGCGCCTCGAATGATGTGAATTACGACGTTTTATAGAGGGTAACTACGCACCTGTATGGCTACTGTGGAATGGAATATCGAGTCGTGACATGAGATACGCTTGTTTGAGTCACAGGACATGCCGAATTAACCAATATCCGACTCATTATCCGATCCGAATCATGACATTTTTCGGACATTCGGTATCCGAATCATTATCCGACTCATGGTACATTTCGGTGATTCAGATTTTGAATCAAACGGATTTTGGCGTTTTTTCGGTGAATCGGATTTTGAATCATTCGGATTTTGACGTTTTTTCGGTGAATCAGATTCTGGATCATTCGGATTTTGACACTTTTTCGGTGATTCGGATTTTGGATCATTCGGATTTTGGCGTTTTTTCGGTGAATCGGATTTTGAATCATGAAAATTTCGGTTCATTCGGATGGATATCCGAAAATGAGTGAGTCGGATCCAACGTATAGTGTGTATGTAGACAGCCCCTGTCCCGTTGAATTCTATGTTTTTCGTGCACAGTCACGAGTAAATTGGGAAAGATTTTCAAACGAAATATCACAAAAACCTTGCTTGGTCTTAAAGGCAGTGTCCACGATGAAAGGTTGACCTCTTTTTGCAGGAACGTAAGCTTCGGGCCCACCAAAGTACAGTTCACCTCCGCACTGCCGTTCAGTCCGCAAAGTGCACGCTGATTGCGAAATCGTGCTGCGGCGCGGTTGCGAGCATCCTCAGACAAGGATGTGGGATCATCCGGGCGCTTTTCGCCTTTGGTGCCCGGGTGATCCCACATCCCTGTCTGAGGATACTCGCAACCGCGCCACAGCACGATTTCGCAATCAGCGCGCACTTTGCGGACTGAAGCCCCCGTCATAGTCGGTGGATCTACTGAGTCCCACCCGGTCGATACGCACCGAATTCGTGGGAAATGGGTGGAAAAAAATCAACCCACTCAGTCCGACTGCGACCGTCTGATGCCCACCGCAATCCCCCCGGTCGATACTGATATTTTTCATGCGTACAAGGGCGGGGCCAATGCACCGACTGAGTCCCACCCGGTCGATATAGGTGTTTCTCACGTGATTTGGGTACATTTTTTTCGGCCGACTGCGACCTGCCGAGTCCCGCCGCATCTCGACTCTCGTCGTCTGCGCTCTGCCCCACCTGCTGCTGATACGGAAATCAGATTCAGACATGTTGAAAACAAGAAAAATCAGCCACCAAACACGTTCCGATTCACAGCTGAGGTGATAATGGTCACTATCGATTGCGTGTTTCGCAGAGGAGCTGGTTGGTGCTGGGGGCAACCGGACTCAGTGGGACTCAGCAGGTTTTTCTCACCCCGGACTCAGCAGGTTTTTCGACGAAGTCTGACCGGGGCCTGAACGGCAGTGCGGAAGTGAACTGTAGGGACGGAAGTATGACGAAAAACGGCCAAAAATTGCGTGAAAATCTCGTGGACCAGTCGAGCCATTGGATCACCCCGCCCACGCCATATAACATTTGTCCGTCGTTCGTTTCACCAAAGAAACAGTTGCCGAAATTTTGAATACACTTATCCCGGAAAATTCTAATATCCAAACATTGGCATTTAACCATAAAAATTCTTAAGAGTTTTCAGTACACGAAACAGAAAATAAAGCCACTTGCCTTGGAACTCCGAAGCTCAAAACCATTTGCGACGTTTGGTTCGACGTTTGCTCCGCAGTTGCAAAGCACAGCAACAGGCGGAAATAAATATTTAAGAGGTTTTCAAAACAGCTTTTCTGCCCGATATTCGAGAATTCTATAGGGCTATCTCCTATTAACCTCTACTTCGGAATTCGCCTACTCAAAAACTGAAAATTATAATACGTTTTTTTGTCGTGAACGCTGCCTTCAAGGCATAAATGCAAGTCAAGCTGTGCTGGGGGATATGTAGGTTATCTAATCCTAGAATATCTAATCGAGCTACATAATCTGTTGTTTCTCTATTTGGGAATACTTTGGCAAATCATTGATGCCTCCGAGATTAGAATCTGCAAATTTTCACCCTGAAATTTCGAGATGTCAAGAAGGATTTTCCGCTTTTTGGCTATAAATTGAAAGAATTTAGCTTTTCGCTTCGGCCGTTCGGCACGTTTTTCTCAAAAAATACAGATGAAATGTAGTCGAAGCGGTCAAAGGGAGATTTTCAGTTCAAGATTATCGCGGCTCTCAAGCTAGTTTTATTTTGCATTATTCTTATATCGAATCACTCTATTACACACGTTAGGCCGGCGTTCTTTTGCCAGCATTGTTTCGCCTTGAAATATCGATCCGCGCGATAAGCGCGCAGTAAACAGAAGAAAAACTCTAATCGTTATCAGAAAAGGTTCGGTTGAAAGTTAATATTTTGATTCAATTTCAACATCAGCATTATTACTACGCCTTTCCACTGGCGGACGTGGGCTCACTTTGTTATATTTTCGGCCCACCTGCTGTCGATCCCGCTGGTGATTGGAAACAGATTTTGTGAAGTTTGTGTAAAATCTTCGTCTTGTGCTTCCGACAAATCACAATTTGTGTTAGAAATTATTTCGACCCCTCCCTCCCTCGGTGTGGCGTCGGGTTATGAGAATTTGTCGCGAACGTTGAATTTCGTGGGGAGCCTTGAAATTTTTTATTGAAAAATGAAAATTTTGGAGGTAGACCATAGCTTGAATTGACCCTTTGTAAGCTAATTTTTAAAAATTGCAAACATTTGAATATGGTTATTGGAATGGGCCAGGGTGTAATTGGATCCGAAATGAAGGTATTCGGATTCCGTATCATTCGGAAACAAGGTCGCGGATATCCTATTCGATCGAATAGATTCACATTGGCAACAACGGACAATCCGAAACATTCGGTCCCGGAGACGAGTACAACTGGATTTCGAATCAATCTGAAAATTACGTTTTCCGGGTGAATCAGATTATGAAACATTTGGAAATAGACGTTTTTTTTTAGTGAAAAAAGAATTTGAATAGTTAAAATTTCGAACCGTTCAGGTGGACGTCTGAAATAAAATGATTCCGCGTGTTCAATGGGAAGATAGTGAAATTTCTTGAAAAAAGAAATCGGTAGGGCCTCGTACCGCCATCAAAATCACCGTAATCCATCACAACCCCTCAATCGATCCCGCTCTCGCGTTCATGTTCTCGCAATCATTATTGAACACATATTCTTCATGTTGTCAAAACGGACATAGCATTTCTTGTTTTTCGTCTTATTCTAACTGTTACTGTGTAATTACTCTATTGTACCACCATTCGTTTCCCTATACGGAACCATTTAACACTTTTGTGAGTGTCAGGTCAATGGTGTACACTGTCGCTGTCATGAGCGATAGTCATGACGTTTAACACAAATCGTGCCGGGACCGGCACAGGATCAACGGCACTGCCCGTCGTAAGAACTGTTGTGCTGCCGAGATGTCGTACGTTCGTGCCGTGGCAGTGTGGAGGAAAGAAGATCGCCTCCGTGCAAACCGACGTCAACCCCTCCGAGAAGAGGGTTTTTGTCATGGGAGAGGTGCTGGTCGGCCGCAGCTCTCCTGAGGATTTTATTACAAAGGGCCGGCGTCGAGAGGAATCCAGGTCCAGCACGGAAGTATCCGAGTGCCACCTGCGGCGAGGATGTTACCTGGCATAAAACAAGTGTCCAGTGCTTCGGATGCCAAAGGTGGGTGCACTTCTCCTGTTCGGGCCTCAGTTCTGTGAGGCATCATGACTCATCCTTTCGTTGTGTTCTATGCTCTGCCCCCAACAACTCTGATTCCTCAATTACCAACCGCCCCCTCTCCATTGTTCACATTAATCTCAACGGCCTTCGCAACAAGTTATCTGAACTCTCTCTATTCGCACGTTCTCATCACCCGGATGTTATCATGGTTCAAGAAACCAAGCTCTCTCCATCTACCACTTATCCCCAACCTAACATTCCGGGCTACACCGCCTATCACATGCCAAGGACAGCTCTTGGGGGCGGAGTGTCTACTTTCGTTCAATCTGCCTTACCTTCTCATATTATCCCTAATACTCCCTAAGGACGGTACTCTCAGTACATTCCTGTCCACCTCCCCCTCAAAACCCCTTTATCTCTATTTAACATATATAT
Source organism: Aplectana chamaeleonis (assembly GCA_029168955.1). Lineage (NCBI taxonomy): Eukaryota > Metazoa > Nematoda > Chromadorea > Rhabditida > Cosmocercidae > Aplectana > Aplectana chamaeleonis. The sequence continues at coordinate 1,674,040 of JAPDOI010000042.1, read as the reverse complement.
TCCTCCTATATCATCTTGTCCCCCTCTTATAATCCTATTCCCCTCCTTAAGCAGTTGTACGACTGCTCACTCTCCCCTTCAGCTGTCTTTGCGGGTGACTTCAATGCTCACACGTTCTGTTCCGCTCTTGATTCTGACGCCAGAGGAAGATGTCGAAGAATGGGCTGAGAGTGTGACCTGGTTATCCTCAATGATGACCAGCCCACTCGTCTCCCTGCCAACGGCCGACCTTCTAGCCCAGACATCTCTCTTGTGTCATCCAATCTCTCTAATGCTTGCACGTGGTCCACATCCACAACTCTCTCCAGTGATCACATTCCCGTCTTTGTCTATATTGATCTCTCTGACTCTCTTGCCCCTTACTCTGGTTTTCGTCATCGTACTTATCTTAATTTAGGCCTAGCAGACTGGACCCTGTTCAGAGATGTTGCACTTCGCCATGCGGTCGACTACCCATGGAATGGTGATGTTCATCAGAAAGAGCGCCATCTAACAAGTGCCATCCGCAAGGCCATGAAAGCAACAATTCCTGAGGGTCGTGTCAAGACCTTTTTTCCAAATGTCAGCAGGAAATACTGCAGAAGATAAGAACCAGAGATGAGAAGAGAGCCGCAGACCATCTAGACCCGGACATAGCTGTGCTGGATAACGAGATCAAGCAGGATCTGGATAAGAACAAGAAGGAATGCTGGGAGAAGTTCACTGAAAAGCTGAATTTCAAGGCTGACGGAACTACGACGTGGAAAGTGTTGAGGAAAATTTCCGGCAAGTCCGCTCCCTCGATGAGCTCCGCTATTGAGTTCGAGGAGAACGTCTTCAAATCAGGGAAAGCGGCTGCTTATGCGCTCGGCAAGAACTTCTTCATCACACGTGCCAAGCGAGGCGTGCAGAACAGAGTCACGGTTAGAGAACTGAGCCGGTTGCCGCTCATGAACGCTTCTGAGGCCTTTACTCTCACGCAAGTAGAGAAGGCTATCAAGGAAATGCGGAATTCGAAGGCTATCGGACCTGACGGTATCTCCCCAGCCATCCTGAAGAAGCTTCCCACGGAACTTCTACCGATGCTTGCAGATATCATTAACACTTCTTTCCAGACCTGCACTCTACCCCAAGCTTGGAAGACAGCCAATGTGATACCGTTGCCAAAGCCAGGCAAGTCCCAAAGCACAGCAAAGGGCTTTCGACCAATAAGCCTGTTATCGCCCTTCGCTAAATTAGCTGAAAAGTTGATCGTGACGGACCTGGCTGATCAAAATGAGCGACAGCAGCATCAGCATGGGTTCAGGAAACTTCACTCCACTACTACAGCTCTATTGGAGATCGTGAGCTTTGCGGTCGATGGGTTCAACATGAGAAAGCCCCTGAGAACGGTGGCCGTCGCCCTCGACCTGAGCAAAGCATTTGACTCTGTTAACTTGGGACTGCTGTCCGAGAAACTGCTCAAGTCGTCGCTACCATCATGGCAGAAGCGATGGATTGCAGCGTTCACTAAAGGCCGCCGTGCTAAGGTTCTGTTCCAGAATCATGTATCCGATAGCATTCCAATAGCAGCCGGTGTTCCGCAAGGCGGAGTGTTGTCCCCTGCCCTATTCAGCCTGTATCTTGAGGACATTCCCGAGCCTCCCAATGATGTAAGGATTGTTATGTATGCCGACGACATCACCATCATGTGCCAGGATCGTGACCTGCAGATAGCCGCTAACAAGATCAGCGCCTATCTCGTCGAGTTGAAGCTCTTCCTCGATAAAATGATGCTCACAGTCTCTGCCGCAAAATCCTCTGTTTCAGTGTTCACAACGAACACCAAGGAACACAGTACCCATCCAGATGTCAAATGGGATGGTGACCTGTTGCCAGCAGCGAAATTCCCCAAGCTGCTTGGCCTTATTCTTGATCCCTCACTGAAGTTCCACAAAAACGCGGAACAGAAACAAACAGTCGTCAGGGCTAGACTTAATATCTTGAGAGCTCTCGGAGGAACATCATGGGGAAGCAGCCGAGAGACTATATTGAGAACCTACAGAGCAATACTTCAGCCGGCTCTGGAATATGCGGCACCAGTGTGGCAGCACCTGGTGTCTGACAGCTCCTGGAATAAGCTGCAGCGTGTACAGAATGCTGCGCTTAGAATTGCTACCGGTTGTGCAAGGAGCTCCCCGGTGGAGCATCTTCACGCGGAGGCCTGCATATTGCCGGTCAAGGAGCATTGTGAACTCCAGGCACAGCAGATGTATATTAATGTTCTGAGGCAGCCGAATCATCCGTCAAAGAGAATCATGAAGCCCATAAGAGAGGTCGATTAGGACGCCGTTCGCCGATGCTCCTCGAAAAGTTGATGTACAGAGATGGGCCGACTCCAACATGGAAAGGCTTCGTCTTCTGCGTGAGGAGCACACGCAATTTGTTCGAGGATATCTAGCAAAGGCGGCTGTGAACCCTATCTTGGGAACGGTGCCGCCTCGGGTTTGCGAGTCCGAGTCTCAACTCGGCAGACGAGCCAGATGTGCTCTTGCATCGCTGCGCTGTGGTCACTCTATTCTGCTCATGTCTTACGTCAACAAGATCGACAGCAGCCGACCAGACGCATGCCCGGACTGTGGTGCTCCCGGACACGACACGGCGCACTTGTTCATGTGCCCGAAGAGACCTACCTCCTTAACAACAATGGACCTTTGGACGAATCCTGTGAAGGCCGCCCAGTTCCTCAACCTATGACAAAAACCACTTTGAGGCTGCAGAAGAAGAAGAAGAAGAAGAACAGTTGTCGCGTGTCCGTCGCAGTGACCTGTTGCGGGGGGCTGACACACTGTAAATATGTCAATGCCTGTCGTTGCCACTGTCGCTGTGCAAAGCGACGCGACACTCTTATGGAGGATCGCCTACTCGTTGGCAAGAGCGTACGCGGAAGAAGAAGTCGTCTACAACTGCCGTCATCCTTCCGAAGTCAAAGGTCCTCTACTATACCTCCCAGAATTCACTTTTCACTAGTCCTGGAGCGAATTTTTTTGGTTGCGGGTCAGCATAAACCGGCGCTGCTGATCCGTTGTCTACTCATCCGTGCCGGAATCGAAGCGAACCCTGGACCCCCTCGTCGGACTCGATGGCCCTGCACCCAGTGTGGTACCTCAGCCGCTGCAAGGAGCGTCCAATTTATCAAGTCCAGGAAATGGACTCATGTGAGGAAATGTTCCGGTCTCAAGTCCTTCAAGGATGCGGACAACTCATACGTGTGCCCGAACTGGCCGGCATCTCAACCTCAACGTTCAAGTCCCGATTCTCTGAAGATAATCCAATGGAATATCAATGGTTTTCGCAACAAATCAGCGGAAGAAATTGTGGGACTTCAAGAGACTAAACTGGACCCAAATCACGGATCACCGGTTGTTCGAGGCTACACATGCCTGAGAAACGACAGAACGAGCTCTGGAGGTGTGGCCTTTCTGGTTAGAAACGACTTACAGTGCAGTGTGATCACTCCAACAACTAGCGATGGTACCACGGAATCTCCATAGCTCTCCATAGCTATCCATACGATCTCCATAGCTGTGGAAACGAAGGCTGGATCTGTTCACATTCACAACCTCTACTCTCCGCCAAGATCCTCATGCTCACCCTCATACGAGCTGTCTATCGCCCAATTCCTGACATGCGGGAAGTCCACAATCGTCGTGGGAGATGTCAACGCGCACAGTCCTCTATGGTCAGAGGGTGAGGAGGACCAACGTGGACAGAACCTCGAAGAGGAGATAGCGCATTTCGTGATTCTCAATGATGCCCCTCACCCTTCTAGGAAGCCGACGTTTAGAAGACCGTCGTCACCGGACCCCTCGCTGTGAACACAGGGGCGAGTGACCACCTCCCGATCCTGATGGAGTTCAAAAGCGAGGCCCTCATATCTTCCTCACCGAGAACCACGTTCGTTAACTTCAAAAAGGCGAACTGGTTCAAGCTTTCGTCTGTGCTGGAACAGCAATCTGCTGGTTTTGACTTCCGAGCAAACCCACTGGAGATGGATCGATTCCTGACATCAGCCGTAAGGACAGCAACGTCACAATCTATCCCTAAGGGTAGGCGTAAGGCTTTTATGCCGGGACTGTCGGATAACGCTAAGGACCTGATAAGGGAAAGAGACTCGATTCGTAAAACGGACCCCACCAACACCAGGATTCCTGAGCTGAACAGAGAAATCGCAGATGAAGTGAGGATGGACCGACAACAGACTTGGAGAGCGTTTGTGGAAGGCATAGATCATCGTACAAACTCCTTCAAGCTATGGGCAACCATGAAAGCTTTGGATGGCCGTTTAGCGAAACCCGATCCCATCCAAATTCTGCATAAGGGCAAGCCGTTGAACAACAAGAATGCGGCCAACCTTCTATGGAAACAGTTCAGTTCGCCATGCCCTCATCAAAGCCTGAAATCGTCACGAAGGACCTCCCGATGGATCAAAAACTTTTCGAGAGAAGACGTCCCACTCATTACGACCGCCCTTATTGAGGCCGCCTTGAAGAAGTGCAAGCCGTCCAGAGCGTCGGATAAAAGTGGTGTGGCCCCCATCATAATCAAACATTCAGGACCAATTTTTGAATGCCTCGGAGCCCTTTTCAACAGAACCCTGTCAACTGGACTGATTCCGGCATCGTGGAAGGAGGCAAGAATCTTCCCACTCCTGAAGCCCGGAAAACCTGCTGAGGATATAAACAGCTACAGGCCTATTTGGATAATCTCATCTATGGCCGGCACTTTTGAAAGAACCATTCTTCCTACACTAGAGGCGCACATTCAAATCCCTGGATTGCAGAATGGTTTTCGGAAAGGCTTCTCTACCACCTCAGCGTTGGTCGAACTCACCGGATTCATTACAGATGGGTTAAACGAGAAGAGACCGCCTAGCCGCTCAATTATGGTCGCACGCGACTTGAAGAAAGCCTATGACACTGTCGTTATCTCCATGCTTTGTCAAAAGCTTGCGGAGTCGTCCTTGCCGAGAGGTTTAGCCCGCTGGATCTCTAGCTACTTGAAGGGCGGAACAATACGGACAGAATTTAGAGGCCAGATGTCCAACCTAAGATTGGTGCGCTCCGGGGTACCGCAAGGTGCGGTTCTCTCTCCGCTCCTGTTTTTTTTTCTACATCGCAGAACTCCCGGCACCACCACCAGAAACACGCCTAGTCGGATATGCGGATGACCTAACTTTGGTCGCATCACATCCAGATGTGGAAACCTGCGAAAAACGCCTGAACGACTATATTCCGATGCTAACAAAGGCCCTGGAAGATCTACATCTTCAACTGTCGCTCCAGAAGACCACTGTCTCTCTTCTTACAACACATCCTGCTCACACAAGGTGCTGAGTTGATCGCAAAACGCTTGGCTCCGGGCGAGATTGAACCAGCATATTCCCTTTCCGGGGGAGCGCCTTATCGCACTGCACCACCGTAGCCCCAGCGCCGCTCTCACTCAACTGCTCGGTAAATCTTCACCGAAGCAATCATCCTTTCACCCGCATAACGCACTGCACCACCGTAGCCCCAGCGCCGCTCTCACTCAACTGCTCGGTAAATCTTCACCGAAGCAATCATCCTTTCACGTACAACACATCCTGCTCACACAAGGTGCTGAGTTGATCGCAAAACGCTTGGCTCCGGGCGAGATTGAACCAGCATATCTTGACATAAGGGCATCATCTTGACAGGTCTACGACTGTTAGATAGTCTCTGACGGTATTCCTGTTTCATCCCGTTATGCGGGTGAAAGGATGATTGCTTCGGTGAAGATTTACCGAGCAGTTGAGTGAGAGCGGCGCTGGGGGTACGGTGGTGCAGTGCGAGGAGGCGCTCCCCCGAAAAGGGAATATGCTGGTTCAATCTCGCCCGGAGCCAAGCGTTTTGCGATCAACTCAGCACCTTGTGTAAACATACTTTAACGTGCACTGCGACGTTGAACTGCAGTTACGGCAAAAACCATCCAAAAATCGTGTAAGACTTAACTAGGGCATCATCTTGACAGGTCTACGACTGTTAGATAGTCTCTGACGGTATTCCTGTTTCATCCCGTTATGCGGGTGAAAGGATGATTGCTTCGGTGAAGATTTACCGAGCAGTTGAGTGAGAGCGGCGCTGGGGCTACGGTGGTGCAGTGCGATAAGGCGCTCCCCCGGAAAGGGAATATGCTGGTTCAATCTCGCCCGGAGCCAAGCGTTTTGCGATCAACTCAGCACCTTGTGTAAACATACTTTAACGTGCACTGCGACGTTGAACTGCAGTTACGGCAAAAACCATCCAAAAATCGTGTAAGACTTAACTAGGGCATCATCTTGACAGGTCTACGACTGTTAGATAGTCTCTGACGGTATTCCTGTTTCATCCCGTTATGCGGGTGAAAGGATGATTGCTTCGGTGAAGATTTACCGAGCAGTTGAGTGAGAGCGGCGCTGGGGCTACGGTGGTGCAGTGCGATAAGGCGCTCCCCCGGAAAGGGAATATGCTGGTTCAATCTCGCCCGGAGCCAAGCGTTTTGCGATCAACTCAGCACCTTGTGTAAACATACTTTAACGTGCACTGCGACGTTGAACTGCAGTTACGGCAAAAACCATCCAAAAATCGTGTAAGACATCCTGCTCAAGCGAGATACGTGCCGAAAGTGTTCATAAATGGGACGCAAATCACGCAAGAAAGAAATCCGACGATTCTCGGCTATCATTTCGATACTATGATGACGGGACGACTACACGCGGAAGCTGTTCGTAAGAAGACGGCTAAAAGAGCGAACCTCCTGAAAGTGTTGGCAGGAAGGAACTGGGGACAAAGCAAAGAGCTGCTCACATTGACCTACCGTGCCATCGGACAATCCGTGATGTCATACGCTGCTCCAGCCTGGAGCCCGCTCATTGCATCGTCTCACTGGGACCGGTTACAAGCGTGTCGAAATGCAGCCTTGAGGACCGCGACGGGAAGCCTGGCTATGGCGAGCACCACCCACCTGAGTAACGAGACGGGAATCATGCCAGTCCAAGCTCACAATGAGATGCTGACTCTTCAATATCGTACGGTTGCGACAGTCGACCCAGAACACCCATCGCACGACAAGATGAAGAAGTCGGAACCGCCTAGACAGATCAGGAAGCATGTCAGATCTGTTAAGTCAATGTCGTTAAGACCTGGAACTGCAGAGAGCATTCGGAAAGAAGTTCACAAGGAGTTTGTAAAAGGGTTCTTGGGTACTATGAACTCTCCCCTGCTAAATGGACCGCCGCCCAGGGTTGAGCAGGCCGTTGTGCCGATTTCCGGCGGAGGTACGACCCCCCTGTTCACCAGCATTTTTTTTATTCCAAATTTTTTCCAACCCCCTCCGTGGGACTGGGACGAAAAAATGATTATTTTTTTTGAGTGGCAAATTTACCTCACTTTGCCTCACCACGTGGTTTGGAGAAGGATCCTATTTTTCTCTTTTAACTTTGACGACCCCCCATTTTCAATTTTTTCCGGAAATTTCCAAAACCTTTACGACCCCCCATTGTGCCGGATCACAACGGTGCTCAACCCTGCCGCCGCCGAAGATTGCGAAGGAGGAGGAGACTTTGCCAAGATCAAGTCGGGCAGGGCTATCCCAGCTCCGGAGTGGTTTCTACTCGAAGTCGCAATGGTATCTGCATAAGATAGAGGAGCAGCCGATAACCCACTTTGCCCTTACTGCGGGCTCGAGGAACACAGTACCTCACATGTTCTCATGCTCTGGAAAGCCAACGCACCTTACAATCGAAGATCTCTGGCTCAAACCAGTGGAAGTCGTCAATTTTCTGTATATTTGATAATTCATTGACTGTCACTTTGATCATATAAGTATGAAAAAAGAAACAAAAAAAAGAGCTAAAAAAAGACAAGAAAAAAAAAGAGGTTTGAATAACGCCCCATCCCGGGATCCTCCAAAGAAGAGGATCCAAATCTGCTTTGATTATGTCGTCTACGTGCCGGAAGTTGGATCCAGGATCAGTGTATATGGTGGGAGATGGGCAACAGCAACAACAACAACAACAGAGCGACGCGACCGTTTGTCGCAAAAGTATACCATTGGCCTGATCCGGGCCTTAAACCAGTCTCCGTCGCAGTGCATTGCACAGCGACAGCATTTGCAGCGACAGCAACTTCGGCACATTTACAGTATGTCATCCCTCCGCGACAAGATGATGCGACGGACACGCGACAACTGTTTCTACGACAGCCGATGCCGTCGCTCCGATGCGGGTCTCTCCGCGAATTGTGCTAGATTACATGCCTGTCGCCTGTAGAGGTGTAAAAACGCGTCAGAAAATTCTCGGCCTGCCATCGTTCTCCGAGGGCTTTTCGGGACATTTCGCATCGTCAGCCGGATCGCTTTTAAAAGCGATTTAAATCGTACAGCACCATGCAGGGACCCAAAAAGGACCGAAGACGGGATTCTTAGTTTTCGAATTCTTGAAAATCGAAGCATGATTTTCACACTTCCCCCTTGACAATTTTGTCAGCGGCAAAATTTACTATCGGGGATGAAGCCCCAATAGCATTCTTTCTCCATTTCTCAAGAAATGAGGAACTCCGGCTCTAAAACACCCCAATCACTCAATGAAGGGGGCTCCTGTGTGAACCTGAATGGGCGAATCGGCTCTTCACCCGTTGCGTAAGCGTATCGTACGCCGCGCGGGTTCCATCAATCGTTCCACGTGCGCGTTCCAGGTGATTTACCGGAGTTGTTTTGTCCGGTAGGAGACCGCTTCGCTTTACTTCGGTCTTCTACAGGACAAAACAGCTCCTGTGGGAGAACGCGACCGTCGTTTTCTCCTGTAGGAGTCCACTGCCAGTGTCGGAGGAGCTGTCTGTGATTGCACAAACACAGCCCACCATGCAGCTGTTCAACCTTTTCCAAGAAAATTTCGCATACCATGTAAGTTGGGCTTCTTAATGAACGTTAAAGTCCCTGGAAAGTTTCTTGATATGAGCCATGCGTTGAGGTTTCTCTTCAACAGACAAGTTAGTAAAATCTATTCTAGGCTCACCGTCAGCAGGGAGGATATTCAGTGAGTACTAGTTTAGCGATGGGGTGAAAAACGCGTACCAAAAATATGTCTGCTCCACCCACAATGTCGTTGCGTAATTAATATCCATAAGTGTTCATTTTGCATTTCTCGCTAATCGTTAGTAATGTGCTGTCTATAAAATTCACAGAAATCCTTGTTTCAGAGAGAATGAACCCTGCCGATTCGTCTCGCCTAACACAATACAAGAACAAAGGAAAGGATACGATCTTGAAAAGCAGCAGAGTCGATGAGGTGAGCACATTGTCTTCAGTTTCGGTTTTATTGAGTATTTTTGGGTCCACAGATCGCATCTGCTACGCATTTGTGCGGTTTTCTCAATCTGGGGGTCATATTGGTTTGGAAAAGGGGCTTATGCTTCCCAAAAGCTGCCAAACGTCGATTAAAAGAAGTTAGAAGGTGGTGTTCACGTTTTTTTTTGAGTGGTTGGAGCGTGTTAGACGAGTAAGCGATCCTCTGCCAATATCAACCGACGCGGTGATTTGTCCTGATCAGAGTCATCGTTTGTGCCTCTTTTAAAAAAGCCGCGATGCAGCTACGCGAGGGATGATGGATTTTCGTTCCCCACAACGGCTTCGCGGACCTTGAAGAAAGCAGGGTGAGATGCGTTTTAGGGGTCTGGTTAACCATTGTGACGGATATGCACCCCTGTCTTTGGTGGGACCAGCATGGATTCCTGACGCATATGCGACCTTGGTTTCATATTATGTTCACGTGACCATGAATTCATCATCCATGCTGGTCTCGCCAAGAACAGGGGTGCTGTAAATCACGGGCAGGCCACGGGCTCTCGACCACTACTTGCACGTAACGGAAGTTTGACGCAGTGGAGAAAAATGTAGTTTTCTGTAGCCCTGATCACGACTCTGATTTGAAACAAGAAACTTCGGCAGTGGTTATACTCTGAAGCAGGTCTGTCGCGGTCGTATAAGGTGACATCGCTGCGAGTTGCTCGCAGTGCGAGAAGTTGGGGGCGTGGCCCAGAAACTCTAGCAACTAGCTGTTAGAGTCTGCTAGTTGCGGGAAGTGCGAGAACCTGGATCAGGGTTGAGCATGAGTCACTGCGTCATATTGAATCAGGGAACGAGTTGCCGTGGAGCGCACAAAGAATTCTTGATGGACAGGACAACAATGCTTGACCCTGCTATCCTTACAACATGAAAAAGCACCCACAAAAGAGCAACCGCATATGTACTAAAAAACAAACATGATATTTTTTGATGTCATGTGTAAGTTTTTACTTTCATTGATATGCATCACTTCTTGCGCAAACGTGTTGAAACAAAGAAAAAACATCTCAGGGAAATAGTCATGGGTAGAAACTAAGAAAAATCATCACAAAATGTTTCGTTGACACAAGACGTTTCTAGAAGTACTCGCAGTGCGAGCAACGACAAAAATTGTCAGGAGAACTCTTCTCGCAGCTCACAATGCCTGCGTCAAATCGCTCGCAGTGTTTTCGCAGTGCAAGAAGACTATAAAAGCTTTTTGCGAAAATTTTGTCGTCGGGCGCTCGCACTGCGAGTAGCGTCCTCGCAATGCGGCAAAAACTATGGAAGCCCCCCATACCATTTTGTTGCAAAAGAGCTCGCTTGCGAGGGCGCTGCGAGCACGTAGCTATATGCTTATACGTGTCGCAACTCGCAGCTCGCACAACTCTAGATGCCACATAACTCAGAAACGTCGCTGTCGCGGAGGGGCAGCAGTGATTTGCTATACATTACGCAGTATGTGTGTAAATGTGCTACTGTTTTCCGAAAAAAAGGCGGATTGATATCCAGTTAGCCCACTCCTTCGCAGGATCGATAGTCACAGCCAAATTTCGCAGGGCGTCGTACCGCGACCGATGCCTGCGACATCGATTGCGGCAAAGTTTCAGTATATAAATGTATAACACCCTCTACAACCCAGAGACGCTACCAGCGCATGCAGTGTTCCCGCAATAGCACTTGCGAGGCTCGTGGCAGATATCAACTATGCTGCATAAAAACTCAGTCCAACCTCGAAATCCTTTTTTTTTCTCTGTTTCTCTACTTGACCTGGAGACGGTTCTGCCGTTATTCCAATGGTACTTCTGAAATCGTACAAAACCTCCGGGGAACAGAGTGAGGGCTTCTTAAAAATTGCCTAAAATTGAGCGGCGAAAGCATGGCGGGCGAGTTGTCCGAGGCCTACAACTTCTCTCATTCGCAGCCAATGTGTAGGAGAGAACCTGAGTAAAGAGAGACTGAGAATGAAGAGAAGAACAGGGCTATTGATCGAAAACCTTGGCTGATCTTGTCACTGTTGACCTCGAGAGGTCGTCCAAGAGGGCGTTTCAGAGTGGCTTCCCGCTACGGGAGCGCTAGGTGTTATACAAGGTGGGTCTACTTCACAACTGTGTGGAAATCTCAGATTTTGGCCCTATGGTTGGTCTGCTCTTTGGAAACTTCGGTTGTTCAGGCTGTGACTATTCGAAAGGACAAGCGAGAAGACTTGCTCTCGAAGCGTCGAAATATAAACGTCCCGTAAGTTTTAAACATTTAGTTTGAACTACCTCTTTGTCATGCCGTCTTTACCACGGATGCAATTCTTATGGAAAGTGCCGGATTCGGTCGCCATGTTTTAGCGCGAGCAGCTGCCTCTCGACGATTTTAGGCTTTTTTCATATTCCTCAACACCATATCGTGACGCGCGGGTGTGGTGTTAGGCGTCGTTTATACTCCAGCGGTCGAGCGGCGCGGCACAGAGCATTTTTTAATATTGATCACGGGGCGTGGCAAGATCGATATTAGAGGATTGCACTTTGCGGCGTCATTAGGGGGCGGAAGTATAAACGCTGCCTTAGAATATTATTGGCCCTACTCCACGCCCGCGCGGCACACGCGTGACGCCCCCTTCGTCATGAAGGCGACGGCCGTAACGACTTTCTCGTCGTTTTCCTTTTTATTGTTGTTTAAATTTCCATCGCCAATTTCATTCCGTTGAATAATATTCAATTGCAGCACTATCCTCCGCACCACGATGGTGAACAGATCTTACCTGTTCGGCAAAGTTAACGCCCATTTCAATCCGCTCCGTTATAGCGTCGCCGCTGAGTATTCATAGTCTTCGCAAGCGCGTGGCGCGTGTAGAAAGTATTCTTACTCGACGCTACGCCCGCGCGTCACGGCGTGACACTCTGGTGTTGAGAAGTATGAAAAGTGCCTTTGGTGACTTTGCACAGAGAAGGGAAAGATATAAGGGGAAGAGAGAGAGAGATAAGGGGGAAGAGAGAAAGAGAGAAAAGAGAAGGGGGAGAGAAATTGAGAGAGAGTGAGAGAGAGGGTACACACAGCTTATCTGCGTGGCAGGATGGTCAGAGATAGCGCGGCGAGAGTGTCTGTGCACAAACGCGGCGTCCGCAGTCCAGCCATTTGAATATTTTTCCAGAGATGAGAATTACCAATGGACGGCTGCTCAAAAGGGTCCATTCGACACCAACTTGTTACATCAGATAGTGATGATGGCTCGGAGTGAGGATCCACAGATAAAGCTGGGTGCCGTTCAGCAGGTAGAATGACGTTTTTTTTTGGAACTTTAAAATTGTACAGTTAAACTTACAAGGGCTGTTCATTTCACGCCGTGTCCATTCCAAAAGAAATAGTTTTTTGGAGGATCAATTTTCGACGCAGAGTTCGACATTTAAAATTGCAGCTGCGAAACGTTTCTCTGATCGGAGTTATGTGCGTTTTTAGCGCCTCACTCGTACGCGCATCATAATGGGCAGGGGTGTGCGTTAATGAAAATTAATTTTTTCGTTAAGCGTTAATCGTTAATTTTCGAAAAAAAAAACCGCGTTAACCCGTTAATGCGTTAACACGTTAATTTTGCGTATCGCTAAAGCATTCGAAAAAAAACAATACCACGTCAAAAAACCAAAATATTATCAGATCTCCCATATAAAACAGTTCTAAACAGGGTTCGGCACGGCATAGAGCCCCATACGGGGTCTGAGCTCCAGAGGGGATGAAGGACTCCGGAGATTCCTGACCTTACGGAGGAAGACCCATTGGAGAAATGTGTGAGTGAAAACCTCCCGGAGCAGTTTTTCCACATGGAATTCAACTATGCATTGCGATTTGACGGTGTTCAATTAGGAAGTTTAGGGTGAAGTCATAGTGAAGACGTTCCCAAATATGAATCCTCAATGTGGAGTGTTTAGAGCAACTTGCCTACTAAATGCTGAATGATTTTTGCGAAAGATTTCTATGAGTTAGGAGAGTTGATATTTGAGTTGAGCGTAGTCGATTTGCCCTGTAGAAAAACTTTCCTCGTTTAGGATTGAGACCGAGCACCGCTACAATATGAGGGCTAACACCTCTCTCAGGTGTGGTCCCACCAGAAGTCGGCAATTTTGAAAACTATGTAGGACACGGGATTGGTGTATTTGAGTCCAGCGTGGTCGATTTACTCTATTCTGAGTTTCAGCGTCTCAAATGAACGCCGAATATCGCTACACTGACCGAGGAAGATGACAAATAACATCCAAGCTCTGGAATCTAAACTAGGGTTTGAAAACTGCAGTAACTTCAGTTTTGAAGCCTACGGCACCTCCGTAGTGTGCCCTTCGGAATTTTTCCCTGGTGGTGGCTCTGCGTCCATATTCGCATTTTCTCAGTACTTTGTTAGATGTGAACCCACAGTGCATTTTAGAGAAGAACCCACATCAGGTTAATGTTCTTCAAAGGCACTCTTCAGGTTTGCGGAAGGTTGCAAACGGTAGAGTATAAAGTCTAGTCTCCCAAAGTCCGGACATTCCCAGATAACTCGTTTACTTCTTCACTTATAATCTATAAAAGACCTACTTTTTTCTAAAGGCTCATTCATAGCTGATCGCTTCGACTTGAAGTCGAAGCTGCCGCGATTTGAAATCGCTGGACGAAGCGAGTTCAAATCGCTTCGTCCACTGATTTCGAGTCGCTCGAGCGGTCGCAGTTTTGCGTGAAAAAATACGGACAATTGCGTACAACGCCGCAGGAATTAAAAAAACATTTTTTCTCGGTTTTTGCTGATTCCTCCTGATTTTTTGTGACTTCGTTGCCCTAATCTTCTAAATCAATTAGTCTTGCATAGTTTCCCAACGAAAACGGTTTCAAAAGACGACGGGATGGAATTTGCTTGTACATCAACATAAAACTTCAACTAACGTTAGTAATTGCCGAAAGCTCTGCATGAAATGTGATTTCTCGGTAGCCTTATTGAACTTTCTCATCTCCATAATCGTAAATGTGTAAAAAATACTCGTTTTTCCCTTTCACATGCCATCTTTCATGTGGGTGAGCCCTGACGTCCGCAATTTAGCGCCGAATACACTACGTCCTGATGAAAGATTACGGCCTAGTCGCTTCGACTAGACGAATCGCTTCCATCATGGAAGCGACGCGACTAGTCGAAGCGACCTAGTAAAATCGAGCAGGTCGCTTCGACTAGCTATGAAATACCCCAGTCGCTCGGCGATCGTGACTGAAACTGCAAACTGTTCCAACCCGTCGCGACTCAGTGCAAGATCTGTTGTTGTAAACACTGATAAAGACGACTTTGCAGCAGAAACTGTGAGCATCATATTATCGAGGAAAAGCTTCAACTCGACGAGATAGGAGCTGATCTTGTTAGCGGCTACTTGCAGGTCACGGTTCTGGCACATGATGGTGATGTCGTCGGCGTACAAAACAATCTTTATATCCTGTGGTGGCTTGGGAAGATCCTCAAGATACAGGCTGCATAGGGCAGGAGACAACACTCCGTCTTGCGGAACACCGGCTGCTATTGGAATGCTATCGGATACGTGATTCTGGAGCGGAACCTTAGCCCGGCGGCCTTTAGTAAACGCTGCAATCCATCGCTTCTGTCGGGATGGCAGCGAGGACTTCAACAGTTTGTCGGACAGCAGTCCCAAGTTAACAGAGTTAAACGCCTTGGTCAGGTCGAGGGCGACGGCCACCGTTCTTAGGGGCTTTCTCATGTTGAATCCGTCGACTGCAAAGCTCACGATCTCCAATAGAGCAATAGTAGTAGAGTGAAGTTTCCTGAACCCATGCTGATGCTGCTGTCGCTCATTTTGATCAGCCAGGTCCCACACGATCAACTTTTCAGCTAATTTGGCGACGAGAGATAAAAGGCTAATAGGTCGAAAGCCTTTTGCCGTGCTTTGGGACTTGCCTGGCCTTGGCGACGGTATCACATTGGCTGTCTTCCAAGCTTGGGGTAGAGTGGAGGTCCGGAAAGAAGTGTTAATGGTGTCTGCAAGCATCGATGGAAGTTCCGTGGGAAGCCTCTCCAGGATGGCTGGGGAGATACCGTCAGGTCCGATAGCCTTCGAATTCCGCATTTCTTTGACAACCTTCTCTACCTGTGTGAGAGTAAAGGCCTCAGAAGCGTTCATGAGCGGCAACCGGCTCAGTTCTCTAACCGTGACTCTGTTTTGCACGCCTCGCTTGGCACGTGTGATGAAGAAATTCGTGCCGAGCGCATAAGCAGCCGCTTTCCCTGATTTGAAGACGTTCTCCCCGAACTCAATAGCGGAGCTCATCGAGCGAGCGGACTTGCCGGAAATTTTCCTCAACACTTTCCACGTCGTAGATCCGTCAGCCTTGAAATTCAGCTTTTCAGGGAACTTTTCCCAGCGCTCCTTCTTGTTCTTGTCCAGGTCCTCCTTGATCTCATTATCCAGCACAGCTATGTCCGGGTCTAGATGATCAGCGGCTCTCTTCTCATCTCTGGTTCTTATCTTCTGTAGTATTTCCCTGCTGACATTTGGAAAAAAAGGTCTTGACACGACCCTCAGGAATTGCTGCTTTCATGGCCTTGCGGATGGCATTTGTTAAATGACGTTCTTTTTGATGGACATCACCATTCCACGGGTAGTCGACCGCATGGCGGAGTGCAACATCTCTGAACGGGGTACAGTCTGCTAGGCCTAAATTAAGATAAGTACGATGACGAAAACCAGAGTAAGGGGCAAGAGAGTCAGAGAGATCAATATAGACAAAGACGGGAATTTGATCACTGGAGAGAGTTGTGGATGTGGACCACGTGCAAGCATTAGAAAGATTGGATGACACAAGAGAGATATCTGGGCTAGAAGGTCGGCCGTTGGTAGGGAGACGAGTGGGCTGGTCATCATTGAGGATAACCAGGTCACACTCAGCCCATTCTTCGACATCTTCCCCTCTGATGTCAGAATCAAGAGCGGAACAGAACGTGTGAGCATTGAAGTCACCCACGAAGACAGCTGAGGGAGAGAGTGAGCAGTCGTGCAACTGCTTAAGGAGAGGTATAGGATTATAAGACAGGGGCAAAATGTTACAGGGGGAATATAGATGTTAAATAGAGATAAAGGGGTTTTGAGGGGGAGGTGGACAGGAACGTACTCAAGAGCACCGTCCTTAGGAGTATTAGGAATAATATGGGAAGGTAAGGCAGATTGCACAAAAGCAGACACTTCGCCTCCAAGAGCAGACCGTGGCATGTGATAGGTGGTGTAGCCCGGAATGTTAGGTTGGGGATAAGTGGTAGACGGAGAGAGCTTGGTTTCTTGAACCATGATAACATCCGGGTGATGAGAACGTGCGAAAAGAGAGAGAGTTCAGATAATTTGGTGCGAAGGCCATTGAGATTAATGTGAGTGGAGAGGGGGCGGTTGGTAATTGAGGAATCAGAGTTGCTGGGGGCAGAGCATGGAACACAACGAAAGGATGAGTCATGATGCCACACAGAACTGAGGCCCGAGCAGGAGAGATGCACCCACCTTTGGCATCTGAAGCACTGGACGCTAGTATGCCTCCAGTTAACATCCTTGGCGCACGTGGCGCATAGGTACTTCTGTGCTGGACTAGGATTCCTCTCGACTCCGGCCCTCTGTAGTAAAATCCTCAGGAGAGCTGCGGCCTACCAGCATCTCTCCCATGACAAAAACCCTCTTCTCGGAGGGGTTGACGTCGGTTTGCACGGAGGCGATCTTCTTTCCTCCACACTGCCACGGCACGAACGTACGACATCTCGGCAGCTAATCGTTTGCCAGCAGTAAGATTTTCTGAGACAGCCGAATCATTCGGCAAAGAGAATTATGAAGCCCATTAGAGTGAGGTCGATTAGGACGCCTTTCGCAGATGCTCCTCGTAAAGTTGATGTACAGAGATGGGCCGACTCCAACATGGAAAGGCTTCGTCTTCTGCGCGAGAAGCACACCCAGTTTGTCCGAGGATATCTGGAGAAGGCGGCTGTGAACCCTATTTTAGGTGCAGTGCCGCCTCGGGTTTGCGAGTCCGAGTCTCAACTCGGCAGGCGAGCCAGATGTGCTCTCGCCTCGCTGCCCTGTGATCACTCTATTCTGCTAATGTCTTACGCCAACAAGATCGACATCAGCCGACCAGACGCATGCCCGGGCTCTGGTGCTCCATGGCGCACTTGTTCATGTGCCCGAAGAGACCTACCTCCTCAACAACAATGGACCTCTGGACGAATCCTGTGAAGGCCGCCCAGTTCCTCAACCTATGACAAAAACCACTTTGAGGCTGGAGAAGAAGAAGAAGAAGATCTGTCGTCGCGACGGGTTTTGTACCTGTTGGCAGTGCCGCGACTAGTCGAAGCGACCAGCTATCAATGAGCCTTAAGACTTGCACGTTTTTTTCTTCGTTAACGAGTACAGTGTAGCGCCCTTCAGCGTCTACCTCAGATGGTGAAATTCCGTATGTAGCGTAAGTCAACCACGCTTGACTCAAATATTCACGCTCCTGGGGGGGGGTCTCGAGCAAAATTGGCATTGGAGTGGGGGTCTGAGCAAAAGTGGCCGACCCGCATCTCGTGCAGTACCCTGGTGCCATAATTCTACAACAATTAACGAACTATAAATTAACGTGATTTCAACACTTTTTCGTTAAGCGTTAATCGTTAATTCTCGAGAAAAAACCGCGTTAATTCGTTAATGCGTTAACACGTTAACGTTATAACGCATAGTCCTGATAACGGGTAATCCATGAGTCTTCGTCGCCTTCTGAATTACACCCATGTGATTTGTACACCAGAGATGATGGTTCTACACCAGATGACTATGGGATGATTCCTGGTGTAGAAATCACATAGGTTTATCCCAGGAGGCGACGAAGGCGCATGGATTACACGCTTTAGGGGACTGCAGAATTTAAGTCGCTCCGTTCCTCGCAGCTACGAAGAGCGCTGGGTGATCCAAATCGATCACGAAGGGGCGACCGACGCAGCATGATGGGCGACGAGGGGCATCGTAGAGTGTTTTGACGCCGCAACGACCCTGCGTCGCTGCCAGCGAGTGGCAGCCGACGCCGCGACAATAATGTTCGAAAACATTTTTGCTGCCGCGACAAGGCTGATGCTCGGCGACCACTCGCCGGTCGTTGCAACTCTGCGGACCCCTTATGATGCGTCTATGAGTGAAGCGCTGAAATCGCAAATAATTCCGTTCAGAGAAACGTTTCGCAGCTGATATGCAAAAATTGAATTGTACGTTAAAAGTTAATTTTAGAAAGGATTATTTCATTTGAAATGGCCACGGCTTGTAGTGATCCTTCCCTTGCTAGTTCTCGCCGCTGAACGTTGCAGTTTTAAGGCCCGTAAGATGCTGTCGTCCGATCGGAATCCACCCATAGATGATCTGATCTCCAGTGATATCCTTCCCATATTGGTCAACTGCCTGGTTTCTGACGAGTAATTTAATTATCTACTTCACTTCCGATACATTTTGCCGATTTGGGTGACCTGTGTAATGTTACTCGTTGTAGTGTAAATCTGCAGTTCGAGGCAGCCTGGGCTCTGACCAACATTGCATCAGGAACATCTGAACAAACTCAAGCTGTGGTGAGTTTGGAACTCCGTAAAGATTTTTCTCTGTTCTTCGATTGTTTGGCCCTAACTGTTAGGCCATTTTTAGGTAAACGCTGGTGCTGTCCCCCTGTTCCTTGAGCTGTTATCAAGCGGTAATATGAACGTATGTGAGCAAGCTGTATGGGCTCTTGGAAACATCATCGGTTCGTGAAAAAAATGTGATGTTATCCCGTAAGGTTTCGCCCATAGTGTTGCTTGCGATATATGGGGGATAGGTAGATACGTGGAGAAATCTGCACCTACGATATCATTGAGGTTGATGCTGCTTCAAGAGAAATGCTTTTTTTGTGGATTTAGAGTTTTACTGCTTCATATAACTATAAAGCCCGGAATTGATGATTAGCTTCTCGGCGATTTCTGGGAAGGGTAGAAGCAGACTGGCAGGATTTTATCCCATAGCTGTCAACGCGAATTTCGCGTGCCTTGGCAATGGGTTAACGCTGGCAGCCGACCAGTTCTGAGGCAGAGTGTAGGTGCAGAACGGAGCAATAATAACATCTGCTATCAACAGAAGATGTTTGGTGGGGCTTGTGGATGACTAGTCTGATCACGTCTTACTAGGGCTTACCTTATCTCTGTCGAGGGATTTTATAAAACCATGTTTCGATAGTTGTAGGTATACATTTCATCCGATGGCCAAACTGGCGTCGGATCGGATTTTCGGATATCGCCGATTTCGCAAAACCGACTCATCGGATAAATTGGATACTGTCCCAAACGAGAATTTCGAATAACGGATTCTATCCGAAACCAGAATTTTTGATCGGATCGGATATCGGATATCCGATCGGATAAAATCGGATCCACCGGATGATTCGGATGAAAAAACGGATTAGAAAATTTTTTTAGTAGTACCGAGGATTCAACCCCGTGTATTCAAGCAAATACATTCTGTAGCCACGTTCGTACGCGTCGCGGTCCGGGAATGTTGCGCTCGCGGCGAACACTAAAAAACCCCCCACCTTTTAGAGTAGTCTTCAGCGCTTTATGGGAGTAAATGGCTATCATCTGTGACGAGAAATGAACGCAAGAAAGCAAGTTATGCCCCTGGACATGCCAATTTGCTTGGTTTCACCCTAAAGCAGGGATGTCTCGTCGCCGCGCATCTCGCCGCTCGCGACGCTCGCCAACCGCGACACGGAACGCACGGGTGAGAAACGTCGCCCTCCCCTGCAACCGGTGAGAGCTCATAACTGGTCAAAAAGAAGACCTGCCACAGAATCATGGTTTAGCGATGCGTTGCGACCAATCTCGGTAGGGCTACGACCCCTTATAGGCTACAAAACGGCGAAATTCACTTGGTTCCTACGCGCGCTGGTGCGGAGCGGAGGTTAGATACAGCGAGAGAGCGTGGGGCAGACGGAGGCCGAGGCGTCGCGCGCGCCACTCGCGCCTCGAATGATGTGAATTACGACGTTTTATAGAGGGTGCCTTGTTAAACGAAACCTTGGAAAAAAATCCGAATTCGTTACAAACTTTTCCTTCTGGGTAAAAATTGAGCTTGAAAATTATATGATCCCTGCAGAATCAGCGCTGTCGCAGCAAGGGGGGGGCACCGTGCAATCGTACATAGCCACGCCCATTTTCCCGTGCCGCCGCATCATGAGTACACCAACCGAGGGTTTCCCTACCCTCCTGAATTCAAGTCGTTTGATTACGACACGGAAAAATGGGTAGGGACAAGTGCGAAACCGAAGCAAGGCTAGTTCTTATTTGCACACTTCCTCTGTTACATTGAACATAACTGAAGGACACTACATCAATTAATTTTAACACAAAACTAGAACGCGGTTGTGGAACGCGCCACATATTTGACGGTAGAGCGCGTCCCCGCCGTTGCACCGTCAACCCGTTTTCCACCGCCAAATAACCGTCTTCGTGTATTGAATTTCTCTTCATCTGCGGTACAACCAACAATTCGACCCCTCTCCGTTTTTGCTCCCGCCGTCGCACCGACAAGCCTTTTTACACCGCTGAACAACTGACAGCGTGTCTGAATACAACAGCAGAACGTCACCCGAGTTATGAACACAGATTCGCGCTGTAATAAAGCGTTCGAACAAAAGGCATTCCTCCGAAACCTGTCCATAAAAACTGCAAATATAACACTTGTTTGTCTTCCTGAGAGCTCAAAATCATCTGTGTGCCATCCTCAGAACTTCGTTCCGGCCTTCCCGGTGCAAAAAAACTGCATTTCGGGCCACCCGGACACTCAAAATCGGGGCCAGATCCCGTTCCGGGCGACCCGCCAACCTTTCCGGGCGACCCGCTAACCCCTCGATTGTTACCAGCCACCCGGATGATGAAAATTGCCTTCCCGGTGCAGCGAATTTGCGTGTGAATGTACGTTACGGACGGCTAATCTACAATGAACAAATTTTCTCGCGACCCGATTCACCATTTCGGGCGACCCGGACGAGCAGCGACGGGTCGCCCGGGACCAGGTTCTGAGTCATCAGGAGCATTTTTAATTATTTCGCAGAAGTATATAATATGTGGAAACGCTTACACTTCCCTTTTACACTTACAAGGGACGACCCCCTGGGGGAGGAGACGTCCTGAAAAAAGTTCTTCTGAGAGTTGTGGGGGATGGATAGAGTAACAATAATCTATGTTCGGTTTTTCCTAAGGACCATCCGGTATAGCGAAAATTTAGAAAAACATGAGAAATCAGCGGGCGCATTCTCTTCAAACGTCCACCGCGGCTGTGCTTTCGGTTTTTCAGATAAAATACTTTTTCAGATAAAGATAAAACTGGCTGGCTACAATATCTAACATCCATCTACCTCAAAATGCTCTATTTGGATCAATATGGAGAGAAAAAAAAATTTCGACTTTTTCTTCCGCCGTACACTCGCTCACTCACCCTCGAACTCCAGATAATCGAAAAAAATTCTGCGTGATCGAGCCAAGTTTAGTAGTTTACGATGAAGGATCAGCAGATGTTTTAGGAAACTAATTGTCGCTTCGTGAAAACGAAAACTGCGGCCATGATGATTATCTGAAACAAAGGGTTCATCGCTTTGCTTCTTGCAATGGTAACGGTTTTTTCTAAGATTATTCGCTAACGACTTTTATGTGTTCAAGAAAGGTGTTTTTCTCATTCGAGAAAAGTAAAACAAAGTTACAAGGTGTTCACATTACAGTATTTCTTAATGAAACCAAAATGCTAGCACAAGAAGATTAGAAGAATAATTTTTGAATCAGGTGAGGAAATGCTCATATAGTACAAGGATTCACGCGATAGAAATTGTAAATCCAGCCAGATTGGAAAAAGCAAGTTAAAATGTGAATGAGAAACCACGTGGATAAACAATCGAATAAATGCGAAACAATTTTTCCAGGAAACGCATCGCGTTAATCGAACCCGCAACTCAGCATCCCTTCGTACATAGTTTAGCATTCCCAATCGTTATCCTCTCGGCCATCCGTGCATAGCGGCTATGGCAATTTCACCTATCGTTATCCTCTCGGCCATCCCTGTATAGCGGCTATGGCAACTTCAATCAGGTGATACGAGGAATGGAATGCAGTGAGCTCGGAAAAGGCTTATATCTTACGAGTGGGCCAGAATCAAACTGTCAAACCTTGTGTAGGGCAATTTTATTGTAACTAAATGTGTGCCAAGCATATGAACTTCCAGTTGCTCTGAATAGGGGGTTACAGGTAGTCTCAGACGATTTTTTCTTTTTTTTTTCTGGAATATCGGAAGGCCCTTAGGAAAAACCGAACATAGATTATTGTTACTCTATCCATCCCCCACAACTCTCAGAAAAACTTTTTTCAGGACGTCTCCTCCTCCGGGGGGTCGTCCCTTGTTAGTGTGGATGGCTTTTGATGGCAATAATGTATCATGAGATTGGACAAAATGAATTAATACCGCAAATTGCAAGTTTTTCCCGCATCTAAGGACTTGCAAAACGAAATAAGGCCTCTCCACTTCACGAAATACCCCCTATCACATGTTATGCAGTTATTTTGTGATATTATGACCCCTTCATCATGAAATATTTGTATTTGTTCAATATGCATGCAGTGAAGTGTCAAAATCCATTCCTCACACATGCTTAATCAGCGATCCCGCAACCGCCAATAGCGCGCTCTACTGCGAATTCGCGCGACCTCTACGCGACCGCGTTCGGAGCTGGCTGTTACGGCGGACGCAATTCTATCCGTTTTTCATCCGAAATTATCCGATCGATTATCCGTTTTTTTATCCGATTATCCGGTTTTCTGATCGGATCCTTCGATTTTCACTTTTCCGGATATCGGATAATTCGGATATCGTGTTTTGTCGTCTGTTCGGATTTCGGATCAATCCGAAATCGCCATTTTGACGTCGGATCGGATTTCGGATAATTATCCGATCGGGTTATCCGACCCGGATATCCGAAACCGACTCCGTCGGATGGAATGTATAGTTGTAGGTATGGGACACAGCATTGATGGTCCGTTTTCCAAATCCTCCAAATGCCTCCTAAATTTACAGATTTTCAAAAGTGGACATTTTCACATTTAGCGAAGAGAACGGGTACACGAACGACAATTTTTAGGGTGTTCAAAGATTTTCCGGATCGAGCTTAAAACTTTTCTAGGGGTTGTTTTGGGTGCTGATTACGAATCTGAGGCCCATTTGTCAATACTTAGAAAATTCCGTCTAGTGGGTCCGAAGCTGCAAAATGGGGGGGGGGAATTTCGCTGGCCAAATGCGACTTTTGACGATTCCGAGAATGCTATGATGAAATCGCCTTAAAACTTCTACATAGGAGTTATTTGGGCTACCTAACACAAATCTGTGGTTGGTTTATCGATTTTCCTTGGATTGCGGTATGTAACGGTGGGCATACGGTAGCTTTGTCGAAGTTTATTTGGGACGCCGAACACGAATTTGAAGTCCATTTTTCGATTTCGAACTAATTAGGTAAGTAAAGCCAGTTTAAAAGCTTTACTCCTAGCGTAACCTACAATAGCCATGAGGGTGGCGACAAATAGACCCCAGATTTGGGTTCAGCGCCCTAACAGCCCCAAGTTGAAAGTTTCCAGCCGAATCCGAAGAATGTTTTCTGAACACCCCGAAAATTCCGTGATGTATACCCTAACCTTTTCGTGAAGCAATGAAAAGACCTTTTTTTGAAATCCCTGGAGACATTTAGGGGGTTTCAAGCACGGGTCATTTATGCATGTACTGTCGGAGACCTACAGCAACGAAAACTTGGTGTTCCAAATCGTCACGGTGCGGGTAAATCAGTCCCTAGTTAGAGAGAAGGGACATCTTTTTCATAACTTTGTCCCATTTGGGGACATGTGTGTGGTTTATATTCACGAGCAGCAGGCTGTGTCTGATCTGCGGTTCTGTTCGGCATGCGTGACGAAGGTGTGGCCGAGATCGAATGTGACAGCTTGTTTCAATTTGAAGACGTTTTCTTGAACTCATCATTGTCAGTTTATCGAGGGATGGTGGTCGTAATGCTTCTCAACCACAAAAAAGGCGGCGAAACGGGGGAACAGTGAAGTGCCATAATAGGATGAAAAACCGGCTTCTGACAGCCTTTCTGTGTCTCTGACGGTTGTCTTATTTCCACTGATTCCGCCGTCTATCGATTACGCCGTCGAGGGTACAGAATGGCGTGTGGTTTGTGAAAATGTGCGTCATCGTGGCAGTGTTTTGCCGCATCAGAAAAAAAGAGACAGCCGTCGGAGACGTAGAGGATGGGCTATCACCAGCCTGTGTTTCCTACAATCACCCTCTTGTTGCTCTGCTCCTCCCCTGTTTTCCCCGATTTGGGAAACATTGAGACCATTACCACTACCTTGTCGAAGGAGATGGGCTTTGGCACCACACATTGTTGGGGAGCTTCCCGTGGAGGAGTGACTTGATTTTGTAGTTTGGTAGGGCGAGGTTAGAACGGTGAGACGTGCTCTCCGGAAGAGACGTCTCATCATTCTCTATATCATGGGGTGGACCTGCACTCTGCAGAACACGGGAAGATTTGCTGTGGGAAATTTCCCTATTACTCTGCTATCGGGAGATCCCCTTCGCCTTCCCGTGATTTGAGGGAGGTTCCCCATTTGGATTGGGGGAAATTCCGTCGTCGTTCTCGGGACGTTCCCCACAATTTGTTGGGAGACGAGCGAGCTGATCAGTCAGGTGAAGGAGAGGCAGTCGTGACTAGATCTGACTATGTCGTGGTTTAGGTGGATATGCGACAAGGGAGAGTCGAAATGTAATCATTCAGGAGGCATGCAGGGATTCTGAGAGGAAGTGACCAGAGAGCATTGAGTAATACATAGTGCTCTTCTTCCAGGAGCTAGTTGGCTTTGAGAGTGCTAGGAATTTTGACTGTAATATTTGGGGAGCGGTGGCAGAGGTAGAGTTCAGTTTCGTCAACCCAATTAGTGATCTGATGATGAGAACATGCGAAGAGGGAAAGAACAGGATTTTTAACGCAAAAGCTGCGATGACCCCTGCACTGCTCACGCAGACGGAGTTCGAGGTGGAGCCGAAGCTGGGATGGTCGACGTCACTCAGTTACTTTATCCCACGTTGGTGGACAAGTTCTCGAGAACGATGACGGAATTTTCTCTATACAACTGAAGAACTTTCCCCCAATTTGTGGGAGGGGGCGAGGGGGTCCTCTCGAATGCAGAGTATAGGGGAAGTTCTCACAGCAGGTATTGCCTTGTTCTCCCGAATCCAGATTTTCCCCAAGATTCTTATTGATCCCCGATTGAGCTCAACACTCACTGTTCCCTGGTTGATCAAATATCAGTTCGCCAAAACTCGCTGCTTTCGACAGTTGCCTGTACTTTGAATGCCGATATAGGGGTCCCTGAAACCCGGATAGCGACACTCTACTCATTGCCAGTCATTTAGAGGGAACTATGCCCTCACAGTGTGCGAAGTGCGGGACCACCTCGAGTCTGGGCAATTAACATCAACGTATACCCAGCGGCTTTATTTTCGCGTTCATCATGCTTGCGAAGTCTACGGAAATTATCGTGAAGAGATTTTCTCTTGTTCTCCTTCCCCCAATCAACTGTCTTAATCGTCATTTGTGAAGAATAATCCGAGGAGAGGAGACCGTGAAACGTACCCGTCGGAGGGGTTGTTTCGCTTTTATCCCCTCGACCGAGGTCCAGCGACCAAATCGATTCTATTCTCCTCGGAAACTTCCCCACCAACGTGTGAGCTTGGTTTCCAAATCGCAATCATGAAGAAAGATGGGAACATACCTACTAATCTGGCAAATAGCGGTCCACAGCCTTTGCATCGAAGAAGTAAAAGGTCTTCCATAAAAATTTGCAGTCGACTGGAGAGGAGGTCTCATCATTCTTCCAGTACCCGCCCCTCTCTCTGACCATCTTGCGAAAATTGAGTTCTTCAATCGGGTCGAAAGCGTTTTCGTCCCCCTCAACCATTTAGGGAAGTCCGGCGCTTCGTCAAGCGAGCTACTGTTTGTTGTGGGCGAACTGTGGGTCCAGACCTGGGCGATAACTTGTTCAGTAGTTCGTTCGCGACAGACATTTGCTCACGCGATTGGTGTCGACCACTTGTCATTTATTGCCCAATGATTTGGGATCAGAGATCGAAAATTGTTGAGCCGCTAAATACAAAAGCGGTCAGCCTTCACATTCGTTTTCGACGGACAGTTTCTTGCTTTCCGGTAGCGTCGTATTTCGCAGTTTCTGTAGAGACTGCCTTTACAGTTGAGGAAGCGGATGGATAGCGTGGTAAGGGTTAGCCATAAGCTACTGGAAAATGCATATGCTATTCAGCTACATGAAATGGCAGACATTAACCAAGTGCCCTTTATCTTCTTGTTAACGCTTCACTCTGGGCCAGGAACACTTGAGCGAAAGATGGAACGCGAGCTTACAAGACGGCCCTATGAAAAGAACCTAGCAAAAGAAGGAGTTGTGATGAATCGGAGAAGGGAAACCCGAACTAATCATTGGCATCTATAGCATTAGATGCTGGTTGTTCTCAAATGTTCTTGCTGAGGTGGAATAGGGGTACTTTATTGCAGATCCTGGTTTTCTGTTAACATCATTCCTTTGTAGGAGTATACGCAGCAGAGATTAGTGTAGTCAGCAAATCTCCCAAGGCAAAAAATGGTGGACGTCGGCTCGTACCAGGGTGAGCATGTTAGCTCCAAACTGCCTTAACGTGAACGTATAACATCTCATCAGCCAGCAGAACTCTACGAGCACTGTCCCTTACGGCCAGCATCTGAAAGGACAGCCAGGTTGTGGCATTGTCGGATCTAAAGGTCGAAGTCGGAGGTCTCTGGCCCTCGTCGTAGTCGGCCGATCGGTCGTAGCCAGCCCGATCGATGCGTATGTAATTCGTTGGGCACTTAGGTCGAAAAATCCCTCACCCACTCCCCCCCCCCCCCCGATGTGTCCTGACTGCGCCTGCCTGCCCCGTCCTGTCCCGTACGTGTCCGTCTCGGTCGATGCTTATGCAATACATTCTCTAGATCCCCGATGTGTTCGGACTAGGGGTGTGCGGAATTTTCTGTTTTCTGCCCATATTGGCTTTTTTTTCGTTCTTTGAGCAAAAATTGGACAGAAAAAACGTGGCACGCTAGACACTTTTATCTCGCTGTTGTGGTTATCCATTAGGGCGCGTGTGGCGTGGTGGGAGGAAGCGCTGCTGTTCGCTGTACATCGTTGGGTTCGATCCTAGCCGAGGTAAACAAAACCAACTATCCGGGGTCCTTTATTTGGTAAAAGATCCATGTAGAGAGACGAAGGCACTCACTGGGAAGTCGGCTCGCCCTCCGCAAGCCTCTAAGTAGGCGCGAGAACAATTCAAGCCTCTACGAATACGATTTCGAATGCGCTGCGCACCTCAATAGAGATTCAGGAAGCCGATTCCTTGTCTTCATCTTATAGTGGATATCCTTACCCAGAGGTTTACCGTTGACGAATCCCTCAGATGATTCATACCCGCACGGGCACGTCGCTTAAGTATGAATAATTTCTACACGTTGACAGAGACTGATAATTCTTCAGTGCACTCGCTTCGGTGGAGCGGGGTCATATTGGCTCCAACTGTGCCATGCACGCTAAACTCTAAAAATACGTGTTATAATTTCTCTGCAACGCAGATGGCACTGAATTCGGTTAAGATGAATCGCCAAGAAATTGAAGGTGAGGCTATGAGGCAGATGATACTTTTGCCACAGAGGTACGAAAGGCTCCCAACAATGGAGCCAACAGGTCATTTATACTCTAACGGCATAGCCGCGCGGCATGGGCGTGACTTTCGGTTATAAGGTACAGTGCTCAAACCAGCAGTTATCCCACAACCAGTGCCAAAATATGTACACTGGGGGAGGGAACGTCCGCTCCGACTGCATCTACGTACTCCTTGCGCAGATATATTGCGCTTCTGGTAGAGTAATCGAACCTTTAGTGCCTGGGGTTAGAGGAACGTTTTTCCTATCTTCGCACTCATACATAATATGCCTTTCTTGGGCGTCTATAATTCTTGCTCTGATCGTAGGGTTTTGAAAATTCAACGAAAGAAGATAAGCCCACTCAAAAAATTCATAAAGAAAGTTCAAAGTTGTGAAAATTTTCGTATAGTGTACGCTGAACACTATTGATTTTTGGAAATTTTCTGTTTTCTGCCCATTTTTGGAGATTTCTTTCTGTTTTCTGTCAAACTAGATTTTCTGTTTTCTGTTTCCAAACATATTTCTTCCGCGCATCCCAGTTCCAGACTGCGCCGTTCGCAGGACGCTCGAGTGCGCTCGCCTAGTCGATTAGTGTACGTCCGACCACTATAGACGGGAGAGGACGGCTCAGTACGGTCTTCGGCCGACTATGACGGGGGCCTTAGTAGTAGTAGTACTAGTAGTAGCAGCTGACAAGGATCACAAAAAGGTGATTGAAACGAGGCAATCCACAGCCGTGGTTTTAGCGCACTTCAAAGTGAGGAGTCTTGGGGAAGAGTAGCGTTCACTGTGACACTCGAGGCTGCTTAAGGGCTGATCTTTCTCGATATGGTACTTTACCTTGCACTTCGTTCCAGGTGACGGTCCACATTTCCGAGACTATTGCCTCGGACTTGGCATACTGCCGTTGCTTCTCAACTTCATCACGCCGGAGATTCCCCTTGGTTTTTTGAGAAACGTGACTTGGGTTATTGTGAGTATCACTATCATGGGTTTTGAGCTTGTCTTACTAGTCATTTATGTGTATTCGTTCAGGTGAACCTCTGCCGATCGAAGGACCCTCCACCATCTCCTGAAATTGTGAAGACCATTTTGCCAGCGCTGGTCTTGCTGATTCATCACGATGTAAGTTTTGTTTTACTGATTGTTATTTTTTGAGATTGCATTATGCTTTTAGGATCCAAATATTCTCGTCGATACCGTGTGGGCGCTTTCCTACCTAACGGATGGTGGAAACGAGCAGATCCAGATGGTTATTGATAGTGGTGTAAGTGTATTTTTGCAATCGATTGTACTTCTGAATTATAAAGTATGGTCCCTTAGTATGCACAAGAGAGCACTTTAGGGCAGCGACCGCGCAGAATGCCACTTTTGTTTTTTTCTTCTCAATCCCATGTTTGAACCCTATGGAGGTAGTTGGTAAAGCCTGACACTTCTGTGTTGCTTATCAGGGGTGCGCGTTAATGAAAAAAATATTTTCGTTAAGCGTTAATTGTTAATTTGAAGAAAACCCGCGTTAACCCGTTAATGCGTTAACACGCTAATTCGGCACTTCGTTAAAGATTTCAAGAACACTACCTGACCACCACGAAAATCCATAAATCAGCAGAGGTCGCAGGAAAAATAAAATAGACCTATGACGTCATCATGGCGTCATGGAAAGTGGGTAGGGCTTCAGATGACGACTTCAGGGCGTTGTGGAAGGTGGGCGGGCGTTCAGATGTCAGCAGGACGTCCTGAAAAATGATTAGCGCTTCATAAGGGTGTGCACCGTGTCGTAGTTAAGACAGTAGCGTTTTATGTAGAATGTGCGCCGCGTCGTGAAATTTGAATAGTGCTTCATGTGCAGCGTGCGCCGTGTAGAGACTGATAAGCACTTTGTGTGGAGCATGCACTGCATCGTGGAAAGTGGTTAAACAGGATGCAGTGGAAAATGGGTAGGACTTCAGAGAGGATGTTTGGAACGTCTCTGCAAGTGGTTTGCTACACTATCTGACATACGTAGAATGATGTCCTTGAAACGCTCTCAAACACTTCACAAACTACGACATTCACCGCACTTTGGATTTGTTTTGTATGTCACACTCAGAAAACCGCCGCATTCAATGCGTGTCAAATATGCATTCAACTCGAGTGACCACACCCATCGAAAGGCTCTATCACAGGAGCACGTGCTCCAAACGGCAGCACGTGCTGCAAAATTTCATGGCAGGAGCATGTGCCGCAAAATTCATTCGCAGGAGTAAGTGCTGCAAGGTAGTCCAGCGCTATCGTAGCAGCACGCAGACGCGACGCGGATGGCACGCCGACGTGCGACGCAGCCAGCTCGCCGAGCACCACCTGGGGCCGTCAGTGATTGGACGAGGCCTCCAGCGGCCGGGCGGGTAAAGTACCGCAAACTTGGGTGGTTGAACCGGCGAAGCTGCCGACCTCTCAGTTCCGGCTCAGGAGTGCATCGTATATTTTCCTTTTTTGGATCATCGTTTTGTCATTTAGTTGAATGTGTATCATGCACGCATTGGACGGCTTCTTTGTTGGGGCATGTGCTGTAATTTGAAACACAATAGGAGCGCGTGCTCCCCTAGCAGCACGTTCCCTGACTGTGCTCGAAACCACCTCGTTTTCGAGTTGAATGCATATTCGTCACGCATTGAATGCGGCGATTGCCTGAGCACTTGACGCAGATTTATTTCCTTTCTCGGTAGAGTCTCTGAAGCAGTCCACCAGGTTTTGTAAATTCTCTCATCAATAAAAGGCGATCGACAGAAAATCAGTTTGCTTAAATTCCTAGGCAACACGCTAGCCACTGGTTGAGCGGAAGCGGTCATGCTGCAATGAGTTCCATGCGCATCAATTTCCTACCAACCTCTTCTCATTGATAAGTATAGATGTGCAACTCTTGATGGGCTACACTATATGTCTTCACGTGTCCACAAATGTGGCAGGCAGTCTTTATGTGAATGGCAGAATACATAAAGATAGAAAAAATCTGCGTTCACCATTCATATGCAAAAACGACTTGCTAAATTTCGCATTAGGACGGCTGTTTACTGTATAATCACATTCCATTCGATACAGCGATGATATGCTCAAGATATCACCAATGGTACTTTACTTAATCGCAGAGAGGTAGGTAGATTAGACTTCTCATTTCCATTATGGAACACGAATTCAAATTCTTCGGTATTGAGATTGACTAAAATAGATAAACTATGGAATGGGAAACATTGAAGTCAGCTATATGTTTCACAATAAGCGGAAATTGACCGCGCTGCAAGCCGACACGACGTGCACTGCCCCAGTGTTGAAATTTGTCATAGAAGCAGAGTGCCATAATTCCACTACACTTAACGAAGTGGAATTAACGTGATTTTAGGAATTTTTTGTTTAGGGTTAATCGTTATTTTTTCCCAAAAAAAAAACTGCGGTAACCCGTTAACGCGTTAACACGTTAATGTTATAACGCACAGCCCTGTTGCGTATCTATAATACTTGAGCGCTATTAAAGCAGATCTGTGGTCTGAAGAGGCGTTTTTCCGGTCGACCATCTAGCACTAATCGAAATAAAAAACAATCCAAAACTGAGTACACTTCATATCGAGATATCCTTGCCTTCAAGCATGCACATTGGAGGCTTCATGTTGTCAGAGGGAATGCTCGATGACAGGAAAGGACAAATCTACATACCTAGGAAGTTTAATGCATAAAACCATTCCAGGCGTTCGAATTTCCGACGTTTGTGTACTACACAAAACACGCCGAAATAAGCGTCAGAAGTAGGGTAAGGCATGCCCTGGTTATCGGCCCGCCGGAAGTGCTGCCTCCATGTTGGAAATTTTTGCGCCCCCCCCCCCTCCTTCCTCAGGGCCCAGAGCCGCGGCCCCTTGGTTATGATAACCGAGAGTGCTCCACCCTGGTCAGGAGCGGTAAGCTGGAATGCTCCGGGGATTTTGGAAGTTCTTCTCCGAAATTTGAAAGTTTTGCATGGCTTTTATGCTATGCTTCACAATCTCTTTGACCATCTGCTCAAAACAACGGAGAATTCTGATACGTTTTTTTTGCGCGTACGCCACCTTCAAGCGTGTCCCACCAAGTCAGAATCAATTGTAATCTACGTTAGGATCATTTTAATGCTAGAGGAGCTGGTAGCCTACATCAAGCAAGACTTCTTGATTAACCGACAAGAGTTTAGAAGAGGTAATCTCGCCCAAAGGTGATTTGTTGGGCTGAAGTGGTAAGATTGGAGCTGGTGATTTTGAACGGAAACAAGAATTATGCTGGAATTTCAGGCTTTGTTAGAAGTTTGTACATTGTGACGTAGGCTTGATTCAAGATGAACATGCTCTTCATCCACATTTACAGTCATTTTTGCAATGCTCTCAGTCTTTTTTTTTCAGATAGTCCCGTCTCTTGTTCCAATGCTTGGACACATTGATGCGAAAGTTCAAACTGCTGCATTGCGGGCTGTTGGAAACATTGTCACGGGATCGGATGAGCAAACGCAGCTTGTTCTTGATTGTGGCGTTCTTCAAGAGATGCCGCAGCTCCTTTCGCACCAAAAGGAGAAGATCAACAAGGTTGGTAACAGAACGATTTGCGGTGTCGTCTGACTGCGGACTAAAGTCGGAACTTTTAAGGAAGCTGTGTGGTTCCTGTCAAACATTACCGCCGGCAACCAGAACCAGGTTCAGGCGGTTCTTGACGCTGGTCTCATGCCGTTGATAATCAACCTGCTTGGCAAGGCTGATTTCCCTACTCAGAAGGTATGTTGATCGTTGAAGATTTTAGTGGAATTAGCATGCTATGAAGTAGTCGGAATGAGAAGCAGAGAGAAAGGGAGAGAGAGGGAAAGGAGGTATGAAAGAGAAGAGATTGGAGGGTGAAAGAGGAAGAAAGAGAGAGTGGGTGAGTGAACGAGGAAGAGGAAGGGGATGAGGGAGAGAGGGAGGGGGTGAGTGGGAGGGTGATGATTCGAGGTTGAGTGAGTGGGAGTGTGAGAGCGTGGGTGACTGGGAGGGTCAGTAAGTGGGAAGGTGAGTGAGTGGTAGGGTGGGTGGATGAGTGAGGCAGAAAACCAAACGAAACGAGTGACCTTGAAGCTGAGGCAAAATTGAAAAAAGTGTGAACCTCTATAACTCCGAAAGGCACGAGAATTAGCTGAAGGAGTTTAGTTGCTAGCTCAGTTGCAAGCGCCAAAAGGCATATAGCATGAGTTAGTTGTTCACCAAGCAAAAAAAAAGTAGATGGATGTGATAGAGAAGTGGAAAGTGGGCCAGATCGTGCGAAGAGAGGACATGAGAGAGTGGCGGCTCGGAAAGAGATTGCGAGATTTTCACCTTCGTGAAATTATTATGTTTTTTTTCGACGAGAATAGTAGTTTTCAGGAAGCGGCTTGGGCTGTCTCTAATGTCACCATTTCTGGTCGTCCGGATCAAGTTGAGCAGATGGTGAACTGTGGAGTGATTCGTCCGTTCTGTGCCCTACTTGACTGCAAAGAGCCGCAAATCATTCAGGTCTGTAGTCAGCAGTATTTCAGAGAATTGTTAAACGGAACAGATGGTACTTGCCCAAAATTCAAGTTGTCATTGTTTAGGTGGTGCTGGATGGTATTAACAATATTTTGAAGATGGCAGGAGCAGGCGTGGAGGCTATTTGTACACAAATTGAAGAGTGCGGAGGTGAGCTTTAGGATGGAATGATTTTAGAGTTTTAGGATTTCTTTATATAATTAAAGGCATCGTACGCGCAAAAAAACGGTCTCTTATTTTCCTATGTTTTCGGGTAGGCAAGCTCTTGAGGTAAGCGATAATAGCAAAGAAACTCCAAAATCCTGACACGGAAAAAATAAACGCGTTTAAAACCTTTTGAAAAGTTGATTTCTCGCCCCCTCCGTCGAATTCGGTGTGTTCAGTGCCTTACGTCCGAAGTTTTTCTAAACGTCTGAAGCGGTTTTACTTTTAAACTCTCTAGGTGAAAAGATTTCTTTGCCTTTCCTCTACCAAAATCACTTAAAAATAAAAAGTTTCCACTGTGCAAATTTGGATGATAAGATTTTCCGAGATAAGAGTTTGCAATACAGTATCTCTTGCGCCTGACCTGGCGCTTTTGTTCCTTGTGCTAGATGGCTGGTGAGAACTGGTGGCGAACCCTCATCTTTAACCCCTTCCAACCTCATAACTCTACGTTTTGGACGCGCCAAAGTTTACCGATGTGGTCTATCGGGCTCATTCATGAAATTGAGCCAAAAAATGGAAAATGGTTTCTAGCGCGAACGATGCCTTTAATGCATCAAATTTCGCTTTTCAGGACTTGATAAAATTGAGCAGCTGCAGAATCATGACAACGAAGAGATTTACAAACTCACATACGAAATCATCGATACATATTTCAAGTTAGTTTTAGTCCTGCTTTTCAGTTATACATATTAACCACACTGAGCATCAAGATGTAATTCTTCAGTTTTGTGACTGCGAAAAGTCACATGAACTTATTATGGTTGGGTGAGGCGTAGCGTAGTCAAGGATCAACTAATGCATGCGGTTGCAGAGCCGTAGTTGGAATTATGGTTTGAAATCCGCTAGTTGTTAAATACGGCTCGTATAGGGTAATCAACTGGGGAACCTCGCATTGCTTTCTCACCATAAAAAAAGACGATCCTATGTTTTCTGGCCATTTCTGGCACGCTCTCTGCTAATCTGAAATAGGATTTTCCTGCGGATCCCTCTGTTGTTTCAACGATTCGTGAAGAGCTAGGTATCAGATCATTCCAAGTGTTTCAGAAAGTTGCTTTGGAATTGGATAAAATTCTCTGTGGGCCCATTCAGGGTGCTGTATAATAATTTGAGGCTCGTTTTCCGATATTCTAAGGTTACTGTAAGTTTAGGGAGATGTAATTCCATCTAGCTTTCTATCTCAATAATTTGATCGCAGAAGAATGAATCTCAGATTCTTTCCCATTAATTGTTAAGAATCGTCAGGGAACTCCAAGATTATTGTCTACAGCATTGTCTTGCCCAGCACTTGGTCGAAAACTAGGTTCGGCGTGTTGAAAACCAAATTTTTGAAGACGCCTCCCTTAATCTGCGCCCTTTCGTCTGGAACGGCAACTTTGAGCTGATTCATAAGCTCATATTTGTGGAGTGGCCAATGCTTCTGTCATTGCACACGTTGGACTGGAACACTTGATTATGAGCACAGCCCTTTTATAGGCGTGCTAGTATCACAGTCCGGCCGTATAGTGATTAACTTCATCCATCCATAACACATTCAGTTTATTCCTGAAAATCACGCTACTAGCGGCCTACCTTCAGCTATATTGTCTGCTTTGAGCTTAGACTTAACGCTCCGGAATACCACGCAACCTTTCCATTGATTTGAGGTCTGGGGAACAGGCCGGTCATTTGAAAAAGTTGTAATTAATGACCTGAAAGCAAGCCTGCGTCGTCCCTTAGACAAAAAAGAACGCGAATACGCTTTGAAGAGCACAGAAAGTGATGCTTGAACACTTCCTGAAAATGTGTTGACTTCATAGTGCATGGTACGAACACGTGGTCCTGCTCGTTCTCACAGCTGAAACCGTATCACCTTGGGAGTAAATGTCATGACCATAAGGCTTCCTCTCCCAAATTTCCCATTGGTGCGGGTTCTTGTGTAGATCCTTCGCGAAACCTATGTCAGACAAGGATAAGTCCACTTCGAACAGATCTGATGGTTACAGTAAGCATTGAAGAGATCTACACAGAGACCCTCACTTGTCTCCGAGTGGGAACGTTGGAGGAGGAAGTCTCGTGTGTTGGGCCGGATTCCGGTGGTATGGCAACCTGGGCCACGTGTTTTTACAATGCAATGTGAAATCCACAGACTATGACCGGAATAATACTTTCGGGGACGAGCGACGCGACGCAAAGTCAGTATGCCTGAAGTCCACTGTCGCTGTCGTTTGTCGCGGTGAGTATGCCCCTGGCCTATCGGGAAGCTGAAAAATCATGCCGCGTTCTTTCTGGAACATATCCGTCCTGACCTTCCGTTATCAGGACGACGCAGACCTGCTTTCAGGCAATTCACGACAATTTGCTCGAATCCTTCGTACCTCAAACCGGTGGAAAACTTATGGAATAATCTTGGCCGTTGACTCTTTACCCAATTCATATATTACCAGATCACAAGGAACTAGTTTTTAGTATCTCTTGGGCGTGCTGGACTGGTACGAATTGTTTGTTGACCGTGTCTTCTAGCAATTTGGGGGTTCTGAAAGCGTTTAATTCATTTCAGATTTGACTATAGGCTTTCTAATGGGGGTTTTTTGGTGTGCTTATCACGAATTTGAGGTTTGTCTGTCGATTTCGACTAAATTCGTTCAACGCTTCCAATCGGGGGAAATTCAAGGGCGAAATGCGGCTTCTGACGATTTTTGGAACGCCACGATATAAATGGCTCAAAATGTCTCCAAGGGTTATTTAGAGTGCTTGATACGAATCCGGCGTCCGTTTATCGATTTACGAAGGTTCACGGTAGATTACGGTGGGTATATGGTAGTTCGGTCAAAGTCCCAGATTTAACTCAAAATTTCTATGCGGGGTTTATTCGGGGTGCTGAACAGGGCTGTGCGTAATTGCGAATTACGATTTACGAATCACGGACGTTTTTGGCAATTTTTTTACGATTTACGAAATTGTGGCCTAAAATCGTAACGATTCGTAAGAAATCGTAACAAACCGTGAAAATGCGCTAGAGGGCACAACTTAGGCTATTCTCGGCTCCGAGCAGCCTGACAGTTCGGCTCGTTCTCGCAATCTGCGAGTCGGCTTCTGTTGCTGACCGGGCACCTCCCGTTCACCCGAACAGCAACGACAGTGGCCAGAGATTGAAAAATGAACCGAACTGTCAGGCGGCTCCGATTCCTGTTCGGTGCAACTCGGGGTCTAGAAACCCCTGAGATTTAAAATTTGCTGTCTAGAGCATGGTTAAGTTTGACACTTTTTTGCAGTCCTAAAATTTTATTTATCTTTTTAATTTCAACTTTCGGTAAAGCCTTTCCTCCACTATCCCAGAGCTTAGTCAGCAGTAGTGGGGTCGATCATGGGACAGGGGCTCTCTTCACACCGAGGGAGGAGTTGTATCGCCTTTTGCGACCCTAATTCCACTCGGGACCACTTCGATTGCATTGAGTAGTGTGACGTGGCGAACTGCGTGAACGGCACCACTCCCCCTTCTGTGTGTAGAAAGCTCCTCTCCCGTCGGCAATGACGAAATATAATAAATAGTACGGGGCTGGGCTCTACAGGCTGGCCTTTGAAGCAAATAGATTGGAACTCAAAATACATTTCGTTGCAGAATTTTAAGGAAATTTCTAAAACAACCTCCACCACGCATCCGCCATCAGTGGTTCAAAAGTGACCAGTAGAAAATCTTGTATTTCGTGAATTCAAATCTTCTGAGGGATCGTCAAATTATCTTTCTCACCTGAAAACAGTATTCGACGAAGAGTTTTACGAGGTTCCCGAATTAAACGTTGATAGATTTCTGTCTTCAAAGACAATCAAGCTTTGAGAGGAAAAGTAATTTTAAAGCTCGGTTCGAAACATTCCAACAACAAAAAAAAGACGGCTGTAAAGTCGCGTACCTTTTCGAAAAAGTTGTGAAATATTTCAAGAATCTAGAATTTGGCGATTCTAAATGCGAAAGAAAATAATAGGTCAGGTAATTGTCTGTTTTCGAAACCCGCAATTTTGAGGGGACCTTCACATTCTTGCGTTTCGGAACCCTAAACAACCTTCACCACTCTTCAACGGTTATTTCCACTCCAACAACCCTATATTTATGTGGATAAACGCTTGCAACTCTACTCAGAGTAACGCTTCGCATATAAAGAGGGAGAATTTGTTTCTGCATCAAAATTGGTTTTGAAAATGTATATGACATTTATAGGGGCCCCCTCATACAAGGGTTTTTCTCTTGAAGGCAGTGTTCGCGTTAAAAAACCTTATTCTAGTTTTCGATGGTTTTGAGTGGATAAGTCCACCAAGTAGACGTTAATGGGGAGAAGTCCCCTCAGAACTCTCAAACACCGAAGAAAAAAACTGCTTTAAAATCTATCCAATATCAATTTACGCCTGCTGGTGCGTTTTGTGCACTGCTGTCAAAACGTCAAACCAAACGCCGCAAATGGTTTTGAGATTCGAAATTCTTAGGTAAGTGACTTCTTTGTGATCTGTTTCGTGGACCAAAAACTCTTGAAGAATAATATGGTTAAATGCCCATGTCTGCTTACTAGCCTCTTTCGGCACAAAGAATATTCGAAAATTCGGTGCCAGTTCCTCTAGTGAAACGAACTTGGGACAACTGTTATATGACGTGGGCGGGGTGACCCAATGGGCTGGCTGTTCCACGAGATTTTCACCCACTTGTGAGCCGTTTTTCGTCGTACTTCCCTTCTTACTTTTCCTAGAGGGACCCAAAGCTTACAATTCTGTCAAAAAAACGGGCAGCTTTTTTATCCTGAACTTTTAACAGATAGCTTCAAACTCTCGAACCGCAATTTTTTCTCAACTTAGTGCCTCTCCTTGACTTCCACTGAAATGTGTTTGGTAAAGCGATGATTCTTTATATTTTCGTATTCAAAAATAGGGCAGAATGTGGCACAGGTTTGGTACTTGATCAAGCCTGAAACTTAACTTTTGTTTATTTAAGTCGTTTTTATCCCAGGTACATACATATCTACCCTGAAAATTTCTTCAAGTACTGTTCAGAACAACCTACCTTCGATATGAAAACAATTCATTACTGAAGTGTTGAAGTGTTTTCCTTATCGAATCAGGTTTGGTCTATGTGTGGGCTTGTTACTCATCATCAGTTACGAATTACGAATCACGAATTACGAGGAATTTGGAAAATTACGATTTACGAAATTACAAAATCCAGTTACGCACAGCCCTGGTGCTGAATACGATTTTAATGTCCCTTTGTCAATTTTCAAAATGCTAATGTATAGCCTAGGCCGCACATTTTAAGCCGGTCGGAGCAAGGCTTATCGGGCTTATCAAGTCAAAATCTCTTTATCATTGTTACATTTTCTTGGCAGCTGATCCAATTCTCTCAAAAATCATACCGTGGGGTTTTCGAGGGTGCTGCGTCGATTGGCATTTACCGGTTTTCTGCTAAAATCACGAGAAGCTCAGGATCATAACAATTGGTGTATGTCGTATAATTTTGCAACGCACTGTAGAAGCATACGCGAAGGCATAACTTCGGTATGGATCGTGATGAGACTTCGCGTTCCTCATTGGAGGTTGGCGCAAACTCGGTGCACCTATGTTATAGCATATGGCACCGAGTTTGCGCCAACCTTCAAGAGTGAATGCAAAGTCTCACTAGGATCCATGCCAGCTTTACATTTGCAGTGTAAATTATGATGTTGGCTGTCTTGATGGTGTTAGAATATTCATGCTTATTGTTTCAGCTCGAACAGCGATGATGAGGTTGCCACTGGACAAGAAGGAGGCGTTGTGCAACAACCGGCAAAAGGGTGGTCATTTAACT
Organism: Aplectana chamaeleonis; assembly: GCA_029168955.1. Classification (NCBI taxonomy): domain Eukaryota; kingdom Metazoa; phylum Nematoda; class Chromadorea; order Rhabditida; family Cosmocercidae; genus Aplectana; species Aplectana chamaeleonis. Next base: position 1,634,371 of record JAPDOI010000042.1, on the reverse strand, counting down.
GAGGGTTTTCCTTGCGCGAGCGTGAGTGCCATTCCCCCACCTTCCCACAGGCATGGTTTCATTGCGACAAGTAGGACTCCCCCTAGTCGGAAACCATGCAGTCCCTGTAACGAGAGTCGATTGGTTGGGAGTGAGAAGAATGCCGTAACCAATCAATTCATCGTGTAGAAAAGATGGCCCATTTGACCCCGGGATTTTGTGAGAAGCCCAGTAAGGAAGAAAGAGAGACTGCTATTTTAACCTACGAGCTATTTAGTGGTAGAATTTCATAATCACATTGTAGTGTAATCTTTTTGATACGCAACGGTTTAGATGCTAGCGTTTTCTGTGATATATAATTCTGTCATATGAGACATCACCGCGTTCCATTCGTCCTGTACAGCGCATACTTCTTTTTTTGCTATTTATTGCTAAAAGCAGCATTGTTCACTGCTGTTGATGCGGATCAGTGCGGGTGCAATCGGTGATGCTGTGCTATGTGAGTGTATTGTGCCCCATCTCGTCGACGGGTTTGAGAGCTTTTGATTGCCAAAAAAATGCGCGAATTCGCCTCATTGTTACACTTTTGTTCGTCATGTACCTTTTTTTGTTCTTTAGCGCGCGAAAATTGTTCTCATGTGTTGCTCTCAAAAGCGGACGAGTTCGCCATTTCGTTGTTATTCCCCCGTGAGGAAAGCGTACCTATATGCTATTGTTACATCGAGTTTGTTACTGTTATTAATATTTTTGTGTAGCGTGCTCAATTGTTCAATTGGTTTTTTTTTCTAGCTATTCAACAAAGTGAGTGTATGAGTTGAGATTTAGGGTGTGAAAGATTGCGTGTGAGAATGCCTATCCCCACCCAATTATTTCCCCAATGCCCTACGACCCCGTCCCCTCCCCAACCCCCTTATCTTCTAGTACATGATGGCATTACTCATGCGCGAGTCGCGAGTGTTTTGTGTATTCCCTTGATATGTTGAGTGATATTTTTCGTAATAGTGATTCAGATTTTCGTTCCGTGTTCAACAAAAAGTATAAAGTGTTAACAGCTTCTGGTATTACGCTTCTTGGACAACATGTGGAATGTGGGCCACACATCACGCAAAAGGTGAACCGCGGCCGGATTTGGCTCTTGGCAAGCTGGTCGTGAATCTTGCCAGGTAACCTCGCATGACTATCCACGCCATTTCAAAGATTAAGAATCTTTTGGCCAATTCTGGCAGGGTTTTTCGGATTCTGAGCTCTGGTTTCGCTGCGGACAGCGGAAAGAGGTATTCGCAGTCAAGAGTTCGTATTTCCTGTAACAGAGCTGGACGTGACGCTTGCAATTCAGTTTCCGGATCAAAAAATTCGGTTAATTGTTGACATACCGAGCTTGAATACTAAGTCAGTTCATTTCCTAAAGAATACGTTGGCTGTCCGTGAGTTATGGGTTAGGAAAGACTAGATGCCTCTAGTTGTTTGTTGAATGCATTTCTATATAAGTTTGTAGTTACGTCCGAGGCTTGTTTCCTCAAGAAAAAACATTTAAATCTCACCCGCGGCTGGCGCGGGCGGTTTAAATCTCACCGACGGCTGGTTGGTAATCACCAGACAGCCGTCGGCGAGATTTGAACCACCCGCGGGTTAGATTTAAAGCAGTTTTCTTGAGGAAACAAGCCAAGGACTCAACCAAATGGTTCTGGAAGCTTTTCAGAAAAACGTTTCAGATCTGACTCGAAATTACCCTATGGGATTTTTTGAGGTGCTAATCCCGAATCTGATGTTCATTAGCCAGTTTTCGAGAGTATTCAATGTATCTGAATCAAAGGTCCCCATCGGGGGATAAATTTGAGGGCAAAACGCGATATTCCACGATTTCCAAAATGATTCGAGAGACACGACCCAAAATTTTCTGTGGTTGTTTTCTGGAGCGCTGAACGCGAATCCGCAACCCGTTTATCGATTTTGGATAGATTACGGTTCCGCACGGAGGGTATACTGCAGATTAGTCAGAGTCTCAGATTGTACTCAAAACTTCGCAGTGGTGGTTATTTGATGAGCTGAGCACGCATTCGGGGTCCAACACTAAATAGCAGTATGTCTACCGTAACCTACAGTAGACCACACAAAATGTCGACGAACAGATTCCAGAATCGGGTTCAGCGCCCTAAATAGCCACTAAATAAAAGTTTTGTGTCGAATCCGGCAGAATTTTTCCGAGCACCCTACAAATTGGCTGATGGTAAACCCCCTAACCTTTTCGCGCAGCTTTAAAAACGCTTATAACTTCGTTCAGAGGTGTCTACAGCAGAATTCAATTTCGGATACGTACACCGGGAGCCGGTACAGGCCTGAAAGTATTCGTCGTCCTTCAAATGGTGAGATTGGCCATACGAGGTTAGGCTCATTACTCGATAAGCGAAATTCTCAATATACTTAATTCGAAGCTTCCCGCCGAGTGGGAATTTCGGGGGCGCCCGCTTATCGAGTTTCTATAAGTCACAGTAGAATGAAGTAGTTTGGTCAGTCTCAGATTTGCCTCTAATTATTTTTTTGGGTTCTGCTCCCTTTATAACCCCTACGTTCAAGTTTTAACCGAACTCCGAAAAAAGGAAGACTATATGTTGCCTGATGGATACCTTTACCTCGCAGAGAAGCTTTGAAAACGCCAGAGTAGTCATAGGCGGCTCCGATAGGCATATTAGGATGTGACGTGCAAAAATGGACATAATGTAGACTTCATTTGGAATGGCCAAGTTAACTGACCGTAAGCGGATTGTGGCCGAAATTTCAACCTTTCATAGTCCTCACCGCAAACGCGGGACGAGCGGTGGGTGGTCTATGAAACTTTTTACCGCGCTAGACGAGCGGAAAGCAAACATGAATGCTCCGACGGTGCCGGGCAAAGTCGGGCCTAAGCTGTGCTATGCACAGAAATTTTCGGCCTGCATTTGCACACAAGGCAGCGTAGGAAAATACCGGAACTAGTTATGATGGCGTGGATATAAACTGAAAATCAGATAACGATAAAAGCGGTGAAACCGCCATGGCGGTTCGGGCGGTGCTGGATGAGCGGCGTGGTGCGCACGGTGAAGAGTTTCAATGTCCACCCCGCGTCACGAGCGCGCGGGGAAGACTATGAAATATGTCTGAGCACCACGAGTGCTGCAGCTCACGCTTTCATCTGGGCGAACACTAAGTTTTGGCGGAGAAATAACCCGTCATGCTCCGCAGCGGCTCCTGGTGGGCTATTTCTCCGTTTTTCGCGAAATAGCCGAGCAATCCAGATCTTTGTGAAGATACAAAGTGTTGCGTAGCTCTCTTGAATTCTACAGCTTTCATTCATGCACTTTGCAAATCTCTATAGCTTGGAATAATGGGCAAAACTAAATGTTAACAATATGGAATATCTATATCACAAGACAATCACAGATATGGGAAATCTATTATATCACGTGACAATCACAAAAAGTCGGCGTTTAAGCTTAGGCGTATAGTATGAGATCACAGATGGTACAGTACCCTGTAATGATACGAATGCTTAACAGGCAGATCAGGGAACTCGTTCCAGGACACAACACGTGAGACATGCCTGAGATGAAGGACTTCAGAGTAAAATTGGCCGATATCATTACATGAGCTATAAGATAAGTTCAAAGAATCGATGAGATATAAAGTTTGTTTATGTACAGCTCCGTTAGCAAATCTGAGCAGCAATCAGTGCTTTCGTGGTCTACCAGCCGCTGCGTATGAAATTGATTTGTTCCTCTGTCGTAAGTTGTACATAGGTCTGTGACCCTCTTCGCCTTCGCTATCCTCAACAGAGCCGATTCCTTGATTCTGCCTTCTGACCCGTGCACAACTTTTCCTCGCGACGCGAATCTCCTCAGTGCTCGTAGATGCATCTGCTGTTGCCACCGACCGCGTTGACGAAGCACTAGTCGTCAAAATCTCTCGTATTTGTTGCGATTGGTTGTAAATAACGTCCTCCACCTGATATTGAACTCGTCTCCCGACTGCTCCAATTACAAAATTTCTACTAACGTTGCGAGTCGATATTATCTCCTGGACATGGATAGTCTCCGTGACTGCCTCTCGAATGATCTGCTCGCAACGGGAGTATAATGCCTCTCCTAATCTATTAGTAATCGCGACTATGTCTGCTTCGGTGTACAATTTCGTGGATGCAGGCGCATCTTGACCGGCTGTTAATGTGTTTGAACAGTTTTGTTGTTGCTGGGCTGCCTGTATGGCTGCGACTTCTGCTTCTCGGCATTCTTCCATGATCCTCCCGTGCTCTGCAAAATTAATTCTTACAGTACGTATAGTTAGGTCCGTGGCCTGTGTCCTCAAGAAAAAAACGTTCAAATTCAAACCGCGGCCGGCGCGGCGGTTCGATTCTCGGAGATTGAGATTTAAACCGCCACGCCAGCCGCGGTTTGAATTTACACGTTTTTTCTTGAGGACACAGGCCGCGGATCTAACCATATAGTATACGTGCACCCTCACTTTCTGCTATAACAAGCCATAGAGTTCAGATCTAGTTTTCTGTAGAATATGCTTGGAATCAGAACGCAATAATTTACATGGGGAAAGTATCTCTAATCGGCTCTTGGAACTGGTCACCAAACAAGGGTTACCTATAGATTGTTATTTTTCTATAACTGCGTGTTCGTTCTATAGAAAACTTGCTAATTCAAGTGGATATTTAATGATGAAGCGGACTCAACTTGAAAGAAGAATTATAAAATCCATCCCATTGAGTTGCGCATTTGAAAACTAGCGAAAAATGAGGGTGGGCGAATTGTGGTGAAACGCGGCGATCAGTTCTGGGAAGCACGTTTCACTTCTATTTGTTTCATTTCTCAGCGATTTCATGCTCTCTACCGAGGATCAAAATTAAGTGAGCATGCAGCAAGAACCTTGACATTCCAGTGGAGAAACCACTACCTAACAGAGGGTTACCCCAGTTGCACTAGCAAACATGTGTGCCCCAAGCTACATATATGACCAAGAAAGCTAGATGAGTATAGAGATTGCTGACGTCAAGACGAAAACGGCTGTTAAGTGGACGAATTGTTGATAAGACGGCGCAGATTATGCCGAATGTTAGGCAGCGATACGGGCACTATTTCGGAATAGACTACCCATTCTGGTGAAAAAGGTGTTCGCATGCTGCTACAAAATCATTTTCTCATGTTTTTGCTTCTAAGTATGTAGAAGCATGGAGCAACATGCAAAATTTATGCAAAAGACGTATATAAAACACCACGAAAATCCAATTATTCTACGTGGGTCGTCTAATCCGAAAGAGTACCTCCATACCAGGGATGTGCGTAATTACGACTAACGACTAACGAATTTAACGACTAACGGGCTTTTTGGGTGTTACGTCTAACGACTAACGACTAACGAAATGAGAAATATTTTCGTAAGCAATCCCGAAATTCGTTAGAGAATCAATAGTCATTCCCATCACGCTCCAATCCAAGAATTGCATAAGGAATGATACATAGTTCCCTGTTGGTTGTTCGCGGTGGGTGGTACAGAATGGTCATAGCCTTCAGTGTTTATCATTTCCACTGACACTATTTCGCAGCTCTGGAACCCCCACATCATGACCCCCAACCGAACGTTGCGAAAGGTTAGGCGCAGCACTTATGCAACTTCATGTCGGTCGCGCGACTTCATGAAAGGCTCACACAACCAGCTCCGACACCGACCGGCTCTAGCGGAAATTTTTACAGAGGGCTCTGTCAGAGGTGATAATATGGAGCGGTGCCTGCCGGCCACAACTGAGCACCGACGGGAACTGTATTCGATGATTGGATTGTAAATGATTCGTCCTCGGATTTTCAGTCATAATTTCGAGATATGTGAGTTCTATAAAGTGGTGCTGGGACTTCTTAGTGGGTGAAAGTTCCGCTTGGGTGCTAATTTCTTGCGACCTTTCCCCATTATGAGAACAAGCTATGAGAACGGCTCGCGACGCTGAGCAAAGAACAAGTATCGCAAAGTTTGTGCAGTTTTCCGCTTTGTCACCTAGGGATAGATCTCATACAACATCATAGAGCTCAGAATGGCGAATTTAGCACTGAAAAAAAACGAAGAGCTCAAGGTTTCCTTGGTTTTCCATATTGCTTCTTTTCTAACCGAAAAAGAAGGACAAAAATCGTCAAACACACTCTACCGAGTACTTTCTGTCATATTTTTAATGATGTACAAATGTAGGTTAGCAGATTAAACTAGGTTATCTAACCATGAATATTTTGTGTGTTTAATAACATACGTTTCTTCATGCCTTCCTTTTTTATTTATGAGGGCTTTTTCTGCCTCAAATGTGCTTTTTTCAGAGCCTAGATTTCTAACGACTAACGATTAACGACTAACGAGGGTTTTGGCCGGTTGAACGACTAACGACTAACGAATTACAAAATTTCTATTACGCACATCCCTGCTCCATACGTTGCGAGAGCGCGCGATTACACAAAATCAATGGTCATCGAAGGCACACGATTTACTAGGCGCTCGTGCGCGCTTACGCTCGCTCTCATGCCCGCTTTCGCTCGCTAACGCCCGGCCTCGCTCGCTCGCGCCCTCTTCGAAAGAGATCTAACAGGTTTCATGCTCATAGCTTCATTCCTAAAGCACCGAGTCTCAATCCTTGTTCAAAACTCATGCTTTTTTATCCCCTAGACCCACCACGGCCGTCACATGCCGTTATAAATGAGCTGCCAACGAGTCGAGTGATTGATCGACAGGTCAAGTGTTAACAATCGAATCAGTACGAAGCAGGAGATGATTGTTGGTGCCTCACATGATATCGGGTACCCATCAGCGTTGGGGAGCGCGGAACAGCGAGAGCGTGCGCCCTCGCGACGTATGGACGCTGGCTTAGCCAGATTTGTCCACGGTGATCATCTAAAGCTGATAACATTGACAGAGATATCAGGAGGAGGTATCTATTTCAGAAAGAACAAAAAAATATAGCCCGGGTGCTCTTTACAAAAAGGATCATTACGACAAAACCAAGGAAGACGTCATTCTTGAACCCGCTCTGGTCAGTACCAGCCGTTTTCGCCTCAACGGGGTCTAATTCGACCAATTCAGTAGTAATGTGGACGCCTTTCGTGACTTTCTCATTTCTAGTGTCATTTGAAGAAGGTGCCATTTTTGTCTCGGCGTCAAATTTTCGTTGGATTCTCAATGGCGGCTTGTAAAGCCGATTCCCTCTATGGTGTGGTCTTGTAAATTCTTACACTGAGTTCAATTGGTTGCCTGCAGTATCTAACAAGAGGACTACTATTGGTCAGCCAGGGCATTGCAAATGAAATATCCTTTCTCGAAACTATTTTTGAGTGTAGAATCCAAATATGCCCATCAGGGCTTCTTGAACAAAGTTATAGGCGTTTTTTCGCTAAGTTCCGTACCTATCGTACGTTCTAAAACGCGCAGTAATCTTTCGAAACTGGAAGCAGATCTCATAGTCGCGATCAACGCCCAAAACAACCCCCCATGGCCAAAATCTAATTGAGAGCACATATTTTCGAGCTCTGGACAGAGAAATTGCGTTTCTCGCTTGCACCGATAGTTGGTTGAGTACTTCCTCATATCAATGAAATGGTTATGGGAGCTTTCGAGAGAAGTTTCTCAGATCTGTCTTAAAACTTCAGCAAAGGGGGCCATTCGAGGTTCTGATCACGAATCTGTACGTTTGTCGATTTTTACGGGTCTTCAGCATATTCTGTTCAAGTTTTCCAATCGGGGACAATTTTAAGAGCAAAGTGTGACCTCTCCGATCTCTGGAACATAGACTAGTGCTTTTATTCACGGAATAGAGTGATCCTGAAGCGCTCCATTGCGCAATACAAGCAGCGTAAATGGAAAGCTGAAAAGGAAAAGGACTCTTGCAAACGTTCTAAAAACCATTCGGTTAAATAAAGGAAATACTCGCCCAACGATAGGGGCAAGCGAAAAACGCAATTACTCTGTTTAAACCTCGAAAATATATGCTTTCAACCAACATTTGCCCAGAGGGGGGGGGGTTTGTTATGGGCTTTGTTCACGACTATGAGCTCCGTTTCCATATGTTCGGAAAATTACTGCACATTTAAGAAGGTACGATAGATACGGGAAATAGGGAGAATTGCCCATAACTTTGTCCAAGGAGCTCTGATTGGCATATTTGATTCTAAATGCACTCAAAAATAGTTTTGAGAAGGAAAAATTATTTGGAATGCCCTGGTTGAAAAAAGTAGTTCAATTGTTAGATACTGCAGGCAACCAACAGAATTCAGCGGAAGAATTTACAAAACCACACCATAGAGGGAATCGGCTCTACAGGCCGTCATTGAGCATCCAACGAAAATTTGACGCCGGGACAAAAATGGCACCTTTTTCAAATGAGATCAGAAATGACAAAGTCATGAAAGGCATCTACACTGCGACGCATAAGTATAGCAACACCTGTGAATTAGGCGTATCATATGTTAAACCGAGGTTTTGCATATTGGGGAGAGTTTCTAAGTTTTCTACTATGACGAACACGATGGTATACTTGGTAGGACTCCAAAATCCTCATTTTGTCTTTAGTTTTAGCAAAAAGATTGTACTTCCTACGGCGCATAAGTATAGCAACACTTGAGAAACATGAAAATTCCTCGCGACGACCGCCACTTTGCCTCCTCCTTCAGGTGTATTTATAAAATATTGGTTCAGAGTGACGCTATTTGTCCACTTTTGCGGCAAACTTCACCTGTTTTCTGACAAGAGAGTCCCAGTTACCCCTATGAGGTTGGATTTCGATGGAATTTCAGGTAGCTAGAACGACAAGCTGGATGAAGTTCCGAGTTCATGCTGGGTCCGGAATCGCTCAACGCCTGTGGTTGCCCACACGTCTCATGGAGCTTGTGAAGCAGTCCCAGTGAGACATTTCTCAACGAGTCGCCACCCACATGGTGTTGATCCCGCCGACTCATTACTATTCGTTGCCGAGTTTCTCGGCAAGTACCGATTCATACTCCGTCAACCACTACGACAACATTGTGGACCCCGAAGTGAAGCAACCTCTTTGCTCAGAGCATTTTCACAAGCCTGCTAGACTCGAGCCACCTCGATCAAGCATGAGCACGAACCATGGGGACGTGAGTGCTCCACACAGCAAGGCGCCGTTCGCCAAATCGTGTGTAATGTCATCTTCTTCGACGACAAAAAGTTAATTTCGAATGATCCTAGTGGCACAAGATGTCATTGGAGAGCTCTTATTGACAAGTTCCCGCACCTCGTCTGTCTGAAATGTAGGTGAAGAATATCTTCATGCTTAATAGAGCTGGCTCGAAACTAGCAGGCTTGTGAAAATGTTCTGAGCAAAGAGATCGCTTCATTTCGGGATCCACAATGTAGCCGTAATGGTTGATGGAATATGGGTTCGTACTTGCCGAGAAACTCGGCAAAGAATATTAATGAGTTGGCGGGACCGATACCATGTCGGTGGCGACTCGCTGATAAATGTCTCACTGGGCCTGCTTCCCAAGCTCCATGAGACGTGTGGGCAACTACAGGCGTTGAACGATTCAGGACCCAGCATGAACTCGGAACTTCATCCAGCTTGTCGTTCTAGCTAGCTTAAATTCCATCGGAACCCAAGTTCCTAGGGGTAACTGGGACTTTCTCGTCAGACAACAGGAAAAGTTTGCCGGAAAAGTGGACAAATAGCATCACTCTAAACCAATATTTTATAAATACACATGAAAGAGGAGGCAAAGTGGCGGTCGCCACGAGCAATTTTCATGTTTCTCAAGTGTTGCTGTACTTATGCGTCGTAAGAAATACAAGCTTTTTGCTAAAACTAAGGGCAAAATGGGGATTTCGGAATCCTACCAAGTGAACCATCGTCTTCGTCGTAGTAGAAAACTTAGGAACTCTCCCCAATATTCAAAACCTCGATCCAACATATGTTACGCCTAATTCACAGGTGTTGCTATACTTATGCGTCGCAGTGTACATTGTTCCTAAATTGGCCGGATTAGACACCGTTGAGGCGAAAACGGCCGGTAATGACCAGAGCAGGTTCAAGAATGACGTCTTGTCCAGTTTTGTCGCAAAGACCCTTGTTGTAGAACACACCCGGGCTATCTTCTTATGTTCTTTCGGAAAGGGATACATCCTGCTGATATTTCTTTCAATGCTTTCAGTTTATTCAATTCACCTTCACATGACCACCGTGGACAAATCCGGCGATAGATATTCACGAATCTGTGCGAGCCAATCGTGTTGTTCGACAACTGTTCACTCATGGGCCGTTTTCGTCTTAATGCCAGCATTCTCGATACTCCTTCAGCTTTCTTAGTCCTATATGCAGCTTGAGACCAGGGGTGTGCGGCAATTGCCGTTTGCCGGCCATTTTCGGGGTTTGCCGTTGCCGTTTGCCGAAACTTTCGCTCAAAACGGCAGAATTTCGGCAAAAAATGTATCAGCTCCTAGTTCCAGCTCATGTAATCTGCAAATTGTGTCCTTCACATCGGTAAATGATGAGAATATTTTGGCTAGGCGATACGAGGAGTTCGTTCGAGTTCTAACTTGTTTGGGTGCCTCCAAAGGTCATTTTTTGTCTTCAAATTCTTAATCCCTTGGAAGTGCCAGAAACGCAGACAAAAGCCCTTCCCACAAGCATACCGCTTCCTGCAAGTTCCAAGATTAAAAAGCCGAAAGGCATCAAAGTTTTAGCATGAAAACAGCCTTTTCTGGACATAGGAACCAGTTAAGAACTCGTGTATATCGGTCAGCTTATCATCGGTGGTAGGCTGATGGTAATTATTGTTCATTAAGATTTTCAATCTCGAGATCGTTAGCTGAGGTGAAGTGTTGACTACATAAAACCTAGCTTGCTCGGATGAGTCAGGCCGGAGCAAGCAGCGGAGCGGTCGGTCGTGGTAAAATATAACAGCGATAAAGAGTTCTTGACATGATATGCACGATGAGCCCTACTTCGGCCGGCTCAAAATGATGGAGCTATGCTATACACGCCCTCAAGGATTGTATTCGATGAGCAGATTTTTTCCTGTCTCCCTGTCGAGGGTTGACTCCCTGTCAGAGCAGAGATCGTTGAGAAATGGCGTAAACATGAAAAATTGAAAAATCTCTGAAGGCAACGAATTAAACCGCCTTTAGCTTTTCACCGGAAATCGAAAGGTCTGAGGCCCAATGCAACAGCTGTGTCGAATACGGGCTCAAAACAAGCAACCATTAACACTTGCGGCCCCGAAACTTGAATGTGGTGTGCTCACCCCACCAACTTCCTCGGTAGTCACAGGGGAAGTGGGTGGGGCGGGGACACCTTCAAGTTTTGGACTAAACAGAGCGACTTATGTCTCGTTTTTTAACCAATAGTGTTGTCGTACTAAGCCTCGTGCCTGCTTGTAGACCGAGTACACAGAAAGCGTAGCGCCGAAGAGCAGTCTGGCTGGCTAAAAGCACTTTACGCGGCGCTCCAGCGGCGACGTGAGAGAAACGGCTCTCCGTCGCGCGCGTTGCATGTACCAGTCGAACTGTCACTACCTGCCTCCCATTCTGTGTATTTGATCAGCATGCTCTTCAGAGCTCTTGATTTCCGGTGAAAATTCAAAGGCTGCTGTTATCATCAGCACCGTATTCAACAAGACTGGTCTCACTCCACTTCTGTGGACTGCAAGGAAAACCATTCAAGCGTGATTATAACTGAGCAAATTAAGAACCTTGAGCCTACTACTTGCTACTAACAGTACAAATTGTGAGTGACTCCGGTCACAACCTAAACCGCGCGCTGCTGATCGCGGTGTGGATCGTCTTTCGCCATGAATATCGACCAGTCATCGCGTATTTAACCATGTATTCGCACATGAATGTCGTACCTGTATCGGCCAGTCTTAGGGTCGGCGTGCACTCCCACACCACCGAGCTTGCTTACGGTTTGCTGCACGCCCCCGGATCAACTAAGGTGGGTCACGCTGGCTGCAAGTCCCTTTCAGAATAAATCCTTTGTGGGTCCAACACACTTTTCAGAGTTCAAAAAGACACTCATTCTTTAGATCTCTAGCATTTATTCGTATGGAATTTTCTATTACATAGCTGGGAAGGAATAACAGAACTATATTCGGCGAGGGATAAGCTAACGGCCTTGTTGATCTTGCTAGTGACACCTATACAAATCACATACACAACAGCGCTACTGGCATTCTCTAAGGGAGCGCCCGAAGAAGCACTCTCGGGTGGGCGTGTCTCAGTTGGGCGGGTCGACTCCGCCCCTCGGCGCGGACGATATTGCCTCCAGAGTGCCTGCTTCACAAGTGCTTCGATTTGATTGCGTCCTCACTGTATTTGTACACTATTCACCTGTATTCCACTGAACTGCAAGGTACTAGATGCTGATAGACAGTTGTATTCGACACCAATAGCAATCCTCCCGATAAACGTTGATCCCAAATGCATTGATTTGCTAACTCATGAGAGTTTTCATGTTTCATTGTTAACATGAAACTTTTCTTAACCAGCAATATGATGCTATACGTTTCCTTTTTTCTCCGCACAGACAATTTTATAAAAAAGGTGAGTCCTTTTCTCAGATTTCCTTCTCTCTTTTTTATTTAAAGGATACAAATGTTTAATGAATCATGATAAGAACCATCTGCCATCTTGCCGCATCCACAGTTGCGAAAGGCTCCGCGTTGCTCTAATTCCTCACCTATTCGCGTATTGCAGTAACTCTAAATGTTGCTTACGCTTTAAATCACTTCACTTTCCAATACGCGGCCCCGGAGAAAAATATTTTTTTTAAACAGTCAAGTGTTATTTGTTTCCTCTATTCCTTGATTCACATTTGACTTTATCTATTCCAATTATCCTGCCCCTATGAAAAGATTTTCGGACCCTCTTGACAACTTTTCAATCCCAAGTAAATTAACCTACTGAACAAATCATAGGCTGCTGAAATATTTTTAACGAATTTCCTAAATTATTCGAGTGTTTACTGGTTCCTCGTTAGCATTTTCAGTCACCAATAGAAAAAAAGTCGGACGAGTTTTCAAAAATTAATTCTGTGTTAGTTTTATTAGGCAATAACTTTTCTATAGATCTTTACATATAATTTGTATGAAGGAATTTAGTGAGTGGTAGTGATCAAAATAAGAACTCGGACCTATTTTTGCAACTTCTCCTTGATCGGATCAATTCCTTGCCTGTCCAATAAAGTTGCTACAAAAATATAAAAACTGTCTGTGATTCATGAATTCGGATTTTTTCAAGCAAAAGCGTAGGTGAACAGTCACATGAAGTCCAAAAGAGGAGTTCGTTCTAAATTTGACGTCTACTACCATTTTTTAAATTGATTTTTAGCGATAATGAAAACCGCATCTGACTTTCAGGCAAAATAAAATGATTTTTTTATTTCTTGAAGTTTGTTTCTACCTTACTTCATTTTTTTATTTGTATTATATATTCATTTTCACTATAAAAATTTATTCTGAAACGAGACGAACGCTTGAAAAGGGAGAAGAAGGAGGAAGTTTTGATATTTATTAACAATTTTTATTCTTATTTACACATTGTTTTCAGTTATGCCTATTTTAACTCCGTATATATTCTCAGCCTTCATCATTCAATCTAATAATTTTGGCACATATGGGTCGATATCGGGGGACGGTAAAGCGGCACTCCCAGGTGGGCGTGGCCCAATAGGCGGGCGACTCCGCCCCTCCGCGCGGACGAGATTGGGACACGCCCACCCGAGAGTGCCTCTTTGTGCGCACCCGTCGATATAGCCTCCATTAGACCGCTCGTGATCCTGCATAGCCAGGGGACATAACAGATCGGAAGACAAGCGACCGAGGATCGTAAACATGTCCCAATGGCATTTGCTAATGGCCATGCGGACGGCAGGGTCGGTGGAGTGGGAGATAGGTATCGGCTGATGTCAACGAGGATTTATTAGTTTAAATCCATAGGCTCAGACCATGTTTAAGAAAAAAGACGTTATTTCTCTTACAGTGAATGACAAAAATCAGTCATAGAAGGTAACGAGATTTTTTGTTGCTGAAGGCAAATTCAATTGTCTAAAAACAAATTGAAATGGACATCAATGAATAAAAAAACATGAAAAAGACAAGCGACGGCTTAAAAATTCGAGATTCTCATTTCTGAAGTGGTGTTTGTTTTTAGAGCATTTTTTGGTGTAGAAAACATGCTATTTAATGTTTAAAAATTCTATCTGATAATGTGGCAATTTTATTGAACAGTAAAGTTGAAATCTCATCACCGTTTTCTAACTTCGTTCGAAACTTTATTAAATTTCTCACATAAATCTCTGGTTCTTCAGAAAAATTAGTTAAGAATTTGCTTTGGTATGACACCGCTAAGGGGGGGGGGCACTCATGATTCAGTTGGAGAATGAATGAACTGGTTACGCTATCAGGCATATGATATCAGCCCAAATTTTCATTTTCATAGATGAATCATTTTCTTGAGTGCCCCCCCCCCAACGGTTTCAATCCTTTGCTTTTTCCCTAAAACAATTTGGGGAGTAATCCTATGACGAGAAAATGCTGATTCCGCTTCAGCAAGCACTCGCTAATATTACTAAAAAAAAACTGTGCAGAAGAGAAAGAGGGCACAGAAGAGAAAATACACACTGTGCAATAAATTACTTTACATACGAGGGGTGCGAGGTAGTGCTACAAAATAAAAAAAATTGTGCGAAGTGGAAGTGGAAAAAATTACGAATTTGTGTCCAGCTTCGGCTTTCCACTTTCCACTCTCTTTCCAACGTTTTGGCACTACTTCACTCTGCTCGGATCACACTTTTGCTTTCATACTTCTTTCTCATCGACAGTTCTGTTCCTCACTAAGGAGCCCCGGCAGAGCTGTTTGATCAAGTTCGTCTGAGGTCAGGGGCGAAACGAACTTTGTCAACTTCTTCTTCATACCTTTACTTTTCTTGATTTACTTGCTACTAGTATTTTGAAGATTGGGTCTAATATATCTATAAAATGGCAATTATTTCATTGTCCGTACTTTAGGTATATTCTTATACACATGAGCTTCACATACGCCGTAGTATAATCAATTTCCACTTTATAAGCTACAAAAGCGAGTTCGAAAAGTGAATTCATTGAACCCACCCGACAATTATTAGTTTGAGAAAAAATTGTGTGAGTGGCTTTGGCAAATTCTCATTTTTTTCACTCCTTGAAATTAAGGTTGTACTCAACTTTGAAATTTTGCTAATCAAATTGCTCCACAATGAGAAAATATAGCATTTACATTTTACAAAATTTGAGCTCGACCACCTAGCATGAGTTACCCAAGGCTTCATAAACACATTTTTTCAAATATGAACAATTAAAAAAAATAATTGGAAGCCAGACCCATATTCCAATCCAGAATTTCGTAGTAGAAATAGGGTTCACGCATCAATAGCATCGTACTGCTGGTCAAGAAAGGTTTCATGTTGACATGGAAACAAGAAAACTCTCATGAGTTAGCAAACCAATGCATTTGGGATCAGCGTTTATCGAAAGGGTTGTCATTGGGGTTGAATAGAAATGTTTATCATCAGCATCGTAGCTCACGATTCAGTGGAATACAGACGAATAGCGCAGAAATACAGTGAGGAAGTAATCAAATCGAAACACTCGTGAAAGAGGCACTCTGTAGGCCATCTCGTCCGCGGCGAGGGGGAATCGGGCCCGCCCCTCTGGCTACGCCCACAGCAGTGCCTGTTGTCTACCCCCCATTCTGTAATCACCTGAGGCTTCTGATAAATAGGACTCTTTTCTTCCTGTAATGGCTAGTGAAACGTCAGGTACACAGCAACTGGCAGATATTGCATGAAATACTACACGACTAAACAATTGTTGGTGTATTATAGCTCAAAACAGATTTTGCCGTTTGCCGGTCATTTTTGGGGTTTGCCGTTGCTGTTTTCCGAAATTTTAAATTCCTTTGCCGCACACCCCTGCTTGAGACACATATGTCCGCTAGTTCAACTGGCGGAACCCCTCAGTTACGTAGCGATTCCTTCAGTGGAATATTCAGGTTCTTGCAGCGCGTTCACTTGATCTTGGCCCTCGGTAGAGGGCATAAAATGAATTAAATAGAAATAAATCGCGCTTCAGTAAACAAGGCGGGGGCAACACTGGAGATATCTTCGATTACATAACTATACCTCTAATGCCTTTATGTTGTCTGTAAAAATCAAAATTCTCATCAAACGAAGCGCTGCGTGTGAGCGCGATGCTGCTCTCTCCGTCTGACATGCGCTCTCTCGCAATCTCAAACCTTCGCTCTGCACTCGCACGCGAAATAACTACGGTAATACCGCGTTTTCACAGCCTGTGTGTAGTTCTGTAGATAGTAAGATATCTAAAAAGTCCTGAAAAAAAAAACAATTGTAATAAAAACTTCAAAGGCTCAATCCTCGCTCGTGAGTAAACTTGATTTTATGGTAATCTCAACCAAACGCGTAATCTCAACCCTTCAGAATAAGCGAGAAAAATCAAGCACCGATTTCCTTCGCCTTCCAAATTGGCACCCATTCCCTCCGCCCATTTCAAGGATCTCTGGTCTCAATAGAACGAGACGCGCCCTAGATTTTGATCTAAATCTACTTTTTTCTATTTGATTTCGGTCTAGTGTTCTCTACTACAGTGCGAAGGCTGCGATCAGGCACGAGACAACTCGTCCACGCCGTCCGATTTCGATTTTTTTACCGGACCATGACTCCGTTCGTAGTAGGCTCTCATCGATTCTGTAAGCATCACTGTGATCAGCCCGAAAATTTCGGTGTGATCCATTTCTATGAGGATGCGTTACTCTTTCGTTATTTTCTAACTGTGCTTAGCTCCTGTTCCGTAATTTACGGGGATCAGCAGAGGTAAAGTCAGTGTTCTCGCTCTCTCAAACTATTATGGCACGAAATAACCAACTTCAGAGAAATAAAAGACTTGGTTGGCTCAGGTAAGGATTGATCGTTCGGCTGTGTCTGGCGCCAGTAGCGTGCGCCTCTTGTCACTGCGCTACACGAACCCTTATCAACCACATCGATTAGAAAACGGTTAGGCAGTTATGCACTATTGCCGTCGCGTGTTGCGTTTACTACAAAGAGATCATGCAATTAGGGTTAGATTCTCTTCCGTCCTGGGATTTTGGGCACATGGGAGAAACTTCGTTCGAGTTTCGTATATGCAGTGTCAGAACGAAGTTCTCATTAATCCTTTGCGTGTGTGTGTGCGGAACGAAGGTGAGAGACAGCAAGAGAGCGGAGGGAAGACGGAGGGAGCAGCATCAGGCACACGCACTTGCAATGAGATTTTCGTTTTGACACAGGCGATGTGAAGAAACGTATTGTTTGCGTCTTTTAGTCCACTGTAGTAAAAAAGAGTACTAGCTCGGCCTGAGCTGCTGCTTCCAGGTAGTTATAAGTTTGAAAAGGTTTAGGGTAACATGTGTATCTTGCAGATCGCGCCTTATTTTTTCAATGATTTCAATGGACCTCACACTCGTGTTCAGTGCCCGAAACATTTCGTCGATATAACTAGCTGTCTCAACAGTACCACCAATGGACGGCAATAGGCGTTTTTTCCTATATCCCCGGGTTGGTTGAGAGTTCACCTTGTCAAATCTTGAGTGTCGGCGCTGCTTTTTCACTAATAGGGTTGTTCCGGTATTCGAAGATCTCAGTAGGAACGATACTATTCCTATGAACTTCGGCGCTTATAAGAACTTAGTGCACGTGAAACTGGCTTCCGGGGAGCGGCGGAGTGACCCTCCGTAGTGCTGGGCTGCTCGTTTGCCTGTGCTATTCTTCGGACTGATCCATCGTTGTTCTCGCTTCATTGGTTTACAGTAATTTTGCTCTGAATATTCCGTTTGAGGTGGGGTGTTTGTCTTCCTGTTTTCTTTTTTTTCACACGAGTGTAAACTTGTGTAAATAAATATATAATAATATATACAGGTTTTTGTGCACATAATTTTCGAACACTTCGGGAATTGCTTGATGGGTACCCCTTACTTTTTCGCGGAGCTTTAGAAATGCCGACGTCCCTAGCCGCTTGCGATGCAAGGAAAAGCTGAAGATGCATTTCCCACAGCATCAAACAGTCCTAGAAACTGTAATATTTGTAAGCGATTTTGCCAGGGCTGAACTTTCTCTACCGAATAACTAGAACAGGACTTAGCTTTTCGAACAATGGCATATCAAGTAATTTCCTTGGCAGAAAATCGCAACTAACCGAATTTAGCTGAGAGGAGTGCTTCGACTGCGCCTGCAACCATCGAATCCTTTATTGTCTTGTAAATCCAAATGCGGCACTATAAAAAGTAAATACACGGATAAAATTACCAAATCACTGCGCACTTGAGAAGGAATTTTTTCCTTGTTTTCAAGGTTAGAGCCTGTTCCAAATAGGTTGTCAGTTCGGGCGGTCTGCGCGCGTATCATCAGTTCATTTGCGTTGGTGAGAAGTTACAAGACACAGAAATTGGGGCTTCCAGAGTGAGACGCCGCAAAACTAATTGTTGTCGGTTGCGCGATGATGAGGAGTCTCATGAATGCACAGAAATCCGCCCTGCTTACAAGGGAACTCATTTGGTCAGCCAGGTCAATCTAAATGAACACCGAAGATGAATTTCGCAGCTGCCTATATTCGCCACGGATCCTCATGATACTTAGCGTTCCCAATTGAAGGTTGGCGCAAACTCGGTGCCATATGCTATAACATAGGTGAACCGGGTTCGCGCCAACCTTCAATGGGGAACACCAAGTATCACTAGGATCCATAGCGACTGTAAACTCACTCTGAAAAAATTGGAGTTTTTCAAAGCCTCGAGGCAAGATAAGGGTACAGAATCAGGAAATTTTTAGGGCGTTCTGGAGTTTTTTCGGATATTGCTCAAAACTTTTGTGTAGCGGTGATTTAGAGTGCTGAATACGGATCTGGCGCCCACTTGTCGAAATTGCAGAGCTTAGTGTAGGTTACTGTAGAAGATACATTGCTATTTAGAAGAGGCAATACCACTTGAGCAATATAGTCTACAGAAATGGAAGTAAGACTTGGTGAGGTTGCGGACTCTTCTTAACATACTGTAGTCTGATTGTGTTATCACCCATTTTTCGAAGTAACTGAGAATGGTCGGTGAGTTTATGATTCCACTCTCACATTTTCACCTGTTTTCATTGCTTCCGCAGATGTAGTCATATCGGTGAAAACACAAACTCACCGGTCTATCACAGTTTTTTGTTTCGGAAAAATGAGTGAGTGATACCACTGACAAGCTACCGTATGTTAGGACGAGTCCGCAACCTCACCAGGTCCTACTTCCATTGCTGTAGACTATACCCGTACCACAAGCAATATGAATACCAATCAGGACTGCGCGTAACTGAAATTTTGAAATCCGTAAATCGTAGTTCGTAATTGATGAGTAACAAGCCCAGACACGAAACCTCATTAAACATTTGACACAGCTTTTCAATGATGATCTGTTTGTCAAAAGAAAAATATTTTCGGTGTATCCGTTCTTGTATAATTTGTCCGGAACTTATTCTTTGACAGAATATGATAAACTGTCCTTATCGTAGCAAAAATCCGGTCCACAGTTGCAGACGGCTGCTGTTGCAGCACGCTACACGATGACAATCGTGTTGATACCATGCAGCCCCCGCCCGATCAACCTTCGTCCTGGGACGATTTCATCGCGTTACGTGCTGCAACAGCGTTTGTCCTCAACCTGGGAACGGAATTTCCTTCAGATAAGGACAGCACTGATTGAAGGTATAAATTCTCTCCTATCCATTGCTCTTCTTGTGCTTTCGGTGAAACTTGGTGGTTTCCAGAATTTATCTTGAAATTTGATGGAAGTTCAGAGACCGATTGAGCGTTTAGACTTTTTGGAGCTACTGAAAGGTCGACGGCAGCGGTGTCGATAAAGATTTGTTGATACCTTATAACATTCGAGTTTGACCACTGACTTCCTTCAAACAGAGGAGATTCCATTAACACAGACAGCCATGACGATTTGAATCAGAGGATTGTTTTCACCTACGAGACTTTCGATAAGGTGAACGTTGCTGAGTTTTGACTAAATTTGGCTCAAAATTTGTTTCCATAATGAGCATCAGATCGGCCGGTTCTATGGTTTGTTTCCTATGTCTAGGAAGCCGCGACGGAGCAATTATACAGCTTTGTTTCTCCAATTATATCAATGCGCTTTCTCAAAAACAACCGCTCGACTTTTATGATAGAGCTATCATAGCAGCGTTGCGGCTTCCCCCCTTCCAGAGATTGACGATACCTAAATTTCGTTCTCAATAAATATACATATTTCGCCACAGCCAACCGCTCCTCTGCTGACTACGTCTGACTCAAAATGCCGAAGAACAACTCATTCAAAGTAATGCAATAAGAAGAAATAAGCATACACCAAGAACTTGAAAAGAAGTGAAAATTTATCCAAGTCCTGAATTGCGCCTTTTAGTTGTTCCCTCAATCGTTTTTTCACAAATCGTTACGATTTTGGGTCGTGATTTTGTAAATCGTAAAAAATTGCCAAAAACGCCCTTAAGTCGTAAATCGTTATTCGTAATTACGCACAGCCCTGATACCAATACCAACTGAGCAACACCAATACCCCACAACGTGCGCTGATCGATTGTCAAATTTCTTGCGGCGCACACGACGTCGCGTTGGCTGCTGAGTGGTCCGCAGCCATTTCTTCTTCTTCTTTGCAGCCACAGAGGTTGTGTCACAGGTTTAGAAACTCGGCCACCAGCGTAGGGTTCGTCCACGGATCCATTGTTGTTAATTTAGTCGGTCTCTTCGGGCAACTGAACAGGTGCGCATTAGTATGCCCTTGACTACCGCGATCAGGGCCTTCTTCAGGTTTGTTGTTATCAATCCTATGCAAATACGACATAAGCATGGGAGTGTCCACAGCGTAACGATGCAAGGGTGCACCTGGCACGCCTGCCAAATTCCATCTCTAACTCGCTGACCTTCGGAGGTGCGACTCCCAGGATGGAGTTTATGGCAACTCTGCTCAAGTGTTCCTTTACGAATCGGGTATGCTCCGCGCGCAAGAGACGGAGGCGTTCCTGTTGTGCTTCGGTCCATCTCTGCACATCAACTTTCGACGGAGCATCACCTAAAGGCTTTCTGATACATCTCTCTCTCTCACCGGGTTTAGTACTCTTCGCGATGGATGATTCGGCTGCTTCACGATGTTAATGTACATTTGTTGAGCCTGGAGTTGGCAGTGTTCTCTAACAGGCAATATGCGAGTTTCGGCGTGTAAGTACTCAATTGGAGAGCTTTCAGAACAGACAGTTGCAATTCGCAGAGCACAATTTTGGACGCGCTGCAGCTTGGACCAAGATGAGTCCGACACGATGTGCTGCCAGACTGGCGCAGCATACTCCAAGGCGGGTTGAACAATAGCCTTATACGTGGTCAGGATCGTTTCTTTATTGCATCCCCAGGACGTTCCACCGAGAGCACGCAGGACGCTGAGTCTGGGTTTCACTGTGGCTTGCTTCTGCTCAGTGTTCTTATGGAACTTCACATAGGATCCAACACGAGTCCAAGTATTTTGGGAAATCAGGTGGCCTGCAATTGAGTTTCGTCCCCCTTCACCAAGGGATGGGCACTGTGCTCTGCATTATCAGTGGAAAAGACGGTGACGGATGATTTGGAGACAGAAACTGGGAGCATTTTGCGATCGAAGAAACATTTCAACTCGATCAAGTAGTCATTGATCTTACTGGCGGCTACCTTAATGTCGCGATCTCGGCACAGAATAGTAATTTCATCCGCGTATGCAACGACCTTGATATTCTGAGGGGGAACGGGCAGATCTTCTAGATATACACTGAAAAGTGCAGGCGATAAAACTCCTCCTTAAGGGACACCAGCGGCGATGGGGATGCTATTGGAAACATGTCCCTGGAACAGCATATTTGCCCGACGTCCTTTAGTGAAGGCAGTTATCCACCGCTTCTGCCATGGCTTAATGTTAGACTTCAACAGACTCTCTGATAGTAGGCCTAGATTGACAGTGTCAAATGCCTTTGTTAAGTCGAAAATCACACCAACAGTACGTTGGGGTTTCATGGCATTGACGCCGGCCAGAGCATAGCTCACAATTTCCAACAAGGCCGTAGTGGTGGAATTTAATTCACGGAAACCATGCTGATGCTGTGTTGCTTGATGTTGTGTTCGGCCAGCTCCTCCACAACCAGTTTTTCGGCAACTTTGGCAATGGGTGAGAGCAGACTGATCGGCCGGTACCCATTAGCCGTGAATGGTGATTTTCTCGGCATCGGCAGTGGAATCACACGAGCGACTTTCCTATTTTGGGGTAATGTAAATGTGCGAAACGAAGTATTAATGACGTCAGCGAGCAGGGGTAGTTGTTCATTTGGCAGTCTCTTTAGAACTGCTGGGCTCAAACCATCTGGCCCTACTGCCTTCGAGTTACTCATCTCCTTTATCACCTTCTCGACCTGAGCGGGCGTGACTGCTTCATCTTCAGCCAAGAGTGGCAATTTACAGAGTTCCCGCACAGTTATTCTATTCTGCTCCTCTCTCTTGGTTCTAGTGATGAAAAAATGCTTCCCAAGAGCATTTGCGGCCTCTTTCCCTGACTTGAAGACTCCACCTTCAAATTCAATCGTGGAATTGTTGGCGGAGGTAAACTTTCCGGAGATCCTTTTCAAAGCCTTCCACGTTGCTGCTGCATCACTTCTGAAGTTCATCTTCTCAGTGAACTTTTCCCAAGTTTCCTTCTTGTGTCTGTCAAGGTCCCTCCTGATCTCGTTATCCAGCTCTGCGATGTCTGGGTCAAGATGATCTGCAGCACTCTTTGCGTCCCTTGTTCTTATCTTCTGCAAAGTCTCCCTGGTCACATTGGGAAAGAAGGTCTTGACTCGGCCTTCAGGGATCGCAGCTTTCATAGCCTTCAAGATAGCATCAGATAGGTGGCGCTCCTTCTGGTGTACATCGCCATTCCACGGATAATCGCCGCTTGGCGGAGCGCAACCTCCCTGAACAGGCTCCAGTCTGCAAGGCTTAAAGCCACAGTCCAAGCTCCGAATCGATTTTTCGTATTTTAGCCTATCTTGGAGAAAATTTCACGCTGATCACAATAGTGTCTTCAGAATCGCTCAGAACTCACTACAAACTGAGTTACGGCTTCTCAAAATTTTTGAATTCGTATTAGTAGAAGTTCGCGGACGAGTTGTCCCGAGCCTGTATTTTCTCGTTATTCGCAGCCACCATTTTGAGTAAGGTCACAATATAAAGCCAGACCGAAAACAAAAGGAAGAACATAGGTTTTGAATAAAATCATTTGCGCGTCTCTTCCCAATTGAGATCGGAAACCTGCCAGTGGGCGTTGCCCATTTTTTCTTTCAAGGGGGCGTGGCCCACCTTTTCCCAGCTTTTTTTCGCTTATTTGAGCGAACTGAGATTTCGCGCTTGGCAGGGTTGCTATAGACGGCGACCGGATCAAAATATCAAAAATTACCTCTGAGGTTGGACTGTGCCTTTAAATTAAGATAAGAATGATGACGAACACCTGTATAGGGAGCAAGAGAGTTAGAGAGATCAATATCGACAAAGACAGGGATCGCTGGAAAGTTGTGGATGTCGACCAAGAGCAAGCATTTCAGAGATTGGAAGAGACGAGGGAGATGTCTGGGCTAGTTGATCGGCCGTTGGCAGAGAGACGAGTGGGCTGATCATCGTTTAGAATGACCAGGTCGCACTCCTCCGCCCATTCTTCGACGTCATTTCCTCTAGCATCAGAGTCAAGCGACGAGCAGAACGTGTGAGCATTGAAGTCACCCGCAAAGACAATTGAGGGAGATAGAGAGCAGTCATACAGTTGCTTGAGTAAAGGGATAGGGTTGTATGTTGGTGGACAAGATGTAGGAGGAGGAATGTATATATTGAAAAGAGAAAGTGGAGTTTTTAGAGGTTAATGGATGGGGATGTACTCGAGAGTGCCATCCACTGTAGTGTTTGGAATGATGTGAGAGGGAAGAGAGGACAGAACAAAAGTAGAGACTCCGACTCCTTGAGATGACCTAGGAGTATGGTAAGCAGTGTAGCCCGGGATGTTTGGATGCCGAGAGGTAGCAGAGGGGGAGAGTTTGGTTTCCTGAACCATGATAACATCCGGGTGATGAGTACGGGTGAAGAGAGATAATTCAGAGAGCTTGCCGCGAAGGCCGTTGAGATTTATGTGTACAATAGAGAGGGGGCGGTTGGTAGATGAGGAATTAGGGTTACTGGAGGCGGAGCACACAATACAACGAAAGGAAGAATCGTGGTGCCTCACAGAACTCAGACCCGAACAAGAGAAGTGCACCCACCTTTGGCATCCGAAACACTGCACACTGGTTCTGTTCCAAGTGACATTTCTTTCGCATGTCGCACACGGTTACTTCTTCTTCTTCTGAGCGGGTCCTGGGTTCCTCTCGACGCCGGCTCTTTGCAGTAGGATCTGCGGCCAGCCAGCACCTCTCCCATGACGAAAACCCTCTCCGCGGAGGGATTGACGTCGGTTTGCACGAAGGTGGTATTCTTTCCTATACACTGCCACGGCACGAACGTACGACACCTCGGCAGCGTCCGCAGCCATATGAGTGGTGGAATCCACGAAACGCTGACTACGTTTTAAGCATGGCTAACGTAACCATGGTCAGGCACATCCAAGGCGAATCGATTGGCCACAAACAATGGCTAAACAGTGGTTATCGTTTCGTGAATTTTTGTGTCTCCCGTAGCGCCTTCGTATCACACTAGTGAAAAAATAGTCATTCTAAGTGAAATAGAGTACAGTGCATAGGCACCTACACAGATTGTGGTGAAGAGTCATCATGCGCTCTAGATCTTCAACATGACATTCGTTTTTGAACGGGTTCTTTCAACCAGAAATTATATTTTTACATTTGAAGCAATATGTCTCACCGTTGGACACTGCTGGAAGGGAGCCTTCTCGGCTATCCACTGCTGAATGCACTGCCGGCAGAATTTGTGACAGCATGGTATCAAACTGTAATATTTTTATTATGTGAGCAAGTTCAGTGGTTATTCTTCCTGACTTTTAATATGCTCCAAAATTTGCTGTTTTTTTTTCCGGACAACCCCTCGCCAATGAAGGCCCTTCGATGGTTACAGCGCCTGGCGTCATGTCGCCCAGCGAGTGCTTCTGGACGTGGGCGAGTCCCGACTCGATGCTAAGCGCCAATACGCCACAGAGTTGCAGCCAGGGTTGGGCAGGCAATGGCGATTCTGAATGCGTACCCTATTTCGCTCGGTATAACATGGATCAGCTGTTTTCTCATTAATTGGGTCAGTTACACCGCTCATTGAGTGACGGTTTTAACCCAGGGGTGTCCTACCTTTTTGATACGCGACGCAAAATATACATTTCTTTTGAAAATTGCACAAGCATTCTATCTTACCCAAAAGAGGTATACGGGGCTTATTTTACATCCTGATCAAAGTAGTATTGACGAAAAGATCAATTTTGCTCAACAAACGCGAGACCGACAAATTCAGAGGGTGTCCCATTCTTATGATATGCAGTCTTGTAGGATGTTACATGCAATATAAGGGTATCTTACACGCAATATAAGGTAAGATACTTGAATGTCTCATCTATCTTACGCTGTATATTACATGAAACGTGTTTGCATTTTTCTGGAAAGGTGAGTCATGCTAGCTGTTACTACCTTTCTCAGCTTGGATTGTACAAGCGATGAACTGCAGCGATTAAAATTCTGAAAGAAACCTGGCAGCTGTTCTGCGCTTTTGACCCGTAATATGTATGTATCACCCCGGATACAAATGCACATGTGAGGCTCCCTAATTGTCGAGTACAACGATATCTAAATTCGTCGCGGCTTCACTTCTCGGTACATTTTTGCTAATTTAACTTGCAGTTTTTGAACTGTGTACACAATATGGATTTCGGAAAGATTACAAGGGCGGTCCCAATGTGGTAACAGTTTTCTGCTTGAACGAAACGAATTACTCAACCTACAGATAGTTGCAAACTAATCGACGAGTGAGCTCGGCTTGTACTTACGTGGTCGGATCGTTACATATGTCCACACAAATTGCACACGTCAACGTATCCTCTATCTTCTCCAACTTTCCACCGATCACACCGACTTTCTGAAAGAAAAAAACTTTTGTAACACAATATGCTGGTTCATGGTTCACCTGTGTTCGGCACTTTCCATAAACCAAAATGCTTTGACTTAAGAGGGGAAGTTGAAATCCATATTTCATCAACGAAGGGACGACAATCCAATTGTCTACAAATTTCGTGAACTGTGGGTGAAGGAGAGCTGGTTTTCACGGATTCGCTTTTGAAACAAGTCTCAAGCAATACTATGTTTTGACAAGTTCACATAGGGGGTGTGTATACAAGTCTGTTGGTACCTGCTCGTTGGTGTCCCTGCTTCTACTGAACCCAGCAGACGTTTGAGTGTACACAGAGAACGTTCGAGCGATATAACGTGCACAACTATAGCGCGAAAGTCTCCCATACATTGCATAAAGTTGTAGCCGTCCGGCACACTAAGGCCTCTTGTCCAGAACAGCTTAGGTCTTGTACCTAGGGAGTATGGAGCTTTTGGCCACAAGCCACAATTTCGCTACCCTGAATTGCCGGTCATTGTCGAGTGATATCCAACATTCTGCGCTGTCCAATCTTCTGAGTCATTTCCATGTACCGTTTGCTGCTTTGCAGGAAACTTGTCCCTAGGATAGACCCGTCATCAACGTCGACGAGTACGCCATCTACTTCGCTTACGCTGATGATAGGAGAGTGGGAGGCTGTGCGATAGCTGTAAGGAAGGATTACTATGGTATGACCGTGGAATTGGATCAACGTCGTGTAGGAATGCATTTGAGCGACTGTGGGATCACAGAAGATTCAATCTGTGGATAGTGAGTGCTCCTGCGCCCATCGAAACCGCCGAAGACAATTCCAAGGATGCCTTCTACGAGGAACTTAATACGTTGCTAGCCAGGATACCTTGTCATAATGCTGTTGTCGTGGGAATCTACGCAAACGCGAAGATGGGACTCGATCAGGAATCCGAAGTACTCGGTAAATGGTTCTACCCAGTGGAGCAAACATCGGACAATGGCTACCGCCTTGTCGACTTGTGTGAACGCAGTGGTCTGATTATTGCACGACATTAAACAGGTATCATCGACGCCATTCGCTTACGTGGCAGGGATAACCCAGCTATCTCTAGAAGAGCAG
This sequence comes from Aplectana chamaeleonis, assembly GCA_029168955.1. NCBI lineage: Eukaryota > Metazoa > Nematoda > Chromadorea > Rhabditida > Cosmocercidae > Aplectana > Aplectana chamaeleonis. The sequence continues at coordinate 1,607,095 of JAPDOI010000042.1, read as the reverse complement.
CAGAAGCGGAAGATGACAACATAATGTGCTTATCTGGGTCAAATTCCGTTCCGCAATTGCGTCTCGACACGCTTCGCGGCCGCGCGCTTTCGAGTCGGAAGAGTTTCCAGCGCCGCAGCCACCGATTTGTTGACTCTAGGTGGGTTTTGGAAACTATACAAAATTCAAGAAAACTGTATAAAAAGCCATATCGAGTCGGCTTTGGCACTGACTCGACGCGTGCGGCCGCAAAGCGTGTCGAGAGGCAATTGCGGACCGGAATTTAACCCAGATAAGGACAGTAGAAAAAACAGCTCGACTATGTTCTGACGAGGAATATTCCAGTATGGGATTCGAAGATCTAGAGCTGAGTGGGATGTCGCATTCAATTCGGATCACCGTCCAGTTCTGTTGAACTTCACTGCGAGGATTCATAAGAGGAAGCGAGAGCCTGAGCCTCTCCAGAGGACTGACATGACAAGTCTCGGAGGTGAAGAATGCAGAAGGAAATTCCGAAAAGGTGCTCCTATTCATATTGGAGTACGAACTAACAAGTGAAGCATACAAAGCGTAGGTCGGATCTGCCAAAACGACTAATTTCGTTAGTATCTCTTGTGGCTCAATAGTAAAACTACCGCAGTATCCCGCCCCGAGCTGCAGGTACCAAGAAGTTACAAGCTTAAAAAGCTAATTTTTTGTGCTTTTCGTACCTACAAAAAAGCGCGTGTCTACGGAAAATTCGGAAACGAACCTCATAAATGTGTTCAGCGCGCAAAACTGCCCCCCTCAGCAAAGTTTGGATGAATGCACATTCTCCATATTTTGTCCAGACTGACGGCGTTTTAGACTTGTACCGAATTTCGGTTGGGCGTTTATTTCTACATATTGAGGGCTCTGGAAGCGTTTAAGAAAAATGTTGCCGCACGGAAAAGTTCTTCTTTCCTCCACACTGCCATGACATGAACGTACGACAGCTGCAGAGATGTCGTACGTTCGTGCCGCGGCAAAGTGGAGGAAAGAAGACCACCTCCGTGCAAACCGACGTCAACCCCTCGGCGAAGAGGGTTTTTGTCATGGGAGAGGTGCTGGCTGGTCGCAGCTCTCCTAAAGATTCTACTACAAATGGCCGGCATCGAGAAGGAGCGAGGACCCGCTCAGAAGCAAGAAGGTCACCTGGAATGGGATAAGTGTCCAATGTTTTGGATGTCAGAGGTGGGTGCATCTCTCTTGTTCGGGTCTCAGTTCTGTGAGGCATCACAATCCTTAATTCTGTAGTGTTATGTGCTCTGCCCCCAGTAACTTTGATTCCTCATTTACCAAACGCCCCCTCTCTATTGTTCATATTAACCTCAATGGCCTTCGTGCCAAGTTGTCTGAACTCTATCTTTTAACTCGCAATCGTCATCCTGATGTCATAAGGGTTCAGGAAACCAAGCTTTCTCCTTCTACTAACGCTCGTCACCCTAACATTCCTGGCTACACTGCTTATCATGCTCCAAAGTCATCTCTCGGCAAAGGAGTTTCCACTTTCGTATTATCAAATCTACCCTCTCATATCATACCAAACACACTAAAGGACGGTACTCTTGAGTACCTACCTATCCATCTCCCTCTTAAAACACCTATATCTCTTTTTAATATCTATATCCCTCCTACCACGTCCTGTCCCCAACCTTATGACCCTATTCCCTCACTCAAGCAGTTGTGCGACTGCTCCCTTTCATCCTCTGTTGTCTTCGCAGGCGATTTTAATGCTCATACATTCTGCTCGTCGCTTGACACGGACGCTAGAGGAGAAGACGTCGAAGAATGGGCGGAGGACTGCGATCTGGTCATTCTCAACGATGATCAGCTCACTCGTCTCCCGGCCAACGGCCGATCCTCTAATCCAGACATCTCTCTTGTATCATCTAATCTCTCCAGCGCCTGCTCTTGGTCGACCGCTACAACTCTGTCCAGTGACCATATCCCCGTCTTTGTCCATGTCGATCTCTCTAATTCTCTTGCACGTTATTCAGGTATCCGTAAAAGATCTTATCTTAATCTTTGCCTTGCAGACTGGCGCTTGTTCAGGGAGGTGGCACTTCGCCATGCGGCTGACTACCCATGGAATGGAAACGTGCACCAAAAAGAACGTCACATGACCGACGCGATTCGCAAGGCCATCAAAGCAGCCATTCCGGAGGGCCGAGTTGAGACCTTCTTTCCCAATGTCACCAGGGAAATCTTGGATAAGATAAGGACAAGGGATGCAAAGAGAGTCGCAGATCACCTGGATCCGACCATTGCTGAGCTGGATAGCGAGATTAAGCGAGATCTGGACAAGGACAGGAAGGAGTGTTGGCAGAAATTCACGGAGAAGATGAATTTCAAGAGTGATGGAGCGTCAACTTGGAAAGTTCTAGGCTGGGATTCATGAAAGGCGAACCACGGTTACGGCTGGGCTAGCGGAGGAAACCGGCATCCACGAAAAATCCGGTTTGGTTACGGCTGGGCTACGATTGGGCTACGCGTAACCGCACCTCGGAGCTGCGGTTAACCGCGGTTAGCAGCGGTTTTGCGGCTTAGTCGTCGAATTGATGGTGTGCCGTATTAGTGCACAACAATGAGGAAACTCACCTGTTGCGAATACGCATAAAAACTTGATATCTTCGAGGCAAGCTGAAAATACAGGAATGCCGCCAATATTGACTGCCACATTATAGGCCCTCTAGCCATAATGTGTTCCTCACGATAGCAACAAAAAATCTCAGAATCATCAACCTCATATGTAATTTTTATGTACGTTGCCCATGGCTAACTAAAATCTTTATGCCTGTCCTCCCTGCTCTCGCCCTCTTCTTCATTTTATAGCACATTGTTGTTCTTTTTGCCTCCACTTTTTGTTCCTAATTCTTGTCTTCCGTGCGCTGACCATTTACCGAGCAGCCACAGGCTCTTCGCTGGGTTTCTTTCCCATTTCGGCTCCGAATTCCCTCATTTTTTTCCTCAGAATTTCTTCTTAGCACTTTTCGTACACGTTTTCGTTATTTTTCTGTTGGAAAACCCTAACTTGGTTTGGTACTGTGATGCATGATTTGGTTTTTTCGCATTTACAACGTTTTCTTAACTTTTTTTTCCGAAGCGCCCACTTGGATTTCAAATGTTAATGTTTTTTACATGGTTCTATGATCAACCTGGGTTTTCTCGATGTTTTTAGTTCAAACTTCTGTTTTTCCCTTGCATTTTGAGCTTTTTCCATATGATTTTTCTACGGAGTCGTTTTAGTTTTCTCCTGTTGTGAGCGACACTAAGCTTGTGTGAGAATGACAAAAAGAAAAAAAAACAAAAAAGGGATTCTTAGACAAAAAAAGAGATGGAAAAAAACTCGGAACTCAAACGACAAACGGAGAACTTGAAGCCAAAAACTCATTGAGAGGACGATGATGATCCCTGCAGCAACACCTAAGCCATGTGAAACACACAAAAAAATTAGAGGGGCGTTTCGAAAAGAAAAGAAGTTGAAAAGGCTAGTAATGCGAGAAAAAAGCTAAATTGGGGGTTAAAATTTTACCAGCAGGTTCGCGGCTCATCGTGAGAGAGCAGCATCACTTTATGTACTGTTAAAAACCAAAAGGATTTTTGAAATAGGAAAATGAGAAACTTAAAAATGGAAAAAAACATTTCCAAGTTGAGGAAAATCCCTTTAAATGCCTGCGGTCCATTGAAGAAGGTAAAGCACAAGGTAGACAAAAATAAGAATTAAAAAAGCAAGCAAAATTAGCAATCATGTGCAATAAAAACAGTGACGGGTTAGGGAAATTCCGACCCGAGTGCCAATATTGATTTTCTTCAATCGAGATTCTCGGCGTCAATTGAGTGGCAAGTACGTGGCCGCGGAATGGTTAGCCACCCAACCGCGATGGGGCGGTTGTGAATGCCAGTTCGCGGTTTGGCTACCGCTGGGGTTGCTGCCCTAACCAAACCCAAACCTAGCCGGCTCCGTTGATGGATCCCAGCCCTAGAGAAGATCTCGGGCAAGAGCACCTCCACCAACTATTCCACGATCGAGTTCGAGAATAGTCTTCAAATCGGGAAAGGAGGCTGCAACTGCTCTCGGAAAGAATTTTGTCCTAACTCAGGCTAAGAGAGGGAAACAGAATCGAGTGACTGTAAGAGAGCTCTGTAAGTTGCCACTAATGAATGAAGCAGAAGCTGTGACGCTCGCGCAAATTGAAAAGGTGGTTAAAGAGATACGCGACTCGAAGGCTATAGGGCCGGATGGTATTAGTCCAGCGGTCTTGAAGAAACTGCCAAGTGAGATTATGCCAATTCTGGCTGACGTCATCAACACATCCTTTCGCACGTGCATCTTGCCGTAAGACTAGAAAACGTCAAGCATCATTCCGTTGCCCAAGCCTGGTAAATCGCCATCCACAGGCAAATATTCTTTTATCACCAATTGTCAAGGTCGCTGAGAAATTAGCCGTGAAGGAGCTTGCCGAGCATAATAACAAACAGCAGCACCAACATGGATTCCGTAGATTACACTCTACCACCACGGCGCTGCTGGAGATTGTGAGCTATGTTTTGGATGGCTTTAACGCCAAAAAACCTCAACGCACTGTTGGAGTAGCCCTGGACCTCACGAAAGCTTTTGATTCTGTCAACTTGGGCATACTGTCTGAGAAGCTATTGAGGTCCACCATCCCGCCTTGGCAGAAGCGATGGATAACCGCAATCATTAAAGGGCGCCGAGCAATTGTGCTTTCTCAGGGACATGTCTCTAATAGCATCCCGATCGCTGCCGGTGTTCCTCAAGGAGGAGTCTTTTCGCCTGCTCTGTTCAGTCTTTACCTGGAATATTTGCCCGTACCACCAAGGGACATCAAAGTCCTTGCGTATGCGGATGACATCACCATCTTGTGCCGGGACAGAGACATTAATGTAGCTGCACGCAAGATCAATAGCTACCTCATCGTTCTGAAGAGCTTTCTCGATGATATGATGCTCACTGTCTCTGTCGCTAAATCATCTGTATCAGTTTTCTCCACTGACCCTAAGGAACACTGCGCTCACCCCGTTGAGAATTGGGAAGACGCTCGTCTGCCTGCCGCACGTTTTCCTAAGCTGCTCGGCCTAGTATTGGATCCTTCGTTGAGGTTCCATAAGAATACTGAGCAGAAACAGGCTACAGTGAAAGCAAAGCTCAACGTCCTACGAGCTCTGGGAGGAACGTCGTGGGGTAGTAGCAAGGAGACAATTTTGACCACCTACAAGGCAATATTGCAGCCGGCGTTGGAGTACGCTGCACCGGTATGGCAGCACATGATATCGGATTCATCGTGAACAAAGATGCAGCGAGTCCAAAATGCTGCTCTTCGGATTGCCACAGGGTGTGCTAAAAGCACCCCAGTGGAACATCTTCATGCTGAAGCCCGAATTCTGCCAGTTAAGGAGCACTGCCAACTCCAAGCGCAGCAACTGGTTATTAACATTGTCAAGCAGCCTGACCATCCATTAAGAAGGATCCTGAATCCCGTGAGCGAGAGACATATCAGAAGGCCTTTTGCGGATGCCCCAAGAAAGTCAATAAACAAAGATGGATGGACTCCCAACTGGATTGTCTGCGTCTTTTACGTGCGGAGCACACCAACTTCGTCAGGGATCACTTGGGTAGGATGACAGTGAGACAGGGGCTCTCTACACACCGAGGGAGGAGCTGTCCCGCCTTTCGCGGCTCTAATTCCACCAGGGACCACTTCGCTCGTGTTGAGTGGCGTGTCGTTCCAAACTGCAAAAGCGGGACAACTCCACCCTCGGTGTGTAAACAGCCCCTGTCCAGATGACAGTCAATCCCATAATGGGGGTCTTATCACCTGTAGTCAGCAACGCCAAGATGGAACTAGGTAGGCGGGCTAGAAGTGCCCTTGCCTCGTTACGCTGCGGTCATTCCCCTATGCTGATGTCATACTTGCATAAAATCGATCGCAGTAAGCCTGACGAGTGCCCGGACTGTGGTAGCCGTGGCCACACAACTGAGCACCTATTTGATTGCCCAAACAGGCCTACCACTCTGACAACAATGGATTTGTGGACGAATCCGGTTTCAGTCGCCCGTTTCTTGAACCTTTGACAAAAACCTTCCTGCGGCTGCAAAGAAGAAGGAGAGGGTCGCGAACTAATCACGGAAAAATTCATTAGAGCACGGCCGCTATTTCCTTCTGTATCCCCGAGATCGTGTACGGCTGCAAGCAAAACTGGTCGGTGCTTCACACCAAAGCCAATAATATTGGACTGCCATACTAAAGTGCGGTCGGCACGAATCAAACCAAACCTTTGATTCCCTCTTGACGGCGTAGCTTGCGCTGGCGCAAACTCGGTACAGTCTATGTTGTAACATACGTACCAGGGATGTGCGTGATTACGACTAACGACTAACGAATTTAACGACTAACGGGCTTTTTGGGTGTTACGTCTAACGATTAACGACTAACGAAATGAGAAATATTTTCGTAAGCAATCCCAAAATTCGTTAGAGAATCAATAGTCATTCCCATCACGCTCCAATCCAAGAATTGCATAAGGAATGATACATAGTTTCCTGTTGGTTGTTCGCGGTGGGTGGTACAGAATGGTCATAGCCTTCAGTGTTTATTATTTCCACTGACACTATTTCGCAGCTCTGGAACCCCCACATCATGACCCCCAACCGAACGTTGCGAAAGGTTGGGCGCAGCACTTATGCAACTTCATGTCGGTCGCGCGACTTCATGAAAGGCTCACACAACCAGCTCCGACACCGACCGGCTCTAGCGGAAATTTTTACAGAGGGCTCTGTCAGAGGTGATAATATGGAGCGGTGCCTGCCGGCCACAACTGAGCACCGACGGGAACTGTATTCGATGATTGGATTGTAAATGATTCGTCCTCGGATTTTCGGTCATAATTCCAAGATATGTGAGTTCTATAAAGTGGTGCTGGGACTTCTTAGTGGGTGAAAGTTCCGCTTGGGTGCTAATTTCTTGCGACCTTTCCCCATTATGAGAACAAGCTACGAGAACGGCTCGCGACGCTGAGCAAAGAACAAGTATTGCAAAGTTTGTGCAGTTTTCCGCTTTGTCACCTAGGGATAGATCTCATACAACATCATAGAGCTCAGAATGGCGAATTTTGCACTGAAAAAAAAACGAAGAGCTCAAGGTTTCCTTGGTTTTCCATATTGCTTCTTTTCTAACCGAAAAAGAAGGACAAAAATCGTCAAACACAATCTACCGAGTACTTTCTGTCATATTTTTAATGATGTATAAATGTAGGTTAGCAGATTAAACTAGGTTATCTAACCATGAATATTTTGTGTGTTTAATAACATACGTTTCTTCATGCCTTCCTTTTTTTATTTATGAGGGCTTTTTCTGCCTCAAATGTGCTTTTTTCAGAGCCTAGATTTCTAACGACTAACGATTAACGACTAACGAAGGTTTTGGCCGGTTGAACGACTAACGACTAACGAATTACAAAGTTTCTATTACGCACATCCCTGATACGTAGTTACCCTGACGCTGCGCCAACGCAAACTACACCAGCTAGATGGAACCAGAAGTGACAGGGCGATCCGTGCCCACTGTATTTGAAGTACTATTAGTATCACAAACCTGACTGAGTTCGGCTAACTGCATCCTTTTCTTGTTGAATCTGCTCGACGGTGAGAAGTGGTATCTGAAATTTGAGATATCGTTGTTTCTGAAGGACAGTGCTCATACTACAAAGTCTTCGAAATCATCCCTCGTAAGGGGATGAAAGCACGACTGTGTTATTTGCAGTGTCAGGTATGCAACTAATCTACGATTAAACGCTCATCACTTTTGGGTACAGGGGGATATGGAAGTACGGGGTTCGGCTGTTTCCTCCGTCAGCCAATAGGCGGTGGTCCCTCCACCCCCTAGGACGTTGTCGAGTGGCCGACGGAGGGAACAACCCCGCCCCGTACTCTTATCTCTTCTTGTACCCACTTTTGAATAGTAAGCAATTTGAAGCAAAAAAAATCATACTGAGGCTAACCATTTCAGATGACGGAAATCAATTTTCGAAAAGTTGGTTCAAAAATGACGAAACAAACTTCATATTTGGCAATGACTCGTTCATTACACTTGACTTTAAAGTTTCACAGGTGGAAATGGTTTGATCGAGCATAAAACTGCATTGCTAGAGCACTATTAGGGGGGACCGGAAAGTAAAGTCGTTCTCTTACGCTGAACACAAACATATTCTGCTCGTTTTACTCTCTCAATCTAATTCCAATGTTCTCTGATGGTCGAACATGGTTAGTTAAAACTATTTGACGATTCCTCGACCGTCTGACTTGCTTCCATTTCCGCCTTTAACACGTCGTTTGTCTAACGTTGATGGTCTTCCTGGTCGATACGAATTGATGAGATCAAAATCACCCGATTTTAACATGGAAAGCCACCTTCGGTTTTTGCGATTGTCCAATGCATTTGGATAAACATCGCAAATGGTTTTGGTAGCAACTGTTGCGTTACTTCCCTTGCGTAGCTCAAAAAAGCATGCAATGCCGAATGTGTACCTCTTCTGATATTCGGCTGTCCATTTCACTCCAAAATTCAAAAAAAGTGGAATTAAATTGCCTATAAGTGAAGAATGTAACTCAATTATCCACAATAAACAAGCCACAAACGGTCAAAATTTCCTAGGCTGCCCCCGATCCACAGTACCCCTTTTCGCGGCGTGACCAGCATGGATTCTTGGCACGCTTGACCGGTCGATATGACCTCATCCTTGTATGGATACAGGCCAAAAAGTCTGTTATCACCAATCGCAAAGGTCGCTGAGAAACGGGTCGTCAAGGAGCTTGCCGAGCATAATAACAATCAGTAGCACCAGCATGGATTCCGCAAATTACACTCTACCACCACGGCGCTGCTGGAGATTGTGAGCTATGTTTTGGATGGCTTCAACGCCACCAAGCCTCAACGCACTGTTGGAGTAGCCCTCGACCTCACGAAGGCGTTTGACACTGTCAACTTGGGCATACTGTCTGAGAAGCTATTGAGGTCCACCATCCCGCCTTGGCAGAAGCGATGGATTACAGCACTCATCAAAGGGCGCCGAGCAAAAGTGCTGTTTCAGGAACATGTCTCTAATAGCATCCCGATCGCTGCCGGTGTCCCTCAATGAGGAGTCATATCGCCTGCTCTGTTCAGTCTTTACCTGGAATACTTGCCCGTACCACCAAGGGACATCAAAGTCCTTGCGTATGCGGATGACATCACCATCTTGTGCCGGGACAGAGACATTAATGTAGCTGCACGCAAGATCAATAGCTACCTCATCGTTCTGAAGAACTTTCTCGATGATATGATGCTCACTGTCTCTGCCGCTAAATCATCTGTATCAGTTTTCTCCACTGACCCTAAGGAACACTGCGCTCACCCCGTTGTGAATTGGGAAGACGCTCGTCTGCCTGCCGCACGTTTTCCTAAGCTGCTCGGCCTAGTATTGGATCCTTCGTTGAGGTTCCATAAGAATACTGAGCAGAAACAGGCTACAGTGAAAGCAAAGCTCAACGTCCTACGAGCTCTGGGAGGAACGTCGTGGGGTAGTAGCAAGGAGACAATTTTGACCACCTACAAGGCAATATTGCAGCCGGCGTTGGAGTACGCTGCACCGGTATGGCAGCACATGATATCGGATTCATCGTGGGCAAAGATGCAGCGAGTCCAAAATGCTGCCCTTCGGATTGCCACAGGGTGTGCTAAAAGCACCCCAGTGGAACATCTTCATGCTGAAGCCCGAATTCTGCCAGTTAAGGAGCACTGCCAACTCCAAGCGCAGCAACTGGTTATTAACATTGTCAAGCAGCCTGACCACCCATTAAGAAGGATAATGAATCCCGTGAGAGAGAGACATATCAGAGGGCCTTTTGCGGATGCTCCCGAGAAAATCAATATACAAAGATGGACGGACTCCCAACTGGATCGTCTGCGTCTTTTACGTGCGGAGCACACCGACTTCGTCAGGGATCACTTGAGTAGGATGACAGTGAGACAGGGGCTCTCTACACACCGAGGGAGGAGCTGTCCCGCCTTTCGCGGCTCTAATTCCACCCGGGACCACTTCGCTCGTGTTGAGTGGTGTGTCGTTCCAAACTGCAAAAGCGGGACAACTCCACCCTCGGCGTGTAAACAGCTCCTGTCCAGATGACCGTCAATCCCATATTGGGGGTCGCACCACCCATAGTCAGCGACACCGAGATGGAACTTGGTAGGCGGGCTAGAAGTACCCTTGCCTCGTTACGCTGCGGTCATTCCCCTATGCTGATATCATTCTTGCATAAGATCGATCGCAGTAAGCCGGACGAGTGCCCGAACTGTGGTAGCCGTGGCCACACAACTGAACACCTATTCGAATGCCCAAAGAGGCCTACCACTCTTACAACAATGGATTTGTGGACGGATCCGGTTTCAGTCGCCCGTTTCTTGAACCTTTGACAAAAACCTTCCTGCGGCTGCAAAGAAGAAGAAGAAGACCTCATCCCTGTATGCCGTAAAAAACCGTTCGAATCAGACGTTTTTTTGTTTCGAAAACGGCCGAAACTCTGTCTGCATGGCCATTTTTTCGTCAGTTTATCGACCGAATCGATGTAGGAATCGGTGCTTGCTTAGAAATAGCAGAAACATAGAAGGAAAACTCGAACGAGAAGCCTTTTTCCGTGGTTAATGATATTTTCAAACGTTTTAACCATTTTATGCTTCTGTGGTGCTTTGAAAGAAAACACGAATCGACCAACTTCGCAATTGCTTCTCTTCAGTCCAATATGCTGTGTTAGCTTTATTTCATCTGATCTCAGGGCGTTCTTTGGAAAGAAGAGGGAGAGTATGACCCTGCGCCAACTGCTTACGCTTGAGTAAATGAAGAACGAATAAAATGAACGAATTCTCATCGACGAAGATCGAGCAGATGCGCCACGAATGCTCCCGCCCCAATCATCAAAAAAGTTTTCGTCGAAGGTTTTGAGTTGCTCGAAAATAAAGTCATCTCAACGGAAAACAGAAATTTAGCAAGAATACTACGTGGCTTTGAGCTGTGGCTCACTACGCGTCGCGGTCGCGCTGCGGCGTTGCAATTAGAGCACGTGTACACGTCGCCAACGCTTTTCGATACGGTTATTTGTTGTAACACAAAAGGTATGAAGACAACAATGTTCAGGTGTTCAGGCATGAAGACAGCTGTCCATACAGCCATTAATGGCGATCAACAATGGTTCTACTTTAAGTAACAGAGCACGGGTTCTTATTGTGAGACATCCTTCTTCCGCATTTCTTAGACTGAACACCAGAGCTCACCAGTTATCTCTCACAAGACTATGGCAACAGAGGATCGGGTTCAGAAAATCTCACAAAATCATTCAGGCATGGAAAACACATCAGTTTTCTGTCCACTGTGCAAGCTGGGCCTTTTGCATTTAAGAAGCTACTGTGCTTATCAGGGCCGAATTACGGTCCGCGATTGCGTCTCGATACGCTTTGCTTCCGCACGTTTTTAAGTCAGAAGAGGTTCCAGCGCTGCAGCTGCCGATCTGCTGACTCTAGGTGGGTTTTGGAAACTGAAAACTAAGAAAAACTGGAGAAAATTGTGTAAAAAAGCCACATCGAGTCGGCTTTGGCGCTGGAAACCCGACCGACTCGAGCGCGTGCGGCTGCAAAGCGTGTCGAGACGCAGTTGCGGACCGGAATTCGGCCCAGATAAGCACAGTATATAGGCACATGAGGGTGTTCACGAGCGTTCAGAAGTAGCGGTGAAACAGGTAAAAAGTGATGTTAGAACGGCTATTTAAGGACTGCACCACATTTCGCTGTAATACCTGCGAAAAAAACCCTTTAATCAGCAAGCGGTCTTAAGAAATACGAACAGGTATGTTTAGGCAGTTTGTGTTTATATGCTTCAGAAACTACCACATCGTTGTGCACTCTGGCCGAAAATACTCCATTATCGTCCTTCAGAGGAAAGATGGCAGAAAAATACCAGGTTTCAAAGAAGAAATTTTGCCGTTTCTCAGAATGCATCCTTTACAAGGTCACATAAACATTTCTTATACCTGTGTTGACGAAATGATCAAGATGGCCTTTGGACAATGGAAGGGGATTGGTTCCGGCTAAAAACTATGTATCGTTCAAATTCTGAAGGTCTTGACACTGTGGTATCAAAAAACAAAAGGGTTTCATATTAGTTCACGTATAGTTAGGTTTCATCTTAACTTTAATCTAATAACAATTTTTTTGTAATACTTTTCTTTATATGTTTGGGGTTGCCGGTAATCATCAGTTATATATGTGAACCAAATAGATAGTAACGTTGTAGAGGACATAACACAATAAAATGATTGTGTTATTATCCTAAACATAGTACCTAGTTGGCTTACTCTATACTCACCTGTTTCACCGGTGCTTCTGAACGCTCGTGAACCCCCCTCATGTGCCTATATAGCTTCTTAAATGCAAAAGGCCCAGCTTGCACAGTGGACAGAAAACTAATGTGTTTTCCATGCCTGAATGATTTCCGTAAGATTTTCTGAAACCGAATGTCTCACGATAAGAACCCGTGCTCTGTTACTTAAGGTAGAACCATTGTTGATCGCCATTAGTAGCTGTATGGACAGCTGTCTTCATGCCTGAACACCTGAACATTGTTGTCTGTCATGTTTTTCTTCATCCCTTCTGTGTTACAACAAATAACCGTATCGAAAAGCGTTGGTGACGTGTAAACGTGCTCTAATTGCAACGCCGCAGCGCGACCGCGACGCGTATTGAGCCACAGCCAGGGGTGTGCGGCAAAGGAATTTAAAAATTCGGCAAACGGCAACGGCAAACCCCAAAAATGACCGGCAAACGGCAAGACGGCAAAATCTGTGTTGTGCGACAATACACCAACACTTGCTTAGTCATGTCGTATTCCATGCTACATCTGCCAGTTACTATGTGCCTGGCGTTTCAATAGCCTCTAAAGAAGAAAAATACCATGCATCAAAAGTTACTTGAAGTCTCGGAGTCACTATCAAGGTCAACAAGGTTGTGAGCTTTGGATAATTCTGTTAATTCTTCCCCACTAATTGAAGCTCCCGTTGAAATCAATGCTAGAGATCCAAAAGATGGGCGTCTTTTCGAGCAGTGCAAGGTGTGATAGACCTTCAAATGATTCTTTCTGAATTAGGCTCGCGGCCAGCGCGATCCAGCCTAGTCGATTCGGGGACGATCAGAAAATCGTAAGCAAGCTTGGTGCGATGGGTTTGCGAGCCAATCCAAAGACTGTGGCCGATACCGGAACGACATTCAGGTGAGAATACGCAATGATTGTTCCATTGATGGCGACTGACAATCCACACCGCGATCAGCAGCGCGCGGCTTAGGTTATGACCGGAGTCACTCACAATTTTGTTAGTAGCAAGTAGTAGGCTCAAGTTTCTCAATTTCGCTCACTTCAAACTACGTATGAATGCTTTGCCTTGTGATGCTACAGGAGTGGAGTAAAACTAGTCTAGTTGAATACAGTGCTCACGATAGAAACAGCCTTCGAATTTCCACCGGAAATATAGAGCTTCGAGGGGCATGCTGATCGAAAACACAGATTGAGAGGCACCTAAAGACTGTTCGACTGGTACATGCGACGGATGGCCGCTGTGCTCACATCGTCACTGGAGCTCCGCGTGCAGTACGTTTAGTCAACCGGACTGCTCTTGGGCGCGTCCCTTTCTGTGTGTATTCGGCCTACAAGCCGGCATGAGGCCAACTACAACAACAATGTCGGCTAGAAACAAGCAATAATTTGCTCTATGAGGTCCCAAAAATTGCATGTGATGTGCCCGCCCCACCCACTTTCCCTGCGGCGACCGAGGAGGTGGGTGGGGCGAGCACACCACATTCAAGTTTCAGGGCCGTTTAATTTTATTGGTTGTTCGTTTCAAGTTGGTTTTCGACACTATTGTTGCAATGGGCCTCAGACCCTTCGATTTCTGGCGTAAAGTTGAATGCGGTTTTAATCATTGCCTTGAAGAATTTTTCATTTTCTCATCTTCATAGCATTTCTTAACAAACTCAGCTCTGTCACAGAGTGAACCCTTCATTCCAGCTAATGATCTCGGAGCCGATATAATTATTGAACACTGCTTTTGCTGACCGCTGTGAAGATTGCTCAATTTTAAAGAGCCGGACAAAGAATTTGCAGAATTGATCAACTTCCTGTCCCAATTATTACCATCAGCCCACCAACCGTAGATAAGCGGACCGATTTACATGAGTTCTGAACTGGTTCATATGTCTAAAGAAAACTGCTTTCACGCTAAAACTTTGACATCACTTGGTTGTAGTATTCGGTATGTTTCTGAAAAAGGTTTTTTTAAATTATGGCATTTTTGAGGGATTAAGAATTTGATGATTAAAAAACACGTTCGGAGGTAACCTAGAACTCGAAGGAACTCCTCTGATTACCCAGTGAATATGTTTTCATCAGTTACAGATTGAATGGGTACAATTATACATTACATGGGATGGAACCACCTAAATAAATTATTTGTAGCAGCTTCAAATCGCTGACCGAAACAGAAGCTGCGGTAAGGGCAAATTCTGTTGTTTAAACGTAGTTTTGCCGAAATTTTGCCGTTTTAGACGAAAATTTCGGCAAACGGCAACGGCAAACCCCAAAAATGGCCGGCAAACGGCAATTGCCGCACACCCCTGGCCACAGCTCAAGGCCATCTCTGACAGCCTTCGTTAGCGAAGGCGTTGAGCATCTCGTTGATCGAAAACAACACATACGAACGCCGTCAAGAACGGTTGAGTGTACGGGATGCTAAACGACTGATGACGTCACAGAAGGGACAGGGCAACTCTCCGACGGCGAACGCAATGCTCCCCGCTTTGCGAAACGGGTCACCTAACGGGATGCTAAACCACGAGACAAAATCGATAACGCCAAACACGCCACATGAGCCCCTCCTACTCCTATGCCAGCCGTTATACACTCACCTGGACCCTAGCCAGGTCTGCACTTTCTGTGCTCTCAAAAATCAATCAATTCTACGAATGCTCCGCCTCTTGTCTGCTCCCAGGATAGAGCACCCTTGTTGGTGCAGGAGCAGCCAAGTGCAGGCACTCGCATTCCACTCAACTCGAAGGCAGAGCCCGAGGAGTGCACACCTGATAATGGAATGAATCGGTCTAGCCCCACCCCGAGACGGCTCGTATGTACCGCTGGTTTGATTTTGGCTTCAACGTTACGTCGGTGCCCTCGTCTGGCGGCACTGCGCACGCGACCCAACATGCACTGACGAACGCCACCTCCGATTCCGAGCTCCGCCTACTGATTCTCCAAATCGGCGACCCTCCAACCCAAAATTTCCCGAATCTCTTACGGGGTCGCCAACGAAATTTTGCCACAGCACGTAGTATTATTCGAAATGTAGCAGGCACTCACGCCGCTCAGTCAGTGTTGAACCCACCATGGAAACTAGAGTCATAAGGCTTCACAAGAGAATCGTCTGCAAGCATTATTGGTCATATCGATCGATGCCAAGGATACATGCGAGCCAAGAATCCATGCTGGTCCCACCGCGAAAGGGAGGCTGTGGATCGGGGGCAGCCCGGAAAATTTTGACCGTTACTGGCTTGTCACAAGTAAAAAGGGCATGACTTCACAATATCATTAGCACGCCCCTGAACCAAAGAACGAGCTGAAAATGGCAATCAAGCATTGACATGCGCTGAAAGGACATTATTTTCGGTCCCACTAATATTAAATTGGGGACAGGTCCTCGCGCCTTTTTTCAAATGGAGTTTGCGCATTTAATTTCGCAAATTTTGGCGATATCTCATTGACCAATGAAAAGGTATTAAACTGCAACTTATAACCCCCCCCCTCAACCAATGATTGATTTGCTTTTAGAGTCGGAAAGGCAAATGAATTCAATATTAAAGCCAAGGGAACCGAAGGCAGAAGAAAGAAATAAACTGACACCGAAATGATTGTAAAGAACAAAAAGATCAGAATTTTTTTTCAAAATGAAAACTTTGGCAGACATTTCGCGCTGGGTCGCGATGTGCGATTGGAGCGCGGTAACGCAGGTGTTAAATGGAGGGTAAAGTTCTCGATAATATTCAATTCTTCAATGTTCTCGATAATCTTAAATTTTGAGAATTATCGACAAATCGAGTGTTTGGGCCCCGGGTAGAACTAAAATTACGGAGAAATCGAGGAAAACGCACCAGAAAGTCACGAAATCCTCAAACCTCACCCCGCCTCTTAAGTCACACTGGAACTGTTCGTTGTGACAATGAAATCTTTGCGGAGCCGTCTTTTGCAATTCTCCTCTCTCTGTTGCTTTATACTCTTTTCCAGACCCAAACTGGTACGGTTTTTCCTACAATATTCTTCCATTTCGGATTAGACCTTTTTTACCGATGGCAACCACAGTGAACATGTTCATCCAGTCGGGCAACTAGTCCGTGCCAAAGAATAATGTTCCCGAAATAGGAAGTTTTAAAAACGTTTCTCGCAGTTTCTTCGCAATTTTGGTTACACTTGGTGGCCAAAGCGTTGTTTTGAGTGCAAAACTCGGACACGAGAATCAACGTGAACACGGCCTTAAAGGCACAGTCCAAGCTCAGGGACGAAATCTGAGATTTCCACATAATTTTGAAGTAGACTCACCCTATAAAGCCCCTGCCAAATACGAGCTCTCAATTCCTCCGAACAAGCGAGATATAGGGGGAAGCCACTCTGGGGCGCTCATACCACGAAGCCACTTTGGCACGCCTCTTTTACGATATTTTGGGTTGAACAGCGGCGACATGAGCGGTGGTTTCCGACCAGTAGCCCCGTTCTTCCCTTCACTCTCGGCCTCTCTCTTTATTCGGGTCGGCTCACATAGTTACATCGGCTGCAAACGACGGAAGCTACAGGCCTCGGACAACTCGTCCACCATGCATCCGTAGCTCAATTTTTGAGGGGCCCTTAATCCGTCCCTAGGGGGTCTTGAACGATTCCAGAGACATCATTGAAATCAGCATGAGACCGTTTTTAAAATAGGCGAAAAAGCAGAAATACGATTCTGAGGTTGAACTGTGCCTTTAAAGGCACTGTTCACGATAAACTTCGTTCTTGACTTATCATTGAAAAACAATGGTGGTAGCCCTCAGAAGCAGAACAGGGTTTAGGGGTTCTCTACTCAGAAGTTTCAACCGTAGTTACATGTTTTCCTCAGTAACATACATTGAAGTGAACGCAAACAGCCGGTCAGCGAGTGGAAAAAAAGTGCCTTCTCGTCTTTTTCTGCAGTTTTTCCTGACGCTGCTGTCACAGTAAGCTCTTGACCTATCATAATCTGTAAGAAACTGAACATCCACAATTTATCGTACCTTTAAGTAAATAGTTGTGCCCTTCAATGTATGTTACTGAGGAAAACATGCAACTAGGGTTGAAACTTCTGAGTACACACCGAGGGAAAAAGTTGTCCCGTTTTTGCCAATCGAAATGCCACGCTATTCAATGCAAGTGAAGTGGTCCCGAGAGGAATTAGAGCCGCGAAAGGCAAGACAGCTCCTCCCTAGGTGTGTAGAGAGCCCCTATCCCCAGAACAGCGCTTGAAAAAACGGATTTGAAAGCCTCCCAGAGGCAAAGAACGGTTTTCAAGAGTATTCTGGTGGACAAGGCCGGCCGCCTTGGGTCTAGTAAAACAGAAAAATGGGCAGGACGTGTTAAAGGCGACAGTCCTCGCTCCGCAGTTGCGGGAAAGGAAGAGAACGGCGTGGCCTCACAACAGGATCGATCCCTCCCTCGCTCGTTATTTGACCAGATCACAGACTGTGCGTTGCACTACAACTGTTCAACCTCCAGGGAACACTTTCAACGCATTTGAAACTTGTGATAGGCAAATTCTCGTCTATGAGGGAGAAGTTTAAATGAATCATGTCGAAGAATCTTGAACTTGTAGATGAGATTAGGTCGTTAGCCGCTAAGAATGCCCAGCTACTTCAGGATAATGCCGTATTAAAAGCTGAAGTTGTTGCTCTCAAGTCTGAGCTTTCTCACAGCATAACTGTGCGCTCATCTTCTCTTGTCAGGCCTATTAATAACTGTGATTGAACGTTTGAGGAACGTGTGAGGAAGCGGTCGGTAGTGATCTCTGGTATTGATGAATCTTCCGATGTCAGTTCAGCGGTTAGGATATTACATGATGAGAATTGTATTGCTAAGGTATTAGATCATTTAGAGGTTGAGTGCAATCCCACATCCATTTATCGGATGGGTAAGCCGAGTTCCGGTAGGCCACACTTGATTAAAGGCACAGTCCAACCTCAGAATCGTTTTTCTGTTTTTCTGCCTAGCTCGGAAACGGTCTGACGCTGATTCCAATTATGGCTCTGGAATCGTGAGAGAACCCCTAGGAACGAAGTTATGGCCCCTCAAAAATTGTGCTACGGAAGCGTGGTGGACGAGTTGTCCGAGGCGTGTAACTTTCGCCATATGCAACCGATGTCTGCGAGCCGACCTTAGTGGATAGAGAAGCTGAGATTGAAGGGAAGAACGGGGATACTGGTCGGAAACCATCGCTCATCTCGCCGTTGTTGAGCTCGAAAGATCGTAAAAGGGGCGTGCCAAAGTGGCTTCCTGGTGCGGGCGCCCCAGGGTGGCTTCCCCCTATATCTCGCTTATTCGGAGGAAGTGGGAGCTCGCACTTGACAGGAGCTATATAGGACAGGCCTACTTCACAATTATGTTAAAATCTCAGATTTCGCCCCTGAGCTTGGACTGTGCCTTTAAAGGCAGCATACACGCTCGGAAACATGGTCAGGATATCAGCATAATTAAGCCCGCACGGCCCCTATCGTTTCGTAAACGACGTTTGAAGCGCTGAAAACCATCCAGGATGACAGTATTTGACCATCCCTGTCACGCACGCCCGTATTTTCACACCCCTTCGAGTAACAGAATGAAAAGTTAAACATGAGAAAACATGTGATAATTGGGAGTGATAGCACTATCAAATAGGAGTGCACGAGATAAACAGCTGGATTTACCTGGATATTACCTGTCTAAACACCCTCAAACTCTCATCCACTTTCGAGAATGCCGCTCTACTCTGGATGGCTTTTGAAAATGGAGGATTTCGTCAGTGCACAAACGTGTAATATCCAGTTAAATCGAGCTGTTTCTCTCGTGCACTCCCATTTGATAGTGCTATCACTCCCAATTATCACATGTTTTCTCAAGTTTAACTTTTCATTCTGTTACTCGAAGGGGTGTGAAAATACGGGCGTGCGTGACAGGGATGGTCAAATACTGTCATCCTGGATGGTTTTCAGCGCTTCAAACGTCGTTGACGACATGGTAGGGGCCGTGCGAGCCTATTTATGCTGATATATCGACCAGGTTTGCGAGCGTGTATGCTGCCTTTAAGTTGGTCTGGCCTAAAACATTTCACGCTGATTCAGTCTGTCGTCGGGCCCACTAGCTCAAATCCTTCTCCTCCAAGGGGGTCATTATAAGGCCCTCTCTCTCAATGGAGGAGAGCGACAGGGTCAGGGCCCGACGGCAGCTTCCCAACTCTAGTTCCGGGAGTATCGTTGCTCCTGTGATTGTAAATTATGCCAGCACCTTGAACATTGTAGCTGATTCTCCTGCATCTTCCCTAGGTGACCCAGCCCCTACGAGCTCGAGAAACTGCTAAACTCTCCCCGGATAAATTTGTGCCGCCTTACATGTATTGCCACTAACATTCGCTCACTAGTAAAGAACGTTGACGCGGTGAAATTCTTGCTTCAAAAATTCGACACGGACATTATCTCTTTAACTGAAACATGGTTGAACGGTGGGCTGGGTCGGTTTCTCTACTGGGTGACTGGTGCTCGCATTACGAAGTTTCCAGGTCAGACCGTCTTCGCAAAAAGGGTGGAGGAGTTCTTTTTCTGGCTAGGAAACTTTTTTGTCCAGTTCTTGTGTTCCAGGATTCTGTCCCTGGTGCATATGAAATCCTTTGAACGGATTTGGGAATCGACTTGAAACCCATACGTTTTCTAGTTGTGTACAGGACACTATCTTGTACTTCGAATTTGTCTGAGCAACTGTTCAGTACCATTGGTGACCTTATTTCTTGTAGCTGGCCTTCTATCATCACAGGCGATTTTAACCTCCCGGGTATCATTTGGAATGAACCATCTGCTTTCGCCAATGTGAGTTCCACCTCAAGAAGTTTTTTAGCTGTGTGCTCGAGCCATAGCCTTGAGCAATTTGTTGGGGCGTCGACCCGTGGTGGTCATGTTCTGACCTAGTCCTGTGTAATGATAACTGTATGGTCAATTTAGCAAGCATTTCTCCGCCATTGGGGTCCAGTGATCACTCTAAAGTTCATTTTGCACTTAACCTTCCGAGGTGTAATGCTCCCGTTGTGTATAGAAGGAATTTTAGGAAAGCAACTCTCGATGCTATCCGCAACCATTTACTTCATGTAGACTGGTTCGGTTTCTAGGCTACTGTTGTCAGTGTGGACGAAAAGTACGAGCTCTTCCTTTCTATCATTCATCATTTGATACTTTCGTTCCCCTCGAACCGTGTTACCGCAATCAACGAAGACTCCCACCGCATTTAACCAACCTTGAGCGGTTGAGATCTGAGGCGTGGCATTTGGCTAAAACTCAGGACTGTGCTGAGTTCTGGGAACGGTTCAAAAGTAGTAGTGAATGATTTGCTCGTAAATTGAAGAAGTATAAAAACCATATTGAGAAAAATGCTGTCGAGTCAAGTGATGAACATTCCCTTTTCAGATTTATTAACTCTTAACTCCGGGAAAAACCAGGTGTTGGAGTCCTAAAAAACTCCTATGTGGCATTGGTGAGGAATGCTGGTGATAAAGCTGAGTTTTTGGCGGACGTATTTCGAAAGTCGTTTTCGGACGTTTCTTCTGCTGACAGTCTACCTGTCTCCAATTCTTTCGCTGTTGTGGCTGATCCATGTTGGTTTTACAGGGATGAAATTATCAAGGAACTTCTAGCCTGTCCTCCATCCAATTCTATAACTCCCTTACCACTCAGCTTTGTCACGCAGATCGCTCACAATATTGCAGGTCCCCTGGAGTATATTTTCAATCTGAGCTTTATGTCTGGTGAAGTCCTCATCAAATGGAGGCAATCATTTGTTACCCCCATTCCAAAAAAGCCCCCTTTTACAGACCCTGCTAATTTCAGGCCAATCAGTATAACATCTATTTTCTCACGGTTGTTTGAAAAAAAATTCTGAAAAAGAGAATCGTTTGTCACTTGGAAGCAAATCAGGCTATCTCTCCCTTCCAACATGGTTTCCGGGAGGGAAGTCCACTGTGACGGCAACTATATAAGCGCTTAACAAGTTGACGGCTCTTCTTGATGTTGGGAAGAGGGTAGATGTGGTCTATTTTGATTTTGCTGAAGCTTTGGATAAGGTTCCCCATGACAAGTTGTTGCAAGAACTCCCGATGATTGGTATCCATCAGCGAATAGTTGCATGGATACGTTCTTTCCTAATTGACAGGATGTTCTCGGTCTGTGTTGACTCTTCTCACTTAACTCCAAGGCCCGTCCTGAGTGGTGTACCGCAAGACGGGGTACTGTCGCCGATCCTTTTCAAACATATATACTCACGAAATCGCCGGTCTTGTCAGTTCCTGTGGCACCGGTTTCAGTGCATTTGCGGATGATATCAAGATCTATCGGGACGTTTCCCAACCGAAGAACTGTATCTTGCTACAACAGTCTATTGGCATTGTTAGTACTTGGTCTCGCGATTGGAATCTCCAGTTGGCAAAAGAAAAAACGAAGGTTCTCCACTCGGGTAAAAGCAATGCAGGCAGTAAATACACTGTCGGTGGCTGTCAGATCCAAGAAATTGACCAAATAGCTGATCTAGGGTTCGTTATTACTGCAAGTCTGATTTTTGATAAGCACTGTGAATCTATCTCGAATAAAGCAACATTTGCTATGAATATTTTCAGGAGTTTGTCAACTTGCAATCCCTCTGTGCTTATCAGAGCTTACACCACGTATGTAAGTCCTCTACTCGAGTACGGTACCCCGGCATTCAACCCCGCCAATTTCAAGAACATAAATAGATTGGAAAAGATACAGCACAATTTCAAAAGAAGAGCTCTTATCAGACAGCATGGCTTCATTTATGGGCAATTACCCTCCGCTGCTGACAGAAATGCACTCTTCGGCCTAGAGCCTCTGGCTCTGAGAAGGAAGAAGAATGATTTCTTTCTGTTCCATCCAATCCTTTTCAATGGCAAGTTTGGTCTTGGGCCTGGGGATATCGTAAGAACGAGGGATTCGGTCACCCGGGGGGGGGGTCCGATCAAATTCCACCGTACCGTGTAATCTCGAGTGTCAGCGGTGGTTTTTCACTAGTAGGGTTGTTCCGGTATTCGAAGATCTAGGTAGGAACGCTACTATTCGTACTTAGTGCACGTAAAACTGGCTTCCGGGGAGCGGCGGAGTGACCCTCCGTAGTGCTGGGTTGCTCGTTTCCCTGTGCTATTCTTCGGACCGATCCATCGTTGTATACGCTTTATTGGTTTACAGTATTTTTGTTTTGAATATTCCGTTTGAGGTTGGTCGCTTGTCTTCCAGTTTTCTTTTTTTTCACACGAGAGTAAACTTGTGTAAATAAATATATATAATATATAAGTGATAAAAATTGCAACTTGACAATCGATGGTCGCTCAACGAGTGGAAACCTTCTTTTGTTGTTGGCCGTAATACTTCGAAAAATTAAAATCGATGAAGAAGCACCGTTTTGATATGCCCAGTGACGAAAATTCAGGGTAAAACCTCATTTCTTAGTCACTTTAATTGCAAAGGACTAGCGCTGTGAAACTATTGCAACAGGATTGAACTAGCGCAACAGGATTGTGAAGGACCCCATCTATAGGCTGTGGACCTGAGCTTTCCCGAGTTCCTGACGTTTTCTCATGAAAAATTTGCCGCGAACATACCTTGAGTCTCGTGTCGAGCCGACCGCGAACCTACCGAGAACCTGCCATAAATACTTGGCCTACACTTGTTCAGTTTCTATGCGTGGATCCTGCCACGAACCTGCTAAGTGTGTTGAACGCCACAGCGAGTCTGCGTTGCAAATGATTCTGCCATTTTATGGACTTTGCAGAGAATCGAGGAAATCGATCTTCAAGGATCGACACTACTTGATTAGTCTCAAACGCACAGTTCAAGCTCGAGGGCAAAATTTGCTGTTATGGTCCAGACCCTGTGTGTAACAACCCTGCTAAATGCGTTTTCTCAACTCTTCAGAATTAGCGAGAAAAATCGAGCACCCGTTCCCTCCGCCCCAGAAATGGGACCCCATTACCTTTTCCCACTTCAGTGGTTTCGGTTCCAGTAGGGAAGCGAAGCGCTATGGATTATGATAAAAATCTACGTTCTTCCATATGTTATCGGTGTAACTTAATAGTGTAGTCTGAACGGTTCGATGGATGCGATTGATGAGGAAAATCAGGCCCGAGACAACTCGTCCATGAATTTCTCACGGTCCGATATCACAATCTTTGAGTAGGCATAACTCCATTCATGGCAGATTTTGAGCGATTCTGGAGACACCATTGTGATCAGCCCGAAATTCTCTCTGAAATAAGCAACAAAGGGTTGCTACATATTCTTATGTGGGACTGTGCTTTTAAGGTCTAACTCAATGAAAGTCATTGAGCGATACTGCTTGATGGATGCTATAGTCAACCTGAGTGGTATGCAACCACTCAAGCACTCGCTGTGTTTACACGAAACAAAGGACATGCCAGATCAGCAATGCTCCCTGAAGACAGGCAAAAAGGGCGGAGAAAGCCCCTCGTTAACTGCTCGTCGACCCTCTACGTGGTGTCGTAGACAAGCTATCTGCGGGCCAGCGGTTTCTGTAGATATCTCGTCATAGGACGGTTTTCATCCCCGATTTCGTGATCACATCCCACCAACAAGAGTTTGCCGTCCCAGTGAAGCACCACTCTTTCAATTGGTGCCACCTTGCCCGAGATATCTTTAAAAAACCTATCATGTGGCCCAATTCCATTGATTTCGGTGCTGGTTGCACCAATGTGAAGAAAATCGGGTCTCTAACGATCAGGTTTCCGATAAGAACCGTTTTGATAGTGAAGCCGTTTTGCGATTAGCATCTGCAGTGACCCTTTTCTATTCTTAAAGTTTTCGGTACAATAAACAGGAAAAAACGTTACTTACCTAAGAATTTTGGAGAGCAAAACCATTTCCGACGTCAGGTTTGACACTTTGTCTGCAGTTTCCCTAAACACACCAAACAGGCTGAACTAAATGCTTCAGAGATTTCTTTCAACAGCTTCTCTCCGGTTTTGAGTGTTCTGTGAATAATTTTCCCTATTAACCTCTACTTAGTTGACTTACGTACTCAAAAACATCGAGAACCAGAATACTGTTTTTTCTATCTTTCTTCGTTCATCGCAAACACTGCCTACGAAGGCAGGGTTTGCGATAAACTGTGCTGTCGAATCTGCCCCTGTGTCGATGATTGTCATTATCAGCTCCCGTGATGTTGAACTGTCTGCACTTGGCTCTAACTCAACGTACAAGGATCCTTAGAGGCACAGTCCAACATCAGAATCGTTTTTCTGTTTTTCTGCCTATCTTGAAAACGGTCACACACTGATTCCAATGATGTCTTTATAGCCGTACAAGACCCCCTTAGAACGAAGTTATGGCCCTTCAGAAATTGTGCTACGGAAGCATGGTGGACGAGTTGTCTGAGGCTCGTAACTTTCGTCATTTGCAACCGATGTATGCGAACCGACCTGAATAAAGGAAGGGGCTGGGATTAAAGGGAAGAACGGGGCTACTGGTCGGAAACCATCGCTCATCTCGCCGCTGTTGAGCTCTAAAGATCGTGAAAGGGGCGTGCCAAAGTGGCTTCCTAGTATGGGTGCCCCAGGGTGGCTTCCCCATATATCTCGCTTATTCGGAGGAATTTAGAGCTCGCATTTGGCAGGGGCTATATAGGGTGGGTGAACTTCACAATTATGTGAAAATCTCAGATTTCGCCTCTGAGCTTGGGCTGTGCCTTCAAGTACGCGCCACTTGGTTCAGATCTGAGATCCGAGCTGCAGCCGGCGTTTCTCATTCGTGCTACAGAACTGTTGGTTCAAAAAGATCCTTTCTATTGCTGTTTATGAGTCTGTCGTTCATATTTGTTTTCTCAGAGGTTCATATTGGTTTTACCTTTAGTCGGCACGGATCCTTCTGATATTTTGCGTTTCTTGCTGCGCGTTGGCGCGAATTCCGTGCGCATTTTTTAGAACATAGTTATCTACGCCGAGTTTGCGCCAATGCACAATAAGGCCCGCAAAGTATCAGTGCGGACTTGCCGACTGTATATGTTTGTAAATTTAGCGATAAAAAATCAATAATTTGCAGCAGTAATAGTTGTGGAATCTTCTCATATCAAACATGCAGAACGATATTCAACCAATGCTTCTTTTCTGATTTAGGAAAACTATGGGCTGCTTCAGATGAAAAGGAAATCCCAAGGTGCTCGGAAGTTTCACAAGAAAGTTTTTCGCAGTCGCTTTCTTTTACCTCAAATAAAAACCAATTAAATTGTTAGAATAGAAACCGACGGACCGCGATGTTTGCTGTAGAAACTGGTGTACATCAATACAATGATTGTAAGTAGGTTTACCCAAGGTGTTGAGTTGATCGCAAAACGCTTGGCTCCGGGCGACATTGGACCAGCATATTCCCTTTCCGGGGGAGCGCCTTATCGCACTCACCACCGAAGCCCCAGCGACGCTCTCACTCAACTGCTCGGTAAATCTTCACCGAAGCAATGATCGTTTCACATGAATACGGGATGACTGTGTAAACATACTATAACGTGCAGTGCGACCTTAAACTGCAGTTACCGCAAAAAAAAACATCTAAAAATAGTGTAAGACTTAACTAGGGCATCGTCTTGACAGGTCTACGACTGTTATATAGTCTGTGACAGTATACCTGCTTCATCCCGATACGCGGGTGAAAGGATGATTGCTTCGGTGAAGATTTACCGAGCAGTTGAGTGAGAGCGGGGCTGGGGCTTCGGTGGTGCAGTGCGATAAGGCGCTCCCCCGGAAAGGGAATATGCTGGTTCAATCTCGCCCGGAGCCAAGCGTTTTGCGATCAACTCAGCACCTTGTGTAAACATACCATAACGTGCACTGCGACGTTGAACTGCAGTTACGGCAAAAAACAACCAAAAATCGTGTACGATCGTGAGAAGGCTTAAAAATTCCTAATCGTGAAAGGAAATGGATTTCTGGAATGATTCAACCATCGGTGGGTCAAACGGTCTGATGTGACAGCCAGTGTATGACCCACCGGTGGGTTACACTATCGTGAATGGGTTGAGTTGGATGACTTGCATCACCCACTTGACTTCAGGCCCTGAGGAGATGCGCCACACATTCGACTCCGTTATTTGAAGAGGTCCATAGTACTTATACTCCATAACTTTCCCGCCTATAAAGCAGCTTCTAAATTCACGTGACTATTCCGCCCTTGAAAAAAGTTTATTTCAACTTTTTGAGTTGGCAGAAAAACACAAGCGTTCCATGGCCCAAGTATGGAAATACTACAAATTATTGCAATGCAAAAAACTAGTTCACGGTGGGGGTAATGTTTCTCTCGTATGGAAAAAATCATCGACGCAGTGACGTCACACAATGAAGCGATAATCAGCTGATAATCATCTTGTGCGATATGGCGGTGGTGGGCGGAACAGATCGTCATACGCAGGTGGTGGTAATGCATTCTGATGCTGCTGCTTTGTTCCAGCTCCTGGAGCCGCATGAGCTGCGGCTTTCTTTTTCGCTCCGTTATCTTCCAGTGGAGCATCCAGCTCACCAAAGTTTACTTCTGAAATTCACCATGTTGGTCAACGGATTTTTTGTGGAGTAATTCGATATTTGACTTACTGCAGACATGGCGTCTACCAAGCTGCTTCTTGAAATTCTTTTTGGATCTGGAATGGCACCAAATGAATGCTTACCAAAGTACAACAGTCAGGTGAAGTATGGTCCTCAAATGCACGTAATATATCGTTAACTGGCACGCTAACCAATCAATGAGCGTTTGGAGATGTACTGTCCCTATCGGGATGAAAATAAGCTGCGCAGTTACGGGCAACAGCTACTGCAGCACGCAGCGCGATGACAACCGTGCTGGGACCACTTGGTCCCGTCACGATTATCATCGCGCTACGTGCTGCAACAGCGCTTGTATGCAACTGCGGGCCTGAATTTCGCTCTGATAAGGACAGTGCGGGCCTGCGTGACCACGTTGATGCTGACCATCCGCGCCAGGCTCGCTCGTGACGCCTTCCATTGATCTTTCTCGGATTGGTAGCTGTTCAATAGCGGCAGCTCTTTGCTCTACGTTTCCGCTCGTTTCGACACCTAATAGGTTTACCCGCTGCGGCGATGCATAACCAAGCCACTGTTCTTGAAATTGATTCAAGTACCTTGCGAGAAGAGTCAAGCATATTCAAACAGAGGAAAAGACCGACCTCTTCTCGAGGAGTTCCTTGAGTGCGATTGCTGGCACGGACATGGCCAGGACGGCTCCAGCCACGAGCACAACGGGTGCTGCTAGTGACGTCATTGTGTGACGTCACTTATTTGATGCTAACAACGTGAACGACTATAGGGGCCTGTGTAGGCGGGTCCTGAAATGAATGAATGACATTCTTCTTGGAAACATCCGATTTAATGAAAAAAAAGCGATTGCGCGCGGTCTCATTCATAGTTGCTACAAAAATGCCATTCGTATGCCACCTATATTGTGACTGCAATAGTTTTGCTGGAGCGCCAGCATTTTTTCGCTTAATAAACATGTTTCTGCCTCACGGTTTGGGAACACGAAATAATTTGTGAGACCATCACAATAGGGTCTAACTACATAAATGGTTCGTTCTACGCGTTGCCTCTCCTAGGCGACAATCTCTCCCTCCATGAGAAATAGGGCCGCGTTAACTCATACCATCGAAGCCGTCAATTGTAGTTGCTTCATTGTTTTTTGTTTTTCTAATCAATTTATAAATTGTTTTCTCATTATATTCAACTTTTGTATATTTGGTTTTTATGGAAACCTGGGCCGTTGGCGGAATGCGCGGCGTGGCTAGTGGTCCTCTAAGTACTCATTGTCCATAGGGCCCAATGAGAGTCCCGGCGCGCAAGGGTGCGGCAGCTTGTCATGAAAGAGTATTGATCACGCGGCACCGCACGATCGATTTTCTTCAGTTAAGACTCTTTTCAGGCCCTTACTCAGAATGTGTGTCGAATATGCATTCAACTCGAGTGAACACTCCCATCGAGAGGCTAGATCGCAGGGGCACGTGCAGCGAAATTTCAATGCAGGAGCACATGTTACTATATAGTTCAGCGCTATGGTAGCAGCACATTGACACTCGACGCGGCCGGCGCACCGACATGCGACGCGGACACACTGTTTTGGGCCGCCAGCGGTTGAACGACGTCTCCAGCAGCTGGGCGCGCCAAGTACCGCAAACTAGGGTAATTTAACCGGCGACGCCGCAGACATCTTAGTCCTGCTTCAAGAAAACGTCGTATGCTTTCCTTTTTTTAGAAAATCGTTTGTCATCCAGTTGGGTTCGTATCCAGCACGCATTGAAAGTCTTATTTGTTGGGGCACGTGCTGCAATTTGAAACACAATAAAAACACGTGCTCTCCTAGCAGCACATTCCCTGACTGTGCTCGAAACCGCCTTGTCTACGAGTTGAATGCATATTCGACGCGCATTGAATGTGTCGATTGTCTGAATACCCCCGTCAGACAAAGCTGCATCACGCCCTTCACCTTAAATGTAGCTGGTGCCAATAGAGTTCGCATAATATTTTTAATCTGATGAATGGATGGGGCTGCGACGGTAGATCACCCTGCGCGAATCGAAACCCCATTCTCAAGTGAGGCCGCCAACCAGGCACGACCAGCCGCCTGGTCCATGCGTCAGACTAAATCGAAAACGGAAACCGTACATATAAATGCCCGGCTCACAGTCTACGACGGCCGAAGCCAATCAAGTGAGAACATTAAATTTGGACCCTAAAAGATGAAACTCCTGGAAACCTTAGAACCACTGAATATGACGCAGATTGGCGTCTTAAAAACAAGCTTATGGGAGACCTAAGGTGGAAGAAAATGGATCTAACGAAGAAGGAGTAAATGATCTGACAGAGAAGATTTAAATAGTGTATGAATGAAGAGAAAGATTGATAGCTATCAAAAACTCCTTCGGACTTTTTCGGGAGCTATCCATCTTTTTCTTTATTCATACACTATTTTCATATTCTCTGTCATCTCGCGGTTTAGTTGCGTTTCCGAACCCATCCACTACCACCCATTGTGTTAAATTTGCATAGAAAAGTTGGCGGTTACTCTGAGAGTTTTGGCAGCGTAATAGCCGGGAAATAGCCGCCAAATAACGCCGGCCGTGATATAACCGCGATATAACCGCTAAATAGCCGCTAAATAATGCTGGGCGCGAGATAGCCACCAAATAGTTCTCGCCGCGAAATAGCCGTGAAATAGCCGCCAAATATGTGGTCTGCTTGAATCCAGTTCAGTTTAGCTTAGTTGAGCTTAGTTGATTTATGTGCGGTCTATGCGATGGCGAACTTCCGATTGCCGCTGAGCCATGTCCTACTCCGGAATATTACGGGTAAAATCGAGTTTGTTGATCACCCATTATTACTGCATCCCCTTACATGGGCGTATTCTTGTAGGCATACCGGGCGAAGATCAACCATTTCAGAACGGTGCTTTATAGCCACATAGGACGTATTGATTCAGCCGAAACCACTCTTCGATACGCAATTTGATGGGGTTTTGAAGCATCATGGATCATCTATTGACAATGAGACGCTCGCTCATAAGCTCGGAGGATAGCAGGATATCGGCGTATTTTATAGTATGGACGCCTCATATTTGTCTTCTCAGTGGAACATGGAGTTATCTGTCGAATTTGGCATGCATATAGTGAAGATTCAAGCCACTGTCAATATTGATGGTTTCACATTCAGTTCCCAGACCTGGTACGAAAGGACTTGTTCCCTACGATTATTTCCGGTGCAAAACTAGTTAAGGGGGGCCACTCAAAAAAATGAAGTGATTCATGCATGATGAAAATGAAAATTATTGCTGATATCAGATGCCTGATAGCGTCATAAGTCATTGTTTTTATGGAAACTCCCATGGAAAGTTTTCACGGACTACTTCGATTTCTGAGAATGGTATCATTCCTTTTTTAATCGAACCTTGAGTGCCCTCCCCCAACTAGTTTTCCACCTTACTTCTTATATTTTATCATGTTCACTTCTGTTTACATCTGATCAAAACCGTAGGCTATCGAATGAGATCTGCAAGCCATGAGCAGCGACGAAACGTGGAAATGAGAAAATCTACAAACTTTTTCGTCTTTTACTTTTCCGTTTCCTGCGTTTTGACCATTTTTCTTCCGTTTCCGAAAATTATGGAAAAGATTTCTGCACGAAATGGCTTCTGATGCTTGGCTATTTGTGAGTTTGGAAAGCAGACGCGAAGAGACCTCAATACTGTCTTTTTTCTTCTTACGGAACACATGACAACAGTTATGATTGACGGTATCGATGTCTGTAACTATGAATGAAGAAAAGACCGGCAGTAGATGCTCGCCGCCTCATTTCCAGATTGTTGGCTGCGTGAAGTGCACCAGTTGCCCGCAACGAGCCGAGGAACAGCCCACCAGGCTCCTGGTGGGCTATTTCTCGGTTATTTCGCGGCTATTTCGAGGATAACGGGTAGCGGCTGAGCGTTGGCCGCGAAATAGCCCACCAGGAGCCGCTGCGGAGCCTGGTGGGCTACTTCGCGGATATATTTCGGCCAAAACTCTCAGAGTATCTTGCGGTAACGCACCCCATTACTACCATTCGTAATGTGATGCTATACACCAAGTTTCACCAGCCGTTTATCACGATGCGTATGCCACAAACTGCGTACGGAAGGATTCTCTCGCAGTCCAGCACAGTTGTTCAAAAAATCGATATGGTGAAAATTTAAACACCGTTGATAGCTACTTTCAATTCTAGTTTTCTTTACAAGTCGAGGTTTTTGAAGATGTCTTTTGTCATTTCTGTTAACTTAAAGGCATCGTACACGATGAAAACCGTTTTCCGGTTTTTGCGTTATATCGGACTAGTGGATCTTCACAAGGTCGTTCACAAACTTTGGAGTTCCGAAATTGCCTCCGAATGAAGTTCTCGCCACCTCAAAACGGCTTCCTGGGTTCGGAGGCCGGCCTTTGGGTCGATTCTTTGTTACAAGGAAGAAAGGAAAACAACCGGATATCAAAAGAATTTATCACGTTTACTACATTGAACAGTTCACTCCTCCGGACCGGTCAATTCCTCTAATGTCAGAAATGAAACGTCACAAAAACGATCTTGTTTTGGTAGAGAAAAGCGGTTTACGGGCATTTTTCGCTGCTCTTTCTGGCACGATTGTCTCAGTAGGCCGCTGACCTGCCATTTTCAACGGAAAACTCGACAACCATATTTCATCGTGGACGATGCCTTTAAATGATATGCTCTCTAAGAAATATGATAAAAATGAGCATGCCTGACTGCGTGCACGATATCTTCAAACTGAATTTTTTTTCGGACCTGAAAAACTATTCGGGATCTTCGTGAGAAGGTATATACAACGGTACAATAATTGCTAGGGTTCAGGTTTGAGCAAAATAATGGGGCCAAAGAGAACTACAATAGCAAAAAAACGGTGAATAACTTCCCAAATCCAAAAAAATGTTCTGAAGGAAGTTATCGAAAACGAACACTAAAGATGCATAAACGAGTCTGAGCTGTAGTGACCGGAAACTCTCCTTGTATAGTACCTCTTCAATCGTACCACAACTACGTACATGGATACATCACAAAACACTCGGCGGTGATATTCAGATGAGTTGTTCGCGACTCCGTCCCCCAGGGGATTCTCAGGGATGCTAGGGATAGGAGATAGAAAAGCAATCAGCGAGATATTGTTTTGAACATGGGGACAAATCTACAAGTCCCATACTTGGGTGTACTGTGCCCTTGAGGCCATCAAGTTCTGACAACTTTTCCAATGCCTACCTATCCAAATTCGTCCAAGTTGGAAGGGAAGCAGCGGTAAACGATTAGCGGAGCCAAGATGGTAGACAGGGAAGGCACAAGACCTGTAATGAAATCGGATCAATCAAAGGGTCAACTTAGAACAAAAACAGCTCAAATTTCAACAGCAAAACACATTTCCTGAAAAAAAAAACCATTGATTGAGTTATCATACCAGCGAGTTTATCGAATGTATATGAGCGGTATCGACGAAGCGATGAGGATGAGTTGATGATACCCGTGAGTTACCTTCAGAACACTTTTATATGAGAGCAAATATATGCAAATTTCGGGACCAGGTAGACGCACAAATAATCGGTCGCGAGCTGTTCGACTCCCAACGAAA
The DNA here is from genome assembly GCA_029168955.1 of Aplectana chamaeleonis. Taxonomy (NCBI): domain Eukaryota; kingdom Metazoa; phylum Nematoda; class Chromadorea; order Rhabditida; family Cosmocercidae; genus Aplectana; species Aplectana chamaeleonis. The sequence continues at coordinate 1,574,540 of JAPDOI010000042.1, read as the reverse complement.
ATACCGAACACCGTACTTAGAGCGCAGACAGGATTGTGTGAGAAAGAACATGGGAAAAAAGGAGACGGTGACGAGAAACGGACAGGTATGGTGGGTTTGACCGAGGGCAGTGTCGTGGCGGATTTGGCGAATGCGAAATGAGAGATAGTCGGGGGTTATGACGCTGATTGCGAGTTCGGCGTTTGATTTCGTGACATGGCGGCGGCATGTTTTCTACACACGTGCTTCCTACATGGTTCACTTAGTTCCGGATTCTGCCATACACCCTGCTCGACTTACTATACTATACAGCCACCCGTCGTTTTACTGGTAAACTGATCGAGATTGAAAGGTGTAATAGATTCTCCAGTTGTCAAGAACGCCTACAATACCAGCCATAATTTTGTACCAAAAAGGGTCAGCGTCAGGCGTGCGCGAAGAACTTCGAATAAAAAAAAAAGAAAAAGTTTCGATTTCAAAACCGAGAAGTTTCGAAAAAAAAACCGAAAAAAGTTGAATTCAATAAAATGTCTCATTTTCGCAAGCATATACATATTTTGACTGGGTAGGTGTGGCAAAGTTATCAAAATGCTCCACATGATCACAAAATTATGCTTCTTTAGAGAGATCATGCAATGGGAGTGCAGCTTTGTTACAAAAGGTGGCAGCGATTATCACTCTAAAGTATTTTTTCCGAACTCTTGTCCTGCAATTGTTGTTCGAAAATGCGGCGCAATTTTCTGAAAAATTGTGCCCATGATTTCACGTGTTTTTGATTGAAACTGTGAGCTCGCGTGTCGTCCCTATATGACTATGAAAGCAGTTGAAGAAATTAAAAGTCGATTCTTAACCAGCGATCTGAATGAAGCAGTGTTTAGACAGAGAAGGATATTCGTAAGTGCCGATCTACATATGAGATATCATCACGAGAATTTTTTTCGCTGTCAAGCTCCACTTCAGCGCGAACGGTCGCGTCGCAGTAACCTCTGTCCAATAACTTAGTTTTCTAGTGCTATAATTCAGTATTTAATGGTCGCGACATAACTACAGCATGGAATCGCAGTGCATCGAACTCGGCTTTGATTCATCGCAGTGCATCGAACTCGGCTTTAATTCATTCATTTTTGGCGGGTGGAATCATTCAGAAACCAAACGTGTTTTGTTATTTAGAAAAAAGTCAATAAACTCGATCGATGCCTGCATTCCAGTGCCGCGCATCCCCCTCAATGATCACGCTTGGCGATCGAACATGGGCAAAGATTGACGTGTGCAAGTTGCTACAGACGTTTGGGCCAGCGGAGGACTGACTGCAAATCACATCACAGCGGTGAATTCTGATCCGACAAGAATTGAAAAAAATTCGCGTTTTTCTCGACAATGATTTAGCTTGCCGAAAGGGTGGAAAAACTACTTAAAAAACCGAAAAATCGAAAAATGATAAAGTATGTACACCCCTTGTCAGCCCGTCGCTTCCATTTAGAGTGGACCCCAACATAGATAAGAAACATTCGATTCGGTCTCATCGTGCTGATTTTGAAAATGTATTATGAAAATCCAAACCTTTCCATGTGCAGAACATGCTGCCGATAACGAGGGGTTGCACTTCAGGACAGACATCGGGTGCAACACCTCGTCATCGTCAGCAGCTGCTGTTAAAAGCAGCAGCTGCTGAAAATGATGAGGGATCGAAATCCAACCTTCGATGGGAACATAGGCTGCTGACAACGAAGGGCTGAACCCGATGTCAGGCCTGGGATGTTGCCCCTATTATGCCGACAGAGAGTTACACAACATTGTCTAACAGTACGTACGAGACAGACAAACTTCACGTGAGTCAGGGTTGTGCTATGTATGGAGAAGGTCGACAGAGTCGAAAAATTATGCACTACATTATTCTCTATGTACCACATGTGACTTCGTACAATCTTAGCCTCTATCCGCGTGACATTTATTCGTAACCGAGACCGCTTTGTGATGTTGCGACAACAAGGCAAAGTCGCATGAGATCCTGATGGGAAAGAAGAAGCGAAAAGTTCCCAGTGTGAAAATACGCGTCGTGGGAGACTGAGTGGAGAATTAAGCGAAAACCAATCTACAGCGCTGGACAATTTTTGCTAAATTGACGCGGCTTTCTGAAAGCTTTCGCTTTGTTTTTCTCGCACGGACGCGAACTTCCTTCAAAAATTCTCGTCGATGCCAAGTGCTTGTAAGTATTGAAAAGACCGTCCTGAAGAATATGAACGCATAGAGAGATCGTAATCTCAAATTAAAAGATCTATTGTGCAGCTATGTGCGTATGAAAGGTGGGTTGGTTGATATTTGACAGTAGTATGTTCGCTCGCCTTTGAAAGGTAGCCTTTTATCGCCTTCTTAAAGGCACAGTCCAACCTCAGAGGTAATTTTTGATATTATGGTCCGGTCGCCGCCTATAGCAACCCTGCCAAGCGCGAAATCTCAATTTGCTCAAGTAAGCGAGAAAAAGCTAGGAAAAAGTCGGCCACGCCCCCTTGGAAGAAAAAATGGGTAACGCCCACAGCCAGGTTTCCGACCTCAATAGCGAAGAAACGCGCGAATGATTCTATTCAAAACCTATGTTCTTCAATTTGTTTTCGGTCTGGTTTAATATTGTGGCCTGCTACAGAACGATGGCTGCTAATAACGACAAAACACAGGCTCGAGACAACTCGTCCGAGAACTCTTAGCCATTCAAAATCGAATTTTTTGAGGAGCCGTAACTCCGTTCGTAGTGAGTTCTCAGCGATTCTAGAGACACCATTGTGATCAGCAAGAAATTTTCTCCGAGATAGGGAGAAAAGCGAAAAATCGATTCTGAGGTTGGACTGTGGCTTTAAGGCAAAGTTCATGATGAATACCATATTCGAGTTTGACTCAGAAAATGGGGTTGTTTGTTCGTGAGCTATCGAACAGTGACACAACAGCGAAGAAGAGCTCTCAGAATAAGCTAAAATAGCGGTTTCTAACGTACGTACAGGTTCAGGGCGCGAACCAGTTCCCAATCCCTGCTAGTCTCCGCAAGCGCGCGCTAATGGCGAAGTGTGCGCGAATCGATCGGGCTGGACGGGGTACAGTCTCTTGGCAATCTGCCATCAATAACGTCCACGGCGCCACAAGCTCGTCAGAATGGGGCGGGACGGTCCAAGGGCAGGCTTTCTGGGCTAACGAAATCTTCACTTCGCCGTCGTTTTTATCGATTTCCTGCCCGTTTTTTGATGCTTTTTTTCGACCCTATCCTCTCCAGCATCTGCTAGCATAGTGTTTCACACTGAAAACTTGAAAACGGGATTTATCGTGAACACTGCTTTAAAAACAGCAGAGGCCAGAACTCGCTCGCAAGTTGGGTATGACTAAACAAGAGCAATTAATGGTCGTCGTGTTATGTATTCAAAGTTCTGACTAGGGCTTACCTTACCTTTTGTAAAACCATGTTTTGATAGAATTTTTATGCTTGAAATATTAAAATTTTTGGAACATAAAAATTCTGTCTTCATAAGCGCTTCAACTTAACTGGATTTAATGCCGATTTGTGCTTACCAGATCATACCTGTTAACGGGTGATTGCTGTTGTGCCTACACAGTCCATGTGTGAATAGCTGAGAAATGCGGAGCGGGGTGTCGGTGGTGTAATGGTAACACTCTCACACGGAAAGCGTGCAATGCAGGTTCGAGTCCTGCCTGACATCTGAGTTATGCGTTAAACTCTGCTACCCTGTGATAATATATTTTGATAGTTATAGGTATGAGACACAGCATTGGTAGTCCGTTTTCCGAACCCCCTAAATGTCTCAGAGTTTTACAGGAGATTTCCAAAAGTGGGCATTTTCACAGCTTTCAGAAGAGAAAATGTGTACGTGAATGGGAATTCTTAAAGGCAGCATACACGCTCGTAAAAGTGATTGAGATAACTACGGAAGTAGAATGGTATGGCCCAGATTACAACGCCTACGCATTTTGAAGTGTCAAAAACGACCCACAATGCCGCTACATGAGTTAGAAATTGGCCCCGCCCTGTGTTTTCACGCCCCCTGTATTTGCCCTTTTCTTGCAACGCAAGGTTGCTGGGTCATATTTGCAGTTGGTACTGTTGGTAGACTGCCTAACAAGTGAACCACACACGTCACTGACGGCGAAGATGACACAGCAACCCTGCGTTGGAGGAAAATGGCAAATACGGGGGGGGGGCGTGAAAATACAGGGCGGGGGCAACTTCTAACACATGTAGCAGCGCTGTGGGTCATTTTTGACACTTCAAAATGCGTAGGCATTATGTTGTAAGCCATACGGCTCGATCCACATCGTTATCCCAACCACGTTTACGAGCGTGTATGCTGACTTTAAAGTGTTCGAAAAAATGTCTCGAATTGAGCTTGAAACGTTTTCCTAGGAAATGTTTAAGAGCTGATTAGGAATCTGGGACCCACTCGTCAAAATTTAAAAAAATCTGCCTGATTCGATCCGAAGCTCGAAAATGGGGGAAATTTTGCTGACAAAACGCTTCTTTTGACGATTTCGAGAATGCTACGATAGAATCTCGTTAAAACTTCTACATAGGGATATTTGGGCTGCCTAACACAAATTTGTGATCCGTTTATAGTTTTTCATGGATTACGGTATGTAACGATGGGTATACGGTAGCTAGTTCAAAGTCATAGATTTCACTCAGAATTTCTCTGTTGGTACTTCAGGACACGAACTTGAGGTCCATTTTCGATTTTCGAAATATTACGGTAAGTGCCGGTGAACCATAAATATGTTAGGACGAGAAACAGCTTCATGAATACATGAAATGTAGAAATATATGGATCCTGTTAACGAAATTAATGACTACTTATTAAGGCACAGCCGACGCAGAATTGTTCTTCATCTGGGTGTATCCAAGTCATAAACACATAAAAGGTACGAAGCTTGTGAGAAGACAGATACTGTGTGCCTCGGAAACTGATTCATCTACACGCAAGCTGTGGAAAACGTCCTGAGCTAAGGCTACTACAGCTGCAAGCTATCATCAGGCATGTGGAGTGGAAATTACTCTGCGGCCTCTAACCACATTGACAATTAGATAAGATAACGGTAGTAACACATGTAGCAGAAGTGGAGCAAGAGCTGTTTCTGGGTAACAAAGGGCTTCTATTGGTAGTGGAGTGACACTAATCGTGAGTAAAATGTTGTGGTTGAGTTGTTGACGGAATCAAATGAATTAGGTAAAAGAATGTGAAGAAGTTAGTTGAGACGTCAATGAGTACAGGACCGCCCCAACCTGCTGTTCGCTAAGCACGTGTTACGGGCTGTGCGATACACATCATCCGTTGACGTCGAACACAAACTACGCCCCTTTTACGTCTTGTTACACTGGAAGGCACAGACTCAACAGCACAGATCTAGCCCCAGGTATGCAAAGGATGTGTCGTCATCATGCTAAAGGGCTAAAGGGTGTTCATAATTTTTGAAGTCTTCAATGACGTCATTCATGAAATACTTTCACGACGACAGACTGCTTCACACAAGTGCTAGCCGCGGAAGCAGATACTGGTTGGCTTTGGTGTAATGAATATCTTATAGTTGTATCTGTTTTTCAATCTTTCAAACTTCAGAGATCTCAGCACTGAATCTCTTGTTCGTTATTGTTCGTTAGCGCACCCTTGGTCAACGTTTTTTCATAACAGATGTTCACCGAGCTTGCGCCAAAGCACAATATGGAACAACGCAAGGTATCAGCGTGGTTCATGCCAATTATACGTACTTCAGTTTTCCGAAAAAAACTTGGTGGTGGTTGTTACCAGAGCTGTCTGGAAAACTTTCTGGATGAATTCTTTGCCAAAACGTTTTTTACCAACGTACTCTCGGTAAATACGGTAAAAAAAGTGAAAACGGGTCAAAAGCTCTCGGAAAGGAGAAATAGCAGATTCGTCAGGGATTCGGTCAATCTTTGCAAAATTTCGGGTAGGTTTCTTGTATTACTCTAAACAAAAAGTTCAGGGAATCCGAGTACTGCTCCAATGTTTGTGTAAATTTTCGAAAGGTCATTTACTCAGAACTTTTTGAACAATTTGAGAACGACATAAAACACCGCGATCAATTGTAAAACAATATATCTTCGCGTGAACAACGTTCGGTTCAATTACTTAATTCAAACGTTAGTTGTTGGTGGTTGCAACGGCGCACGGACAATTAACGTGCGACGAAAATCGAAAAAGTGCCGCGGATGAGGGCACGAACAAGTAATCGGCAATAAATTTTGGGAACGGACATATTCCGAACTACATTGGAATCCGCGAAAAACATTGAACAAATTACGCTGGGCATTAAATCGGCCTGATGTACGGATCACTTGCAAACAGCATATTGAACAACTGTTCCCCAAACTTAGGAACGCACTTGTTACGAACAACAAGGCGGATTAGTTGAGCCCCAGCTTGCATAAATCGATAGCGCGATGGTGATGATGCCTCCGCTGCCGCATTTTCGTCACGTTTTCTAGTTTTGCTTTCTATCTTCACTGTCTCAAGTGTTCTGCCTTATTCTCCTGGCTCTCATTCCACTTATACCCCACTTCGCATGTATATTTCATTGCATTTCGGCCAGTTGGAAATCCTTGTCAATGATTTATCAGAATCGTTTATCTGAATAGTCTGCAATCATTAGTAATCACTTCCCGCCGAATAATATTGCTGTCCAATTGACAATACTGCTAACCGCTGTGTGATTTCGCTGTTACTTTTGATTAGCGTGATATAGATTTTCCCACACTTTCTCGCTGTCTCTGCACTCGCATAGCACAAGCGCGCGAAGGAAAGAGTAAGTTTGGCTCCGAAAAATAGGATGTACGATATCTGCATCAAAGCTGACTGGAACCCTGACAGGATCGACTTCGACGCAAATAACATGATTCATCACGAAAGTGCAAATCCTGCGTCTCAAGAAATGCTTTTATATTTTGCGCAGGGGGCTAGTTGGCAATATCGATCACTCCCCATGTGCCACTCAGCCAATCGCATGGAAACTGCCTTCTTATTGCACGAACAGTCCATGATTCTTGTCCTGGCAGTTGGCCAGGACCACCCGGGCACCTCGCTCCTAATAGGGGGGGGTTGGCGGGGCTTATGCATAAGTCAGTCTGAACTTGGTCTGATGGCACGCGGCAACCTCACGTGCTGTTTATCTGTTAAACATTCCTGAACCCATTTTGCATTTTTACCGGGTATAGCATACCCGAAGAGCCACTTCACATTGTTGGTGCATCGGTGGTTCAGTGGTAGAATGTTCGCCTGCCACGCGGGCGGCCCGGATTCGTTTCCCGACCAATGCACCAAAAATGTGGTGAGGCTCGTCGGTTGCGTTATGCTAAAATTGTAAGATGGTTCAAGAATGTTTATTAAGACAGATAAGCAGCACGGGACGCTGCGGTGTTACACCAGACCAGGTTCAGACTGACTCATACACAAGCCAAGCCTTCTCCTGTGGGCGAGTCGACCGGGTGGCCCTGGCCAACTGCCAGGGCAATTCTCGCTGAATCCTATGTTTCCTGAAACACGTTCTCCAACCTCTTGAGGCTTCTTCGTCGTCCCAAACTATGATTCCGCTAAGCTATGATTTCGCTGTTACATGCCTTATTGATTGTTGCTTTTCAGGATAAACCTTAGACGTCGGATTCGTAAAAACAGCGACGAGCCTTTTGAGGAGCAGCCTAAGCAGCCTACTGATGGCCGTGAAGATTCTGTCAAGGAGGATGATGTTGACGAAGCGGAGATGAATGAGACAACGAAGGCCAACTATGTCTTGACGGGAACGACAACATGAGGTGAGGAACACAGGCCATTTTCAATAGTTCAAGAGCTCTTCATCGAAAACTATGTGTGTCACATGTTTCGTTTTATCAAATTCTTTAATTTGTATGGGAATGAATTGATTCAGGCCCTGTGAAGTGGAATTTGACGACATGGGGGAGCGGCGAAGCGACGTCATCTTTGCATGGTACAGCGCCCGAGGAGGACGATGTTGAGCTCGCCACCGCGCAGCAATGGTCTCAGGAATACCTCTGTCGTGCTGACCTCTTATGAACGGATGTCAATCTACCTGTTTCTGGATCTTTGGATCCACCTTTTTTTCGGTTCCGCTCTGTATCATATTAGGATGAAGTTGTTGAATAAATTTGTTATGACATTTTTATATGAGCATGAGAGATTATTGTGAATGTCGTTCAGAGAGTACGGTGGACGACACTTTGATAGTTGTTCATGGCATAATGGATATATTTCTCCCCACTTACACATTAGAGACTTCACGGCTTTCGAATTTTCTTTTCAAATTGTCTGATGGAGTTGTGGACAATTTCAAAAGAAGATTTGTAAACCCTGGAGCTGGTTATGTGTAAGTGGGGGGAAATATGTCTATCACGCCATCAACAACTGTCAAACTTGGTATGAACAATTTTAAAACGACATGTGGAAACCACGGCGTTAATTGTTTGTGAGGTAGTGGGAAAATAGTCCGTGAACGTCACGAATATGTTTCAGACAAGGTTGTGAACATTTACAAGACAACCATCTGATTAGTTGTTAGTTCCTACCGGTACGGACAATTTGTCACCTAGTCAGCGCGACATTAGACCTGCCTTAGCACTAGCTACAAACATTTAACTTAGACAATTCGTAACTTGTTCAATAATTGGGGAACAAATTGTTCAAAAAGTTCTGAGTAAAGGCAGTGTCCACGATGAAAACCGTTTTCCAGTTTTTGCGTTTAATCGGACTAGTGGGTCTTCAGAAGGTCATTCACAAACTTTGGAGTTCTGAAATTGCCTCCGAATGAAGTTTTCGCCACCTCAAAACGGCTTCCTGGGTTCGGACGCTGGCCTTTGGGTCGATCCTTTGTTATAATTAAGAAAGGAAAACAACCGGTTATCAAAAGAATTTATCACGTTTAACACGTTTGTTACATTGAACAGTTCACTCCTCCGAACCGGTCAATTCTTCTAATGTCAGAAATGAAACGTCACAAAAGCGATCCTGTTTTGGTACAGAAAAGTGGTTTCCAGGTATTTTTCGCTGCTCTTTCTGGCAAGAGTGTCTCAGTAGGCCTCTGACCTCTCATATTCAACGAAAAACTCGACAACCATATTTCATCGTGAACGATGCCTTTAAACAGAGCGGTGGCTTTCTGCTTCAACTAGACTTACTGGTTCAAAGAATTTCAGACCATGTTCTCATTTTCTCAATCACTCGCATGATTTGAAGGCATCGTACTAACTGAGAATCACCGTTTTCCGAGTTCGATTATTTGGTTGGACTGGTCTGAAAAGCCAGGTAGAGTATTTTGGATCACCAACGCACTATTGTGAAGACAGGAGATGTAATATTCAAATCTCGTAAAAAGAGGCATCTGGCACAACTCGCTGTTAGCTATAGAAGGAATTACATGTGAACGAGCGCAACTGTTTAGAAAGCCGATGTGGCGCGATTTCAAACACCACTTTCTACTACTTTCAACCTTAAAGGCACTATTCGCGATAAACTTCAACCTCGAATTTTTTATGACAAACGCTTCTCGTGGCTCTCAGAAGCAGAACAGCGTCGAAGAAACGGGACGAAAAGCTACCCAGAAGCCGCAAAACGGCTTAGAAAGTGGACAAACCCCGCCGCTGTGGGCATGTCCCGCCTCTTCCCGCCCGTCCACGTGAACAAAGGAACACTCGAAATCAAGAGTTGAGCGATGGTTACGGATCAAAAGCCACTTTCTTCCCTTCATTCTGAACTTCTCTCTATATTCAGGTCAATTCGCATACATTGGCTGCAAAAGACGGAAGTTACAAGACTCGGACAACTCGCCCACCATTTTCCCTAGCTCAATTTTCGAGGGACCATAACTCCATTCCCAGAAAGTCTTGTACGATTCCAGAAGCATCATTGAAATCAGAATGGAACCGGTTTCAAAATAGGCAAAAAAACAGAAAAGCGATTTCTATCGCGAACAGTGCCTTTAATTTTCTACACAAGTTGCGGTTTTTGAAGAGATCCTTTAACATTTCCCTTACTAGAAAGTAACAACCACTCAAAAATTTGAAAAAAAATAGAATAGGGATTTTTGCGCGCAAGATGCCTTTAACCCATTCACGACCACGTGTCCCACCGGTGGAACACGCGCGTACTACCCCTTCGGCCCACGTGTCCCACCAGTGGGACACGGTTTTCCCAAATCGATTTCCCCTGCGCAAGAAAGTACTTTCGAACCTACATATTATCAATGTACTGACCTACCAGAAACTTGAATAAAAACCTCGTGGTCCATCAGTAGGTCAAGTGCAACAACATATTTAGACTTTTCTAAAATCAGGTGGGCTGAAGTGGAGGAGAAAAACTGCTGTACAATAACTTTAGAAGCATCTTTTGCCTTCTTTTTCCTTCTATTGCTAGCTCTTACAATGCTTAGTAGAAACCTGTCGTTTGAGACTCGTTTGCTTTCGTGACAGCGTTGCATCCCATTTGACTCTATTTTGGTTTTGAGTAATTGTTTCTCAATAACGAAAGTGTCTCGGAGCTCTCGTGCCCCGACTGCGAATAAAGGGAAGTACTGGCCTGAGACAACTTTTCCACCATATTTTTGCCTGCAAAATACAGGCAGTTTCAAGCAGCCATATCTTCGTTCGTAGGTGATCTTGGACGGTTCCAGAAATACCATTGTGACCAGAGTGTGACCCTTTCCAAGATAAGGACAAAACCTAAAAAAATAATTTCCTGATTGTTCTGTGCCTTTAAAGAAGCCAAACTGGATGTCTTATTCAATTGGAAATTTTTTGAGAACAGGTTATCCGGGACCTTCACTCATTTGATATTTGTGGTCAAATCTCTATTTGTGAAGATTCTCTTTGACGATGCGATCTTCTCATGCCAAGGAAGATACCTTCTTCGCTCTGATTGTGAGAGCGAAATGTGTTCGGGAGGGTTCTGGAGTGGTAATGTACTTTGTCCTTGGATAAGATCCCAATCTCTCCGTTTTTCGCGTCTATATCAGAATGGTTTGAACTGTCTCTTGTTTCCAGAGATCAAGTCATCTTTACAGATTTCATATAAATGCTTTGCTCCTATTTCATGCTTAACTTCAATATCCGAGAAGTCGTTGTATTGAACCACTTCTTGGATTTTGAACTTAGACTTGCAATAGGAGCGAAGCACACAAAAAGAGGCATATTCAACCATTTTCAGATTTTTGCCGATAATCGTTCATTGTAGGTGAAATCAGGTCTAATGAGATAATCATATAAGAAGGATGGCTGCGAAAGGGTTTCGTTCTCGAGGAAAGGCATAAAACTTACGTGGTCTGCGTGTACTAGCGAGTAATTTTTGTGTAACTGTTCATCTGAGTACGGTTTTTGCCTCCTGAACTTCGTTTTCCTCTTCTAGGAACAAGTTCACTATAGTTCACGGCAATTGAAAAAGGCTGTAGTGCGGTTGCGGACTGGTCCTAACATACGGTAGTTTGTCAGTGGTATCACACATTTTACGAAACAGCTGTGTTAGATCGGTAAGTCTGTGTTTCCAGCGATACGACTACATCTGTGGAAGCAATGAAAACAGGTGAAAATGTGAGAATGGAAACAAAAACTCACCGACCAATATCAGTTAATTCGAGAAAATGAGTGATAACACACTCAGACTACAATATATTAGGATGAGTCCGCACTGCACTACGTCACTCTTCCAATGCTGTAGACTATACAATCCATCCGACGGAGTCGGTTTAGGATATCCGCGTCGGATGATCCGATCGGATAATTATCCGAAATCTGATCCGACGTCAAAATGGAGATTTCGGATTGATCCGAAATACGATCAGATGAAAAAACACGATATCCGAAATATCCGATATCCGGAAAAAAGAAAATCGAAGAATTCGTTCAGAAAACCGGATAATAGGATAGAAAAATGGTTGAAAATGGATAATCGATCGGATCGAAATTGGAGGAAAATTGAATAATTTCGGATGAAATTCGGATAATTTCGGATGAAAATCGGATAATCTCGGATAAAACCGGATAGATTTGCGTTCGTTCTACTAAATTTAACAATCGCGCTCTAAAGGTAATTCCTGACCCACTACCCACTGTTCGTGCCTTGTTCGAAATTGAAAATCAATCTCCGTCGACGTGCTCTGCTCGATGGAAATGATGATGATGTGCGCCTGTGAATTACGCGCGCACATGTACAGTTGACCGCAATGTTAAAAGGACATGGTGCGGTTGCGGACTCGCACTAAATTACGGTAGAATCTGGCACTTTGCCAGATTTCGTCATCGATCGGCGCCAGTCGTCGTCTCTCTGCTCACGAGCTCAGACTCTGCGGGGGGGCAAGCGCCGGACAATAGAGCCCGTTTTCGACTTGGGGGAGCGACAGCGCAGGCCTCCCCGAGGGCTTCAGGGGAGGCCCCTGCTCTCCTCCGGCGCTTGCCCCCCCTGAGAGGAAGAGAGGGAAAAGATGGGAAGAAGTCGTAGAAGGTAGTTTACGACAATAGAGGCCAGAGAAGGCATCTATCACGTGCTCGAGCGGTATAAAAGGCGCCTCACCTCATGGAGAGCCGCATTCGGCCCAACAAGGCCGGCCCTGGACGGCGACTTCGAGTCACTGTCAGAAAGGGATATTTTTGGAGGGAAGCGGAGACGCTTTCCGGGGAGGGTGACGTCACTGCTCCGGTGTCGTGACGTCACTGCTCCGGAGCCGTGACGTCATGGCTCCGGGCGGTGATGGGGGCTTCAAAGCAGTGACAGGGGGCTTCAGGGCAGTCACAGGGGGCTTCAGGGCAGTCACAGGGGAGCTTCAGGGCAGTCACAGGGGGGCTTCAGGACAGTCACAGGGGGGCTTCAGGGCAGTCACAGGGGGGCTTCAGGGCAGTCACAGGGGGGCTTCAGGGCAGTGACGGGGGGGCTCCGATCAAGCCAAATTGTCACTCCGGCGGTAGCCCCCCCGATTGGGGGGGCAAGCGCCGGTGCCCGGAGGGTTGCCCCCCTGAAGAGCTGCGCTAGCCCCCTCCAGTGTATGAGAGAATATCAGCTGTGGCGCTGATCGATGACGAAATCTGGCAAAGTGCTAGATTCTACCGTAGTTTTAGTGCGAGTCCGCAACCGCACCTAGTCCTTTTAACATTGCGGTCAACTGTATATTGACGCATTGTCGGCGCCAAAATGAAAATTTCGAAATCTAGAAGATTATTTCGTCTACTATTATTCTTCTGAGCCATGCGAGAGCATCGCACAGGCGCAGAAAGTCGGCAACCTCACACGGCTTGTACCATAAATCTTAAGCAGTTGTAGTTCTGAACGGACATGAAAAGAGATGCAGTGAATCATGTCCAACAAGTCGACAATCAGGACATTTATCGGGGAATGACTGGTAAATCCTGTGCGCGTAGGTCTTGGCGTACTCAGGCAATAACACCGGCTGATCGGGCGAAGAAGTAGGCTGCCCGGCTAAGCGGACGATCTTATTTTGGAGGCAGGCGTCTTACCGGGTCAGCGATCGGGCATGCATTTTACCGGCTGAGAGGCATGTCTTTACGGGCTGAGCGGGCAGACATAAATCCGTGGCGGAGCATATCACCGGGTGATCGGGCGGACACTAAAGCAAGCTAGGCTCATGTACGGCGAGGGCAAAGAGGGCTTTGAGCTGATTCGGATGATGGCGCTCGAACGGTTGGTCATCCACGCGTTTTGGATCAATGACCCCTCACCCCTTACGGTTCTTTGTGATCGTGGGGACGTGACAGCGGGTCAGTCCATAAATTTTGAAGCAAGGCAAGGGATGAAGCCCAACCTCGAACATGCTGGGGAAGAGGGAGGGCCTACAAAAGGCTTTGTCCGCTTCTGCACATCGATATCATTCACGTGGTAAGCAACTAATACCGGCCGGGTGAGCGAACCTCCATCTACCGGCTGAAGATGCAGGGAATGCGGCGTGAGGGGGCCACCATTTGCCGGGTGAGCGTTCCACAGTTTACCGGCTGAGGGGCAGTGAATACCGGGACTCGCCCGGGTACAATGTTTAGTCAGCCAGTATTGCCTGCCCCTTTAGCCCGCGTTACTGCCTGAGTAGGGAGAATGATTGCATCGAAAACCTGCTAGGATGGTTCGACTGCGCCTGAGCAGGTCAGCTTCACTATCATCGACTCAAGGAGGCACGCCGCTATATACGGGATTGGGCTGAGCAGCAGAAAAATATTCTGTCATGAAACGTGTATGCTCGGCCGTCTGCAACCCTCTACGCGAGTGCTCTGAGGTTCCAAAACATGCAGTACTATGGCTCTATACCAGGGCTGTGCAGAAACCGTTAACAAGAAGTCAGCTAAAAGTCATAGTACGATTCAGTAATAAGTTTCGTCGCTACTCATTCGATATTTTGTGATCTAAATCTAATCGCTCACTTCCAATGGGCTGCGCTCTAAAAGTGCTAGCAAATCGAGGGTAAATTGATTTTAGGTATGAAAGAAAGACGCGCAGCTGCAAGTTGTCCTATTGGACTGCAAGCGAGTCTGCTCGAGCAACTCCTCCTCTACTGTGCTGCTTATCTCTCCGATGTCGAGTTCTTAATTCCGATGGATTTTTCATTGCAATCGATGTTCTACGCCGGCTGCAGGTACACATGGCACCCCCTCTTGTTGAGAATGTTTGCTTGAAGCCGATCCGAGAAGGTGATCTCGAGTACACAACTTTGTGGATGTCAATTTCGGGCTCTGAGAAAATCGTTCCTACAGCGCATCATAGGGAAGCTTTCCTGTTGTGAACCGTATTGAGAATTATGCCTTTGTTGCGTACCTTAGCAAGGTTGGCGTTCTTGCTGCGGGCCATTTTAAGGATCGCACCTAGCTCCGGTAGAAGAGGTGGTGGCTCAAAGATTCTCCATTAGCATAACGTGCTGCTGCTAGCAACACATACTGCTGTTGATGAGGGGTCGCACTCGGATCCCGACATCGAGTTCAACCCCTCGTCGGCAGCAACAGGCGATGTTATGAAACTGCAGCACAAGCTGCCGATGAGAAGTCGACACCCAGTATGAGTTGGCAGTACATGCTGCTGACAAAGAGGACTTCAACTCGATGTGTGCATGACCGTGCAATTTCTAATGCGCTGAACTGCAACGCCGCAAGGACATTAGTAGCTAGACCGAGAAAAAGTTTTTGCCTCTTTCGTTCCTCTATCGGCCGATTCGATTGTAAAAACAGTTCTGTACTGATGCATGAAAGAGTAATGATCAGCCAATAGTTCAGTGGTTCGAGAAAAATATTGTGATAAAAAGTGTGACAGGCTTGATGATTTTTGGCTAAGATAATAATGTTAAGCAAGGTTCGATCGCGAAATAACATCGCTTACTCACACGTGCATAAGTACCCAGAATATGCCTTCTCTAGCCGCAAAGGTCAAGCCCAAGTTGGGACCGTCCAGTGCATTGGTGGGGGACCGCAAGTTGTGAGACGTTTGGATGGAACGGGACGCCGATTGTAGCGATCAGAACTCGACTCACGCTGTGATTATCGCAAAGAGACCGCGGCTTTGAGGGCTGGGGAGGCGTGACGTTTTATCTTGTTGTACATTTTCTTCCGTTTCCGAGCCCAAAAAGCCGGAAACGGAAACGGAACCGAACAGCCCAAAAAGTACCGGAATCACGGAAACGGAATCGGCAACGGAGCAGTTCCGCACAACTCTGCTCTATATGTTTTACGCAGAACTTCCTTTATGCTGCCCCAGGCGATGCCAGCAAGGCCACGCAGAATGTTGTTGCGTGAATTGACTGCAGCAGCACGTATACGTGTGTTCTCATGGAAACGTAGAGAGGGATCAGGAAGGATGTTTAACCCCTGTACTTGAATTTGTCAATATCCTAGTCTTCTATTCAGTGCCGGAGAACCGGCACGTGTCATCCCTCGTCACGATTCAATGAGCACTCGCACCCGCCGCGATCTTAGGTAGTCGTATAACTGTCGAATAAGCCCACTTGAAAAAACAACATTGTATAGAATATCAAACCTCTGGGTCACTTACGAATCGCATTTAGAAAGGGGAGGGAAACTTTGGGTGGTGTGAAGTTAATGGAGGGTGAAACAACGAGCAATGACGTCAACGCGGCCTGGCGGAACCCAGTTCTCGGGCAACCCCTTTGTCGCCCTATCGCGTTATAACTCCGCTTTTTTCCGGACGCGAACATTGAAAGAAGGTGCCGAAATAATTCCTAGGGCTTGTGCTCGAACTTTTCTATGTTTCGTGCTGTGTACGGCCAGAACATATTGCTTACGCCTCATTTTGATCACTTCAAGAGGTTTCTGGTTTTCGCTGTTGGAATTCCTGCGCGAGCAGCGGCGTGCCGCGGCTGACCCCGTCGCGAGGAATGCGGCTCCAAATATTGAACTGCCTAGGATTCGCTGCTCTACATTACTTTCCAAACGTCAGACCTCGAAAAATTCTCTGTACCAACATGTAGTCGTCGAGAAGTATGGGCGCAGTGAGGTCAAATCCGATTATGATGAAGCTGATTTGGATAGTGACGAATCTACTTTCGGAGAGGAAGATGTGTCGGAAGACAACACCGAAATAGTAGACTGGACGCGTGCCTTCAAATGCGCTGTGCGATTGAAGCAACCATATCAGTCGAAGATCTCCAAATGTGTCTTGTTTTATGGTTACCATAGTTTGTTTGATAGTTTGTTGTAATTTTCTCCATTCTGAAGGTTCGCTAGTACCGGTCAAACTGCTCATGTCAACTATCGCTTTGAAATTTTCTAAAACCGGTGATTTGTTTGTTTCTACGAATAAAATGTGAAAATTACATTTGGTTTCAGAATGGTGTTTGCTTGAATACACGGAACAGAATCTTCGGTAGCACCGAAAAATTTTCTCGTCCGTTTTTTAATCCGAATTATCCGGTGGATCCGATTTTATCCGATCCGATATCCGATAACCCATCCGGTCGAGAATTCTCGTTTCGGATAGGATCCGTTATCCGAAATTCTCGTTTGGGCCAGTTTTATCCGATGAGTCGCTTTTGCAAAATCGGGAATATCCGAAAATCCGATCTGACGCGATTTTGGCCATCGGAGGGAATGTCTAACTGGAGACTATACGTTCTGTGTATACTGGGAAGCGTGGAACAGACTAAGGAAAAAATCAACAATCAAAAAAAATCCTTCGAGCTTTTTGGTTCACCTTGTGAAGAAAAAACAAGAGATTGCCTCCTCGAAAGTCATACTAAATACAAAATATCATCATCGTGGCCTCGGTGGTAAGTGGCCAGAATTTCTCAAAATCTCTGGCAAACGGGTAGCAGGAAGGAGGGATCAGAGCAGGTTCACATTTTGGGCCTCACCCTTGATAGTCGGAAAGAGGCGTTTTTGGAACGGAGTCTGTGCTCCGTCCGTGCAGAGCAACAGGTTGGTAAGTTGTCACTTCATAAGCTGCACCCACTTGATAACTCAAATCTTCTGTCAGCCTGAGAATTAGGTGAATTCTAACGGTAAAGTAGACGAATAGCATCACCTTGAACAGTTCCATAAAAATACGCATGAAAATGATACAATGTGACCGTTCCTGCGAGGCACTTTCATGTCCCTCAAGTGTTGCTGTACTTATCCGTCGCTCGAACTTCAAACTTTTCTCTATAATTAAAGGTGAAATGGGCATTTCTAGCGTTTTGACAAAATCCTACGGGCAGTTTAATATATTGTACATACTTGCTGTAACTATAAAAGTTGTAAGAAATTAGGAGTCATTACGCTAAGATGTTTGAAATGCAAAATCAGGGCGAAATGGAGTGCGATCTTGTCGAATATTCAAATTATTCATGCTGAATATTCGAATAAACCGGATATTTCACTTCTTTGAATATTCGAATATTCGAATAAACGAATATTCCACTTCTTTGAATATTCGATTTAGTCGAATATTATTCGAATAAACGATTATTCGGGAAACACTCTACTGCTCAACCCTTGGTCGTCCCCATCCCCGCGCGGGGACGCTTGGGGAGAGGTAACTCGGCATGGATCCGGAAGACTTTGCCTTCACTGTTGAAGATTCGCGCAAACTCGGTGCACCTATGCTATGGCATGTGGCACCAAGTTTGCGCTACCCTCCGACGGGGAACGCTAAGTCTCTTCAGAGGCCGTCTGCATACCTCTCTCCGGCGGGGATCAGTCCCCGGGCGTCCCCGCAAGAGGACGATTCCCGCGTTGGGACGCTCGCGGACGGACCGTATGCACATTTCGTGCTCATCCGCCGGGGATGACAGAGTGGCAGGGACGCAGAGGACGCACGGTGAAAACGAGGAGTGCGCAGGCTGCGGGCGGTTGCTACTGGAGCGCGGTAATGTACAACTTGTATACGCTATTTGCATTTATTCATTAATGAGCTAAGCGTGGCCGGCGAAAGCTTCGGGGAGGTTCTAAGATGTGGTAGAATACTTTTAGCTCTGCTACGACCCCTTAACTTATAATTGTGAAACAGTACTGTTAAGACCGATTCTGACTCGAAACATTGAATGATCGGGTTGTATTACCCACGAGGGAGAATTGTATGCGCCTATGCCCCCCCCCCCCCTCCCCTTCCCCCAAAAAATGCCCCGCGTCTTTTTTTTTTCAACTGCGTGTGATTTTCTTACGAATCCTTTCGTTGCGTCGAGCATTTGCTAGGTAATAAGGCAGAAATAATGTGAAGTAAGCGTTACGAAAAAATTAACTAATTTAATGAAAAGAAAGTGGAATAGCAGCGTAGTGAAGGGTGTTGTTGTTGTTGTTGCCCGTCATCCACCATACAAATTGATCCTGACCCTGTATGTAGACGACGTCATCGGAGCACTGTTGCTGGGATCCTCTTCTTTGGAGGATCCCTGAGTGGCGCGTTTTTCACCCTCTTTTTTTATCTTTTTTATTATTTATTTTTATTTTATTTTTATTTTTTAAATTTTTTTTATTGTTTTTTTACATTTAAAATTCTATATTGCATGATTAAAGTGACAGGAAATGGGCGACTTCCACTGGTTTGAGCCAGAGATTTCCTATTGTGAGGTGCGTTGGCTTTCCAGAGCAAAAGCCAGAGCGAAAGACCATGTGAGGTAGTGTGTGTTTCTCATGCCCGTGGTCTGGCAAAGTGGGTTATCGGCTGCTCCTATCTTATGTAGATACCATTGCGACTTCGAATAGAAATCACTGCGGAGCTGAGATAGCGCTGCCCGACTTGGTCTTGGCAAAGTCTCCTCGTCCTTCGCTATCTTCGGCGGCGGTCCACTTAGCAGGGGGGAGTTCATAGTAACCAGGAATTCCTTTACGAACTCTTTGTGCACTTCTTTGTAAATGCTCTCCGCGTTTCCTGGCCTAATCAACATTGGCTTGATCGTTCTGACATGCTTCCTGATCTGTCTTGGTGATTCCGGTTTCTTCATCATGTCGTGCGAGGGGTGTTCTTTATCGAGTGCCGCAACCGTAGTGAAAGGTAAACCGTCAATTCAAACACCTATCAGAGCTGTGACGAGCTTCTGAAATTCTGAAATTAAGTTCTGAAATTTTCCGCAATTAATTTCTGTTAAACAAATGTGTATACAAGACATGCATGCATCTTGATAGTGACAGGGCCCCTGAAATGTTACCTGACGCTGTTGACTAACATAGAGTAGGATAATGTCCGACAACTGCCGAATTTCCATCGAAATAAATATTCACTATGGTAGAATAACGCGCCCCATTCCATAACCGCGCTCTAATCCCATCGCCCCGAGCAAATTTGTAGGGGGACGCCATCCCCGCAAAAGGTGGGCAGAGCCTTTCCCTCAGAGATCGCGGGGATAGATGTGCATGCCGGGGATGACTCGGGGTCGTCCCCATCCCCGCGCGGGGACGCTCGGGTAGAGGTATGCATACGGCTCCAGGATTCAATGCTCAGCTGCAGGGATCCATATGAACCGGATCGCCACAATTTTTAAATCATGTTTTCACATTTCTATTACAGAGAAACACGATCACATCGATGTATTATCACAAAGGAAAGATGGAACGATTCACGGGAGCTTAGGGCTGACGATTAGGATGGGCTGGTGGTGGAGGTAGGTGGATGTCGTTGATGTGATGAGCGCTGAGGCAGACGTATTTATGCGGCTATCATTAGCGCGCGATCACTGAGCGCCGCTTGCTATTGACCGTCCTTAAGCGGTCATGGGTCAGGCAAAGATCTATCAGACATTGTGCCTTTTTTGTAGGAATCTCTTGGAGAGATGTAACTAAGGTGCGTCCGAATGAGAATGGCGGCCCATGCGGCCGGCGTGCTTGGCAGGCGACCGTCGCGTTCGCCGCTCTCGGACGAGCATGCGAAAAGTCCCCACCGCCATCGACTACGAACGGGGCCGGCACCGGCTAGCAGCAAGCTCTGCGCCGATCAATCAGCTCTGCAGACGGTGGGAGAGGGGACGGCGGTCGTTGAAATCCAACACTCGTCCGAGGGCGGCATATGCGACGGCCGCCTGCCAAGCACGCCAACCGCGTGGGCCGCCATTCTCATTCGGGCACACTTTATGTACACTTCTTTCAATTTCACATCTGCCATGACCCAGTTTGAAGTTCAAGTGTTAACTGTCTATTTGCAAAATGGTTTCCCGAGTAGTTTTCTAGCATGTTGACGGTATGGACCTCGTCAATCTCGCCTTCATCACCAGTGGTAGATAGCTCGAATGTCAGGAATCTTATATTGACCCCACTACCCCTACCATGATTTCTTACTTATCCTACGTTGAATTGTGGTCTCAAACTGAACATTGACTTTTAATGGCTGATAAAAGAAATTTCCTCGCAACAGTCATATTTGTTCTTTCTATTTGAATTTTCGCTGTTTCTTGCTAATTAGTAGTTGAAGCATTAGCGTGATTCCGTGCGAGAGTTTTGCGCTTGTAAACCCACGTAGTTTTCCCTGACCTGCCATCTCAATATAATTTGAAGGACTATTTTACTGCTGCTCACCTGACTGCCCTCCCTCCTTTGCAATCGCCCTGGGTGCATAACAGTTTGAAGAGGCGTTTGAATGACTTAGCCCGCTCGGGTATGGTTATCCAGTTGCTTGCTCAAGAGATAGAAGATACCGTTGCAAAAGACAGGCAAGTCCCAAAGCATGGCGAAAGACTTTCGACCAATTAGCCTTTCATCGACTGTAACCAAATTAGCTGAAAGGTTGGTCGTGAAGAGCCTGGCTGATCAAAATGAGCGACAGCAGCATCAGCATGAGTTTCACTCTACTGCTACTGCTCTATTGGAGATCGTGAACTTTGCGGTCGATGGGTTCAACATGAAAAAGCCCCTGAGAACGGTGGCTGTCGTCCTCGACCTGACCAAGGCGTTTGACTCTGTTAACTTGGAACTGCTGTCCGACAAACTGTTGAAGTCCTCGCTGCCATCCTTTCAGAAGCGATGGACTACAGGCCGCCGGGCTAAGGTTCCGTTCCAGAATCACGTATCCTTTCGCAGGGCGAAGTGTTGTCCCCTGCTCTATTCAGCCTGTATCTTAAGGATCTACTCGAGCCTCCACAGGATATAAAGATTGTTATGTACGCCGACGACATCACCATCATGTGCCGGGAACGTGATCCGCAAGTAGCCGCTAACAAGATCAGCACCTATCTCGCCGAGTTGAAGCTCTTCCTCGATAAAATGATGCTCACAGTTTCTGCCGCAAAGTCTTTTGTTTCAGTTTTCACTTCAGACACAAAGGAACACAGTTCCGCGCAGATGTCAGATAGGACGGTAACCGTTCGCCACCAGTAATATTCCCCATGCTGCTTGGTCTTATTCTCGATCCCTCACTGAAGTTCCACAAAAACGCGGAAGAGAAACAAACAGTCGTCAAGGCAATGCTTAATATCCTGAGAGCTCTCGGAGGAACATCATGGGGAAGCAGCCGAGAGACTATATTGAGAACCTACAGAGCAATACTTCAGCCGGCTCTGGAATATGCGGCACCAGTGTGGCAGCACCTGGTGTCAGGCAGCTCCTGGAATAAGGTGCAGCGTGTAATGAATGCTGCGCTCAGAATTTCTACCGGTTTTGCAAGGAGCTCCCCAATAGAAAATCTTCTGCATATTGCCAGTGAAAAAGCATTGTGAACTCCAGGCACAGCAGATGTATATTGTTCTGAGATAGCCAAATCATCCGACAAAGAGAGTAATGAAGCTTAATAGAGAGAGGTCGATTAGGACGCCGTTCGCAGATGCTCCTCGTAAAGTTGATGTACAGAGATGGGCCGACTCCAACATACACTTCGTCTTCTGCGTGAGGAGCACATCCAGTTTGTTCGAGGATATCTGGAGAAGGCGGCTGTGAACATCTTAGGAGCAGTGCCGCCTCGGGTTCGCGAGCACGAGTCTCGACTCGGCAGGCGAGCCAGATGTGCTCCTGCCTCGCTGCGCTGTGGTCACTCTATTCTGCTCATGTCTTACGTCAACAAGATCGACAGCAGCCGACCACACGCATGCCCGGACTGTGTTGCTCCTGAACACGACACGATGCACTTATTCTTGTGCCCGAAAAGATCTACTTCCTTAACCACAATGAACCTTTGGACGAATCCTGTGAAGGCCGCCCAGTTCCTCA
The DNA here is from genome assembly GCA_029168955.1 of Aplectana chamaeleonis. Classification (NCBI taxonomy): domain Eukaryota; kingdom Metazoa; phylum Nematoda; class Chromadorea; order Rhabditida; family Cosmocercidae; genus Aplectana; species Aplectana chamaeleonis. The sequence continues at coordinate 1,551,946 of JAPDOI010000042.1, read as the reverse complement.
ACCTATGACAAAAAACACTTCGAGGCTGCAGATGAAGAAGAAGGGATTGTAGATCTCCAAGGCGGCGTGATTGTGGCGAGATTGTTGCCTTTGTTGCGTACCTTGGCGAGCATGGCGTCCCTGCTGCGGGCCATTACAAGGATCGCACTCAGCTCCGGTTAAAGAGGTGGTGGCTCACAGACTCTCCATTTGCATAACGTGCTGCTGCTAGCAACGCATGCTGCGGTTAATGATGGTTTGCACTCGGAAGCTGACATTGATTTCAACCCTTCGCCGGCAACAACAGGTGCTGCTAAGTGCAGCACAAGCTGCCGATGAGAAGTCGAGACCTAGTATGAGTTGGCAGCACATGCTGCTGACAACGACGAGTTTAACACGATGTGGGCCTTGCGTTGCAAATCTTAATACGCTGAAAAGCAAACCCACGAGGGCATGAGTAGCTAGAGAGACGAAGAGGAAAAGTTTCCATCTTCTTCGTCTCTCCATCGGTGGACTCAATTGTAACAAAGTGTTGTATTGCTGCATGAATTGGTATTGATCCACCAACACTTCAGTGGTTCAAGAGAAATAATGTGATAAAAAGTGGGAGAGGCAAACTGTGATGGTTTTCAACTGAGATGAGAATGTTGAGCACGGTTCGATTACTAGATAACATCGCTTACTCACTCGTGCATTAGTACCCAGAATATGCATTCTGTAGCTGCCAAGGTCAAGCCCAACTTTAAAACGTTCAGTGCGTTGGTGTGAGAGGTTTGGAATAAGTGGGACGCCAATCATAGCGATCAGGATTCGACTCACGCTGTGATGAGCGCGAAGAGATCGCGTCTTTAAAGGCAGTGTTCACAATAATGATCTTTTTCCTGCTTTTTTGCCTATCTTGAAGACGGTCCCATGCTGATTCCGATGATGTTTTTGGAATCGTACAAGGCCTTCTAGGAACGGAGTTATGGTCCCTCAAAAATTGAACTAGGAAAGCATGGTGGAGAAGTTGTCCGAGGCTTGTAACTTACGTCTTTTGCAGCCGATGTATGCGAGCTGACCTGAGTAAAGAGAGAAGTTGAGAATGAAGGAAAGAACTGGGCTATTGATCGGAAATCATCGCTCATCTCACAATCTCGAGCATTCATTTGATCACGTTGGTGGGCGTGGAAAGTGCATCTGAGTGTGACGAGCTGACGGGTGTCCAACTTTGGGGCCATAGGGGACCGTTCCGAGCTCATTTTTTAAAAGTTTTTCCAACGTTAGCGTTGCGTTAGGCCTCGCAGCTGCCGATCTCCACCAAAAAACAGTCATGGTTTTTATCGTGGACACTGCCTTTAAGCGCTGGGCAGGCGTGACATATCACCTTGAGCAACACTTTCTTCCGTTTCCGAGCCAAAAAACCTGGAAACGGAACGGAACAGCTCAAAAAGTACCGGAAATGCGGAAACGGAACAGTACCGCACAGCCCTGGTGTCCACCCATTACCTCTCCCTCCTACGCACATTGACCGACGATGTGTGCGATCGAAATAGTCGCGAAATGCCTGTTTGCCGCGTAATAGCCGCCAAACAATGCTTGCCGTTAAATAATGCTTACTGGCAGCCAAATAATGTTTACAGCGGAAATTATGCTCTTCATGTGAAGATACGACGCATTCCAGAGGCATCGCTCAAATGTCAACTTCTCCGTTTGTTCAATTACCCAAGTTTGAGGTGCCTGGCCCTCCCTCAGCTTCTGCAAAGGCAAAAAATAATCTAGAAATAGTTTACCAGAAGCCGCTGCGCAGTCTGGTGAGCTATTTCTCGGCGAAAACTCTCAGATTATGACGTGCGGGAAGGCGTCGTCCGCGACTTGTGACTGGGGCACTAGCAGATGAGATGCGTTTACCGTTGCTGAATCCCGTCCCTAACAATAATGGACCAGTTTTGCCACCGATCTCGGCCTACGAGATTTGTTTAGCTGCTTCCGCAGAATTTCGCTATTCGAACAGAAAACTCAGCACATACCCGGCTCGAATCATGTCACAGGTCACACGTTTCCTACCCACAAATTGAACTAATGTGCGCACCTTGAGAAAAATCGGACTTTATTCCAGCTGTTAGTGATTCTTGCTTCTTCATGACCCTTTTTTTAGATCTCATGTGTTAGATGAGGGGGGGGGGGGGAAAGGACCACCTAGCCCAAAACGGATTTTCGGTTGTGTCCTGATCACCCCTCCCCGGTAGGAAATTGGGGATGATTGATACATGGAACCTTTCAAACAATGGGAACGCCATCCGGTCATAACCGTCACTGTTATCATCATCTCCTATCAATCGAGAATCGGTAAATTGTCGGATAGACTCAGAGTATTTCGCCAGCTAGATTTGAAGCAAATAAATATATTAATGCCATTATCACAAACACCAGGAATAAGTCTGCAATTAAATGGAACAGAAATCAAAGTTCATTTGCATACTTTGGAATGAAAATAAACCACTTATAATCTGTTGAATAAACTATGGTAGAAATAATACTCATAACAACCATTCAACCTCCCGTAAACATCTCATATCAACACGAAGATTCATATTTCGATTGGAATCAAAAGCTCGACCTTCTCGGCTCAGTACACAAAATGTAACAAATGCCAACTTTACATACCTCGTGATTCGATCAAGTGCATAACTAGGATCATTCTCACACGACATAATCGGGACTACTTTGAGAAATATTCAAATAAACACGCATTTTAAAACCCGTAGATGAACCAGTCAAATCAGGTAGATAGAAGTGAGCCAGCAGTATCTTACTTAACAGTACGACTTGTTTTACTTCTAGACGAACCCGCACGTGGCGTGTGTTCCGATCTGCGCCAGCGACGGTCAGCTTGTCCGCTCGAAATTTCAATCTGTACATTTCTTGAAGTCAGGACACTCTGAATCACAGACAATTAGTGATATGCGCATTACATGAGGGATGGTATGGGCGCATCATGTCATCTTCATGAGGAGAGGCTGAAGGCGGCCCTGATGCGATGCGACTGTTCGCATGAAAACAGCGCGATCACAGGGCTTCACCTGTTCAGCCAATCTAAGTGAAGAAAACCAGTGTAGTGTTTCGAGACAGAAAATCACTACGGGGATGTATGCTTCGCTTTTTTACTACGGTGTGTGCCACCATTATGCATCCACACCCATTTTTCGTCTCAGAGGGTCTGCAGAGTTGCGCCGGCCGGCGACTGGTCGCCGAACGTCAACCTTGAAGCGGCGACAGTAATATTTCCGAACATTATTGTCGCCGCGTCGGTGATGGCTCGCTGGCAAAGACACAGGGTCGTCGCAGCGTTAAAGCACTTTGCGGTGCTGCTCGTCGCCCTTTTCGCCGCGTCGGCCGCCCTCTTCACCGAATGTAATCGATATTGCACTACACAGCACTGTTCTTCGCTGCGATGAGCGCCGCGGCTTCAACTCTGCAGACCCCTTTAACGAGCCATTGCGCTGAGATTCAATTCATTGAAGTATCTCTAAGAAAACTCGCCGCGAACCTCCCGCAAATCTGCCGAGTCGGTTTAAAATGCCGACTCAGCAGGATTGCGGAAGCTCCGCGGCGAGTTTTCTCAGAGTATGTGTTCCAACAAGAACGTCCTCGGTACGGCACCCTGAGTGCGTTAGTGTCGTGGTCCACGGCAGAGAAAGCCCCGCCTCGGTCCGCTACAAGGGCGTTTTTAAACCTCCTCTGGAAGGAGGGTTCGATTAAAGGGAGGGGTTCAAATAGAGGGGAAGTTCTGATTTTCAATCAAGAATCGAACAGTCAATCTGGGCAAACGACGTTTATTAGGCGAAACAAAGTAGGACAATAAGGAATTACTCGGTTAGCGTCAATAAACCATCATCAATAGAGTCATTGTTTAGGTCCTTCTCGAGATCAATCACTCTAAAAAAGTCGACAAGGGTATGGGTTTTGGCATCTCGAGCAGAGCTTAGCAGTTCACGTCTGCTAGCAATGCGTCTCTAATGTAGAGGAAGGTGTTCTATCCTTCAACCTCCACCAAAAGGGGGTTCGAATAGAGGGTCGGGGGTGTTCAATAACAAGAATCACGGTACTTCAAAAATTGTGTTGAAGGAAACAGTACCAGGAAAGTTGCAGGTCAGAGTGGAATACAGCGAATAAAATTAGAATATTGTTGCCCTTGGGCGAGTATTCAAGTTCTTGGCTTGCTTCTCGGTCGACTCAGAATGGGATCAATATACGGCCACTTGAATGAGCGCGAGTTGTACTCTGTACGAGCTATGCTAGCGTCGTTAACAACGGAGGTGAGAGCGCAGATAATTGGGTGCGAGCAAAGCCAATGACGGACTCCCTAATTGAAATCGTACAAAACTCCTGTCTTCCATACGGCCGCAGGTCACCTGTTCTGATACAGATCCTGTATCTTTATACGTAGCTACACGTTCCCTTTTGAGAAAATCTGCAAGCTTACCT